>CP095438.1:0-600000 GCA_032598715.1 Debaryomycetaceae sp. JAC-2022a | reverse complement strand
CAGAACTTATCCAAGGTCGATGAGCTAAACGAGATATGCTTGGAGAAGGAGACCAGGTTCGAGTTGGTGGAGAAGGACAAAAATTCTTTAGAGGACAAAAAGCTGGAGGCGTTGAAGTTCTTGGAGATGGAGAAGGCCTTGATCGCCAAGAGCTCAATACGATTCCAGAGAGCATTGATTGAAAATGAAGAAAAATTGATTAGAACCACTAACAAATTAAACAATCTCAAAGAACAGCTCTCCACCGAGCAGAGTGCCAACAAAGACCTCGACGACCAGATCGCATGTCACAACAAGGAAAGAGCACACATCAAACTGGTTATAAACAGTATCAAAGAACAGGAACACGCCCTTTCCAAAAAGCGAAGGAACCTCAATAAGGCAAATGTCTCCATAGAGGAGAAGGTCAAAAATCTCACGTCAAGATTAAAGAGGGCTCAAAAAACCATTCAAACACTGGAGAGTGTTATCGCATCATCAACGGCAAAGTTGAACCAACAATCTTTTGAGTCAACGCAGTGCAAACACGACTTGCAGAAGTTGGTTTCCGACTTGGAATCAGAGAGGGCCACACTAGACCAGATACGAAAGGCCCTTACTGCAAAGACGCTGGTATTTAGCAGCGAAATCGAGCAATTACAGCAAAAGCTTCAACCATGGAACGACAAGGCGAAGGCAAAGGATGGCGAGATTGCCTTGATCACGTCCTCAATACAGATGCTTAATGCACAAAGGGAAAGCGTTGATACACAACTCCTCCACGCGAGAGAAAGGCTCAGCAAAATAAAGTTGCAAGGGCACGATAAGGAGGCAGAATTGCGGGACACTTCCGAGAAGTTGGAAACCACCGTAAAACAACTATCGTCGAAGGGGGAGGTTCTCGAGCATCAAAGAATGGAGATAGGAAAGCGCAAGGACCAGCTAATGGCGATGAGACAGCGCACTCAGGACACACTGAACTCACTTAACTCAGATCAAAACCGAAACAAGGTCTTGTCCAACCTTATGAGATTGGCTAAATCAGGTCGGATCGATGGCTTTTATGGGAGGCTAGGTGACTTGGGCTATATTGATGATAGGTATGACGTTGCTATATCTACTGCCGGCGGTGGAGGCTTGGACTCAATGGTGGTGGAAACGGTGGAGACTGCACAGGCTTGCATCGACTACTTACGCAAGAACAAGTTGGGCTACGCCAATTTCATTTGTTTGAACAAGTTGAGAAAGTTTGACTTACTGCCTATAACGACACCAGGAAACCCAGCAACGGTGAAGCGATTATTCGACTTGATACAACCAGCCGATGACAAGTTTAGACCAGCATTTTACAGCAAGGTGTACAACACATTGGTTGCAAGTAACTTGCAAGAAGCTAAGCAAGTAGCCTATGGAGCCAAAAGATGGAAAGTTGTGACACTCGATGGGAAGGTTGTTGACACTTCGGGCACCATGTCTGGTGGTGGAAACTACGTGTCCAAAGGTGCCATGAAGACATCTTCCAAGCGCGCCAAAGACCAGGCTGAGGGCAAAATCGATGGGGTTACTCAGGATGATGTGAACCGTTTGAAAGCAGAGTTGAATGCAGCTGAAGAGAGATTTGATCTTATGACCCGAGAACTACAGGAAACGCAAAGAGATGTTGCAAAGCTAAAAGAATTGCAGCCGGACCTTGAATTTTCTTTATCGAGAATACGACTTGATATCGAGTCTCTCTTGATTGAGAGAAAAGAGGCACAACAGTTATGCAAGTCTCTTATTGCCGAAAGCGAAAACAGCGAAAACAATCAACAATTGATTAACGAGATAAGGGCGAAGGAGGCCACCAAAGTGAAGCTACTTGATGAGCTTCAGAACTTGAAAGACCAGATGGTTGGGTTCGAGCAACAAATCAGGGACTTGGAGGAAAAAATTTTGGATGCTGGTGGTGTCGAATTAAGACTACAGAATTCCAAGGTTGACTCGATAAAGCAAAAGATTGAGATCCTCAACGAAAGATTATCGAATGAAAAAGTGGCATCGAGGAAGCTTGAAAATGACGTCAAGCGTCATACAAAAGTTATTGAAGAAGCTAATTGTGAGTTGGAGGCGGTTAAGAAAGACCTTGATGAGGCCCAAACATTGCATGCAACTAGAAGTGTTGAGGTGCACGTTCTTGACGAGGAGTTACGCCAAAAGGACTCCGAGAAAGAGGCTGAACAGGCAAAACTAGAATCGTTGGAGAATGAATTGGAAGAGAAAGTTCATCAAATCAACGAATTGAGATCAGTCGAGATTGAACTCGAGGACAAAATCGAAAAGGCGCAAGCCTCGATCAAGAGAACTGAGCAAGACGTACGAGCATGCAAGGCGAGTTTGGCAGATTTGATAGTGAGAGACGTTGCGCCCTACATTGACTGGATTGAAAACGAAGACGAACGCAACAAGTACAATGGTGAGGCTCTAGAACAGTTGAGCAAGGAACAACTTGACTCATTGAATATGGAGGCTATTGACAAGGAAATTGAAAGCTTGGAGAGCTACATGGAGACAGTCAAGGTGGACATCGAGATCTTGAAGGAATACGGAACGAAGAAATCTGAGTTTGAGTCGCGACGCCATGACTTGAACTCAGCGGTGCAAGAGCGTGATAATATCAAAGTGTACTGTGAGGATTTGAAGCGAAAACGGTTGGACGAGTTTATGGAGGGGTTCAACACCATCTCGATGTCGTTGAAGGAAATGTACCAGATGATCACCATGGGTGGGAACGCTGAGTTGGAATTGGTGGACAGTTTGGACCCCTTCTCAGAAGGTATTCTTTTCAGTGTGATGCCACCAAAGAAATCGTGGAAAAACATCTCCAACTTGTCTGGTGGTGAGAAGACATTGAGCTCACTTGCCTTGGTGTTTGCTTTGCACCGCTACAAGCCTACTCCGTTGTATGTCATGGATGAAATTGATGCTGCTTTGGACTTCAGGAACGTTTCAATTGTCGCCAACTACATCAAGGAAAGAACCAAGAACGCGCAGTTCGTTGTCATCTCCTTAAGAAACAATATGTTCGAGCTTGCTCAGCAATTGGTCGGAATCTACAAGGTAAACAATATGACTCGGAGCATAAGTTTACAAAACAAAGATTTTCTCAACGCCGTATAATGAAATGCATGGGTGTTAATTACTTCTATGTATGTCCCTCTGTCTGTCAATCAGTTTTCCATGGTGGTTCGACAGCGGTGCCGAAACCCTTCTCCCCTCGCCTCTTCAAAAAGAAGCTTGCATCAAACCAGTCTATCAATTCAATCAAATTGTTGCATTCATTCATCTCCTTCAAGCTCTTGCGAGGAATAACCTTGTCGAGCATTTCCGAAAGGTGGTGCTGCAATATCCGGAAGTTGAGCTCGTAGCTGGTGGCCAAGTCCCAAAAGATCTCTACCGCAGCCCATGGGGTGGTGTTGTGGCCATCAAAGAGCGCAGGATTGCTCAAGATGCCACGAACAGCCATGACCCCATCGGCTCCAGTGTACTCCGAGATGCGATAAGCGTCCTCCGAGGAGAAACAGTCACCATTTGCCACCACGGGCACGGTGACAGCCTTCTTGACAATCTTGATGGCATCCATATCCGCAGCTTGCGAGGAACGCGTGTTCTTGGTTCTACCGTGAACCGTGATGAAATCAACCCCAGCAGCCTCAACCTTTCTGACAAACTCAATGGTCTCCTGAATATCTGCGTGAATACGAATCTTAGTCTCGAAGCAAACCGCATCTCCGTACTTGGCCTTCACTGCAGCCACCATCAGTGCTACCAAGTCAGCCTCGGACATCAACGCGGCGCCGATCCCCTCTCTCACCTGCTCCTTGATGGGGCAACCACAGTTCAACCCGATGCCGTCGACGTATGGGTGTATCATCTCAACAAATTTCATGAGGTCCTCCACATTGTTGGCGCCAACTTGAACTATAACGCACCTGTCGCCTGAGTTGGTACTAAAGTCAGTGTACCGGGCAACGTCGTTGCGGACAAATTCGCGCGCCAAGATCATCGGGGTGTAGACAATGTCAGTGTTGTAGTGACGAACCAATTCGCGAAAAGGGAGCTTGGAGTATCGTACCATAGGCCCGGCAATGAAAGCGGGTCGTCCAAGATCCCTCTTAGAGTTTCGTATGATCCTCAAAGGGTTGTACTTGGGGTTTCTGGGTGCCAATGTAGATAGGTTGGGTCCCAAGGTCATCTCGCCATATTGGTCGGAGAGGGCATCGTCTCCTGAGCTCATCGCGTCCATTCCCGGTTAAAGGTGTGATGTTATAGACGAGAGTCGACAGCGGAAGGAAGAGCAATCAGCGCCCCGAGTCTGTAGGGTCCGCCTGGCTATATGAACGCAGGTCTCTACGATAGGAAATTATTCGCAGCTGTCTGCAATCAGTTTTTTCAGATTATCTATTTCACAAACAGAATGAAGAACCCCGGCACTGGAGTCGAAGAGTTATTCTTTGTGTTGTGCTATTATACATACATGCTATATGATACACAGGCGATATCAGCAGCTCCAAAAGTTGCTGAAGTGCTGCTCGACTTCACTCTTAGATTGTTGCACGTTCATTATTCTTCCTCAGAGCTTTCTGAGCTCACATCATCCTCGGATGACGATTCGTCGTCGTTCTTGACATTCATGTAACCATTATTTCCCGAGTTCTTGCTGTCTGCATCCTCGAAAAGTTGCAACTGGCTTCGGAGTTGTTCCATTTCGTCTGCACCTCCAATAAGCAATCTCTTCTTCTTTTTGCTAGTATTGGCTTTCTTTCCGAAAAGAAAGTTGTAAAGCTTGAGCACCGTCTTGTCTTCGATCTGATCCATGTCCAATTCAACCTCCTCTTCATTGCTCAAATCAATGTCATCCTTGATGATTTTGATGAGTGCCTGCAATTTCTTGTCTGGCAATTGAGGAACAATCTCACTCACTTGCTTCTTCATTTCATAGGTGACAACTGGCTTCTCGCGAAGAGTAATGGACCCAGCAGACTTGGTACGCGAGGACTTGGCTTTCTTGGATTTTCTCCTCTTCTTCTTGGCCGCTGCCCTTTGCTCACGTAATTTTTGCAAGTGTTCTTTCTTTAAAAGTTCCAACTCCTGCTTCATTCTATTCACCTGGTTCTCCAAAAACTTGATTGCAGGGATGTCAGACAACATTGCCTCGTTAATCTCAGGTTCATCGTCACTCGACTCGTACTCATCGTCGTCATCAGAAGGTGGCGGAGTCGGTTCAGGAACTGGACGGTTGGCCCACTTCTTGTCAAAGAGTGACTCCAACCTGTGACCCATCATGTTTACATCGGTCCCCTCCGGATTGAATCCGTAGCAGTTTTGGAAAACCAAACGAACATCTCTCTCAAACTCGTCGCCATTCTCATATTGGTTGTTGGCCAACTTCGTTTGAATCGTACCCAAATCCATTGGTTCCTTGATGATCTCCTCATAGTTAGGGATGTTCAACGCAACAGTATCAACAGGTGCCAAGAAAGGGAAGTTGATATTGAAGTGCTTTTTAGACATGAGCTCCTTGAGAGTTTGGTTGCAAAACCTCAAGTCGGCAGCAAACTTTTTCTTGCGTGGCCTCACGTCATAGGGCAATTCCTTCAGTTTAGGGGGATGAATTGTTCTCTTGGGTCTGCTTCCGGCAATGGAGTCCTTCCTTCCGCCAGATGTGGCAGTTGGAGAACCGCTAGATGATACAGCCCCATTAGCATCCACAACAGCTCGTCTGCGGGAATTAGGCGGCACGACTGTGTTACTATTGACGGGCAAATCCCTTGGTGGCATGTTCAACATGTGCTTCTCGAGATGGGCTTGAATATTAGTTGCCATTTTCGATATAGGCGACAGTTCACCGTTGAACTTAAGACAGTTCGCCACCATTAAGTTAAAGTCATCCACCAACTCCTGGGGATCAGTATAGGCGTTGGCATTGATCTTTCTTTCTATGGTTGAAAGATCCATCGGACGGGGTATGTAGTTGTAGTAAAGCGGAATATTGAGCTTGACAACATCAACGGGGTGAAGGAAGGGCCCTGCATCCTTCAACCTCTTGATTGCCTTGATCGTGTTCAATGCATACTTGGCCTGGTGCTTTGGCATTGGATTTTCAGGAAGGTTGTCCATGTCGGGTTCCGTGGGAGGCTTGGGAGCTGGTTCGATGATCTGGGAATTTGAGGCGTCTTGTGAGGCATCAATTCCATTTGTTTCAGCGGGTTGTGGTGCTTCTTCAACTGGTTCTTGCGGCTGCGGCCCAGACTGTAGCAAATCCTCAGCTGCAGTCTCATCATACTCCAACTTCTGCTTCTTGGTAGCCTCTTCATCGTCACCATGCTCGTCACTTTCTAGCCTGTGCTTTACCGGACTAGGTGATGGGTTAGGTGGCGAGAGAGGCTTCTCGTTGTTGTCCTCGAATTTTCCCCTGTCATCTTTCAGCGCCACATGTGATACAGGCTTGTCGGAAAACGCGTCAGAAGGCGTTTGCACGGGGGTAGTTGCATCTATTGGTTTGCGTTCAACCTCAGACATTTTGTTCGACCTCGATCGTTTTAGTTGTGCCACAAAATGCGGTTGTAACTTTATCAGCGAGGCCGGGGTGGATAAAAAATTAAAATTCAACTCAAGAGTGTATACAACTGAGTATTTTGGGGGACGAGATGCTATTCTTTTATGCGATATTGTTCGACACAATTCCCCAAATTGACAATAGGAGGCCTCGCCGGCAATTAAAACAAAAATATGCGGGATACGCAACAAACACAAAAAAGAATAACGCGCCTCGCTCCTTTTAGTAGTGTGACAGCCACATAAAAATGAGGATCGTGCGCGGTATTTATACTCAGAAAAATATTTTGTAGTGATTGCTGGATGACCGGGACATAATTTACGCGTGCAAAAAACGACGAAGGGTGATAAGACCAGTCTTGCCACCAACATGCCAAGTCATGGCTGCCATGGAGTCACTGAGTAGAAGTTGCTCACACCTGATATCCTTTACAGATTGACAGAAATGTGTGGAATGCTTCAGGGTGGGGTCTAATGCGTGGTGAATTGAAAAGGGAGAGAAAATTTTCTGATGGCGAATAAGTCACAAATCGACGAGCTTTGGACAACGCCAGGACCCCTTCTTCTTTTTCAATATCGACAACAGCATTTGTACAATCGCCGTGCTCTTGCTCGTCCCACGGTCATAACTTCTTTAGTTGTAGCATGAGACATCATTTTGCTGTAAAGGGATTGTTGTAGACATGGGTCGATGCGCGCTTGTGCAACTGCGTGACACCACTGAAAGTGGCTTTGTGTCCAATGCGAGTTGGAATTACCCGGACAAACTCTGGGCGTTGCGTTGAAGCAGTGATCAGATGGTCCACTAGTCAAGGTTCGGCGCGGTGTGTTGTCTTCTGTTGATTAGGCTTACGCTTTCATCTTACGCTCGTAGTGTTCATTTTCAACGATGGTACTATTTAAACGTTCTCCTCCGTACGCCTAAAAGAAGTGTCGACTTACACGCGTGCGACTTGCCGTGTAGAAATAAATTATTCCAGATCTGTGTCTGCCGGACATCGCTCATCTCTTCTATACTGCATACACTTTGGGGTACTCGTGTGCACCTATGCTCTATAATAATACATCTATTATACAATGTTATACGTATATACGGGGGCTATGTCGAAGCAAGACGCCCGCTGCACACTTACAAATGAATGGAGAGAAGGTCGTTGGCGGAGAACCCCTTGTTGCATGAGGGACAGCGCCGAAGCCTAGCAGCCAATCTCTCTTGAGCACAGTGCGAGCAAAATACATGCCCACACACAGTGATGGCGGTGTCCTTCCAATTCTTGGTGCACACCAGGCACTTGGCGATGGAGCGCAATGCAGCGAGTTGCTTCTCATCTTCCTGGAGAAGCGAGGACGTGTTGTTGGTGCGGTACTTTTTGAGCAAGGTTTCAAGCTCTTTCACTTTGGCCTCAGAACGGCTCAACTTGTTCGCAACAGCAATGTTTTCCAGCTCCAACTCCTCTAGCAGCGCAGTCTTAGCCTCTATGGCTTTACGAGCATGCTTCAAGTCTGTCTCGGCTTTCTCGCGCGCAGCGTGAGTCGCTCGGGCTCTTTCCTGGATTTTGAAATTTTCGTGAACGGAGGTATCCTTGATGGTTTTAAAATCAGCCTCCGCCTTTTGCAAGACACTAATCTTAGTCAAATAGTTCTTTTCCATCTCGTTTAGCTTGGCTATGAGCTCCTGTGATTTTGCAATTTGACTTTTTAGAATCCTGTTTTCGGACATCAATGCATCTTTGGACCTCATGGCGGCAAAGTATTTCTGGTCGGCTTTGGCCTTTTCAACGGTCAATTTTTTCATCACGCTATCGTTTTCGACTTCATTGGTCAACTTCTTGACCGAGATTGCATGTGTTTGCTGAAACACCAGTTCTATCTCCTTGATTTCAGCATTGAGCATCGTGATCTTCTTGATGAGATCATCTGAGGACAACCCTTGTAATTTCGAGACATCCTCGGCAGAGGCCTCAGCTTGCTTTTCGCCGTACATTTTCTCCAAGCTCTCCTTTTGCACCTGAACTAGCCGTTCGAGTTCAGCCACCAAGCGCTTGTTTTCTGTCTCTGCTTTCAACAAGGAGTTCTTCGAGATCAACTCGTCCCTTGCAGTGCGAATCCTCACCAAGTCAGCCTCGCTTCGCGCAAGATGTTGCTTTAAGTTTTCGTTTTCTGTCGTCAATGTTTCATCTGCCCACTTTTTGACGTCAGATTTGGCAGACTCCAACTCTTGCAACTTCAGTGTCAATGCTGTTTGGGCCTTGACTAATTCATCAATCCGCTCGCTATGCTTCTTGTTTTGAGAGACCACACTCTGATGAATTGGAGAGTTGCTGAGGTCGCTCGCAGAGAGCGATGCCAATCTTGCACTCAAGTCTTGACATTGCTCCACGGATTTCTCGTGCTTAATTGAAATTTCCACTAGCTTCAGCTGTAACGACGCGTTGGACACTTCCAACTCAGCAATGGTGGCTTGCAAATCCTCGATTTGCTGTCTATCTGCAGCCGAGGGCTCTGCGATTATCTGAACATCTTTGATCTCTACCGCAGGTGCAGGAGTGTCTGACTTGACAGACTCATCGTCCGGTTGTGCCAAACTGGGGTCCACCCGGGATAGAGTCTTGGAGTTGTGGCGGTCAGTAGTCTTTGTTTGTTCTATCAACTTCTCCCTGAGAGCTTCGAGGCTGCTCTCTAAGCCTGACTTGATGTTGGATATTGTTTCATTTTCAGCCTTGAGCGCACTCAATTCTGCGCTGAGGGTAACAAGTTTGTCTGCCAACTGACGAGTTTCCAGAGGTATGGACTTGAGGCCCGTTTGCTCCACAAGGGCAGAAAGAAGCTGCAACAAATGTGTTCTTCGCTTGCTGAGTACATCGTCCAATTTATCTCGGTCTGACGTATGTGGGAGCCTGATGAGGAGTGAATCGTTGCATTTGTCATGCTCACCTGCGAGCAAACCACCCGCAGCCAAGCGAATGGCACTCACAATTTGCTCGTACCATATGTCCAATACATTGAGTTTGGCCTCGTTGGCTTCGTATTTCTGCTTGAAGCTGTGCAAGTCTCTCGACATCAACGCGCATTTCTTCTTGTAGGTATTCATCTGTCTCCAAATGGCCTCCTTCTGGAAGTAGCGCACATCTTCTTGCGTCAAGGGTCCGTCTTCGCTGAGGTCTTCGAGCGGTTTCCTCTTTTTAGCCACGGCTTCAGCGCTTCCTTCAGCACTTCTTTTGAGGGATTCTGCCATCGCAAGTTGGGGTAGAGGGGTAAAAGAACAGTAGGCCAGGTTGGAGTATTTTCATTACGTTTTTTTTTTTTGCCTTGTTTTTCCAGCTCAACCAACCAGTTTAGAGTGACGCACGACCAAGGGGGTCGAGACTTGGTAGCATCAGACGGGCAGCGATGGCGTAGGGAAACCAAAAAGAGTTGATCAGGACGCAAGCGTTCTTGGGCTAAGCATACGGACAAGCTTGCACAAGTTGTGAGGTCTTTGTGGAGATTGATGACGGCGGCTTGCAGTAGACGTGATGGACATCCCTAGCCTCACCGTCTCAAATTCGGGTTTGCTGGAGCTGGGCCATTACGCACTTCGTATGTAAACTGTAAGCTTTGACACGCAAAAGATAAACCACCGCATTTCCTCATTGTGCCCATCTTTCCGGTGACGACAGCCGGCTTGACTTTTCAATTTTGTCGAACAGACACGCGCTCGCGCTTGCTCGCTGGCCCCTGCATATCAGCAAGAATGCCTTGTGAATGCAAGTGCCTTGATATAACCCAGGTTGCCAGTGCATCATGAAATTCGCCCCATGCGTCTTGATGTGCGCGCTCTTGTTGCAGTCGGTGTCAGGGGTCAAGGACTACCTCTTCAGAAGCTGTGACAATTCTGGGTTCTGCCATCGCAATCGCCATTTTGCACGCAGCGTCACCGCCAACGATCACTTCAGTCCAAAGTACTCAGTCAACCCAGACAGTATCATAGTTGAGGGCCCTTCGGTTAGGGCTGCCATCACCAAAAGACTTCCCAATGGGTTGCCGTCGCTTAACTTGCCATTGGATATTTCCGTCTTGCAAGGCGGCAGCATTCACATCAGGATAGACGAGGCACGTGACCGTGAGCCGCTGGACCACGTCAACTACCGGCGTTACAACGAGACCTCATCGTGGTCGTTTGCCTTCGATAGGCAATCGCTTCTCCAAGATGCTGCAATCCATATTGAGCCTGACCATGTCTTGATTGCGGTTGACGAGTCGGTGACGGCGCGCATTGAGTTGGCGCCGTTGAGGATTGTCGTCTCCCGCGCCAACGATGTTGTGTGCATCATCAATGATCGCGACTTGCTCAATCTTGAGCACCGGCGGGCCTCAAGCGCCAATGTGGCCCACTTGTGGCCTGAGGAGACTGATTTCGACATGTTTAGTGACTCCTTTGGCGATGCTCGTGACGATACGCTCCCGATGGGGCCCGAGCTGGTGGCGTTGGATGTCACATTCCCTGGCTTTACCCACGTCTACGGCATCCCCGAGCACGCCGATCTGATGAATTTGAAGGACACGGTGGCCACCAGCCACCCGTACCGTCTCTACAATGTCGACATCTTCGAGTACGAGCTGGACTCCAGATTGCCCATGTACGGGTCGATCCCGCTCATGCTCGCGCTGAAGCCAGGCGCCTCGGTGGGGTTGTTTTGGGTCAATGCTGCCGACACCTTTGTTGACATCGACAAGTCCGCCGACACTAAGACGCACTGGATGTCCGAAAACGGCGTGTTGGAGTTTATTGTTATGGTGGCGGCTACGCCCGGGGAGATCAATACGCAGTACGGGACCGTTACCGGGTTCACGCACCTCCCGCAGTTGCTGTCGCTCGGATACCATCAGTGTCGGTGGAACTATAACGACGAGAAGGACGTGCTAGCGATCCACCGCTTGATGGACGCCCACCACATTCCCTACGACTACATCTGGCTTGACATTGAGTACGCCGAGTCCAAAAAGTACTTCACTTGGAACCGCGACAACTTCCCGGACCCGCACCGCATGCTAGAGCAGTTGGACCACACCGGCCGTAGCCTTGTGATCATCATCGACCCGCATTTGAAAACCAATTACTTTGTCAGCGACGAGGTGTGCCGGCGTCACATTGGTATTAATGCCAACGACAATACCACCTACCACGGCCACTGCTGGCCCGGCGAGCTGGTGTGGATCGACACGTTGAATCCCAGTGCCCGGGCGTACTGGCTGCTGCTCTTTGAGTACTCCAGCGACAACGAGTTTATGGGCAAGACGTCGCAAAACCTTCAGATCTGGAACGACATGAACGAACCCTCGGTGTTCAACGGACCCGAGACCACTTCCCCGCGGGACAACCTCCACTACGGTAACTGGGAGCACCGCTCGATTCACAACTTGTTTGGCCTCACATTCCACGAGGCCACCTATGACGCCATGGTGTCGAGGCTTCTGCACAGCGACAAGCGGCCGTTCATTCTCACGCGGTCGTACTTCGCTGGGTCGCAGAGAACGGCTGCCATGTGGACCGGCGACAACATGTCCAAGTGGGAGTACCTCAAGGTATCGATTCCGATGGTGCTCACCCTGGGGATCGCCGGGATGCCCTTTGCCGGGGCTGACGTTGGCGGGTTCTTTGGCAACCCGTCCAAGGAGCTTTTGACGCGGTGGTACCAGACGGGCATCTGGTATCCCTTCTTCCGCGCCCACGCGCACATCGACTCGCGCCGACGCGAACCGTGGGTACCCGGCGAGCCGTACACCTCTTTCATCAGAGACGCCATCCAGTTGAGGTACGCGTTGCTCCCGATGATGTACACTGCGTTCCACCAATCCAGCACCAACGGCATGCCCGTGATGAAGCCCTTGTTCTACGAGTCGCAACACGAGGCGAACTTTGGCATTGAGGATGAATTCTTTTTGGGCAACTCGGGCATTCTTGTGAAGCCCGTCACCGAGGAGGCGGCCACAAGGGTGGACTTCTACTTGCCCGATTCTAGCTTGTATTACGAGTTCGATAACGGCCACGTGAGCAATCGCGTGTCGTCAGGGCCCGGGTACATCGAGAAAGCGGTTGAGTTGAGCATCATCCCCATGATGTTGAAAGGCGGCTCGATCATCGCGTCCAAGAACCGTAGTCGCCGGTCTGCCAAGTTGATGTTTGAAGACCCGTTCCAGTTGGTGGTGGCGCTAGACCATCACGGCGCGGCCAGCGGGGTCTTGTACGTCGATGACGGGGAGACGTTTGGTTACAAGCAGGGCCACTCCTTGGAGATTGCCTTGACGATGACGGGAAACCAGTTGACCGCCAAAGTTGTTGGGAGCGAGGCGTTCAAGCACCGAGTGGCGGAGATTTTGATAGAAAAAATCACAATTGTCTCGTCGCAAGCATTGAGCTTGCAAGCGGTGACGGCGCACCAATCGGGACGTACCTGGCCGGTGCGGTTCGACGGCACCGTGTTGCACAACCTCAGGCTATCCATTGCCAGCAACTGGGAGGTTGTGTTGGCGGACAACGATCACGACGAGCTTTGAACTCCACGCAACATGTGCTCCCTCACGAGGGTCGCCACGCGAGCGATCGCCACCCACTGCGACGTGGCGCCGCACTGGCGGCACTGGTAGCGTTGCGGCACGATGGAGTCGGCGCCGGCCGCGTCGCGGGCCATGCAGGTGAGGTGGCTCACGTGATCGCACCCACACATTGGCAGCGCCACCAAGGGCACATGGCCACTTTGCAACAACTCGTTGAGATCGCAAGCGGTGTCGGGGAGGTGCGACACAATATCAATGTAGCGCTGGCAGTGGCCGCACGGCAAGGCGGCGCGAACTAGGC
Organism: Debaryomycetaceae sp. JAC-2022a; assembly: GCA_032598715.1. Lineage (NCBI taxonomy): Eukaryota > Fungi > Ascomycota > Pichiomycetes > Serinales > Debaryomycetaceae > Debaryomycetaceae sp. JAC-2022a. The sequence goes on along the minus strand of CP095438.1, from coordinate 586,589 downwards.
GGGCTGTCAAAGTGGCCACCGCCTCCAGCTCCTGGGGCAACGCCAAAGTGGCCATGAGGTCGGCGCACACGCTCAATTTGGGAGCAGGCACTACAATGTCAAACTTATTTAGCTCCAACTCGACCGAGACGTCGCCCAAGACGGTGGCGCTGATGGGGAGGGTGCCAAAGAAATCCGAAGTGAGTAAGAGCCGCAAATTGGCCATCCGGTGGTGTAGCGAGAGCGCCTGCGTGCGCAGCCGCAGCACACGCCTCAGCGGGGCGATATGGCGCGTGTGGAACGGGTGCTGCCAGGCATGCTCAAACTGAAGCGCCGCCACTTTGGAGGGGAACCCGCGCACAAGGCACACGATGCGCCAAGGCTGGAACGCTGTGCGCAGTGTGCGGTACGCGCCGGCGCTGAGCTCGCCATTGTGCTGCCGAAGGCGGCGCGCCGGGTCGGGCGTCGACCCAATGTAGAAGCTCCGCGGCTTGGGCACCAGCTGCAAGAGATACACCGTGTAGCGCAGCGGCACCACGTGCACTCCACGGGCGGTGGAGTCCATGTCCGCCTGTGGCATTAGGCCAGGCAAAGCGGCATAGCTCCGAGGCGCGCGTGCAGCGCCCGAAAATAACGTTTAACCGTCAGGCGCTCAGCAGCCGTCGCGCCGTATCCGCCCGTGTCAGTGGACAGGCGGGCACGCGCCGTTGCCCGCGCGCGGGTCGCCTCGGAGTTTGCTGCAGGACGTAGGCAGGTGTGCACCGTCCGGCTTTACGTTACTCCTTCGCGCCTAGCTTCGCAGCACGGCTGCATCCGATAGTATTTTGAACTTGCCACTCACTCCATGTCGCCACGGGCGCGGCGATTTGAGCCGTACCTCGTAATTTTCAATAGGGAGTGAAACCCACCCAAGGAACCGGCTTGGACTTGGCAATCCTAAAGAAAAAAAAAAAGAAAAAAAGAACAGAACCTGTAGATAAAAAATTATACGAAGCTTGGCTCCGTGGCACTCTGACCGCAGATACAACAGAGGCACAGTCACAGCCCTATACACCTCTGGCTCCGCACCGCGTAACCGTCACACTCCCTCCCCTCACCATCCGAGGACCGCGGGGCATGCACATAGACCCTTTGAGGCGCATATTATAGATTGAAGCCATGGTGAAGACCGAGGGCACCGAGCCGGGCGTCGCCGCTGCCGGCGGCGGCGCCTCCACGGCGTCGTCCAACCAGAGCGGCTCTAACGACTTTGTCAAAAAGTTGTACCAGATGCTCCAGGAGGTGGCGTACCGCGACGTGGTCACGTGGACCACCAACGGCGACCTGTTTGTGGTGCTAAACACCAACGAGTTCACCAAGGAGATCCTCCCGCGCCACTTCAAGCACAGCAACTTTGCCTCCTTCGTGCGGCAGCTCAACAAGTACGACTTCCACAAGGTGAAGATCTCCAACGAGGAGAAGCAGAACTACAAGTACGGCGAGGCCGCGTGGGAGTTCAAGCACCCCGACTTCCGCAAGGACGACCGCGAGCTGCTCGAGAACATCAAACGCAAGGGCCCCACTACCAAAAAGCATCCCGACCTTCCCAGTGGCGCGGCCAGCGCCACTGCGGGCGGCAGCGGCAGCGGGGGCGGGCTCCACGCGGCCGCCGCGGGCGACGCGCCCTTGAACGGGTTCAGCGCGCCGCTCGACCTCCACCGCTTGGCCGAGGACGTCAGTGCGTTGCGCCAGGAGAACAAGGCGCTCTTCCAGCAGCTCGGCGTCATGCAGGTCAAGTACAAGACGGTGGTGGAGAACATCATGGGCCTCCGCAGCTTTGACGAGCGCTACTACCGCTCGATGGGGGCGTTGGTCAACTGCTTGGTGCAGGCGGGCATCAAGGTGCCGCCGCTCGACTTCCCCAACCCCAGCCTCGCCAGCCTCCAGCACCCACCGGCCGCGGGCGGCGCGCTCTTGGGCGAGCCTGCGATGCCAATGCGCTTCGAGCCACCGTTTGCCAATCCCGGCGCCATGGTGGCGCCCGAGGGGATTGCAGCGCCGGCGGCGCCGGCGCGCGCCGCGCTCGGCCACTTTGACTCGGGCTCGGCGTCGTCGGGAACCGTGCGACCGCCGGCGCCAGCCGCCAACGGCCCAGCTCCTGGCGCCGCCAAGGAGGGCCAGCTCACCACCACCAACTTGCCCAATCCCGAGTTCCACGTGCTTCTCGTGGAGGACGACAACGTGTGCATCCAGCTCTGCCGCAAGTTTCTCGTCAAGTACGGCTGCCAGGTCACGGTGGCCACCGACGGGCTAAACGCCATCCTGACGGTAGAGCACACGCGATACGACCTTGTATTGATGGATATTGTGATGCCAAACTTGGACGGCGCTACCGCTACCAGCGTCATCCGCTCCTTTGACACCAAGACGCCGATCATCGCCATGACGGGCAACATCGAGGAGTCCGACCTCGTCACCTACTTGGAGAATGGCATGTCGGACATCCTCGCCAAGCCTTTCACCAAGGACGACTTGTACAACATGTTGCGCAAGCACCTCTTGGTGCATGACCGCGCAGAGCCCGCCGCGGAGGCGCCGCTCGCGATGGGGGCGGACCTCGGCGCGCCCAACCTCGCCGAGGGCGCGCTATTGGACAAGCCCAGCGAGAAGCGCCCGCGGTTGGTGTGAATTTCTGTACATAATGTAAGGCTTAGTGTATATGATGGAGGGCCAAGTCCAGGAAGGCGTTGCCCCAGGGCCCCTCGCTGGCCATCTGGCACACGTCGACGCGCAGGAAGTAGACGCCCTCGTAGTCGTACTCGACCGGCGGCGGCTTAAGCGCGCGGCGCGACCGCACCGTGACAAAGCCGTCTGGGCGAGCGCCGTGGGCGTGCTCCGCTGCGTGCTTGAGCAATGCCACGAGACGATGTTCGCGGTATAGTCGCTGTCGCGGGATGCGGTCTGCATGAGCATCGATGTGGTTGCCCAAGAGCCACCGCGGGCGGCACGAGGAGAGCACCTCCTCGGTCAAGCGCAAGTCTGCGTGCGGCATGAAGTACAACGTTGCCTCTGGCACATGCGGCGCCGGGGTCGCCTCGGTGACGCTGAATCCGAGCTGCACGAGCAAGCGCCGGTCGGCCTCGGAAAACACGGGGTCGTACACTGACACCTCGCCGCAGTCAACGAGGCAGCCTTTGCGAAGCTCATCCAAAAGCATCAACTGATAGAGCGCCGCGGCGCTCTCGGTGGGGGACCCGAGCGCGAGGCACCGCATGTGGCGCGGAGCGCCGCCAAGCGCCTCCAACAGTGCCAATGTCTCCTGCAACAATGCCGACGCCGCCACCGCGGCGCGATACTTTGCGAGTCTGGCCTCCATGGCCCGCCATCGTGGTGCGGCCCACCGCGATCGATGCCACGGACTATATGCAGGACTTCCAATTCGATGCGATGCCAACGAACCAACTGGGGATCAAAGGCAAGGGCCCATCTCTAGACTCAAACAGTCGACGAGGCATCTGTGTATCCGCGTGGCCGCCGGTGCGTTCCGCCTGGGCGGCCGGCGTGGTCCTTACTGCAGCTTCCTTTTTTTTTTTTTTTTTTTTTCCGCGGAGCGCCGAGGGACCGCTAATCTCATCTCCGTTTTTCGCCTGGCATCGACAAAAACTCATCATCCCGCCCCACGACCCATTCTGAGCAGCAGCTCCTTGTTTCCACATTGACTTCCACACACCCGCACGCCAAGGAGATGAGAAAATGCAAGATCTTCGTGGGGTCGTCGCACCCCGAATTGGGGCAGCTCGTGTGTAGCCGCCTCGGGGTCGAGCCGGCGCCGTGCACGCTCAAAAAGTTTTCCAATGGCGAGACGCTGGTGCAGATTGGGGTGCTGATTAGAGACGAGGACGTTTACATCATCCAGTCCGGGTCGCCCGAGATCAACGATCACATCATGGAGTTGCTCATCTTGATCCTGGCGTGCCGCGGCGGGCTGGCGTCCAAGATCACCGCCGTCATCCCGCAGTTCCCCTACCTGAAGCAGTCCAAGATGAAGAAGCACCGCGGCGCCATCACCGCGCGAATGTTGGCCAACTTGTTGGTGATGGCCGGCGCTGACCACGTGGTGCTGATGGACTTGCACGCGTCGCAGATGCAGGGCTTCTTCACCAAGCCAGTCGACAACTTGTTTGGCGCCCCCACGTTGGCGCGGTGGATCCGCCACAACATCACCGACTGGCAGAATGCCGTTGTGGTGTCCAAGAACCCCGGCGGTACCAAGCGCGTTACCGCATTGGCGGACCTGCTCAAGATCAACTTTGCCATGATCCACACCGACCGCAGACGCACGCAGGACGGGTATACTGCCAATAAAAACAAGAAGCGCGCGCTCAAGCACGCCGCGCCGCCCGCTGGTGGCGACGACGACGACGAGGTGGACAACATTGTGCTGGAGATGCAAACCGCGCGCATCGTCCAGGGCCACGTGGTCAACGACGACTACCCCGCCGCCAAGCCGGCAGGCGCCGTCGACGCCACCCCCACCGCCGACGACGCCTCCATCGCCGACAGCGACGCCCTCGGCGGGCTGTATGACGCGGCTAACTCCGACGACGAGGACGAGCCCACCTCGATTGCGCAGGAGAAACTCATCACCCTCGTGGGCGACGTCAACGATAAGGTGGCCATCATACTAGACGACATGATCGACAAGCCCAACTCCTTCATTGCCGCCGCCGAACACTTGCGGCTCAACTGCGGCGCCAAGTCGGTGTACGTGGTGGGCACCCACGGGGTGTTCTCAGACGAGTGCTTGGAAGCGTTGAACGCCTCCAAGTGCATCGATAAGATTGTCGTCACCAACACCTACCCGATTGGCAAGGAGCGCATCGCTGCCCACGCCAAGTTGGCCGTGATCGACGTGTCGCCGATCTTTGCCGAGTGCATCAGAAGAGACCACTTTGGCGAGTCCATCAGCGTTTTGTTTGACAGCTTGGCCGCCGTCGAGTGAGCACCAGTAAATACGTCAATGGATGGAGTGTATTTCGCCTCTCTCCCAACGATGCATCCACCGGGATGCAGGACACTTCCCCGTCTATGGACGGATCCAGCGGGATGCTGGACTAACGGAGCGTTGGAACAACAACCGGCTCATTGCTGCCACTTGGCGGAGAACTATCCGTGTCTCTTGCCGCGGCAGCACCGAGCGTACACTCTACTCTGCGTTTGCAGCCGTAAACAATCTTGTTTTTCTGAGCGCCATTTTTTGATGGTTCGCATTTTTTCGTTTTGCTCCTATAGCTCACTCTACTCCTCCCATGCCCAACAATAACCCGCCATCCAAGCCCATCCCCATGGTTGGCGCCTCTGCCTCTGGCTCTGACCATGCCTCGAGCGGGTTGCCTGCCCTGGTGCAGCGCAAGCTCGACCAGCCCATGTCGCCGTTGTCGCTCTCGGCCAACTCGACCCCGAGCAAGGCCATCTTGCTCTCGTCGCAGCCATTGCCGTCGCCCGCTACTGAGAAGGCCATCGAGAGCATCACGCCGATGCTAGAGGGCTTTGCGCCCAAGACCAGCGCCGAAGAGAGCGAGAGTGGCGTGGCGGCGCTCTCGGTGTGCGACCACGACCAGCTCACGCCCGACGCGCTCCATCAACACGAAACATGCGGTGCCCACGCCAAATCGAGGTCGTCGTCGTCAGGGCATACCATATTGGATGCGTACTCCACCAGCTCTAATTTGAAAAAGACCATCTCTAACTCGTCGAGCGGCCTGCGCAAATCGTTGTCGCATCACAAGGAGGAAATGCCCAAGTTGCCCAAAATCGGCAAGATTGGCGTTTGTGCCATGGACGCCAAGGTGATGTCGAAGCCGTGCCGCCGCATCTTGAACCGCTTGATCGAGAATGGCGAGTTTGAAACGGTCATCTTTGGCGACAAGGTGATTTTAGACGAGTCTATCGAAAATTGGCCCACGTGCGACTTTTTGGTAAGTTTCTTCTCGACGGGGTTCCCGTTAGAGAAGGCCATCGAGTATGTTAATCTCCGCAAGCCCTACTTGATCAACGACTTGGTGTTACAAAAGGCCCTTTGGGACAGACGGTTGGTGCTTTCGGTGCTCAACTTTGTGCAAGTGCCCACGCCAAGACGCCTTGAGATAAGTCGTGATGGCGGTCCGCACATCGATGACGAGTTGATGGCCAAATTAAAGGAAGGAGGCATCAGCAGTGAGCAATTGTACTCCTTGACCCATCAACCGGAGCCTACTTGGGAGATGATTGATGAGGACACATTGAAAGTTGGCGATGAAATCTTGCAAAAGCCCTTTGTTGAGAAGCCTGTTGACGGTGAAGACCACAATGTTTACATATATTACCCGAAACTGACCGGTGGCGGTGGCAGGCGATTGTTTCGCAAGATCGGCAATAAGTCATCCGAGTTTGACCCCGACTTGAGCACACCCAGAACCGAAGGTCTGTTCATCTATGAGAAGTTTATGGATACCGACAACTTTGAGGACGTCAAGGCATACACAGTGGGCCCCACATTCTGTCACGCCGAAACCCGCAAGTCTCCCGTGGTGGATGGACTCGTTAGACGCAATACCCACGGCAAGGAAATCCGCTTTGTCACCGAGTTGAGCGAGGCCGAAAAGATCATGGCACAAAGGGTAAGCAAGGTGTTCCAGCAAGCCATTTGTGGGTTCGACCTCTTGCGGGTGAATGGCAAATCGTACGTTATTGATGTCAACGGATTCCTGTTTGTGAAGGATAACAATTCGTACTACGACTCCTGTGCTGCCATCTTGCGCAACCTTTTCATCGAGGCGAAGAAGTCAAGAGACCTTTTGAAGACTAAGATCCCGGTGCTGTCGCAATTGCATAAAGATCGTTTTGAGGAGAAGCAGCAGAAATGGGTCTTCAAAGGTCTTGTCCTGGTGATAAGACACGCGGACCGCACTCCAAAGCAAAAATTCAAGTACTCATTCAAGTCGCCCTTGTTCATATCTTTACTCAAAGGCCACAAGGAGGAGGTTATCATTAGAGCCGTTCCCGACTTACAGGTGGTTCTCGAGACCGTGAGGATTGCTGAAGAGAAGAACTTGGAGGATGCCAAAAAATTGGCGCAGTTGCGAGGTGCATTAGAGAAAAAGATGAACTTCCCCGGTACCAAGATCCAGTTGAAACCTGCCTTAAACAAGGAACATCCAGAAGTGGTTGATAAAGTGCAATTGATCTTGAAGTGGGGTGGTGAGCCAACGCACTCAGCCAAATTCCAAGCCACCGACGTGGGTGAGCAATTGAGGCAAAACATTAAGTTGTTGAATCCCGAAGCTTTCAACAACGTTAAAGTGTTTACATCGTCTGAAAGACGAGTAATCGCAAGCGCCCAACTTTCGTCGATGGCCCTCTTGGGGTTGGACAAAGATGAAGACTCACTTCCCGACGATTTCTTGATTATTCGCAAAGATTTACTTGACGACTCCAATGCAGCCAAGGATTTGATGGATAAGGTGAAGAAAAAGTTGAAGCCATTGTTGCGTCAAGGTGCAGAGGCTCCGCCGCAGTTCACGTGGCCGCCAAAGATGCCTCAGCCATTTGTCGTCATCAAGAGAGTTTGCGAACTCATGAACTATCACCAACAAATCATGGAGTACAATTTTGAGAACAAGGATGTATCACAATTTCAAAAAAGGTGGTGCTGTGGTGAAGACCCCACACTATTCAGAGAACGGTGGGACAAGTTATTCCAAGAGTTCCAATCGGTCGAGAAGACACACCCATCTAAGATCTCGGAGTTGTATGACACAATGAAGTATGATGCGTTGCACAATCGGCAATTTTTGCAGAGGATCTTTTCCTTTGACCCGAACGATGAGGGCTTGTTGGCCATCTTGAGCAAAACCTGTGGTAGCACAATTAACTCGTCAGGGTTGGTGAGCGAATACCCCATCAATGTTTTGGCGATGAACAACTTCAAGATCCCCAACGAAAGTTCTAGTAGCCCCAGCGGCCATCACACTTCTTCCAATGCCTCAACTATGAACTCGGCCTCAAATTCTAGCAGCAACGTATCTACGTTGGTGAATTCTAGTTCTCACGCCTCTGCTGGTTCATTGGGTTGGGTCTTGAAAGGGGCCACGTCGACAGCTCATGCCTCAGTGCTGAACAATGAGTCAAATACTCACAGAAAATTCAAGCCAAGGAGGAAAGTCAGTGACACCAAATCGGACGGTACTGCCAGCGATGAACTAAACGAAGATGACCACAACAATCCATTCGATCACCCAACGTTTGCTCGCTTAAGAGAGTTGTATAGGTTGTCGAAAGTTTTGTTCGACTTCATTTGTCCACAAGAGTATGGTATCAAGGATGAAGAGAAGCTTGATATTGGCTTGTTGACTTCGTTGCCCTTGGCCAAGCAGATTCTTTCGGACATCCAAAACATGAGAGAGCACGACACCGCGGCAGTGGTAAATTACTTCACCAAGGAGTCACACATCTACACCTTGTTGAATGTCATTTATGAATCTCAAATCCCCATGAAGATCGCCAGAAACGCCTTGCCCGAGTTAGACTACTTGTCGCAGATTGTGTTTGAGTTGTATGAAGCTGGAGACCCCACTAGTCCCAGCGGCAAGAAGCACTCCATCAGACTCTCTTTATCTCCTGGATGTCACACTCAGGACCCGTTGGATGTACAGTTGGATGACGATCACTACATCGGCTGCATCCCCAAGATTGGTTTAACTAGACATTTGGACATCGATCTCGTTATTCAAAGACTCAAAACCAGATTTTCGAGAGTGTCGATGCCTAAAAAGTTCACTCCCGTGAACATATCTTCTCCTCTTGCAGGGGGCATCTGAGATGTACATATTACAGAATAGTCATTAGTTAAACAATTGATAAATTTGGTAGCTTTATATTAGAATTAATTGCGCCTTAAGCTTTCTCGTAACTTTCCCAGTTATCGATAATAGCTTTAATTTTGTCGGACTTCGTCAAGTTGTAAACTTCTTGAAAATATTCCCTAGTGATTTCAAAAGGCTTAGCCGTCAAGTTCGGAATGTACTTATTGATCAAGTCTTTGGGCTTGACCGAAGACTTGGGAATCTTCTTGCACAAAAATCTCTGGAATGGTTTGACACCAGACATCAAGTATGACGAATGGAACGGGACGGAAATGCCCTTCAATGGGATGACGGCGAAACCTCTTTCCAAGTCAATAGGCTGGGGCTTAGTCAAAGACTTCTTCGCAACCTCATCAATTATCTCCTTTAAGTGTTCCTTAACTTTGTCGAGAGACATGGTGGCTTGCAATTTGACGATGTCAATCTTGTTCAACTTAATCACATTCAAGACGTTTGTTAAGGTGTCCAAGGCTCTCAAATCACCGGCTGTAACATATTGGGTGTTTTCAACATTGTAGTTAACAATTTCCAACAACCAGCCGGTATTGGAAGATACCTCGTCAACCACAAACCTTAACGCGGTTTCATCGAAGGTGGGGTTGACTCTGGTAGGATTGACTGCACACATTCCATAGTTCGATCTACCGAGATCATCTCTTGGAACAGCAACCTGCATAGTCATACCACGATAGAAGACCACATCTACTAATGACTCAATTGGCATGACGTTGGCCAAAGAAGACAACGCGGAGTATTCACCCAATGAATGACCTGCAAACATAATGTCGGTAGGCACCAAACCCTTGGACTTGATGTCTTCGTATGAAGCCTTTTCCATCAAAGTCAAGGCAGGCTGGGTAAACTGAGTTGCAGATAATAAGCCAGTGGGCGAAACAAACTTGTGTGAAGTTGTCGTATGGTCAATTTCCTTGAAGATCTTCTCGGATCTGATGGATCCATCTTCACCGATTGTCTCAAACATCATGCCAATGTAGTTTTCTCTGATTTTTCTACCCTTGGCACCACCAAAGTGAACGGTTAATTCATTTGGATTGTTCTTGACAATGTCCAATATCGAGAAGCCATAGTTGTTGACAAAGTGCACATCGGCCTTGTCCCATACTTCACGTGCCACTGCCGACGCTTCGTACAAATCCATGCCCATACCTTGTTCCTGCGAACCTTGACCAGTAAAGACGTAAGTCGTGATGGGTTGCTCAATTTCAGCCTCACCATCCAAGACCAAGGAGTCTTTCTCCACATTCTTGGTTTGCACCTTGATGATTTTGCGTCCATTGATCATGCCAACATGTTCAAGAGTCGTCTGCAAAGTATCGTTCGGTAAAACCATACCGACAAAGTTACTTTTGAAGGCTCTGACCCTAGATGCCACATTGTTTGCAGCCCATTCTTCAACTAACGATCTGATTGAAGCTGAAGAAAACATACCATGCGTGATTGTTCCTGGCAACTTAGCATAACTCGCGAACACTCTCGAGACATGGATAGGGTTGAAATCACCAGATACTTTGGCATAGGGAACATTAGTACCAGGGGCCTTGGAAGTTAATTCTTCCCCAGACGAGATGAGAATTGGGTTTTCGAATTTAATGGCCTGCTCAATGGTAGTACCGTTTCTTGACAAGTAGTCTGTGACCGGATTTCCATATGACCTTCCGGCTTCATACGAGATTGTACCAACTTGGACAATTTCCTTCGTGGGCAACTCAATGAATACCTGACCGGTCGTCTGAATCTCTGAGTATACCTCAGCAGACTGAAACTTGTATGTCGATTCGCATCTGAAGGTCAATGTCTGTCCCAACAAGTCGATGTCTTTTTCCAAATGGAACCATTCCTTAGACCTCAAGATCGCCAAATCCTTTGCAGACTTTAATGAGATTTGCACTGGAGTCTCGGTAATCTTTTGAAAAGTGTTCTCGAAGTCAGCATAATCACCACGGTACAAGAACTGGGAAGTTACTTCCATGACCGGCTCAGAGCCTCTGTAGATGATGCCCGAGACCTCGACCAATTTTCCTGATGGCTGGTTGATCACTGACTTGATAACTGCCTTGGTACTAACCTCATCGTCTTTTTTCAAGGGTTCTGCACCAACAAACATCTTGTAGCCATTTGACAAATGAACAAGCTTCAACAAGTCACCGTCAACTGTGTTGGGGAAAATCGCTTTCATTATGGCCTTCCATCCAACAACAATGGCAAAATCCATTGGGGCCAACGTAACTTTGCCCTTCCTGATGACGAAGGCCTCACACTTATTACCGATCGCATGGGTGAACTCTGAGATGTCCTGGCCAGTGATTTTGATGGTGTCGCCAATGATGGTCTGTTCGACGTCAATATCCAAATCCACAGGAACATCAGACCCGAACCATAACTTCCAGTAAAACTCCTTGATTCTCTGGTTCCTGCCCTCCATGACCTCCAAGATCGGTGCAAAGCCATCGCTAGGGTTGAACTCGAAAAGGAATGGCAAGGCAACTGGCTTGGAATCTGCATTTCTGTGCTCAATCAATGAAAGTTGGATCTGGCCTCTCGTATTCAATGTGAGTTCGACCACTGGCTTCAAGTCCCCATTCAATGGTTCAAACACAGTCAACTTGCACTTCGCAGCATTGTCAAGATTCTCCACCTTGACTACCAAGTTGGCAGCTGGTGCCAAAACGTCATGAGCAGGGTTGCTCACATGGTTGATGCCCTGTACCACTCGGTCACTGGAGATAAAGGCGTGCAACCAATTTAACTTGGGGCCGGCCAACAATTCGAACCATTCCTTACTTGGCGGCTGCCTGTTGGCTCCAATAGTGTAGGTAACCTCAGAAGAGGACTGCTGGTCGATCTGGACACCCTTCAACGCGTCGATGGTGTAAGCTGGCTTGTTGCCAAAATACTCCACAACTGCAATACTTGATTCATCGCCGTTGTACTCATCCTCGAGCAATCTGCGAATGTGACCGTCATGAATGGTGTCCAAAATGCTCTTGATAGGTTCATTGACTTCAGTCGTGTACTGTGCGGCAACAGGGCCATGCAAAATACATGTTCTTTGGACGTCTTCATCGACAACGGCTTCCAAATCTTCCGATTGCCACAAGGAATCTTTCTTGAAATAAAACTCAAAGCGTTCATCCAAGATGGGGACGAATGGAGCTGGCTTCTGACTCGGTCTGTACGAGCACATCAAGAAGAAGTCACAGTCTTCTTCATTGATCAATTGCTCCTTGGCCGCGGGGAAGGTTTCAAAGAACGAGGCAGTAAAATCAAGAGGAGAGTTCAATTGAGCAAAATTCTGAAGCAAGGACACAGCATCAATCTTGGTTGTGAATCTTTCTTCAACGCGTCTCAAAAAGTCCCCGTAGAAGTTTCTTAACGAGTTGTCAATCCACCTCTGTGACTTCTTGACGTACATCAACTCAACCAACCTCAATGCAACTTCCTCATAGGTCATGTCTTGCAAATCACACACTCCATTTTTGTTTTTACCAAACCACACTTTCTGGTAGTCTGCGTTTAACTTCTTGATAATGTAGTCCTTCTTTCTTTTTAAAGCTTCAACCATCTTGTTCTTTGGCAAAGAAAAAATGGTATCATCCATCTCCTTCCAAAAGATTACACCCCTAGTGGCAATCTTATGAATTGGTTCCCCCATCTCAGACTTCACAGTGATGATACCACCAGTAGGTTTCTTGTAGGTACCCTCCCAATTGCCATCAGTTACTCCAGTGCAACTGGCAATTGCCTTTTTAGCGTCCAACGAGGTGTGCGCCTCCTTCGCAGTCATTACGCGCGATCCAAACAAGACACCGTCAAAGGGCATGGGAGGGTAGTTGAAATTCTGCGCCCATTGACCGCTCAAGTATGGGTAGGTGTCGGCGTCAGACCCAAAACCAGATCCAGCAACCAAGATGATATTGGAGCATCTTCTGATCTTGGAGTACATCTGCAAGATGGGTTGATGGAAGTCTTCAAACGAGTGGTGGCCACCACCTCTACCGCCGGTCCATTGCAAGACAATGGGGAAGGTTGGGTGAGCCTTAGCAATAATGATACACTGCGAAATCGCGTCGATCGATCCAGGCTTCAACCCCAAATGAGTCAACCCTAAGGTCTCGATGTACTCAGTGGCCACCTCGAGCGAGGGGACACCGGCTCCAATCGATATCGATTGAATAGGAAATCCCTTCTCTCTCAAGGACTTGATCAACGGTATACCCCACTGCAACATTCTGGGGTTGACATATATCAAATTGATGGCAATACCTGAGCCAGGAATAACATTCGAAGCAACCTTATTTAAAGCAGCCTCCATAGAAGGGGCATTAAAGTACCCACCGCCTGCAATTTCGATATGGTACCCAGCATTGATGCAAGCAGCAACAATATCGGGGTTGACAGTGGTTGGGGTCATACCCGGAACCATCAAGGGGGCTCTGCCCAAGAGTCTAGAAAACTTGGTGTTCACAAAAACCTTGCCTTGACTAGTCTTGACTAATTGAGGTTTGAACTCCTCCAACCAGTTTGCCGCCCATTTAATGGAAGCCAAATCCTGGTTGAAAATCTCCTGCTTGAAGCCATATTCATCATCAGGAGCCTGGTTGTCCAAAGCACCGGCCACGATGATCCTGGATCCTGTGCCGTCCTTATTTCTGTGAGTCAAAACACCTAAGCCTGAGACACCGCCGGGACCGAAGTCCAAAAGATGAGTCGACTCAAAGTCGGTGGCCTTCTCCCAATGAACAGGGAGCTGGGTAATGCACTTTGTAACTCTGGCAGCAATCAGCTCCTTGGTATAATTTTGTAAGTTCGAGCCATCAAAGGTGTCATATACGGGAATCTTGATGTCCGAAGCGTCCCACTCCAAGCTCTTGTCATTCTGCAAATCCTCCAATATCAAGTCTGTCGCTGACGTCAATAAGTGACTATGAAACGGAGAAAAAATAGGCAAAAACCGGTTTGAGAACTTCAATTTCCTTTGGGAGTGAGGAATTCTGGACTGATCCAACCCGGACGGGGCTTTATTGTTTCTCAAGGTCAAGTTGAGCCCATACAAGGACTCCGGCGGACCGGAGACAACCAAGTTTCTAGCACCATTGATCAAAGAGATGTCAATGTGCTTGTCACTGGGCAAATGCTTGTTGGTTTGATCAATAAAAGCTTGCACCTCTTCAATGGACAAGTCTCTCACCGACAACATTGGGGAGGGCCTTCCCTCGCCATTTTCCAAGGAGTCTTGCAACATTGAGGGAGGCAAGGTGGTTCTGGGATAGGTTTGCAAACATCTCGATCCGATGTAAAACAACAACGACACCGCCTTCATTGAGTTCTTCGAGAACGAGTCCCAGCTATCGGACGAGGAGATGGCCACCGCCGTAACCAATCCTTGCGAGTGGCCTGTGGTGCCAGACAAGTACTTTCTGAATTCGCCTGGGCTCAACCCCAACAATTTAGCGGTGATGGCATAGTGACACAACTGGATGACACATATCAAGGGACACGACACGGGAACCGACAACAAGTAGTCCTGCGACGGGGTCTTATCCTCTGACGTCAACCATTCCATGATACTGAAGCCCTGTGTATAAATTTTGTCAGTATTTGCTGTGGTCTTGACCAATTCTTTTAATTTCTGGTCGATTTCAAGCAAAAGCGGAGTCACCAACCCGCTGTACATTTGGTACAAGTCCCTCAACTCTTCAAAGTAGTCATCAGTGTTCCCCTGACCACCAAATATGGCCACGATCTTGGCCTTCTTGTGGTCGTACACCGCCGATGAATTGCTCAACAACGCCGACTCGGTTTTGCTGAAGGAGCTGTTGGAATTGATCAATGCCTGTATGTAGTTCTTGACGAGCTCTTTCGCCTTGGCGATGGTGGTGGGATACTTGTCCTCGTCTTTCAAGAGGCTGGCAGCGAACGAGTGCACATCTACTTTGGCAAGGTATCTGGATTCAAAGTCAGTGAGGGTCAATCTCAAAGCCTCATCAAAGGGACCGTTGGGCGCTTTGGGGTCTACCAACCCGGCCACGTATCCCAAGAACTTGCCCAACAACTCCGCCGGAGACGACGGTTCGTTATCGCCTGCAAACGAGTCCGTCGGTTGAGGAAGAGTCTTGGCAAACTGGTCTTTTAACTGCGAGAACTTGAAAAAAGCCGCCGTGGGTACGAGAAGAGTGTACTCGATAGACCCATGGGTCACGGAGAATGGTCTATGTGTGGTGCTCATTGTGGTGGACGCTTGTATGTGAAAAGGGCCAGAACCTGAGGTTTCTGGTATGAGTAGTGGCTAGCAAGTGTGGGGGCAGTCACAGTCGAGTCAGGAGGCGGAGCGCTATGGAGATGAGGATCTTCTTCACGTTGAGCGGGTTGTGGTAATGAAGAAGAGTTTGAGAAAAAAAGACTTCTCCGACCGTACTTCGACCCTGGCTATGCTGAAATATAAATACGAAATGCGTCGTGTAATGCGTTAGCCGCCACCACCCTTCTAATGCGCTCACTTTTGGGCTTTTGGGTTTTGCAGCATTTACTGGTCTTTTTTTTTTTTCGGCAAGTATTCAGTTAATGTTGGGCTGTTGGACCGGACTGCAGCCAACACGGACTTTACCTGGGCAGTTGATATAGAAAGTGATGCGATAAAGTTTGGAGCGAGGTGGAAAGCGAAGCTACATTGGAGGGATGCACAACAAACACCCATTCGCCGCCAGTGTGTCACGTCAACACAATGAGCTTTGAGCTATCGGTGGCGATCTTCGGACTTGGCATGTCTCTTTGTGTAACCTTGTCGCTCGATGGGCAGCTTCACGTGTTTGCGGTGGAACCTGAAAACTGCATACAGGCTCCCCACCGCGATTTCAACCGTTTGGCATTGCCCTCTTGTTATCTCATCAATATTTTTTTTCGTTTGCATTTTACGATCTATAGGCTTATATACAAGACTGTTGGGACGCTACGAGGATGGAGTTGGGAGCCCTGGAAGCGTGTTTTGCACGGTCTTAGGGAACTCTCTGACAATAATTTGGCACTTGACCTCGTGGCACAAATCCTTCTTGTTGTAGTATGGTACTTTCTGGAGCAACTCCAAGCCCGAAGACCGCTCCAAAGCCTCAATGGGCACCTGAAAGTCGGTCAAAGGCGTCGAATTGTCGATAACGTCGTTGGGCATCACAAACGCGGCGCACGAAATCATGTCGTCGCCGTTGCGCTCGCCAACAATCAACTTGAAGAAGTGAGTCGGCACCGCAATGTTTGGCGGCGAGCCAATAACCTCGTAGGTGACCCTGTACTTGTCATCGTCGCACTTTTTCGGTAAGTACAACGGGCCCGTCATGATTCTGACATTGTCGTATTTTTGCGTCAACCGTCTGCAAAAATCTTCGAAATGCGCCCAGTAGTCGCGGTTGAACCCGTCCCCAACTTGCGGCGACATGTTGGTGAGCAAAAACGTCTCATCCATAGACGTCTGGTTGAACTTGGCGTCTGCCGCCGGGGCCTGGTGGCCTCTGTCGTAGCCACTGCGGAAGTAGTCTCTCAACCGAGCCCTAAATTTCAACGGAATTGCCTCATCTTCTCTAAACACCGATTTCTTGCGATCGACGCCCTCGCTTGATTTGATCGAGTCGCGGGTTATGTGCTCCAACACCCAGTAGGGGTTTCTGGTACTCCTGTCGTAGCAGCTTATGAACTCGGTTTTGTTGCCCAAGTCGTGATTGGGTCCGGGGAACCCGTACCGGAAGAAATCCTGCGGTCTGATCAAGGATGCATCAAACAGTCTCCCCACAGAGTGGTCGCGCGGAGGGTATGGCACAACACCCGTGGGTGTAGACCCCTGGGTCAGCGTCGCTGTCGGCGCAGAGGACGACTTGCCCCAGAAGTACGAGGCAATGCCTACGGTCCCCAAGCCAAACGTGTTCACCAAAAATTTGGACATTGGTACTAGATAACCTCGCACAGATGGACCGTTTGTCTATTTCTTTTTATTTTTTAAGACCTGTTCGCGTCGCGCTCACCGCGTTTTAACTGCATCGTCACTCTTCCTTAGCCTTGGCCGGGTTGGCCTTGACATCTTTCAATGTCTTGATCACGCCCAAAAGAAGGATTGACGATATCGGGCCAATTAATGGCAAGAAGACCGCTAACTTGTGCTCCTGTGGGAAATACGCCTGCTGCACCATCTCCTTCTCGAAAAACGCTCTGTCAGAGTACTCGACGCTACGTGCAGAGTCCTCGGCTGCTTGGGCAAAGGCACCATGGCCATTCACTTCAGCTGTCGCGCTTGTAGCGAATTCAAGACTTTGCTCGACGTAAGTCTTGGTGAGCTCGGGCACCGAGATCTCGCTTAACGAGTTGGTCAACTTCACCAACGACACCAAATTTTGCAACGCCTGACGCAAATTTTTGTATGTGGTGACTCGAGCAAGTGTATCGATATCAAGAAGTGGCATTGCGGGTGCGGCTGGCATGCCAATGATCTGGAATAGTTGCGAAGTGAAATTTTCCATCACTGGTAAGAGCTCGGACTCGCTCAAAGTGGTGGTGTGGCCAGCATCCTTCAAGGGTGGCATTCTCTTGTTGAAAATGTAGACCCCGCCCCATTGCGGCACCATGAAGGAATTGGACTTTGCGTGCTCAATCACCATTTTGCGTCCCTCGTAGTTGGACTGAGGGAAATACACGACAAAATTGATGGTGGGGGCCATCTCGTGCGACACAAGGTTCCAGTCTTCAAAGTTGATGAACGTTGAGAGACTGTCTTGCGGGATGGTGTAGGTCTTAGAGTCGTTGTCGTAACGCGGTTGCACAGTTGACTTGGAGTAGTATTGTATCTGGCTGCTCACCAGAAAGTTGGCGATGTGGGCCAAGCTCTCGAAGATCGGGGCCAAGTGGGCAGTGGCAGCGTCTATCTGCCACGCTATCGGATGGCCACCCTCGCTAAACAATGAAAACACGAGATTGTAGTGCGAAGAATACGGGATGGTGACGCGATCGTGGTGAGCAGCCCGTTCGCCAAGTAGCCTGTCAAAAGCGTCAATTTCGTGGGCGAAAATTTCAAGCAACGCCAGTGCAACCAGAGCCTCGCTCACGTCTTGTAAAGATACTTGGCGACCAAAAGGTTGTGTGGAAATGCGGCTCGCTTGCAGTGCATTGTGCTTGACCACATACGCGGCTGTCTCAGCCTCCTGTGAGAATGGGGCGAGTTGAAGCGACCAGAACCCTTGTAACAACGGGTGTGATTGCTGCAATTGGAGGTCTATCAATCGCTGTGCCTCTCGGACCGTTTGCGGAGATGCCTCGACGACCACGGGGATCCGAAAATGGAGTTCTTGTTGCAAGTGGGCAGCGCGCCACGCGATGGTGTCGCTCGGTAAGTCCGCCCGGTAGATTGTGGTGGTCCTGAGCCAAACGGGAACCCCGATCGACACAACAAACACCACGAGGACAAGCACAATGACGCGCCTCAATAGCGTTATTCTGGGCTGCTCATCCCTGGTGCGCACCATCTTTACCTGGAGCAACAACTAATGAAACAGTGTTTTGTAACGTATGCCCTTTTGCGATCCCCCGCGAAAAAAAAAAGCCTCGAGACAGCGCCAAAAGCAGCACAGTGAGATGGCAAATGATTGCTGCTTCGAAGCCAAACATGTTTAAAAAGAAGCCCGAGCCCAAGGCGTCTGCCAACATCAAGTCATCCGAGCGCAGAAAGCTCCTTGCTACCATCTGTGAGTTGTATGGGATCCCACAGCCGCAGTTGACCAAGGAGGCGGAGCTCTGCATCTTGCCGCTGGCCACCAAGCAAGCCTCGTTCACGTCTCCGCAGGGATTTAGCGGCACAATTTTCTACAATGAGCACGAAACGCCCTTGTGGTTCAAGTCGAGGGACAGTCAGGTGTACCCGTCGCTTTACACTGTGTGGCAAGCACCGTACCTCTTACCCCGTATCAAGACACACCCGCATGTTATTGAAATTTTAAGCGACGGCGCCGATTTGATGCTCCCGGGCACAATTCCTCCTTTTGACCAGCGCGCCGTCAAAGGCGCCATCGTGGGCGTTGTGGATAGCCACGATCCAACTGTAATCAAGGCCGTGGGAAGGTGCAAGATGGATATGACCAAGTATGACTACGTCGTTGGCAAAACGGGCGTGGCGGTGGAGATTTTGCATGCACTTCACGATGGGCTCTTTGAATTGAACAAGCTCGTGGATATTCCTATTCCAAAGGATTTGAGCCTACAAATGCCACTTAGGGACAATGAAGAGCAGACTGGAGCTACAGAAGAGACCATACAAATGCCACTTAGGCACAATGAAGAGCAGAATGGAGCCACAGAAGAGACCATACAAGAGCATGCTTTCGAGGGGTCCCAGGACAATGATCTCCCTCTTTCTACAGAGCCGCTGGGGTCTCTCGGCGGCGTTGCAGAGGAACTATCAACGCTCTCCATTGACCAGGTAGACAATTTTTTCAAAAGAGCACTTCTTCAGTCAATCAAGCTCGACACGATCGAGCTACCGATCACGTCGTCTCAGTTCATGGCCAACCACATCCTCAAGAATCTCCCTCCCATTGCGCCAGAAATGTGCAACATTAAAAAGACATCCTGGAAGAAGACCGTCAAGTTTCTTAAGGCTATGGAAAAGAACAAGTACGTGGTGACGCGAAAGAAGGGCGAGGATGTCGTAGTAGACGCAGTGATGAGCCGCGATGACCCGGAGATAGTCAAGTTTGTCACCCATAAGACCAACACCGCGATAAAAAAGCCAGCGGATAAGCCATCCAACAAGCGGGACAAGAGCACCGAGTTCAGCATTATCAACTTAGTCAAGCCCGCCCATAACTCCAAGGACTTCTTTGCCAAGACTTGTACGCCTAAGCCTCAATCGGTGCTCTACCAACCTCAGGAATTGCGTCCCTTATTGGAGTCGTACTTCAAGGCACACGACCTCGTGGATAAGCGCAACCCCAAAAACATCATTATTGACGACACGTTGAACGCAGCAACAAAGCTAGGGCTAGGCGTGTTTCCCCGAGACAAGGTCCTCAAACTGTTCGTAGACCATATGTCCCCCTTTCACATCATCCTCAAGCCCGGCGAACGGCTCGAAGATGCTGAAGTCAGTGGCGAGAAGAACCGTTTCGTGCGAGGGGTGCCACCAAAGATATCCATCATCACGGACACCAAAATTGGGCGCATCACTGTTACCAAGATCACCAATTTCGAAAAGTTCTACATTAAGCCCCACTTGCTTGCGCAGGAGCTCAAGGTGAAGTGCTCTGGATCGGCCACAATTGCACCCTGTGTGCAGAACCCGAGCTTAGTTGAAGTCACTGTGCAAGGGCCTCACGGGAAGCGCATCATCGAGATTCTTCAGGCAAAGGGCATTCCGGCTTCTTCCATTGAATTTGTTGATAACCAGAAAAAGAAAAAGAAGAAGAAAGCTTAAGAATGCGTTGCGGTCATTTGGGTTGTCAGGTGCACTCACTAAACTGTTGGTCGCGCGCACCAGATTGTGGAGTTGATATCGCGACAAATTGCGTATTGCCACAGTTTCTCCACGTTCTGTTTGCAGCACTTCCGGATCAGCGCCCACAGTACGCTTGACACGATAGCATGGCCTACGGCCTAAATAATTTCCAAACCACTTCTACAATGTAATCACTCTTTTTCCTCTCGAGTGGGTATTTTTATTTCCTTGTGTCGATATGGGTGGTGTACAGCTTCGGCGTGGTTCAGATGAGGAAGGCGTGCCCTTGATAGCCAAAAAATCAGTCACATCAGCGGATTCCGTCTGCTCTGTGCCGTCTTCGCTGGACTCGCTTTTCGATGACGTCGAGGACGCAAATCCCTTTTTGAATCCAGAGGTGGCAGACTACTACGAGCAAGTGTACGAGCGGTCGCTGTACGAATGTAGCGCATATTTCGATCCCACTATGACGTGGACTCGGCAGGAGGAGGCCCGTGTTTTGCGCACTCTTGACAAGAGAGCGGCACTATTCGCATGTATCATGTTCATTGGGTTGCAAATAGATAGAGGCAACCTCGGACAGGCCATCAGCGACAACATGCTTGATGATTTGGGGCTCACCACCAACGACTATAACACCGCCAGTACCATATTTTTGGTTATGTTTATTTTGGCGGAGCTACCCTCACAGATGATATCCAAGTGGATTGGGCCCGACCGTTGGATTCCCATCCAGATGATCTCCTGGAGCATTGTGGCGTCACTGCAATCGTTGGTGGTGGGCAGAAAGAGTTTCTTTTTAGCCAGAGCGTTAACGGCACTATTACTGGGTGGCTTCATACCCACGATTGTGTTGTGGCTTTCGTATTTCTACAAATCAAAAGAGTTGCCACTTCGGTTGTCGTGGTTCTGGACCACCCTATCAATCGTGCAAATCGCAACGTCTGTGTTGGCATTTGGTATCTTGCGATTGCGGGGAGTGGCACAATGGGAAGGGTGGAGATGGTTATTTTTGATCGAAGGGTGCATGACCTTTGGCATTGGTATTGGCTCCATGTTCATGATGGTGCCCTCGGTAGTGCAAACGCACACATTGTTGACCCCTCACGGGTGGTTTTGTGGGAACGAGCGAGAGATAAGGATAGCCGTCAACCGAGTGTTGAGGGACGACCCGTCTAAAGGAGACATGAGCAACCGGCAGGGGCTCACGGGCACAGAAATGTTGCAATCGATCTTGGACTACGACCTCTGGCCGGTTTATTTGATTGGGTTTATCGCATACATCCCCACCGGCACAATCGGTCTCTACTTGACGATATTACTCAAGCGACTCGGTTGGTCCACGTTCAACGTCAACTTGTTGACCATTCCGCACAATTTGTTGCACATCTTAGGGCTATTGTATATCACAAAGCTTTCAGAGCATATCGATGAGCGCAGTTTGGTTGCTTTGGTGGTACCTGTGTGGCTTCTCCCACTCTTGGCCATATTGTGTTGGTGGCAAGGTTCGATGATCAATGCATGGGGAACGTGGCTCTTGTGCAACTTGATCTTGGGGGCGCCTTATATCCATGCCATATGCGTATCATGGGTGTCGCGCAATTCAGGCAGCATCCGAACCAGGGCCGTGTCCTCAGCCATGTACAACATCAGTGTGCAGCTTGGCGGGATTGTGGCTGCAAACATATACGACGACAGCGACGCCCCGTTGTACAGAGTCGGCAACCACCGACTCTTTTGGATACTGGCTACATTGGCGCCCTTGTTAATCTTAGCCAAGGTCTACTACAAATGGAGAAACCATTGCAAGGATGTCCAATGGAGTTCGATGGACTCGGAACAAATCAGCACATACATAAAGGCATCTCCCGATCGCGGCAACAAGCGTTTAGAATTTAGGTTTGCAAGCTAACACAATAATTCGGAAAACAAACCTTAACCTCCTTAGTTCCAGCGATTTCGAAATCCATCATTGTCCATAAACGCTAGCGTACCACGTGACTAATTTATTTGATTCTATAGTCTCGGCTTCTTTTTTTTTTTTTTTTGTTTACTTCGAACCTAGCAGTGAGTCAAGACTTACCCACTGCGCACTAATATCCCAAACACAAAAAATGGATCGGTACGAGAACGCGTATTTGGAGGAGGAGTTAGTGCAGCCCACTAGCCAGAACATAGTCGATGAAGAAGAGCTTTTGGCCGCTCAAGCTGCGGCTGAGGCCGCCGCCGCTCAGCAACTGCTGCAACCAGGAGGGGCCTTCCACAATGTTGGACAAGGTCTCACGGGAAGGTACAGAGACATGATGATGCAATACTGGCAGGAGACTATCAACTCGATAGAGCATGATGAGCATGACTTCAAAAACCATCAGCTTCCGCTTGCCCGCATCAAGAAGGTGATGAAGACCGATGAAGACGTGAGGATGATCAGTGCAGAGGCGCCCATCTTGTTCGCCAAGGGTTGCGATGTTTTCATCACGGAGCTCACGATGCGAGCGTGGATACACGCCGAGGAGCACAAGAGACGCACGTTACAGAAGTCGGACATTGCCGCTGCCCTCACCAAGAGCGATATGTTTGATTTCTTGATCGATGTTGTGCCACGAGAGGAGGAGAAGCCCAAGAAGTCGTACTCGGCACACCCGCGCACCAGCGAGTACGTGCCCCCCGTGGGAGTTCCCACCTACAAAGGTCCTATACCCTCATCCCTCCCACCTCAGTCCCGATTTGACGCCACCAAAGACCACCATCAACTTCACCTCCCGCCGCCCATAACAGATCCACTGCAGCTGCAGCAGCTTGGCAATGATCAATACCAGCAACAGCAGCAGCAAAATATATTGCAGCAGCACTTGTTACAACAGCAAATGATCCATCAGCAACATCTCCAACAACAACAGCAACAGCAGCAACAGCAGCACCAACAACATCAGCGAAACCAAGATAGCCCTCACCACCACCAACCACACAGTGAGCTGCCACAAACCCTCGGGCCACCACAGACCGCTACTCTTCATCAAAGCACCCCTCCCCCGCCAACAACTTCTCTGTCCGAGCAGGCCATCTCTGACGAACCCCAGGAAGGGGTACGGTCCAAGGCTGAAAACGAGCAAATTTCTCACGACGCCGACGGTGGTGATGGCTACGCGGGTTTCCAGGGTTTCAACCTGGTCGTTTACGAGGAATACAATTAAGCGGTCGGACGACGTTAAGAGAGCACAAGCTTGACTTGCAACGAAATCTATGAAAACAAGACTATAGTCAGGACATTTATGATACCAAGTATGGAAGAGTAGACCCGATTATAAAGGGTGGAAAGTCATGCAAACAAGTAAAGGTGCACGGTACGGGGACACGATGATCTGCACCGGGGGTAAAATGCAAGTTTGTGAAGATTCGCGCACACACTCGGAGGGGGTGGAGAAGTCGGGGTTCTATCGAGTTATATCCGCTGTGGCCACAGAGGCGCGCTCAGATCGAGCAGAATGCATCTTGGATTTTTCTTCAATTGCTCACTGTATAGACTACGAATTTCACAGCATCGATTGAATACAAAAAGGCAAATCATTGTGCGAGCGGATTAGCGCATTGTTAGACCTGATCATTTTTATTGGAGCCAGTGACTTGCTTTACAGTGCACGAGAAACTAAAAAATGTTGGCGGGGTTCAAGCGGGTCGGCGGTATGCTGCACGACTTCAGTCGGTACCTCAATGCCGGACGGGGGTCCTTGCGGGTTGCGCAATTTAACCCCTGGAGGCAATCAGCTAAATTCTTTTCCCACTTGAGGCAACCGAACACCTCTCGACTCTTACCAGCAACGACTATTACGAAAATGACATTGATGACTATCTCCCAGTCCCTCGACGAGGCCTACACCAAGCACAAGATCTTTCCCGAGGTTGTCGACAAGTTTGACACTGAGGGCTTGCTCACTATTGAATACGACACCAAGACCCACGTTGCCCTCGGCAACACTTTAAAAGTGGACGAGACTCAGAAGGTGCCCACCATTCAGTTTACCCTCAATCTGCCAGGGCTGGAAAAAGAGTTGGAGATTTCCGCCGAAGATAAGTTTGCCCTCGTGTTGACCGATCCCGACGCCCCGTCTAACTCGGACCACAAGTGGTCTGAGTATGCCCATTGGATCATTACTGACTTATCGTTGAAGCCTCCGCAGGGCGAAGTTAATGCTGAGTCGTTGAGTACCGTGCTCGACTACTCCAAGGGCACCACCCTTTTGCCCTACGAAGGCCCCGCGCCCCCACCTGGCACCGGGAAGCACCGCTATGTGTTTTTGTTATTCAAACAAGACCCCAACGTCAAGTACGAAGCGCCCTCGGGTAGACCCACTTGGGGAACTGACGTCCCCGGCTCAGGTGTTCGTGACTGGTTGAAGAAGCAC
This sequence comes from Debaryomycetaceae sp. JAC-2022a, assembly GCA_032598715.1. Taxonomy (NCBI): domain Eukaryota; kingdom Fungi; phylum Ascomycota; class Pichiomycetes; order Serinales; family Debaryomycetaceae; species Debaryomycetaceae sp. JAC-2022a. Next base: position 561,843 of record CP095438.1, on the reverse strand, counting down.
AAAGGTGATCACAAGTTGATTGCGTTGAACTTCTTTTATGCCCAGAACCCAAAGCAGGACTAGCTTTCGCACAATAATATAATACATCTGTTAGTGTCTGGCAGAGTAGTCTTTGGGACTCATCACCAACCCCTTGCCCTTTTTGGCTCCTCTATATATCGTCTCGATGATGTCTATCAACTCTTGTTTATCGCCTAAAGTGAAATTGAGCTTGTTGTTATTGCCCGTACCAAAGTCGCACATCATGTGCTTATTTCGGTAGAAGAACATCACTGTGCAAGGATCGTAAAGCTCATACATAGCGTTGAAATCTGGTACTTCATCGATATCACACAAGTAAATGGCGGCAAAGTTGCGCACCTTTTCGGCGACTCCATAAAGTAATTCATCCATTATCATACACTCACGATCGTAATCGCGACCAAACCTCACTATCACCAAGCGGTCGTCCTCAGATAAGATAGCCTGGTCGACATGCCACCCCGTGTGAAGATGTGGTAAAAATACTGAACCCATGGTAGACTACTCGGGCTAAGACAGATTCTTCGATGCGTTTCGAGAGATGGCTTGTGCAGGATGCAGGCATGGCTATCTTGGTTGCAACTTTGTAGCCACCAACCACAAAGTGACTAGAATCCGACATTAGCGCAAATGAAATACAAAATGAAGCCACGTAAACAGGCCAGTCGATTCATGGATTGTAAGTCTGCTTCAGGTCTGGAGAAAGGTTTTTTTTTGTTTCCCGTGGCTATAATCTTGTCTGACCTTGAAGCCTTGACACGTCTTGAAAATGGCCAGTCAGAGACAGACCAGAAGTCCGTTGGTGACGGTGTTGAAGCAAAAATCAGGATCAGTGGAACAGGCATATCAGCGCTGAAGCTCGAAGAGAATCCTTTTCTAGATAAGCCTATCATCACTTCTCCTTTGGGGGCATCGAGAACTCCGCTCAAGATCAGAGATAATCTTTCCTGCATCCTTGGCTTGAAGCCAGAGCCGGTGAATCAGTCAGTTGATCACGTAACTCTAGGCGATGGGAAATTCATCCACCAGGAGCAATCAGTTTTCCCTATAAGCAGGATGATGGTCCTTGGGAGCCTTGAAAGGGCCGTCTTCAAGTCGCAGATTGAGGACTTGCGGTCCCACACCAATGAGTATTTCTTTTACTTCAAGTGGGCACTTTGGGTCAAGAGTGTCAAGCCCGAACACAGTCATTTCGATGTATCGCGAGCATCGGCTTGCATATTGACTGCAGTGCAAGTGATTGAAACGAATCTTGATTTGAACGTGGCTGCGAAAGCGATAAAAAAAAGATTACACACCAATGACGAGACTTTCATTTTCTTCAAGTTGGGTTTAGTACCTTCGAAAAGTTCAGATTTATTGCTAAATGGGTCCACAATCAAGATGAGGGTCGCTTCGGATCTATCCTACGACTTTTTCAAGAGTACATCCTTTATCATCATGAGCGACGACTTGAATCCACCGGATAAATTAGAGGTCAGCGTTTGTGGAATTTCACTCGCACAAACGAAAACGTATTCAATCATATCTATTTGGTTGCACGAGACCCCGCAACCAGTTACCACCGTCTACTCCTATACTGAACGTCTTCAAGAACTACTTCAAGATCATCTCAGATCCAGCGTTCGCACAGCAGTTTTATCGGCAAACAAGGACTCAGCCTCCGTACTGATCTACTCGGATGAGGGCAATGAATAATGAATCTCGAATTTCTGCACTTCCCCAGCTTTCAATTCGGGTCAGCAATTTTTCTTTTTTCGTTTTTTTTTTTTTTTTTTTTCTTTTTCACTGGCGTTCTTGCAATGCCATCGCTGAGCACAAGCTAAAAAGATTACAGCACAATATTGCAAAATAAGGATGACAGAAACAGAGATAGATCTCGGTATCACTGCCGACATGCATGTCCACTTAAGAGACGGCGCCATGATGAAGCTTGTAACGCCCAACGTGAGAGAAGGTGGCATCTCGATTGCGTACATCATGCCCAACTTAGTGCCTCCCATCACAACTATTGACAGAGTTGTTCAGTACAAGAAAGAACTTCAGGCACTTGCACCCAAGACAACTTTCTTGATGTCGCTCTACTTGTCCAAGGAATTGACCCCAGGGTTAATTGACGAGGCTGCCAAAATTGGTGCTATACAAGGAGTCAAGTGCTACCCGGCCGGTGTCACCACCAATTCGGACGCCGGCGTAGACCCTAACGACTTTACACCATTTTACCCCATTTTCGAGGCCCTCGAAAGGAACGACTTGGTCTTGAACTTGCATGGCGAAAAGCCCCCATCAAAGCACGACGACATACATGTCTTGAACGCCGAGAGCAAATTTCTTCCCGCGTTGGAGAAGTTGCATCAAGATTTCCCCAGTCTCAAGATCATCTTGGAACACTGCACTTCAAAGGATGCCATTGATATGATTGAAAAGATCAACGCCAATATCTCTGACAACGAACCCGTCAAGGTTGGTGCTACTATCACAGCTCACCACTTGTCCTTGACCATCGATAGCTGGGCGGGAAATCCAGTTAACTTCTGCAAGCCAGTGGCCAAGTTACCTCAAGACAAGCGCGCGTTGGTGGAAGCGGCCACTTCTGGCAAGAGGTACTTCTTCTTTGGCTCCGACTCCGCTCCTCACCCCTTGTCTGCCAAGGCACGTCACGTTGGAGTGTGTGCCGGAGTTTACACGCTGTCTCATGCGTTATCCTATGTGGCGGATGTCTTTGACAAGGCTGGTAAGTTGAACAACTTGAGAAAGTTTGTCAGTGACAACGGCAAGCTATTCTATGGCGTCTGTGAGTCCAACATAATCGATAAGGCTCATTGCGTTTTGGTCAAGAAGGCTATACAGGTTCCACAAACGATTGGCAAGGGCGACTTAACTATCGTTCCTTTCATGGCGGGCGAAACATTCGATTGGCAAGTGGTTTGGAGATAGTCAGGGAGTGAGCCTCTCAGCCACCCGGAAACGGTACGGTCTCACATCCAATGGGGATGCTCAAAAGACAGGTGAAAATCCCTCAAGTGTGTATGCGTAAAATCCCGCCCGCGGTGGTGCAAAATGCGATTTAAATCTCAGCCGTGTTGCCGCAAAAAGTGAATCTTAATAAATTACAGAGACCAACTTCTCGATAAGTATTAGCGTTGATATTATTAATGGGGAAATGAAGTATCTGAGCAGCCTCAGATGGAGTTCTTTGAGTGCGACTCGACAACAACACCAGCCTCCTTGACCTCATTCTCGTCCAAGCTTGAGGCAGATTCGGGATCTTGGGTGACGGTGCCGTCACCTAATTGGGAAATGTCAAAGCCATTGGCAGTCAAGTATTCAAGAAAATCCTCGTCCTCCTTGTTCAAGGCGTCCTGTCCAAGAGAGGGACAAAAGAAGATTGCCAAAATTGCGGAAAAGATACACAACGCCCCCGAAACGAAAAATGGGGTTTGGTTCCCTTTGTTGGTCTTGGCTCCACCAGCGTTCTTGATGATAACGGGGAATACATAAGTACCCACAAACGCACCTATTTTACCAACAGCGGCCGCAATGCCGTAATACTGTCCACGGATAGGAGTGGCTGAGGTCTTTGATGCCAACAACCCAATGTTGTCACCAGGACCAAACTCACCCAACGAAGTGAAAATACCGTACACCACCACAAAAGGTCCAATGTGGTGCTTCAAGCTGGGGTAGCATGCTGCCATGATAAAGGCAACAATCCCTTGGAATCCAGTACCAAAGGCCAAAGTCAACCGCGGCCCAAAGTAGTCGGCAGACAAGGCACCCAAGAACGCTCCGGGAATATAAAAGACGTTGAACACAACATTCCAGCCAAAGGTTTTATACAAGGAGCCATCCTTGACAACATTACTGATGATATACGACGAGTAGATGCCGAAGGGGTACACCGAAAAGTCGTAAATGAACCAAATCAACGACACGATCAACAACCTGAACCAGTAAAACTTCAAAATCATCCAATAAGGCACCTCGACACCTTTTCTGTTGAAGTTCAATTTCTTGAACTGATCACCCTCAGTGATTTTCAAACGCAAGAAAAAAAGCACCAATGGCGGGAAAACCCCCAAGCCGAGGGTCAATCTCCACACTGCAGTTAAGTGTCTTTCAGAAAAGATCCACAAGAGAACCAAGGGCACAAACGCAGCGATGACGAACCCCAAGTCAATCATACCGTTGGTGAACCAGCAAAAATACCTATTTCTGTGACCCGCCGGTAACTGATTGGCAACTTCGGCAGAAAGCACGGAAGCAGTTGGGTATTCTGCACCAATGGAGATACCCAAAAAGAACCTGAATGCAGTCAACGCTGCAAACATGCCATATACGCTGCCATGAGCTCCCCAAGTACCGACACACGTCAACAACGTGAAAAAAATCAACATGCAATTGGTGACAAGCATACCGGTTTTACGTGAGATGCGGTCAGAGATGTATCCAAACACCAACATACCAACAACAGTACCGGCAAAGGCAATGGCTGAAACGTTCGAGATAGCATTGGAATCTGCATACTGAGTTGGGTAGAGGATGCCAAGGATCGTGGACACGGTACCAATGGATGCGTTAACATAACCATCGGAGAACAAACCAGCACCAGATGTGAATGCAGGCCATAGTTTTGAGACTTTAGTTTTGGTGACAATCTCTTTGTCGTTGCCTTCAAGGTAGCGGTTTGGATGGTCTTCACGGTGCTTGGCTTCAATCTGCTCAGGGGACTTGAAAAGAGTCACCTCACCGGGGATGTGCGTGATCCATCCGACGCAAAACTGGCGAAGAGATTTGGGGAGATCTCTTGTTGCTGCTGACATTTGGTTGATGGCCAATCAGCTTATATGGTATTCAGTGTACCGTTAATTCAGATATGTGAGCCAAAGCAGACACCAATGTGTATTTGGGATGGTAGAAGACTGGGATCAGTGTGTGACACTACGCAAGCGGGGAATTCAACATCCTTTTATGTGTCGCTCGTTGCGAAAATATGCCAGATCCGCCCGATACATTTCGCTGCCCTTTGAGGAAAATTGAGCCAGGGTCAGTGACCTACGTTAGTAGACATACTCGCGCCGCACGAAAGGTTATGCAGCGCCCGCGGACGTGCAATTCATCGATTCAAACAATTTCGTTTAGGCTTTTTCACATGCAATGTGTGAAGGTCAAAAAATATGCAGAAGTCACTATGGAAATCGCACCAAAGTGCCGATGACATACAAAATAATTGTCGGAGCGACCTCAAGAGTTTGAAGCCCTGCACCTGCCCTGTACTCTCGATAAGGCACTGATAGCGAAAATAATCATATCGATAGATATGCAGAAGTCCTCCCAGCGAGTGGTGGTCTTCGGCTAGTTGGGAGCTAGCAGGTTGTGCCATGTGTGCGCAAGCGATGAAGAAGTTCTCAAATCAACAATTTGGCTTCCTTGCATTACAGATCGCGTCTCACGAGCTCATCTCATCTTTGGGTAATATGGAACACCACACGACTACAGACACGTTTTGGCGAGCCCATGTGGCCCATGCAAGTCAAGTTTAGCGGGGCTAATATAATTTAAATGAAAAAAAACAGAAAAAAAAAAAGGATTCCGAAATAATTGGCGAGTCTGCAAATGCCGAAGATGACAGATTGAGTTGGTTATGGTGAGCTAGTGATGGTAGCTCTACGTTGCATGCAATCATTATAGCCACCGAACGACTATGAATTCAAGGTAAGGGTGTCCTGAAAACACATCATTGCTATTGTCATGAACTTTGGTATATTCGGAAACTAGCCTCACTGAGACTAACGACCTATTATTGTCCTGTTTGATGTCAACAGAAACAAGTCAATTTCAAAGTCAAATTATGCGCCATGTAACCCCAACTTTTGCGCCTTACGCCAATTTGCATGAAATCGATCATATCCATCGGGCGCGCAAATTACCTTGTTCACTATGATCCCAGTATATCTGAAGCGCAATAGTAGCAGCGCAAAACCGTCATGTGTAACCGTGAGACGCATTCAACCGCGGTATATCCTAGATCTTACTAAAGTGTTTAGCTTGCTTCTATTCTACACATCATAACTACGTTACGAAGGAGAGCTGTGTGGAAACCAATTATTCTCCTCATTAAGGTGCGTTGTCTGAATCCTTAATATGGCTCCAAAGAGCATCTGAGTACATTCCCAAGATGACATTTATGGGAAGATGTAACCCTCGTGGTTGCGTTACAGCTCTGTTGAGCCATACGACGTTGGTTGCAACAGTCAAAATTCTTTCACATATCTTAAAGCGCAGCCGCTTATCGCGCAATTAAGACGGCAATCCCGACCATCATATATCTTGGTTGCAAAAACGTGCTGGCTACGTCGAAAAAATTGGGCAGTGAACTGAATCATACAAGTATGAGGCAATCGTGATCTGACTTTTGGGGCGCTATTGAGGTGAGAAGGAATCAAGATACATTGGTGCCAAACGAATCAATTCTCGAGCGATGCCCTGCGCATGCATGATAACGGTACGAAGAGCCAGACTATTGGTGAACTCTTCACCCAGAAATCGTATTTTATACTCCTGCAGTTTGTAATATACTCGAACTAGGATTATTCTAACTATTAAGAGTTGTGGTGACTCGGTGGGAGACTTCTACACGTCTGGTTACTCGAACGTTTCACTTGATTATATATGGTACTCTATTTTTTTTTTGACTTTCTTAATTTATACTCCCTTATCATTCCTCATCCAGCTCGATATCAATGCTCACAAGCTTGTCAGCTGCGGTATTTTTCACCGGGATTATGATCTCGAGCTCCTCCTTCTTAAATGTGGCTTTTATCCTGCGAAAATTTATGGGCCTGTCGAACAGGAAGTGCTTTTCGAAACCAATCTCATGATTGGCGAAATCCACCTTGTGTTTCTCAGTGTCCTCCACAATTTCTTCTCCCTCGCTTTCAGACTCAGATTCAGATGAGTCTGAGTCGGAATCCGAGTCAGAATCGGAATCCGATTCGGATTCTGATTCGAAGTCGGTGTCCACGTCCGAATCAGACTCTTCACCTGTCAAGTTCAATTTCCCCTTGATAATGAGCTCATTGTCCTCAGTTGAATAATCAATCTTCAACTCCTCCTTGACGAGCGCGGGAAATCTGACATTCAACTTAAAAGTGTGATCATCGATCTTCGTCAACTCACAATCCTTGCTGTTTTCGAGGTCTGCGCTTAAATCGATCACCTCAACCTCCTCCTCATCCTCGTTTTCAGAATCATTGGCGAGTAACAACCTCTCATCTTCATCATCTTCATCATCTTCATCGGTTTCCATAGTTTCGGGCAAGTCAAATATGTGCCTGTAAATAGTGACTCCCTCGTCGTCGGTGGATTCCTCTTCTGATTCATAGTCTGAGCCAATGGGACCTGTCCCATTCAACACATCTTGAAAAGCTTGTCTGACGGCCTCCACTTTCAAGCGGTCAGTCAACTCTGCCTCCTCCTCTGAGTCGATATCCAAATCACTATAGTCGTTGGATTCGTTGTCGCTGGCTTGATCGATAATCTGCTGGAGAACCTCTGCTTGCAACTGGTCATTCAAGTCGATGATATCGGAAATGTCTTGTGGTTCAATGTCAGAGTCGATTTCAATGTCAGAGTCAATTTCGACTTCAACTTCTGAGTCGGATTCACAATCTTCGCAGACAGAACTGCAGTCCTCACAATCTTTGCAGTCCTCGCAGTCCTCACAGTCCTCGCAGTTGAATTCAGAGTCTGAGTCAGAAGTCTCGTCATCGTAGTACTGAACAATCTCGTCGTTTAAATCAACGATATCGGAGCCATCATCGGACTCAAACTCAACGATCTCTTGTATGTCCTCTAAGTCGATGAAGGCTCCCTCCTCCTCATCGCTTGTCTCTCCTTGGTTGTCGTAGATATTGTTGTTAACGTAGTACAAGACGTCGTCTAACTCCTCTGTGGAAGAAGACGCATCAGAGTCCGTATCGGAGTCGGAACCAGCCTCCTCAGACTTTGTGAGATTATCGTAAAACATAATGGTCCCATCATCATCGGAGGAGGAGTCCGAAGAAGATTCTTCGTCCAGGTCGCTTGAGTTCAAGTCTGACGAATTGTAGTACAATACCACGCCTTCGTCGTCGTCTTCAAATTCACTATCGCTAGACTCGTCATCCTGCTCCTCAGTAACGTTACCCTCCAAATCAAATTCGTAGACTTGTTCTGCTTCGGATTCACTGCTGTCTGCATCGCTTTCGGGTTCTTCGACATATACAGTTTCCTTGGGTTGCTGGTCGTAATACTTTCTGTATTTGCCGGTCGACTTCTTAGTTGCCGGCTTTGAGACATGGTATCTCTTATTGTTCGAGATTCTCGCCATTTTATTGGTAAAAGTGCTGGTTGGATTGATTGGAACCGATGAAAAATGGGGCTGAAAAAAAGGTTGTAAAATGCTACTCAAACAATATGGTTGAAAGCGTTGCCAGCATATAAGTACCTCATCTCATCTGTCGACGCGATGAGGCTTCACTAGCGACCAATTTTTTTCGGACTGCAGGTTAAAGCTTTTTATGCAGAGGTGCGTGTTGCATTTGCCAGCACAATTCGAAAGAAGACTATCGAAGACGAAGAAAGTTCTAGTGACAAATGAACCACACGGTGGCGGCCAATAACACGCCAAGTTGGCACAATGATTTTGAAAGCATGGCAACTCGTTCGTAGGTCCGTACGAACTCGTTTAGCATAAATTTTCCGTCTTCCGAACCACCCACTCGTGTTGCACACCCATTTCGCCGACGGCAAATTCATGTCCTCATTTCTTTTTTTTTTCTTCCTCAATTTCTTTTTGTCTGAGCCTAAGCGATTGCAATACTAGTCCTGACAGCCACAAGAATGTCGTACTTCAGAGGATGCACAGGATCTACTTACGCGTGAAGAATGCCGTTGCTGAGGATCTAGAGGCGTTATGTTTAGAGATAAAGTAGTTGGCCCGCGCTTGACGCGTCATCGTTGCAACGACTTCATTTAATTACGTTTCCCGATCGGGATACCAGCACGCGACATAGCTGCAACGTTGATTAGGTGGCGAGACATCTTTCCAGCATATTTTGGTTCTGCATCGGTGTGTCTGCCCCAATTCAGAGGTTTGGGTGGCATTACCCGGACATTAAATTCATATAAAACGACTCGCACATCCCGCATGCCTTATTCTCGCTCATTAAATCTCTTTGCCTTTTGGCTTAGATCAAGTGTAGTATCTGTTCTTTTCAGTGTAACAGCTGAAACGTCATCATTGATGACTTTTATAATTGTTACCTTACTTTTTGGATTACGGTGTTTAGGATCGATGGGCTTGCTCACACCTGAACACACCGTGTCGTTGCCATTACACCTTGGGCTTCTGACGCAATTTTTGATTAGTTTCATGAGGTCATGAATTGTATCAAAAAGTGCGTCGTGAGACTGACAACCAACCCGGCAACCTTCATCGAAGTCGGACGTATTATACGTCAAAATCGACTCAAAAGCCTGTCGCGCGGCCTGCGAATAGCCTAAAGTGCATGCATGTTCCCAATTCACGTAATCAAAACATCAAGCTCGTTAATCTTTGATTGTTTTGCCTAGAAGAAGTATTCCTCGCTATAGCTAGCATGCGTAACTCTTATCGCTTCTGTAGTACGAAGTTTGTATGAAATCACGTTTTGAATTCACGATTTGTCTAAAGAAAAAAGCCGCGCAGAACCTGATAACGAAGGGTAACAAGTTTGTCTCCTCACTTTACGATCAGTAAACCGACAGAGACGGTGTTCAGCAAGAGATCACTTTCCTGACTCTCCCGTCTCAGTTAGGCTGGAACGTCGTGTAGATGTCCTTCAAGAGGCGAGATACTGAGCCCTCATTATTCCCAGACTTCACAAACCAGCCAACGATACTCAGAGCTGACACTACAGGCTGCCTCGGCGAGAGCGAGTCCGATTCAACGACAAGCTCTTTCAACCACCTCAAAAAGATATTGTTTAAGTCAAACATCGCAGCCTCGGGGGCTTCGAGCGATCTACACAACTACTTTCGAACTGATTTTGATTCAGACCTCGAAGTCGACTCCTCGTCTGACGTTGGTGTATCCATCAACTCAGTTGTCTTAGAGCAGATCGAGACCAACGACCTTGAAAATGCAACGGGAGAGGATGCCAAGTTCAAATACTTACTGGCGTATGCTCGCAAATATAAGCAACATGTCATTAGGAATCACACATATGAAGCAAATTTGAATCCTGGGGGCGAAAGCATCGCCCTTCATCGACTAAGCGATACATCCGTGTTCGACTTATCGCAGCTAGACGATTACCGCCGCTACATGAGACTGACTGAGATAGACCTTGCTTTACACAAGAAGTACGACCGAGTAAGACAGCACGAACACCGAGATCTGCACAGCGGTACCAGCATCTTGAATGTTATACCCCATAAGAAGCTCGAGTCCTATGTTGGCAACTTCGAGGACGATCACAAGTTGTCGCAGACTAAAGCCTCCAAGAAGAATCGACCTTGGTTGCCCACGGAGTGGCCAAGAAAGTCAAAAAAAGCCTGCGAGCTATCCGTCAAGTCTACTTCATCTACAACGGATCGCGACAATATTTCGGACCAGACTCGAGCTGGCACAACAGGAACAACCCCAAACATGTTGCAACGAAAGTTGAAAGTACGACATTTACAAATGATATCGTTTGGAGGCACCCTTGGTGTTGGCTTGTTCTTGAATAGTGGCAAAGCCATCAACATGGCCGGAGGATTTGGGACTTTACTTGCATTCATTATATGCGGCATCATCGTATTGGCAACAATGATCTCCTTTTGCGAAATGGTAACCTTTGTGTCAGTGGTGGATGGGGTCTCAGGGTTGAGCTCAAGATTTGTCGATGATTCATTCGGATTCGCTGTGGGCTGGCTCTATTTTTTCAGTTTTGCCTTTGGCTTGACTGGAGAGATAGTGGCTAGTGTGATTATGTTGAGCTATTACCCAGATTTAAAAATCTTAGAGAACAAGGCGTCGTGTGCTGGATTCGTGACGCTTTTCCTCCTCTTAATTTTGGCCAGCAATTCGATCGATGTGCGAGTGTTTGGCGAGGTGGAATACATTTCGAGTTTCATCAAGTTACTCGGTTGCCTCATGATGATCATTGTGATGATTGCCATGAATTTGGGCGCATTCAACGATAACAAGGATATTGGCTTCAAGTATTGGAACCATGGTGCGTCAGACTTTGCCGATGGTTTAATATTTGGGCTTTTCAGGCCGACGTTCAATTTGCATGATGATGGTACAACAGTGAGTGGAGTTGGTGGCGACACAGGCCGCTTCTTGTCTCTTTTAGTTGCCGTTTTGGTGGTACTGTACGCCTACAGTGGGACCGAAATTGTATGCATCGCGGCTTGTGAGGCACAAAATCCTAGAAAGGCCTTGCCGTCGGCAACGAGGCGTGTGTTTTGGCGCATCTTGATCTTCTATTGCTTGTCTGCGTTTGTGGTTTCACTTAATGTTTACGCGGGCGACCCGAGGTTGTTGAGGTATTACCTGGGAAGTACTGGAGTATCTGAGGATCAGTTTGCTAGCAACATTGCCATCAAATATGTTGGCGGCGCCAACTGTTATGACCTGACTAAGATCTTTGCTGGCTTCGGAACCGGCTCACAACTGCCCTGGATCGTCGCTTTGCAACTGATCAAGTTATGTCATTTCCTGTCCGCAGTGAATGGGTTTTTGGTTTTCTTCGCCGTGAGTTGTGGAAACGCTCAACTCTACGTGAGCTCGAGAACGCTTTATTCCCTCGCGTTGCAAAGAAAGGCTCCCAAAGTTTTTACTTATTGCAATTCACAGGGTATACCCTACAATGCAGTGTTTCTCCTGGGGGCATTTGGATTGATTTCCTACTTGTGTGTCAGCGAACAGGCCACGAATGTCTTCCAGACTCTCACCTCCATCATTTCTTCATCTGGGATTATTGTATGGTTTGCAATGTGTCTTTCATTCGTCAGGTTTTACTATGGCATGAAGAAACGACCAGATATAATCAGCAGAGATGACATTGCCTACCCTTACAAACTGTACTTTCAGCCTTACAGTGCCATGATTGGCTTGGTTGGGTCGGGTTTGATCCTTCTCTTGATGGGGTTTGTGGTATTTTTGAAGGACGAATGGGACACACTATTCTTCTTTGCCAGCTACGGCACTTTGATGGTGTTTGCTATACTATATTTTGCCCACAAGATTGTCGTGGGCACGAGAATCCCAAGTCTCGAAACACTCGACTTCGATACTGGCAGAAGAGAGATGGACCGGTACATTTGGGACGGCGGCAAAGAGTACAATCGGAAGAGTATAAAGGACTTGGCGCACAAATGGTTGTCGTTTATGGCATGATATTCGATCCGGTTCGTATAACGTAAAGATTGAACTATAATATTATTCTGGCTTCACATCATTTGGTTAATTGTCTGCAACATCATTAGGGTTCATTCGGTGCTGTACGACACTTACAGTTTTCAAGGATCGAGTCAATTGCTGTAGCATTTTTGGTCACCTCTGCTGCGCCAGCACCTGGTACCTTCTGAGTGCGTCGCCACGATTTTAGGCGGTCCCTGACAGCTCGTAAATTCATGTAGTCGGCTGCCTCACATGACAACTAAACATGAATTATTCCACATTGGGAAGAATCAGAGGCAGAGTGATGCATTGTGAAAAGACTAAATAAAGTATGAGCTAAACGAAAAAAAAGTTACGGCAAGGCTTTTCGCTCAAGGACTTCCAAGTATCTAGTAAAACCTGGTGCGCAGCCGCCTTCAATCGCTCTCGGTCCCTACCAATACAATGTGGAAACCAACTGACAATTTTCTCCGTGGGAAAATCATTAAGCCATTCCTCCCCTTCGAGAAGCACCCCAACCTTCACAGTGACTGCTTGAAGAATTTGTACGCCGGTGACGAAGTGTTCATCTTCGAGACCAAGGGTGACAGATGGGCCCGCGGGTACGCAATTTCGAAGCCGTTCCCTAACGACTTCACAATCACTTCGGTTAACTTGGACGACTTGCCTGACTTGGATATCAAGGTGGTGGTATTCCCGTTGAAGTATGTGAGCGTGTTGGAGGAGGTACCTATCAGCAAGATTGAGGTGGACAAGAGTTTCAACAACATTGCCAACGGCGAGATGGTACCCACCATCCAGGATGCAGAATTTGCCTACCGTCGTGCCACTGATGCCTCCGTGGACGACAATGACGATGATGACGGCACCCCTTTGAAGCTTAATGCGAATGGTGGTAGGGTCAGCGAGCCATCCTACTCTACCCCCAATGGAAAGAAAAGTCTTGCCCCAGCGTTGCCAATGACTTCATTTAAGGAAGGCGACTTGTTGGGGGAGATAAAGCATGCGATCAATTTGTTGACCTCGCACATCTTTGCGTTGTATTCTATTGGGGAGTTTAGGTTGTTCAACAAGTTGTCCTTGATCTACTATGGGTTGGACGAGACTCGTATCAAGTTGTCCAACAACTTATTGACTAAGAACGAGACACAGGTGGCCAAGGAGACCGCCAGTTTCCTCCTTGCTAAGATTTCCAAGAAATTGGCCTCGCGTGCGGCCCGTTTGAACGCCCATTCGTATGACTTGGACAACCAAAACACTGACATTTCCGGCTACAAGGCTATCTTATCGAGGGATACATATTCAGGTAACTTGCTCAACAACGCCAATGCCATTCCGCCCCGGATTGCGCTTAACCAAGTGTTGTGTGCACTTGCACCAAATTTCCCCATCAATGCCCATATCAACACGACGGAGTATTCTTTGGGACCAAAACGGAACAATAATTTCTTTCCAGACCCACCGTCACACATTTTGGTTGACTTCAAGTCTGTCAGCGGCTCTTCTGCCTATCAACCACCTGGGTTTTGCGGCATGATCGCTTACATGTACTTGAGAAACAATCGAAAGAGATTGACCGAGGCTTTCGCCGTTCACACAAACTCAGTGGAGGATTTGGTTCACGTTGAGAAAATTTCGGCCGCCTTATTCAAAAACATTCCGGCGAATGAGATCGAAACAGGACGTGTTTACTTGGTTGCCGTATTGACTGAGGAGGTTGAGTTGAACGTCAAGGAGGGCGGCACGGTCCCCACTGTTAGACGCGTGAAGAAGGGCGTGGCTGCTGGTGTCACTGATATCACTAGAATATTTTCCAGGAACCAGGGCTCCTTAGAGGCCGGTGAGGCACATCATTTTACCATCAAGTTGTTTGGGTCCTATATGAACCAGAAGAAGGCTGCATCAAAGATGATTGGCCACCACGATGAGATTGACGCAAACGCCAATAATGGGTGGGGTGAGACAGTCGACCGAATTATTGCAGGATCAAACCATGGTATTGCGGTTAACCCTCGAGCTGAAAAATTGGTGATCTCGATCAAGGAATTCAAACACCAATTTGCCAACAACGCTACTAACAGCAATGGTGATGTGATCCCTAACGGCCAAGGTGTTATGAGCACCTCGACACCAATTGCCAGAATCAAGCCCATCTTTTTTGACCCCATTGCAGAGAATTATGAACGTATCTACATGAGAATGGGAAAAATATCCTTGTTGAACAGTATGACCAAAGATGATTTGATCACATTTGAGGTGAGCACTCCTAATAATGATATGATCACTTTTGCCAAGGCGTCTAACCAGCAAGAACGCAGAAGCTGGCAGTTTGTTTCGGTATTTCCCGACGAATCCGTCGGTGAGATCATCAAGGTCAATGGAGTTTCGTTACGCAACCCTAACAAGAAGTTGCCCAAAGAAGATCACATTGTCTTGTCAATGTACCTCAATGGCGTTCTTAGTGGCGAGGGAAAGCTTTTGTACAAGTCAGGGAATCGTTTGGTTGAATTCAACAAGAAGAAAACCCACATCATTGAAGTGGTGTCGACCACCCACAAATTGCCAATCGCTCAGGTTGAGGTGTCCACTGAGTACGTGGGCAAGATATACAACAGTGACTTGTCTATTGACAATGTGTTCCAGTACGAAAGATTTTTCAAGAGTGGGCAGAAAGGAATTGACGAGTTGTCCAACTCGTTAGCGTCTTTCACGAAGTTGGACATATCGCAATTGATTAAATACTTCCCGGAATTGTTGAGCTCGCTCTACCATATCATCGACAATTCTTTGTCACACCCACAGACCGCTCTGACTGAGATCTTGCAAGACAATGTCTTCAAGGCCATCGTTCATTTGTTAGACACAATTTTCGGCAAACAGGATCAATACCTTCATATGATTGACTCATTTCTCGCCAAGTACAAGAACTTACCTCCAATTGGCGTCTTTATTTTGGAAAAGCAGGCGGAGATCTTCACCAGGGCTGAACTGAATTGGAATGCAGTGTCTAGAAGCTTGTGCCGTATTATTGCTTTGTTGATGAGGTTAGCCAATCTGTCAATGAAAGGAATCAACGAGTCCAATCCTGCAGCCGTCGCCCTCTACGTGCAAGCCATGGGCAATTTGATCAAGGCTGGAACTCACTTTTTGTCGATCCAGTCTAACACTTTGAACAACGACCAGATATTGATCTTGGATATCATCGATTACGTGCTATCGTTCAGGGTACAATTAGAGGAGCTGCAAGTTCTTCAATTCGTCATTCTGTTGATTGAATCTGTCGGGATCAGAGGGTTGGGCGCTAACGAGGACGTCTCAGGGGCCAAAAAAAACTTCAAGGACCACAAGATCATCCTTTCGAAATTGATGTTGATTCATCGGTTGTTCAGTACCCTGTTGGCCCTGTCGCCTTCCACTAGAAGGGTTTTGGTGGCGAAGTCTGTAGAGTGGGCCATGGAGGTGTTGCTAGGTCCGACTGATATCGATGCTTCGCGGCTTGCCTGCACTGTTTTGAATGCTGTTTGCACATTAGTATGGAAGACGGTATTTGTCGAAGGCCACAACGATGAGATTGACTTGTGCTACTCATTAAGCAAATTTTTGCCTACTCTCTCCAGAACAATCATTAAGTACAACAAGTTTACCAGGGGAAACGAGTACTTCAAGCCCAAGCGTGTTTTCACTCAGTTATTTCCCCTGGAGTACCCATTTCAAGATGTTTCGGTGGACCCCATTGTCAACGATGAGGTCGTGGTTGAGATTTTAATTGAGCTCTCTACTGTCTTTGCCTTCGTGGCCAAGATCGGAAAGGAAACCGCTGGAAACGAGGGCTACTCCAAGATCTTGGCAAAAAAGATTGCAAACGACTTCTTTGACCCGTCAAGGTATCTCGCAGCAAATTTCCAAAATGAGGATCTCATTACCTTGATTAGCGGAGTCAAGTTAATTAGGCAAGGGAAATTCTTCCCCGAAGATAAGTGGCTCTCTCTTTACGCCATGCTCACGGAGGCATGTTTGAGTTCGATGGAGTTGGTTAGACCGTTGTTGATTGCCCATTACATTCCGCCATTCGAAAACTCTGAGCTTTTCGATAGAGTGATTTGGGGCAATTACTTGAAGACATTGATCAAGTTGGCCACATTGCCCCCAGTTGCTGTCGAACACTTGTCCGATATACCCAGAAAAGCTTGCATGCAGATAACTTCAACCATGCGTGATCGAATTGCCTTTTTGGTTAACGAAGCTTGGGATGGTCTAGCCTGGGATGCTGTCGACGAAGATGTGTTGAGGTTCAATTTGTCCAAGTTTGGAGGGTACCAGGTGGAATTTATTACCAATGACTACGGTATACTTCAGGATTTGATGCTATTGGCATTACAGAGGAACACTCTGTGTCAATCTGTTGCTGTGAAGATCCTTTGGTCTATCATGGTATCAGAGTATATCATTAGTGACTCCATCATCGACATTGAACGAGAGTGTCTCGTCGGGCTAAACGACATTTATAACAGACACGCATACAAGCCATCATTGAAAGAGCAACAATCATTGGTTGAAAGATTGAAGATGACAATCAGACTCGATCGCGAGGATGAAGCTTTCGGTTTGATTTACAACTTCATCGAGACATTGGCTGGATTCTTGGATGTATTAAACGACTTGAACGTGGTGCCAGTGGGGACCGAGTTTGACGATGACCGAACATTCCACAAACTCAACATCAATGCCTATTTGAAGAATGCCAACAAGCCTGAGTTGTTCCACTCATTCATTTCGGCCATGTACGAGGAAAATCTAGCTAAGGGCGACTTCATTCAAGCTGCATTGTCTTTGGAGTTGTTGGCGTCGACGTATAGCTGGGATCATCATCAGATCGTCCCGGCGAGTTTCAGGCCTAAATTTCCCGAACAGTCATCCTTCGAGAGGCGCGAAACCTTGTACAAGATGATTGCAAACAACTATGTCAAGGGTAACTCTTTGGAAAGAGCGACGGACACTTATAATGAGTTGTTGGACTCTTACAACCAACACACGTATGACTTGAAAAGTTTTGCCTACGTGCACAACAAGTTGGCCAAGTTGTACTTGGATTTGGAGAGTTCGGACAAGCTCAGCCCTTCGTTCTTTAAGGTTGCATTCATTGGCGCTGGTTTCCCTACTAACATACGAGGGAAGACTCAGATATACGAAGGTTTACCCTTTGAACATATCACATCGATTCACGAACGTTTGTTGAGGGTCTACCCCGGTGCCCAAATTATTCTGGATGATGCGGAAGCTGCCAAGTTGAAGGAGAAGAACCAAACAGGAAGATACTTGCACATCTCCACAGTTGAGCCTGTCAACGAGATATCGGACAAGTTGTTCAACACCTCCATTGGCGTGCGTCAGTATGCCCGCAATAAGGATTTGCGCTTTTTCACGACGATGAAGAAAATCCCCGGGGCCACGTCAGTGTTTGACTTGTGGACGGAAGAGACCACCTACGAGACGCAGTTATCGTTCCCCACCTTGATGAATCGTTCTGATATCAAGGTCGCCACTACCATCAAGTTGTCGCCACTTGAAAACGCCATCCGAACCATTGTCAATAAGAACAACGATTTGATTCAATTGGAAAGCATGATCAACATAGCTTTCAAAGAAAAGACAGACTACATGTCTTTATTCAATGACTTATCTAGACAGTTGGCTGGCACCGTCGATTCACCGGTCAATGGTGGGGTAGGTCAGTATAGAACCTTCTTCACTGATGCCAAATACTCGGGCAAAGAGGAATACGCTCACAGCATCAGGTTCTTGAAAAACGCCTTCAACGATCTCGCCATCATATTGAATCGTTGCTTGCACTTGCATGGCAAGTTGGTGGCGCCCACCATGAAGAATTCTCACGAGGCATTAGTTGAGCTTTACAAGAAGAATTTCCGGGAGGATATCGAGGCCTTGAAGCTTAGTACTGATTACGAGCCGGCCACGTACAACCACAGCGTGAGCCACTACGCGGCTTCGCAGACTTCGGTACCATTGACGATGGCGGCAGAAAAGAGGTCAATGGGCCGTACTACCCAGGGCTCGCGCTTGACGCGAACCTCATCAAGAGGTTCTTCTGCGTCCTCTAACTCGGGTCTCTCGGGTCTCTCGTCTGACAAGTCCACCATCAACACCTCCGGGGGGCTCAGTCAAAAATACAAGAGAACTGCGCTCAACTGGAGAAACATGGTGCAGCGTACATAGATAAAACGAAAGTCTACACTTGGCTTTTGCATAGCGAAATCTGACGAATGATTTGAAATTGTATCGCTCACAAATTCTGTAAAGTTACACAAAGTTCCGCTGGTGTCGCTATTTCCGGCAAAATTTCGAAGCGTAGCTGTGCACCCTTCCATCAATACTCATCACCTTCCACCATGTTCAGATTTGCCGTTCGTGCTGCACGCGCCCCAGTCTCGAGAATCACTGCCACGCGCTTTGCTCAGCCCGTCCGCTTCTACGCTGCTGCCCCCATCACCAAGGATGAGGTTATTAAGCGCTCCTTTGAGGCCTTGAAGACTGTTGCTGCCTTGCAGGAGTCTGAGATCTCCCTCACATCTGCCTTCCAGAAGGACTTGGGATTGGACTCCTTGGACACTGTGGAGGCATTGGTTGCCTTGGAAGAGGAGTTTGACTTAGAAATCCCAGACAAGATCTCTGATGAAATCAGAACTGTCGGTGAAGCCGTTGACTACATCTTCGAGGAGGAGCAGAAGTTGTAAAGGTGTCTGACGCCTCCTTCCCTTAGCTGAGAGCATTGGTGCAGACTCAGCGTTTACGCTCACCCTCAAGTTTATATCGGGACCCGGCCATGTATATATTCTATGAATGTGATCTCGACTTCTCAAACATATACGTAAAGCTCATATGTAAACCCGAATAGTGTTTATCATATTGAATAGAACAGATGTTGATTACTGGTGTAGCATATTGCTGTCTTGGTTTCAGATACGCGACTTCGAGGCCGAAGGTGGTTATGGGGTGACGTCAAACGAGCGCACACAAAAACCCAAATTATTCTTTCGGCTGTCATTACGTAGGGCACCTGGGATCAAATGAGTCAAGACCACTTGGAACCCAAAATCGAATCTCTCTCGGTGGATGATAAGGCGGCAGCAGTGCTGCCGCCACCAAAGTCCATTCTCGTAAAGGACGGCAAGCATTTTGAAGATGTGGTGTCAAATTCTGACACTGACGAGGATGACATCGAAGATATCGAGGACGAGACCGATGAGCCACTACCTACAGAGTACCCTGGTACGGTCATTCCAGACGAACACCCGCAGGTCATTGAGGCAGACGCAGACCTCGCCAGCGTATACCCCGACGACACGGACTACATTGACCTCATACATCTCAAGGTTGCCTCTCTCGACAACTTGAATTTGCGAAGGTTCACCCGCGTGGAGTCTCTCTGTTTGCGCCAGAACTTGCTCACGTCAATGTCAGGCGTAAAGCATCTCCCCGTGGACACCATGGAAGAGTTGGACCTCTACGATAATCGCATCAACCACATATCCAAAAGCGTCAGCCATTTGGTCAACTTGACCACGTTGGACCTTTCATTCAACAAGATCAAAAATATTAAGCATCTTGAACCGTTGACAAAATTGGAGAACTTGTACTTTGTGCAAAACAAGATAAAGGAGATTAAAAACTTGAGCACACTAATAAACCTAAAGAACCTCGAGCTTGGCGGTAATAAGATCGAACAGATAAACGAGGATTCCTTGTCCTCTCTCGTCAACTTGGAGAAGTTGTGGTTGGGCAAGAATCGAATCTCCCGCTTCCAGTATTTGGACAACCTCACTAACTTGAAGATTCTTTCGATCCAGCTGAACCGCTTGACCAAGATTGAGGGCCTTGACAAGCTCGTCTCCCTCGAGGAGTTGTACCTATCGCACAATGGCATTAGTGAAATTGAAAACTTGGATAACTTAGTCAATTTGCAGGTTTTGGACGTCACATCCAACAAACTCACCCTGTTGAATAACTTGAGTCACTTGACTAAATTGACCGATTTCTGGTGCTCCTACAATGGCATCTCCAGCTTCGAGGAGATTGGCCAGCAGTTGGGCAAATTGCCCGAGCTCGATACTGTGTACTTCGAGGGCAACCCAGTGCAGACGCAAAGTCCCACTGCATACAGGCGCAAATTGAGATTGTACTTGGGCCCCAGTCTCGCCAAGATCGATGCCACTTTTGTCAAGGCATAGCCACAAACCCAAGATGCGTGGCGACCATATTTTATAAGGAATGTATGGGGTTCAGACTGCTTGTGCACAAAGCAAGTACACGTTTTGCTCCATCGACAGATGTTGACGTTTTATTCTCTATATTGTGGGGTCAGGTCGGCACTCACGTCCCCGTCTTGCGAAAAATCGACAGCGACTCTTTGTTCTCTTGAAACAAACTTTCTGGAACTTATCACCTGCCAGTCATCATGGCGAACTGAGGATGAGACTCGCGCGGTTCCACCCCTAGAAGAAATTATCGAACGGTACTTGGAAGTACTTCAGAGGCCCTTTTTTGACCCCAATGATCTACCCAGCTACAACATCCCTACTGATGAGCTAGAGAAGACGTTAAATAGTTTGACCAACCCATTACGCACGTCAAGGTCGTTGTCAATATTTGAGAAGGATATAGCCAAGAACTTTTCTGGCGGCATGAGCGGCAGGAAAAAGATTCGTAGAGCCAAACCCAGGCTGCTATAAACGGGTGAATTGTTTATTCAAGGATGTTGTCGTCAGTCTTGTAGTTGTCCAACACCGTTCTGTAGATGAAGGACGGGGCAAACCCACCGATGTTGGAAAGGTAAATATCAATGTGCTCGGGGGGGACGTAATCATGCAACGGGTTGGTGATAACATCGACGTTGTCTATCAATTGGTCGTCGTCGTAGTTTAACACTTTGCCGGAGTTGCCCACCTCCACCAAGTCGTCGCGGTTGAACGGGTAGAGCGGTGAGAGCTTGTACAAGCCCGCCACGGCAAACACTGGGGTCTTGTGTTCCTTGGCGCACTCCACCACATTGGCGACCCCCAGGTTGGTCAAGCAGCCACCGTTGGCGAACACAGCGTTGGAACCAATGATGACTTTGCCCACACGAGACATAACGGCAAATGTGTGCGAGTCCGGGATCAACACCGTTTCAATCTTGTGCAGGGCTAACGTTTTGGCAAACTTGCGGGAAGCCTCAATGTCGTTGGGGTAATTCTCTGTCACTAACACGGTAAACTTTCTTTTAGCTCTTGCCTTGATCAAGAACTGCAACACCGTTGTCGAGGTTGTGGTAGGGGTTAGGAGGATCTCGTTGTCATGGATCAAATCCACCGACATCGCCTCGATCCCTTCGTTGACGTTGCAGATCTCGTCTATCAAGTCACGAATGCCCTGGATTATGATCGACCTCAAATCGCTGCTCTGTTTCTTCAGTTGCAGCCGCACATTCTTCTGCGATGCCTGTGATTGGGTTGACAAGAGCGAAAACATCGAGCTGATCATTGGGGTGTCCTTGGAGCCATCGGTGTAGGCATCAGATTCGATTTCGTCCCGGATGAGGGCAAGCACACGCCTAACGATGTTTCCCGGGATGATTTCCTTGGGCTTGGCTGTGTTCAACGTAACCCCAACTTGGCGAATGACATTGATGAGATCGTATGGGTTTGTCCATCGCGCCGCCGATATCACGCGCATGAGCAAATGAGCAACACACAAGGCAATATCCATGCTGCTGTGGATCTGTCGCCTCTTCAACTGGGCAACCACGGGGTCTACTAGCGACGAAACCTCTGGTGTTGTCATTTTGGCGAAACGGTACCACGGGTTGGGGACGCTGAGGGGTGCAAAATAAAAAAGAATGCTAAACATTTCAACCTGCATAAGACTCTCTGCACACCAAAGCTGGAGTCACACTGCCGATATATCCTTGAAGGCAGCGAGTCAGATGGACCCGTTGCTCAATGCCAACATAGAGCAAGGTCTTGAACGCTTGTTTGACCACGCCTCCACTTTCAACATCTCCATTGACCTCGTGCAGAAGTTGGCGCTGCATTTCAAGCTCGACACGTTTATCGACAAGGACGCCCACACCCATGTGACCACCACCAAAAGCGACACTGTTTTCAAGCGATTGTCCATTGCCGGCTCGTTGATCCTCATAGATATAGACTTTGTTGATGATGGCAATGTGGTCAACGTCGCCCTCTCGCTGGCCAACCACGCCGAGGACTCTGATCCCGGGGCCGACGCGCGGAGCCCCATAACAGGGCGGCGTCAGCAGCCAGACACAGGGGTCGAAGTTGTCTCCGTGAACCCGGTGGCCGCTCACCTATCGTCTATCAACCACTCAGCCGAAGCTATCATGCTCGCCAACTTGACGGCAGACTCCAAGAAGCTTGGTCCCTTTCCGGCTAACTTGAAATATATGGCGTCTCTTGACGGCATGTCGCAACCCAATATTGACTTGTTTGTCTTTCTCGACCAGGTAGGTGTGTTGCTCCATGCGGTGAACGAAGTCGAGCCGAGCTCTGTTGATGACTGGCAGTTTCCCTACGTTAGCGCTGTTGGCCAAGCACAAGCTAATGACAGTATCAACGGCAAGTTGGGCGTATTCTTGAAATTTTGGCAAGATGATCGCTTTATAAATCATGAAAATGGAGCGATAGTTAGTGGCAACGACTACCATTTGTCTGTCAATGTTCAGAGGCTGGATTCACTGGCTTACAAGTACTGGGACGGTGATGTGTGGGCACTTGATGGGGCAAAGTTTGAGTTCGAATTTGTCGTTCCTGCCGGGGCCTCTTCAGCAAGCCAAGTTCCAGCAGAGATTCCCTATATGTTAAGTTTCGAGTTGAACAGCGCCGTCATGGTACCAAAGACCGTACTACAACTTCTAGACTTGGCCTCTTATGAGCTTGCTCAAGAGGGCCCGGGTGCGATTTACGAAGCACTCAACAACTTCGGCGATGTGCAATTCCAAACATCAAACAATCGTCAACGACCGCCCAAATTGTTAGCGCTGCAAATCTCGGTCCGACAGGATTTCCCCCAACGGTTTGTTGCTCTAAAGAGCGTCTCTCTTAAGCACTTGTCACAATTAATAGCCATTGTGCCATGTCTTCGCAATCATCTCGTGTTGCTGAATTTGCTTCAAACACTGAAATGCCCTGATGCTAAAATCGAGGGTTACTCATTTGAAAATGAGGCAGAAACGAATACGAAGAAGAACTTGCACGAATCCCTCAACTTGTCTGAGAATGTCGCAAACGAGGAGCTCTTGGGATTGTCCTTGGGCGTCGAAAATCCGATGCTCTCCTCAATCAAGTCCGTCAAGCCTTCCGAGGTAGACATACACACCTTTATTCACCAGGAGGCGGCAGAAGACGACAAAAGTGACGGGGCTGGGTTCCATAACTTCTCACCAAGTCTTCAGTTGATCATTGAAGAAGTTGATTATACATCTCCCACGTTCGACATTGTGCTCAACGTGAATGGGGTGATTGCAGGTGAAAATGGGGATGCAGTCAACATTGACATTGGGTTCAAGATCACCAATGGCCAAATAAAGCCCCGACACGATGATCACGACATGGATGCCACTAACGAGAGACATGATATCTTTATCAAGGTGCTCTACCTTACTGAAGACCTTCTTCGGGCAATCGAGGTTGCTTACATGGCTTAGGTCCTGCACCCTTCAATATCCCCCTCTTATGTATATATACAGGTGTTCCTCGCAAGTAATTGCATTTAGATCTTCACCCCAATATGGATGGATGCCACACCAAACGTCAAGTTTTCGTAACCCTTCTCTGGGACGTAAAAACCTGCCTTCTCGATCATGCTCTTGAATTCCTCTTGCTTGGGAAATCTCCTAATGCTCTCCACCAAGTATTGGTACGATTCTCTGTCATTCGCGATCAACTGACCCATGAGCGGCAAGAGAGAGAACGAGTAAGCCTGGTACACGTAGTCAATAACGGGGTTGTCCACTTGGGAAAATTCAAGGCAGGCAAAGATCCCACCCGGTTTCAACACACGATAGGCGGTGTTCAAGCCAGCCTGGATGTCGGTGAAGTTTCTGATCCCAAAAGCGATGGTGTAAACATCCTTGGAGTTGTCAGGGATGGACTCCATCGTTTCTCCGTTTTGCACGAGGAAACTGACACGGTCGGAGCCATCATTCCACTTGGAGTTGCGATAGCGCACTTCGCCCTCGGCCAACATGTCAGGATTTATATCGGCTATTGTCATAGTAGATTTCGTGTCCTGAAACTTCTTCTCGGCGTGATCTAACAAGCCGAAAGCAATGTCACCGGTACCGCCCGCCACGTCCAAAAAGTCCAAGGGACGGTTCGAGCCTGGTCTCATTCCAGCATCCAAACGGTTGATAAAATGGGACTTCCAAAGACGATGTACACCGAGAGACATCGCATCATTCATAACATCGTAGCTCGATGCAACAGAGCTGAACACACCTCTAACGAGGCGTTCCTTATCCTCGGTGTTGACTGTCTTGAACCCAAAGTGCGTGGTGGCGTCCTTGGAATCCTTGATAGGCTCATGTGGTGACGTCGAAAGAAACCTGGCGCTGCTCGCAAAGAGCAGTTTGGATGCACATCTGATCGATGGCGAAATAGCCCTAGAGCAGGAGGCAATACACTGGCTCATTGAAAAGGACAAGCACACTATGACGGTTGCTAAAAAACACTGAGGAAAAATATGAAATTGTGTGCAAAAAAGAGGTTCGCGCACAGTCCACTTTGAAGCGTGAACCCCAAGTGGGCACACTCCTCAAACTCTTCTACATTCTGATCCGATTCTCAATTGTCTAGTTCTAACGCTTTTATGCCTGGACAACTCTGACGGTGTTCGAGTGACCAGAACCTCTGGTCCAGCCTTGAATGGTCACAATAGAGTCACCCTTTGAAATGATTCCCAAATCGATAGCCTCGGAAACGGCCCATCTCAATCTGTTCTCAACATCCTCTTGCCAGTTCTCAACCTTGGCCTTGGGATACACAAAGGGGTAAACTCCTCTGTACAAGTGGCAATACCTGGCGGCTCTCTCGTTTCTGGTCACCATCATGATGGGAACATTGGGCTTGTACTTGGACACCAATCTCGAGGTGGAACCAGAGGTGGACAATACCACAATAGCCTTGGCACCCTGCTCATAAGCAGCGGACACCGAAGCCATGGCACAGGTCTCGGTGGTTGGGGTGGGTCTGTTAGCCAATGATCTGATCTCGTTGTGCAAGGGCTGATAGGCGATGGCCTTCTCAGCAATGATGGCAGTGTTGTGCATCATGGACACCGCTTCAAAGGGATAGTTACCCTTGGCGGTCTCGCCCGACAACATAACACAGTCTGCACCATCCAAAATGGCATTGCCAACGTCACTGACCTCGGCTCTGGTGGGTCTCGGGTTGTACGTCATCGACTCTAACATCTGGGTGGCACAGATGACGGGTTTGGCAGCCAAGTTGCACTTGGCAATCAATTGCTTCTGCACTACAAACACTTGTGGAGCCGGGATCTCGATACCCAAGTCACCTCTGGCCACCATCACTCCATCGGTCTCACGCAAGATGTCATCAAAGTTGTTGACACCCTGTTGGTTCTCGATCTTGGCAATGATCTGAATATCCTTACCATCTTCGCCCAACACTTTTCTGATCTCCTTGATATCGTTGCCAGTTCTGATGAAAGAAGCGAAAATCATGTGGACACCGTTCTTGACACCAAACCTGATGTCATCCTTGTCCTTCTCTGAAAGTGCTGGCAAGTCAACGTCGGTGCCAGGCAAGTTGACACCCTTGTGCGATGAGATTCTGCCTGAGTTGACCAGCTTGACCTTCAAAGTCTTGTCGTCAACCACCTCGAGCACCTCAAAGGACAACACACCGTCGTCAACGTATATAATTCTGCCGGGTGTAATAACCTTGGTGATGTTGGCGTAGTCAACATACATGACGGAGTCATCGCACTTGAGGGAGTAGGCAACGTCGGTGGTGAACGTCATAATGTGGTTGGGAGGAATATCAAAATCCTTTTCGCCCACAGTGGTCCCCGTTCTAATCTCGGGGCCCTTGGTGTCGAGTGCAATAGCAAGGGGGCGGCCAGGATACACCTCCTCAGACTTTCTGGCATTGTCAATTACACTTTGATGGTATTCGTGAGAGCCGTGCGAAAAGTTCATCCGCACAATGTTGAGGCCCGCTTTTCTCAATTTGACAAGCACATCGACATTGTTAGTCTTGGGCCCAATGGTACCAATGATTGACGAACGACGCAAAACCTTGTCTGGAGTTTCGGCAGTGTCAAGTTGGGTCAACCAAGTGAGGGCAGCGTTAGACATGTTGTATGGGTTTTTTAGATTTACAGCAGGAGCAGAAAATGTAAAACTCGAAATCCTTTGCACTTTTTATAATTCCATCATCACGCTTCAACAGAGGACGCCGGTTGATTGTGGGCCGGTACTGCAGGATAGCCCTTAGAGTGCATATTGCCATGATAATTTATGCCTGCGGCGGAGGCGGTCAACATACTCATGAACAGACAGGATCAATCCATGTCTCCGTCTGAGGACAGGTGGCTTTAAGATGGACTCACATCATTTGACGGTGAGCCCGGTACCGGTCATATTGTGTACTTTCGCATAATCGAACTGACATTCACTTTGAAGCGCCCCCATGGGTTCCTTATGCAGTGCGCAGGTGAAGAAAATTCGAAGTCCGATCCCGAAGGAGGGGTAATGACTGCAATCGATAGTTGGTACACTCTACAGACGGCTCCGAGGCAAGATGCAATCGGTCTATGATGCATACCCATGGCCAACAGATATTCTTCGATGCGCTAAGAACATCAGAACTATCTCATCAATAGCTATGCGTATTGTGTAATGCAACTGTGCTGTGGTTGGTCAGAGATACACGCGAGCCACGCGATCTAGGTATTGCTCAGAAAGCTTAACGCCAAAAAATTAAAAAAGTGCACCAACCGGGAATCGAACCCGGGGCCCTACCTTGGGAAGGTAGGATTTTACCACTAAACCATTAGTGCTTCTGTGATAAATCAATGCACGTCATTGACACATCAGTTTGCGGGATCATTGAATGTTCATAATGGCATCTTACTGTGCATTTGTCCAAGTGTGCTGAATCTTCAAATCAATTGGTTCACTCAAGCCTCTTCAACGTCTCGAAATAATTTTGCTATCACCGTGTTTTATCACTTACAAGTAAACGAAGGTCGAGGTTTCGGCCGAGTCTAACGGAGATGTATCTTCCCTGATCAATTTAAGGTTTATAGCAAAGCCTCTTCGAACTTCACCGCAACATTGCATCAACGAAGACATCCCGAAAGTTTGAGTGGTTTTCTTTTCCGTAATATACAGAAATAAGCGAGATGCAGCATTGTACAACATTCAGTGTGACGGGACAACATTGGGGCTGCAATCAATGCAACAACATATTGAAAAGCTTCAGTAAACCTGGTGAAACATAGTTTCGCGCAGGTGCAGTCTTTCATGCCAACTCTTTGGATTACATCCAGTGATTTAAGTAAATGTTGCGGATACCTCAGGTGGCAGCCACGGTTTTAGTGTGCCCTCACACGTTTTCCCGCTGAACATCAGCGCAGCGGCGATGCTGATACAACGTTCAGTCTCAAGCCGGACCTGAACCTATACTGCGTTGAGTTATGGACGCTTGGTGGAGTTCGTTTGATCCGTGTCGCAAATAGTGAGTGGGGAGACACAATGTGTTACTGCATGGCGCGTTCTTGTATGGGTTCAAACGTCAACCACTCGGCCGGTAAACCTTCACCTCAACGTTTAAGGATCCCTGGACAGCCTTTGAGCCTTGTGGGTCACGCCTGAATCTATTAATTCAAGCATGCGATCATATGCGTCTCCACCTTCACTTGTTGGCAGCAGTGAAACCTGCGTTATTTTTGGTGCATAATTTGAGTTTGTCTCGTATATTGGTGCGTTGAAATTCCACTTTTGTCAGTCAAATAACACGGCTGCAATGTCCAAGCCCGCACAACAATCTTGGTGTGCAAGATATAAAGATTTGGCCCATCGCACTGAGGGGTGGCATTTATATTTCAAAAGTTGTTTTATTGCTAATAACCGCATTTGTGCCATATGACGTCGACTCTTCCGATTCTGCAATGGACTCCATCAACTTTACCTGCTAAGACAGTGTTTTCAACAGTGGCAATCACAAAGACGAGCTCTTTGGCTAGCGTACTCTCAAATGCTGTTTCTAAAGCCATGACTGAAACCAATAGGTACTCATTGATGTCCTACCAACAGATTGAGCGTGGAGCAAAGGCCTCACTCACTATTGCTAGCGCGGGTGCAGTCACTGCAACGGCGACTAGTGAGGAAGTTTTGAAGGACGCCAATGAAGCGATCTGGAGTGCCACCATTTACTTGTTCAATTTGTCAGTCGAGAATAACCAGTACAAGTACGACCCATCGTGGGCGGCAAATATCATTTACATTCTCTTGTTTGGCGCTGCCTTCGTTTACACCTTGGGAATGCTTTGGAAGTCGCGCTATCATTGGTACAATGTAACATTTATTTGCGGTTGGGGGTTGGAGTTTATCGGCTTCTTGGGACGGTGCTTGGCTCATAATGACACCAGCAACTTGAGTTATTACGTCATGCAATACGTATGCTTGACCATAGCCCCAGCATTCTTGATGGGTGGGATTTATTTTATTTTTGCTCAGATGGTGATTCTTCATGGCAGACAATTTTCGGTGTTGAAACCAATGTGGTACTCATACTTTTTTATCGCCTCTGATGTCTTGTCTATCCTTGTGCAATGTGCAGGGGGAGGCACATCATCGCTGGCTAGCAGTGCACACAAGGATCCAGGTCCAGGGAATCATGTCATGTTGGCCGGGCTCGCCATTCAAGTTGCGTCAATGACAGTTTTCATTTGTTTTTACACGGAGTTTTTGCAAAGAACGTACTTTAGACACTACTTTGAGGCAAAGGATATAGATCCCTTGAACAAAAGATCATTCAAGAACTTTTTTAAGTTATTGTTTAACGCCAAGAGCACCAGAGCTTACCGCTATGAGGTGTTAGACAAGTTTTACAACCCCAAGTTTGCTGACATTAGGCAAAGAAAGTTGATGGCTTGGTATCCGCTTGCGATCGCAGTGGCGGTCGTTCTCGTCTACATCAGATGCATATATAGAGTCGTAGAGTTGAGTGAGGGGTTCAACGGCTGGTTAATGCGCAGAGAATGGCCCCTTATGGTGTTGGATTCGATGATGATGGGTCTTGTTGCGATAGTGTTAACACCGTTTCATCCTGTCATCGTCTTTGGAGCTCAAAATAGGCTTAAAGTTGCTCACATAAAGTCGAAGTCTGATGTTGAAGGTGCCTTTCTAAGTGAAAATTCGGAATCCTTCCAAAAGAGTGCAAAGGACGATGACAAGACTAACTCTGTCACCCACTAAGGAAACGGCAGTTGAGCTTTAACATAAGGACCCAACTAATATGATCCACGCGAATTGCATAGTCACTGTAGCGAAATGTTTACATTTGTGCACGTTATAATTGCAAACCCAATAATGGGGCGAAGAACATGAATTCCTTCCTGTTCCCACATGTTCAGACGATTGATAGCAAAATCATCAAGTTGTCCCAACGTAAACCAACTAAATTGTGCGTCGGAGACAAGCTCGTCGGGAAAGTCGAGTGAACATATTGGTTTTGAGGATGTTCCAGTTTTGAAGAGATGCCATTCACTGGTGCAGCCATACACCGAAACAGCCTTCCTCTCAGAGAACTACAAACCTATTGAAGTGGGAAACGAAAGTTTTGACCCCTTTGACCACCCCTCATTGAGAAGGTCTAAGAGTATTGCCGAAGGCATGTTGACACATACAAAGAAGAATGCATGCTTCACGTGGGCCACTAACCGTAAGGCTGGTAAGAGCGTACGATTCAAGGCCATCAGCGATCAATCGATACAATGCAAAATGAACGAAGGATCGAGCTCACTTCAAGAGCACCCCGAACCAATGACGCTAGATGAGAGTGCCAATAGCCAGTATCGAACAATCAGTTCATTTGTACCGCTAGACACCACCCCACAAAGATCTATGACATCTGAATATTCAGACTCGCCAGATAAGCACCCCAGACTCAAATTTGAGACCTTGAAAGAGTATCGCCAATACGAAAACACACACCAGAGGCAAGTGCTTGGCACATGCAATGCGGAACAACTTTGCGATAATCAACTGTTGGAAATAATCGATGAGCTCACTGGACAGTCTGAACTAATTTGCAGCCCTGGACAAATGTCTCTGAATGAGAAGAGCCAGGCTATAAACGAAATGGAAAAGGTACTCAAAGAGTTGCTCTGCTTACTCCCCGAACCTGTCGTGCCACCAATGTTCAGTGACTCAAATGGACTCATATCCAATATAAGGGAAATAAGGATGCAGGTACTGGAAATGGTTGCAAAAAAAGATATGGAAAATGAGACTTTGGAAAAAAAAGTGGAACAATTGAACAACGATATTGACACAATGAGCCACGAAATGCTTATGTTGATCGATTACAGCCTGGCTGATAAATTCCAATGCCTTCAAGAAGAACAGGAGCAACTTCAAAGCCAACTTGACTCCTTTTCCTCGAAATACATCGACTTTGAAACCAAATTGCGAAACTTGATAAATTTTCGAACAGACATGGAGCGGCGCTTGAACGATGCTAATGAACGGCATACGGATACGACAGAAAGACTTTTCAAGACCGAAAAACACAACCTTGATCTAACAAACAATTTGGTGATATTGAAAACTGAGCTAGCTGAGAAGGATGCACATATCCTTGAGCTTGATCGAGCGATGACAGAGATGAACAAGTCACATTCGAAGGCGCTTCAACGATACCAGGAGGCGATCTTAACTATGCAAGAGACAGAATTTGCTAAAAATGTGAAATGGACGGAATGGAGCGAAAAGGTCGGATCACTCAACAACTCATTGATTCATTTACAAAATGACTTGTTCGTTTGTGCTGAAGCAAAAGCTGAGACAGAAACCTTTTTGCAACGTGAAACCGAATGCAATCAGCATTTGCGAGCAACCGTACGTGAGTTGCAGGAGCGATGCGCAAGATTTCAAAAGGTCATCAGTAAGATGAAGTCCGGTCAAGTAGAGATTGAAGAAGCTCATCAACGTGAAATCAACAGTCAAACTTTGACAATTAAAAAATTGATACACGATAACACTTCGATGATGGAACGTGAGGAACAACTAGCTGCGAGTTTGAGTGTGTCCCGCAAACAAATTGAGGACACAAGCACATCATTAGATTTGTTGGCACAAACCAATGTGACATTCAAGACGTCATTCGTGCAAATGTTCGACGCGGTTACTCGCCAATTGAGTGATCTCATGGAAGATGATTTTCTGAATTTGGCCCACAATTTACTGCGCACAGTTTCATCCAGAGATACTTTTGCCAGCCCAAAGGAGTTGACGCCATTGGATGCAATGATTCGCTTGAGCCACAAAGCGGTGGCCGTGCTCATCGAAGCCTTCAAGCGCATGGAAGTAGACATGCAGAATGAGATTAATAATCGGAATGAAGGGTACAAGATTATATGGGAGAAGCTATTTCTACTGATGAACAACCACAATCGGAAAAAGATTGTCAACAAGCGCAGACTGTACAAAAAATGTGCAAAGCGAACAACATGAAATCAAACCTTTACTTACTAAAAGATGTGGCCACAAATTCTCCTGCTGGAAGCAACGAAGTCATGACCCCCGGCAACAATATTGTTTGCATCGTGTCAACGGGAAAACTTTCACCATCGACTGAGATGTGATGGCCCTTGGGGTTGTGCAACTTAGGCACAAGTCTATAACTTTTGATTTTGGCATGTATGATTTTGTCCTTGTGCACGTGTAAACCCTTATCGATGCAAAGCAACGTTTTGGTAGTCTCCCAAACCGACGAGTTTGTGTCTGATATCACCAAGTCCATAGTGGCATCATTGGGCAAGGCAGCCGGGAAAAACTGCGTGTCATTAGAGATGTAGGGCATTTTGCCCACGTAAAGAATGTTCAAATTGTCGGTAACTTGTGAGGGTAATTTTGTCCAGTGCTTTGGTGGATCTTCAGCAAGGCTCGGTCCCTGCCGTTGCAAAATTTCCTTGAGGTTTGCCACCTTATCCTCGACCTTTGTGGTCGGAGGTGAACGGAAGTGATTGAAGTGAGCCTCCATATCCTTCTTGTCATCCACGACATATTCAACGTACACGTCACAGGGGTAACTTGTTCGAGAAAACACTTTTTGAACCACCCCAATTTCAAACCTGATAGACCCCATCCATCTCAAGTGCTCCGTGCCAATGTCAGCGTCGGCAATCATTCCGAAGCATTGCGTCAAGAAGGATAAGCTTGTAGTGTCTTTTTGGGTGACTGCCATAAGATCCAACTTAGTTCTTTTTGCTTTTAACATTGAAAGGGTTGCCATGGCAGCATCATTGCTGCCATGAGTGCTCAAGGCAAGAGCATTTCCGGAGCCACAGGGAAGTTGAGTGATGGCTATAGCCTCAAAGGCCAGAGCGCCACGGTCCGGTCTTTGGTAAAACCCATTAATCACTTGATGAGGAATGCCATCACCCAGGCAGCAGGCTATCACATCGTACTTGGTTATGTCCAATTGTCTCGCGATTTCGACTGCGTGTTGGTGGTAGCGAGTTTCTTCGTAGTGGATGGTCACGTGGGCAGCCTTCAAAATGGGTAAGATTCGGGACTTATATATGTCTAGAGCGTTGCCTTGTCCACCATGCGGGTTGATTAGAATAAGTATCGACTGCTTGGGCCTGCTATTCTCGTAGGCTTTGGAGAGTATTGTGTGGCATAGATCCACCTGCAGGGCGGCTGAAGCGGCTTCTATTTGCAATTGAAGGGTAATGCTTTGTGGCTTAGCACTGGCTCTGCCGCTCCCAGAGGATTCTTTGATATAAGCCAAGTCAACTATCCCCTGTGCTTGTGAGTCTGTGTAAGAATTGGACCATTGACACCAAAGTATCTCGTAAAAGGAAATCTGGGTGCGCTGCTTTGGTGTGGGAGTGGTCAAGCACAGTGACATGCACGCACACGAGTCATTGTACCCGTCACCTCGCTGAGCGCTCGGGGACTGAAAGACATCTATCCCGCTGACCGTTATCACTCCCCTACTCAAGGGTAAAGGAGAATAGATAAGGTGCTCCGAGGACATGGATACAGATCTTGGATTGAAACGGAGGGCGCAAAAAATCACTTCATTTTACGAATCCTGCATTTGGTACTTTGAGCATACCGATATTCAATTCAGCTTTGTGAGGAACATCCTACCGAGGGGCAGAGGGGCACATAATGCTATGGAGTGCACTTTTCATTGCTAAGTTAGGTTGCCTCTTATTATCGAAGCCGGTACTTATGTGGCGCTATCTCGCATTGGGACCAAGTAAGTCGTTCCTTATTCCACATATCGTAATAAGGTTGTCCGCGTCTCCGAAAGACCTCATTTGATCTGACCGTACATCAAAATTCCACTCAAAAAGCGCACACCTACCCACACAACCAATATTGTGTCTCCTCTTGCCATGTTTTTGCTTGGCAGTCTCTCCAACAGAGCTAGGCGCCCATCTTGGTGGGATTTGTACTTTTTTTTTTTACCCCACGTCGTCGTGTCTCATTCAATCGACCATCTTTTTCCTGCCTGACGTCGCTAGACCGCATATCGAAAGCAGAAGGTGCCATTTTCGCTCAAAACACACGGCTAATCTACAGACGGCAACCGTCCTTACCACACCGGCTCCTGTTGAACGGGAATACGACATCCCGATACAACACAGTCCTACCCTCCCCTTCTTGCCCTATACTCTACAAGAGAAGCGTTCTGCCAAAAGTGGGTGACAGGAAGACCCGTGCTCCATCCCACCTAGCTCCACATACTCCCCGTAATGTTGAAGTTTCTA
Source organism: Debaryomycetaceae sp. JAC-2022a (assembly GCA_032598715.1). Lineage (NCBI taxonomy): Eukaryota > Fungi > Ascomycota > Pichiomycetes > Serinales > Debaryomycetaceae > Debaryomycetaceae sp. JAC-2022a. Next base: position 527,354 of record CP095438.1, on the reverse strand, counting down.
GACGGCCTCTTCTACGACCGCACCATCGAGGAGGAGCACGACCGCAAAATACGACAAAAGTCGCTGTCGGGCTCTGCTATCATCGTTGGGCTCGTCGCAGCCGTTGGGGGGTTCATGTACGGCTACGACACGGGGCTCATAAACGACATCATGGAAATGACACCAGTGATAGAATCTTTCGCCACCAATCCACGGGAGGGGTTCACGGTACACGAGCGGGCATTAATAACCGCCATTCTTTCGTTGGGGACCTTTTGCGGCGCGTTGATCGCGCCGTTGTTATCGGACTCTTATGGACGCAAGCGCTCCATCATTCTTTCTGCGGCGATTATTTTCAATATCGGCAATGCATTACAGACCGCCTCTGCCGCAATCCCTTTGCTTTGTATCGGGAGATTCGTGTCAGGCGTATCGGTTGGAATACTATCTGCAATCGTGCCCTTGTACCAATCTGAGGCGTCCCCCAAATGGGTAAGAGGTTCGGTCATCTTCACATACCAGTGGGCCATCACTTGGGGCTTGCTTATTGCCAGCTCCGTGTGCCAGGGCACGCGACACCTCAAGAACTCTGCCAGCTATCGCATACCCATTGGGCTACAGTTTCTTTGGGCGTTGATCTTGTGTCTTGGTATGACGATGTTACCAGAGTCGCCGCGCTACTACGTGCAGAAGAACCACCTCAAAGAGGCTTTACAGAGTTTGTCGAGCCTTCGGCGATTACCTGCGGATGATCCTGATCTCATTGAGGAGCTCGTTGAAATCAAAGCAAACTATGATTACGAGTTGTCCTTTGGGAAAACAACTCTTCTTGACTGCTTCCGCAATGGCGGCGGGAGGCACAAACAGGTACTCCGAATATTGACCGGAACTGGCATCCAGGCTTTGCAACAATGCCTGGGCATTAATTTCATTTTTTACTACGGCACCAACTTTTTCTCACTGACCGGGATGAGTAACTATTACTTGATGTCGTTCATCACCTACGCCGTCAATATGGTTTTCACAATTCCGGGGATCATTATGGTGGAAATCGTTGGGCGTCGGTCCCTTCTATTATACGGTGGATGCGGGATGTCCATTTCTAACTTCATCATTGCCATCGTTGGCATAACGGTGCTGGACAATAAGGGGATCAGCTCAATCATTTGCATTTCGTTCTCATGTCTATTCATTGCCTTCTTTGCTAGCAGTTGGGGCGGGTGTGTTTGGGCATTGGCGGGCGAGATCTTTGGGATAAGCATCCGGCAAAAAGCGATATCTATCACCGTGGCCAGTAATTGGTTGGTCAACTTCATCTTTTGCCTCATAACACCCTACTTGATCGACACTGGTAAGCACACTGCCGCCTTGGGCAACAAAATATTTTTTATTTGGGGTGGTTTCAACGCCATTGGAGTGATCTTTGTCTACTTCATGGTGTATGAAACTAAAGGGCTTAAATTAGAGGAGGTTGATTTCATGTATGCTAACTGCAAACGTGCGCGGGACTCCACCACTTTCAAGCTGAACCAGAAAGTCGCGTTCAACATGCAAGAACGCTCACCAAATAACCTCAATGATGGTGGAGCTGACAACTCTGGGACGGACACCTTGCGAGGGCCGCGCAGTAATTCTGAAAAGTGCGACAGCAAGACTCTGGGATCGTTGCCATCTCAAATCGCGCCAAGTGTCGTTGCTTTAGATGAGGAATCCATCAGCGAGGCTGAATCTGACCATGTTGATGACTACCAACGGTATCTACACAGTCTCAGGTCGGACATAAGTGATCAGGCAGGTACCTCGTTCACGTCAACCTCGTTGTCAAGAGACATGTTTCACCCTAACAAAGCCAATTTCACTGAAGAGGACTTGAACAAGAACCTCAAATTGCTGCTGAACAAGGCCACAATCATCGCAGCGCCATTTTTCAGTGCTCCGCCCAGCGACTCTGACTCCGAGTCAAGCAGTGACGAATCGGGTTCCGATACTTCGTGAAATGCATACACACATGATGGGCAACAATATGTAGTACAGTCGCGGCTTTTTCTTACAAACGACTTTATGTTGTTAATAATTTTGCAACCAGTCTCTCAGCGCCACAGTCTGCGAAGGGAGCGCGGCTTGTTTTCTTTCTTTCCTCAAAATATTATTCTTGTGACGACTTATTTTTTTTCAAACTTCTGTCGTCTCCACTGCGCATGATGTGTTAATGTTTTAGACCCGCCACTGGTGTGCGGGTGAGACCCGAAATTCACTTAGCTATCGCTACTACAAGGCTTCAAAACAGAAAATGTATTGTTATAATTGGGCCATAACTAGTATGTAATACAAAGGAAGCAAAGGATAGTTGGGTATTAATATCAACTGTATTGTGGCCGATAAGGTTTTGATGTACTTTGAATGGGCGCAAACATTTTCTCTAAACCTTTGAAGTTCTCGTTCTTCCACCGAATAAGCCGCCTCTGGTGAGGGAAATTCCAGAAAAGATGGCAGACGCCAAGAACACAAAGAAAGAAATGTAAAGGAAGGCGGTTGATGCCTGAGCCTTTCTGCAGCGACCGGTAGAGCCCTGAGTGATCTTGTTGTGGTCAAGGTAGTGCTGGTTGGTACAGGAGTGGACTCTAATACCAGCAGCAATGGCACAGGCGGCAGCAAAGGTGAAGACAGCGTTCAAGAAATCAAACACAAAGAGTATGACAGGCCATGCGAACGCCTCGATGAAGTATGCCAAGATACCGTAGATACTTGAGGTGAGCACACCAAATGCCGCAGCAAAGATTGCGAAATTGACCTGGGGGTTGTTCTGGGTAATGTGCTGAGCGGCAAGGGAACCGGTCAAACCCAAGGTGATGACGAGCAACACAAAGTTGATGGCGCGAAGGATAGTGTCACCGATGGCTAACATTGTATCTGATATTCAATTGACGATGCTCTAAAATTTAGCAAGGGGGGGAAAGAATCAGTTGGCGTGGAGAGTCGGATGTTTTTATAAAGCGACGAGGAAAAAAACAAATGGTTTTTTTTTTTTGCTCTGGAGTCTTTTATTTTTTCTGCTCCCGTTATTATTGTTGTGGCCTAAATTTCCCTGGTTGGTATATCCTTGTTTATGAATTAGTTGAGCTTTGATGCAGCTGCTACTGTCTAGCAAAATGGACTCAATGCTTTGGTAAGGCGAGATGGCGGGGATGAAGGATAGAGAGGGTTTATGTATGTCAAACAAAAGCCGTTGTCGGCAACGGATGTGAAGAATTGCTCTGCAAAACACATGACGAGAAGATTCTGCTGGCCGTCCATCAGTGACCAAATTTTAATTAGCAAGTGATAGCTCACTTAGTTGCTTTAAGCCGAGCCTGCATAAGGTTGTGGAAAATGAAGTCATAACTGCAGCACCCTCAGACAATTGCCAAACCTAATTCGGGCGGGAAAATAACATTCTTCACGATGTGTGCGGCGCGGCCCTCATGTCAGCCGCAACACGTACATGAATCTTTTGATGTTTTTCACGAATCCTAATTGGGTCATTTTTTTGGGTCGGTACACTCGGGCTCGCCATCATTTTCCGCATTTGGGTGGTAGAATTGCCGAATGGGGGTGCGGGTTTTCGTGGAACAAGAAAACTTGTATGTAATAGTATGTAACCACTTTAGCAACCTTGGGACTACAGTCGATGGTATGAGTCGCTATAGTCCAGGGGACAAGGTGCGACGCCGTGAGGTGAGCACCTTTGTATTGCACATCACGGCAAATCGCCGCCGCGTGGGGTGGTGCTGTTTACGTTTCCTCGGATGCTGCGTTCTTCGTTTTCTATGTATTCCGTACTTATTTTCTACCAAGATAAGTTTGACGCTTCCACTTAGTCGTGTGTTCACGCCATTACGGTACATTAGTTTGTAGTGGCGCCGGAGGAAAAAAAAAAAGTCAACTTTCATGTAGACCATCTGAGTGTGGCACATGAGTCGAGTATGAGGGTGCGCTTCTGGCGATGTTATCGCCGATCTTCGGCACCGTGAGCCTTGAGCAAGGCAACCACGTCTTGCCAGCGCTCGGCCTCGGCGTGCATCAAGGCAGTCCAGTCCTCCTTGTCTGTTGCATTCACATTGACGCCACTCTTGAGTAGAAGGTCAACAATCCTGGTTGAGCCAACGCTGGCGGCACGGTGCAATGGTGTGTACCCCATTTTGTCCTTTATCCTTGTCTTGCATTTGTAGGTTTGGATGGCCAATTTTGCAATTTCGTATTTCTGCTTACTACATGCAAGGTGAAGCACCGTGGTACCTTGGTTCGTGACGGCGTCGATGTCAGGCTTCGGGTCATGTTTCATCAATTCTTCAAAAATCACTTCATTGCCAACCGATGCAGCAATATGCAACGGGGTCCACCCGCTTTGGTCCTTCAAGTCGTCAATGTCGAACTCGACACCGCGTGGCTTGAGAAGTGCCTGCACCACTGGTACATGTTGCAGCGAGCACGCCCAATGGAGTGCAGTCCTTTCATCGTCGTCCTTCGAGAGCAATAATTTGGGGTCCTGTGAAAGGAGGCCCTCCACCGTAAGAAGCTTGCCGTCTCTAGCAGCCTCTTGCAAAGGGAAAATAGCTGCCATCTCTTGTCTCTCAATTCGTGTGAGGAACGTGACGCTCACATCTCTTTATACCCAGGTGACACGAAGTAACACAAAATGACTATCGCAAGTCTTGGCTCGGTGGCGCCTGACTATATTATTTTGATTTCGTTTTTGTATTTTTTTGTTCGAAATTCGCTTCGCCTACATTAATTCGCAGCCATCAGCATCGTAATGTTGCTTGCATTCGAATCCGGCTTGCAAATTGCAATACCAACAACTATTTCTTGCCCTTGCGCTGTTGCTTCTCCCTCGCGTACTGGTTCTTCTCGGCACCTTCAACGGTACTGATCGAGTTCACAATGCTCGCCATCTTTTTGTGGTAGTTTGCGTACATGTCCTTCTTGTCCTTAATTTGTTCGCGTGCAACAAAGCGCGACTCCTTGCGCAAATCCTTGAGGGCGCTCTTCTTCTCCTTTTTGACCTGGGCTTTGATCTTACTGATCTCTTGTCTCTCGCGGTTAACGTCGTAAGACTTTTTGTCCGGGTTGAAGTTTTCCTCAAATTTGGGAGCAAACGTGACAATCGACAATGCCTTGTGGTCTTGCAACGCCAACGGTTTGCGATCTCTGAGGGCAAATTGCTCGAGTTTGACGGCTTTGTTTAACAAATCGGGCAACCCAGTCAATGAATGGGCAAAGAATTTGGCCATATGCTTCAAAATAACGATGAAAGGTGCCGCAATCTCAGGGAAGGCGGAGTACTCCTTCCAGACATCGATGTAACCGCCCAACGTATCGATGTTTCTTTGCAAAAGGTTGAACTTGTCCTGGTCAGAAGCACTGGTGGATTGTAGTTTGTGCAAGGAAATGGTGGTTGATGTGTCTCTAGATTGAAAGCCTCGGGGTAAAGTGCATTCCGTTGTGGTGATATGTGACACGTTTAACCTGGCGGCGGCGATGGAGCGTGGGCTTGGAATCAATGCTAACAAGACGCGCTCAATGCTCTGCAAGGACTCTGGAACAAGTCGCTTTGAGTAAGATGTGTACTTGAGGAGCATACTCAAGATGAAAGTCGCCACGAAGCACTGTTGGTAGGATGTCTCAGCGTTGTACTGGATGTTACTGAGAGTCTCGTTCATGAGGATTAGCGTGGGCGTCACTATCAAGTGGTAATGGTCCGAGGTGGAGAAAAGGAAGCCAATCACCGAGTAAAAGAGCAAGTCGCTTGCGAGGTATTGGTGCGACACGATCCTCTCTTGCATTTCCAAGATCCTCTGTCGGACAGTCGCTACAAGCTGCTCGTTGTAGGTTTCTGAGAGTTGCTTGAGGTGCGTCATGAGAAGATTAATCGACTCCTGGCTCGGTTGCGGCTTGTCGGCGACCGCCATGATGTGCTCAAACAAGATCGAGGTGAACTGGCCCATCTTTTCCTTGTTGCCCGCAGCGAGCCGCGGTTGGTAGACCTTGCAAATTTTTTGAACAAGGGCTGCTTGGGCGCTCGCGTCCATATCGGTGACCATCGCACCAAACTCAGCCGCCGACAGCGGCATCGACACCGAAGTTCGCGGCACACCGCGGGCAGAGCCCTTCGCCACCACATCATCCTTCAGCTCGTCGCTGTCGTCGCTTGCCTCGGCCTGCTCGTCGCTCGCCTCGGCCTGCTCACCGTCACTGCCATTCCAGAAATTATCGTCCAAGTCGTCACCAGCCTGGGCCCGTTCCTCATCGAGCCCGTTCATGCGGTTGACGCGGGCCGTCTCCAAGGCCTTGAGCTTGGCCTCGTGCTCCCTGGCAACTTCTTCCTCGGTCTTGGTGCGGTCGGCCGGCACAGACCGTCTGTCGTACGTCAACTCTCGAACCTTGCTGTCGTACTCAATGTCCTCCGGTCGTCTCGTCGGCTTGGCCGCGGCAGCGGCAGTGCTGTTAAGGTCCTGCATCACTTCATCAAAGTCCTCGTCTAGGTCCATGATGTTGTCCAACGCCTTTTGATGCTCTTGCTGGCGCTGGTGCTTGTAAAATTTGGACTTGGCCATAACCTCCTTCATCACCTCGGCCTTGGTCTTTTTGCGCTGTGGTTCGTCTGCCGGCATCAAATCTTCGTCATTGTCACTGGCCGCGGCTTCCTCAAGCGCCAACGACTTGCCATAGTGCGTCAACTGGAAGCCACCGTCGTCCTCGTCGTCTCCCTCGTCGTCGCTGCCGAGCGCAAAAACGTTGCGCTTGGACTGTCTCTCGCGCTCACGGGTGAACCGCTCCAACATTTTCTCTTCGTTGGTCATGTTCTTGTTGTTTTCACCAAACCGCCGGTCCACTAAGCCACCGGTGCGTCCATGGCGCGCCTTTTGTACGCCATATTGCATCCGCAAGTTCTCCTCAACCATCGACTTTGCCCGGCTCGGGTTGCTGTGCTGTTTCGACCCGGATTTGACAAACTTACCCCCTTGTATCACCGTGAAGTCATGCTTGGTGCGGTTCGTCTTGGTGTCGAAGCGGTTGAACTGCTCGCGGATGCCTGAGATGATCTCTGCCCGCTCGTCTCGGCGGATCTCCGTGGCGGTCTTTTTGGACTTCTTGTTCTTCTTGACGTTGGACTGGCCCGTGAGCCCGTTGGCCTTCAATGACGCCTTGAGCTGTTTGAGCTGAGACCCTGCCATGATGCACCTGGTCCCTTGGTGCAAAAAAAATGGGTGCCCTTGAGTGCATCGCGCGCGCTCATCGGGTGTGCACACAAGCCTACATCGTAGTCAGTGCAATCTACCTTCCTATATCTGTATGCTTGTAAAACTGGTTGAGCATGCCGAGAACACCGGACTTCTGCGCCTGTGGTTCCTCCATCTGGTCGAAGTGGTAGTTGACGTCGTACATCGACTCAGTCAAGCTGTAAATTGGGGCAGCCGCTCTTGTAGAGCCAGCTTTGGAGGGCTTCATTGCTTGAGAGCGCTTCTTGACCCTTTGTCTCCTCGGTTTGTTGCCATAGCTCTCCAAAAAGTACATGTACGACTTGATCATTTTCTCATCCGGGTACGACTCGTCGTCGGTGTCTTCAACCTCTGTATCGCTGATGCGGGCCTTGGCTTGTCGCTTGGCCAACACATCGAGCTCAACGTCGTTGGCAGCGGTGGATTTCCGCCGAGATCTCCTTCTCTTGCCCAAGTCGTGCATCATATTCTTGTCCTTTTGCTCAAAGTTGAACATGGCAAAGTAGCAAACGTATCCCAATCCGTCCACGTGCACCAGATAGTCCCGGAAAAAGTCAATGATCAACGACGACGAGTTGGCCACATTGAACCAGAGGATGAATGGCGTTAACACAAGACTCATCAACTCGTTGAGGATGATGAGCACTTTAAGACGGTACATGGTACAAAACTCGTGCATGACCTCGATCGTGTGGAGGCGCCCATTCCAGGCCGACGGGAGATAGTGCGTGAACTGCGACACGAACCGAAGACTGGCCTCGGGGTCGTAGTAGGTGGTGTCGACGGTGTCGTCGCTGCCGCCGCTCTTGGCGGGCGCGGAGTGCGAGTTGGTGACGGCCCAAAGGGTGCCAAACACGCTGATGTAGAATAAAGATGACTTTCCTTCGCTCAATTCAAATGACCAAAAGTTGTGCTCTTCATCGTCGAGCCAAAGCCCAAAGATCACCAATATCGCCAACACAGACCCGCTGACAAAGTTGACTAGCTTCAGCACATTGGTCACGAGCAGCCCGCGGGGGAACTGGTTGATGTAGGAGTTTGCCGGTGCGATCGAGAGTTGCAAGCGCCGCATGAAAAAGTGCTGCAACTCGTTGAACTCGCGCAACTTCCACTCAGCCAAGGGGGTGTATTGGCGGAGCCCCAAGAGCGACCCCGGATTGGTCTTGTACTCATTGAAGTACTTGAAGAAGTAGAGTAGCAAAAAGTATAGCACGATGAACGGGCAGAGAAGCAAGTTGATGATGGCGGCCATCTGGAACCGCAGCCGCAACTCGTGCGACAACTTGTTGCGGTTCACCTCCTTGAGGATCGCCGGGTTGATTTGGCCGTGCTGGTTGAACACGAAGTTGTTGATGCAGAGCTGGAGATTCCACTCCAACGTGCGCGTCAAGGTGTTGACCGGAAAGAAGGGTAGCTCCAAGGTAAGGTTGAGCACATTCTTGTTGACGAGCCCAATCATGTAGTTTTCCTTGCGCATGATGCGGTTAGCGATGTCGAGCGCGTCGAGCCGCACCTTCAGGCTCAAGTCGTGGAGGTAGTGCGGATCTTGCAGCGTGGTCAAGCCGTTGTAGTCCTTCAAAAGCAACAAGCGCTCCACTACCGTCAGCCACGAAATCGTGGAGAGCTCGCTCTCGTCGCCGATGTTGATGAGGTGGCGGTAGAAGTTGTGGATCTCGCGCAACTTGTACCGGAGGTCAAAGTAGAGCTGCACCACGCGCAACACAATGTAGGCGGCAAAGCCCGTGAGAAGGAACTTGACCACGCCAGGGAGCGCGAGCGGCCTCACGAGGTCGCGGAGCGTGAGCACGCCCTGGCGATTCAAAAACATCTCGTAGTCAATGCCGTACTTGAGAAAGACGGTGAAGCCAAGCACAAACACGAGGATGGCCAAGTCCACCAAGCGCGTGAGCGCAATGTTGTAGTAGCCGTGGCCGCGGTAGTAGTAGTAGACGTCCTGTAGAAACTCATCCATGTTGACGATGTTGGCCCAGAGGTACAACGCGCGCTCGCGCGGCGGGATCACGAGCCGGCGGCCGGCGCGCGGACGCGATGCGGTGGGTGCGGCCTCGGGGGACCGGCGGCGGTAGAGCGGGAGCTCGAACGCCACCGCGCCGCGGTTGGACGTATCGGCGGCAGGCGCGGCAGCGGCGGCAGTGGGCGGCAGCAGTGCCGCTGTGGCGACAGAGGCAGTGGCGGCGTCGGAGACAGAGGTAGGCGCGGCGGGCGCCTGCGCCCGTCCGGGTGTGTCCTCCAGCGAGTCCAGGTCGCTCTCCGAGTGGAGCAAGTTTGTCTGGGGCGCCCCGTATGCATCGGCCTCCTCGTCATCGTAGTACCGGTAGAAGTCGTTGGTCTGGTTGTACACTGAGTGGAGCCCAAACACGCGCGATAGGAAGGTGTCGCTCGCCTGGTGGTCAGACATGTCGGTGGCGGCACGGCGCCCTGCCACCGCTGATTAGGCGCAGGTCAAGTAGCTCGCGCATGCAGGAACGGAGATAGTGAGGGCGAACGTGACGTGTGCCCACGGCGAGGGCGGTCTAATTTGGGTTCTACGTGAGTTGCTGCAAGGTCAAGCGTGCACACCTCAACGTGGCCCAGATGCAGGCTAACTGATGGATGGGGCGCTGTTTGTTTGGCGTCGAAATGGTGTTGGAGCCGTCGCGACTGTGCCAAGGCTGCATTGCGCTGAGATTAAGCGTCGACGCGCGTGCACAGCCTACTAAGAATTTGTTCCGCCCCTCATCGGCCCGTGGCGGACCGAGCAGCGCTGGAGGCGGTGCTTGCACTGTTCGAGCTGCTCTTGCGCCTCCGACGCGCGCTTTCCGGGCTCAACGCGCTTGGCTTTGCCGGGCTCGACGCGATCGGGTTGACCCGAAGCCACCGGCTGGCGGCTTTCCTCAGTACTCTTTTCTTTTTATTTTTCTTCTTTTTTTTTTTTCTATTTTTTTTTTTTCTATATGCCTAGAGAAGCCAAGAGCGCAACCGCCGTTTGATCCGCCATCAGTCAGCACGCGTTTTCTCTTTGCCCACCCGGGTACCTTATAGATAGACCGGCAGCGATCCACCCGCCCCTCCCTCCTGCCCATAGATCGACATGCGCGACCTCACATCCAGCGGGAGATCGGCCGAGCCCGAGGTGCAGCCCCCAGCTAACCCCTTTGGCGACGAGGAGGCCACGCTGCTGATGGACTCGCAGAGACAGTCATCGGACGAAGAGGGCTCGCACTACGGCAAGCCCTTCAACGCATACAACGGGTACTACTCGCAGAGCGCCACCTCGGCCAACTTGCTTTCGCACGAAACGTCGCACGACCGCGGCCACTCGCCCTCGCCCAGCAACCTTTACGTGCCACCCGAGTACGACCGGTACCCGTCGATTCTGGGCTCGCGCGTGGTGCTGTCGACACTGTTGAACCACCACCTCCTGCAGCTGTTCACGCCCGGCACTCCCGGCAGCTACGACGGTGACGAGGGCACCAGCTCGAGCCGGCTGCAGAACCCGTTTGTGGTCGCGCCCGACTTCAGTCCCTTTGGCGGCTACCCGGCGCTGTCCTTCCCGCTCCACATCGACGAGAAGGAGCCCGACGACTACTTGCATAATCCCGACCCCATCGCCGATGCCGAGTACGACAAGAACCGGTTTAAGCACGACTTGATGAACCTCGACCGCCGCCTGCTTGGCGGGTTGATCGGCATCGTGGTGCTTTTCTTGGCGGCGATCGTGGTGTTTGTGTTGTTGCCGGTGTTCTTCTACCTGGGGGCCGCCGACCACGGCCGCCCCGAGAGCTACGAAGTGTTGACGCGGTACAAGTACCCCATTTTGAGCGCGGTGCGCTCCAACTTGGTTGACCCCGACACCCCCTCCGACGCCCACTTCCGCACCACCTCCACCGGCGCCAAGTGGCCACTCGTCTTTTCCGACGAGTTCAACGCCGAGGGCCGCACCTTTTACGACGGCGATGACCAGTTCTGGACCGCTCCGGACATCCACTACGACGCCACCCACGACCTCGAGTGGTACGACCCCGACGCCGCCTCCACCGCCAACGGCACCCTCAACTTGCGCATGGACGCGTTCAAGAACCACAACTTGTTCTACCGCCTGGGCATGGTGCAGCTGTGGAACAAGATGTGCTTCACCCAGGGGTTGTTGGAGATCCTGGCGCGCTTGCCCAACTACGGCAACGTGACCGGGTTGTGGCCCGGGTTGTGGCTGATGGGCAACTTGGGCCGCCCCGGCTACTTGGCCACCACCGAGGGCGTGTGGCCCTACACGTACGACCTGTGCGACGCCGGCATCACCCCGAACCAGTCGCTGCCTGATGGCATTTCGTACCTCCCCGGGCAGCGCTTGAACGCGTGCACGTGCCGCGGGGAGGACCACCCCAACCCGGGCACCGGCCGCGGCGCGCCCGAGATCGACGCCATCGAGGGCGAGGCCGACACCACCATCAAGGTGGGCGTGGCGCTGCAGTCGTTGCAAATTGCGCCGTTTGACATTTGGTACATGCCCGATTACAGCTGGGTCGCGGTGCACAACGCGCTGGTGACGACGATGAACACCTACGCCGGCGGGCCCTTCCAGCAGGCAGTGTCGGGCACCACCACCTTGAACGTCACCTGGAACCAGTTCGGCGACCACGCGCACAACTTCCAGCTCTACGGCTTTGAGTACTTGAACGGTGACGACGACGGCTACTTGACGTGGTACATTGGGCGCGACCCCACGCTCACGATCCACGCCAACGCGTTGCACGGCGACGGCAACATTGGCCCGCGGCGCATCTCCAAGGAGCCCATGTCGCTCATCATGAACTTGGGCATCTCCAACAACTGGGCCTACATTGACTGGGCCTCGTTGCACTTCCCGGTGACGTTCTCGATCGACCACGTGCGCGTCTACCAGCCGCCAGACCAGATCAACTTGCTGTGCGACCCGCCCGACTACCCCACTCATGCCTACATCGAGGACCACTTGAACGCGTACATGAACGTCAACTTGACGAGCTGGAAGCTGGCGGGCTATAAGATGCCCAAGAACACCTTGACGGGCAAGTGCAGCAAATAGGCAATACATCATAGACTAGTATCGGCCAAAGCAGATGCTGCTGTTGACGCCGCCAAAGCCAAAGGAGTTGTTGAGCGCATGGCGCACCTCGCGCTTGCGGCTGTGGTTAGGCACGTAGTCAAACCGAAACTCGCGCGCGTCGTCGTCGGGGTGCGCCCCGACCGCGTCCAAGTTGAGGGTGGCCGGCACCACGTTGTCGCTGATGGTCTTGATGGTGAAGATGCTCTCGACTGCACCCGCCGCCCCGAGCAAGTGGCCAATGGCGCCCTTGGTCAGCAGGATCGAGGGGCTGTGGGTGAACAAGCGGCTAAAAGCGTGGTTCTCGGCACGGTCGCCCAACGCCGTCGAGGTGGCGTGGGCGTTAACATAGTCGATGTCGCCAGGGGTGAGGTTGGCTCGCGCGAGCGCCATCGCCATCGCTCTGTAAGCGCCATCGCCATCGGGCGGCGGCGCCGTGATGTGGTGGGCGTCGCCCAGGAGCCCGTACCCCAACACCTCGGCGTAAATATGTGCCTGGCGCCGGGTCGCATGCTCAAGCAGCTCCAACACCATGATACCGGCCCCCTCCAGCAACACAAAGCCGTTGCGCGACGCGTCAAAGGGCCGGCTGGCCCGCGAGGGCGCGTCGTTGGAGTCGACGCACACCGACTTGGCGCGGGCAAACCCGGCGAGCGCCAAGGGGTTGACCGAGGCCTCGGTGCCGCCGCACACCATCGCCTGGCAGTAGCCCATCTTGATGAAGTTGAAGGCGTCGCCAATGGCGTGCAAACCAGTGGCACACGCACTCGACACCGAGTGGTTGACGCCCTTGAGCCCGTACCGGATCAGAATGTTGCCCGCGGCCATGTTGCTGAGGAGTCGCGGGATGAAGAGCGGCTGCACGCGCTTGAACCCGCCCTCGGCGAACGCCACCGCGTTGGCCTGCGTGTCGTCAAACAGCCCGATGCCGCTGCCCACGGCCACGCCGGTGTCGCGCTGCTGCTGCGGCGTGCGCGGGAAGTACTGCGCGTCAGACAACGCCTCGTGCGTGGCCGCCATCGCATACTGCGCAAACGTGGCGAGGCGACGCGCGTCGCTCCTGGCAAAGTGGTCCGCCGGGTCCCACTTGCCCTCGGCAAGGCTGCCACGCGGCACGCGGCCCACTACTTTGGAGGGCACACTGGCCCACCCCGCGCTCTCGTAGTCCTCGAACAGCGTCGTCGACACCAACCCTGACCGGTTGGCAAGGAGGTTGGCCCACGTGCTGCGCACCCCGACTCCAAGCGGTGTGACAAGCCCAAGGCCAGTGACCACAACGCGAGTCATGCTAACAGTGAAAAAAAAAATTCAGCGCGCATCAAACGCCTCGAGGTAGCACTCAACGCGCTTGCGCGGCCCCACAATGTAGTTGGTGGCGTTCTCGGCCACGCTGGCGGGGAGCGCGAGCGCGCTGCAGACAAGGTACCAGAGACGCGCGCACTTGGCGTCGTCGGTGTCGGGCTGGTGCAACACCGCGGTGACGTTGCGCGCGAGCTCGCCGGGCATCTTGGCGCTGGTGGTGGCGAGATAGCGCTGTAGGTGCAATTTCTTGACATTTAGGCGTGGGTTGGCTTTTTTGGCTGCGCGCTCCTGGGCGCGAAACGCCTTGAGCATGACGGTGTACTGGCGGTACAATGTTTCGCACTTGGTGTCGGAGAGCGAGGGGTGCGTGGTGATGAAGTTGTCGATCGCGGCTCGATGTTGTCGCTTGAAGTCAATGTAGAACCCCGTAGGCTTGCGTTCCAGCACAAACTGGAGGTAGAGCTGGGCGCCAGTGGGGTACGTTGGCGGCACGTTCGTGGCAAACTCGAACTCGGGGGCGGCGGCGGTGGCAGTAGAGGCGTTTTTCGTGCACCACTGGTCGTAGAGTGCTTCACGATCGGCGGCGGGGACGGCGAAGTAGCTCGGGTCCTTGATGAGCATGGGGAGGAGCTCCTGCTCCACGATAAACCACGGGTCGAGGGGGGAGAAGTGCGTGCTGAGCAGCGACAAGAGGGCGAGGAAGTCGGCGGCGGAGGTGGCGGAGGGGTCGTCGAGGTCATCCACATCGAGGTTGAGCGAGTCGCCCGCTGGCAGAGGCGCTGGCAACTCCGGAGCTGGGAGCTCCGGCGCAGACTCCGGCGCCGCTGTCTCCGGTGCCGCTGGCAGCTCTGGCGCCGCTGTATCCGGTGCCGCTGGCAGCTCCGGCGCCGCTGTCTCCGTTTCCACTGGCAGCTCCGGCGCCGCTGTCTCCGTTTCCGCTGGCAGCTCCGACTCCTCCAGGCTCGAGTACCCCAAATCAAGCCCCGTCTGTTTGAGGTAGCCCTCCTCCTGCAACAACCCGGCGATAAAATCGTCGCGGCTCTTGGCGTAGTCATCTCCATCAATGTCCTCACCCTCCTCGATCTCCCCGCCGTCTTCGTTGTCCTCGCCCCTAGGCCCTGCTTCCCCTGCATCGCCCCCAGCCTCTTCCTCCTCCGCTACACGCAACCCGTTCACCTTGGCCATCAACACCGCCACTGCGTCGAAATCGATCCTCGCGGCCAACGCCTCCCCAACCTCACAATCGGCAAGCTGCCAGTACGACTGCTTCGTCAGCGCATTGAAGTAGAAGTGGTGTCCCCGCGCCGTAACCACCACATACCACGGCCGCGCGTCTCCATCGTCGTACGGCACATGGTACTTGAACTTGGGTCTATCCATACTACAATGGTTTTTTCGTCCGATTTTTTGTTTTCGTTCTATGGTACAATGGTGTGCGCCCCGGGCTAGCTCACCAACATGTTGACGGACATCTTCATGCGCTTTTTTTCTGGGGTGTCGTAGCTCGTGATCATGGGCGTGCCGAGGCGCACGTCGGCCGCGGCGGCCTGGCGCGGCTCACTGTCGAGGGGCGACTGCAGCAGCGGCGGCAGCGGCGGCAGCACCTCGTCCTCGTTGTCGGCGTCGTTGTCGTCGTCGGGCCGTAGCTCGTCGCGCGCGCTGCGTTTGTACAGCTTTCGTATCCTGCTGACGGCCCTCTCGGACCCCTGGTGGAGGTTTTTGGCGTGGCGCAAAAGCAAGTCTCTTCTCAGGAAGGGCCGGTTGCACATACCGCACACAAACGGCTTGAGCTTGTTGTGGGTCAGCAAAGTGTGGCGGGTGAGGTGCTCCTCGCGCGTGAACGCCCGGTTGCACTGCTTACAGTTGAAAAGGCGGGCGTTGCCCGATGCGGTGCGGGTGCCGTAGTTGGCGTCGTCGAGGGGTTCTTCTACCGGGTGCGACATGGCGGAAGAATGTGTCTTGATATCCAAATACTCTCCCCTTACGCCGTATATGAATACCTGGAGTAATGGGCCACTCCCCACTTTTCGCCGTACCCCGCAAAAAAACGCAGCGTGTGTGAACCTCAGAAAATATTACCTTAAATGCGAAAGAAAATAAACGTGCCAACCGCCCGCCAACGAGGGGGGTGGACGGAAAGAGGGGTGCCCCCACCGCCAAAGGAGGGGAGCCGCCACGGCCTCACCTAAAGTAGTGGCCGTATGCACTCCATATGCGAGCCATGACCCGCAACCTTGCCTCGATGCTCCACCGTGTGTCGTTGAGGAGATCCAAGTCCTCGACCCACATCTCCTTGACCGCATTGGGCAAAAGGCGGAGGGACTGCTGCTTCAAGCTCAACACCTCGATCAACAAGTAACCCTCTATGTAGACGCGCTCGTGCGCGCTGGCCTCGCTGTAGCGACTCAAGTACTTGTCGATGGTGTTGAGGCACTTGAGACACACCATGGTGGCCTGCTTGCCGTTGATGACGATGGGCCGGTCAAAGAGCTGCGCCCGCAACACGCGCCACGCCTGGTAGACAATTAGCACCGAGGGGCTGATCGACACCACTCCGAACACCAACTGCTGGCTCTTCAAGAGCTTGTCGATTCCGTTGAGCGCCACGGCGCCATCCACCTTGGTTTTCTGTACCTGGATCAAGAGCGCCCGCGGGAGCGACCCCTTGAGGGTCGACTTGAATGGTGTCCGGATGTCCTGCTCGTACTTGGACATCAACACCGTGAGATTGCCCTCTTGGACGGCGTCGTGGATCTCGGATCGCATCGCTTCAAGGTCGCCGTGGGCGGTGTAGTCGGCAGTGTAGTCGACAACCATGCGCTCGAGCAGGTCCAAGTCCAGCTGAAGGGACTCTCTGGAGGTGAGGCTGAGCTCGGCCAGGTCATCGTGCCGCATCACGCTGAGCATGTCGCCAATGGGCTTGATGAGCCAATTTTGCACAAACCCAGTGGCAGTGTCAACGAGGTTGGTTTGGAGCCACTGGTAGATCTGGTGGCGGTTGGCGTACAACGCGGCCGAGCGTGGAGCAAACCAGAGCGCACCGAGCAACACGGGCCAGTGGCGCGTCCACCATCCCGGAGGCGCGGTGTCGCTGACACTAGCCGGGCGCTCGATCTTGACAAGCAACTGGCGCAACCGCTGAGGGGTGGAGCCGCCGCTGCCGCCATAAATCGTCTCAAGCGTGCTGAGCGCCGCTGCAAACTGCTCACTGTCACCCGTGGCCACAAACTGGCGCACCTCGCGGCTGACGGTGTCGATATCCGCGGGCAACTGCTGGATCAAGCACCCCAAGTGGTACGCCGCGGCGTCGATGTCGTCGTTGATAGCGCGGCGCTTGAGGGCGATGTCGCGCGCGGCGGCGCGGAGCGGCGCGCCCAAGATGACGCGCAGGTAGGCGCCGAGCGACCCCAAGGGGTCGCGCAACGCGCGGCGGTGGCCCCGCATCTGCAAAAGCTTGTACAGCGGCACCGCCATCAAGCGCTGCACCGCGCGCCACGCCGCCGCGGCCGCCGTGGCGGCCACGTGGCGCGCCTGCGCCCACGCAAAGTACACCTGGTTGTCTTCAACCGTGTGGGCCGGCCACGCCGTGGCGGGCAACTCAAAGCGCTCGGTGCGGCCCTCCGCCACAACCGCGCGCGCCAACGCCATGAGGCGCTGCGGCAGCACTTGCACAAGATACACCCACTTCAGCGCCGCGCTGGCGTGGAGCGCGTCCCAGTAGCGCAAGTCGTCGCTGCGGTGCGACGTGTGGCGCACCAACACCTGCGACGCGCGCGCGTAAATGAGGAGCAACAGGTAGACGCTGACAAAGTTGGTGAGGGCGGTGGCAAGTGGCCCGCGGGGCTCGTCGACGCTGTCGAGGATTTGTGCGAGCTGCGCAGTGTCGATCTTGCGCAAGCGGTCGCGTGGCGCCTGCTTGCCGGCGGCGTGCTCGGCGCCCACTAGAAAGTACACCCGCTGGAACGCCTCCTCCGCCGCCAGCGCGTCGCCCGGGAGCATCTGCTCGCCGAGAAACTCATTGGCAAAGCGATTGACCTCGTCCAAGCCGGCCGCAAGCCGCGCGGTGATGATGTTGGCGGAAGACATGCCGCCGCCATCCGCCAGCAATCGTGGACGTTTTCGGGGAGGAACATCCGTACACCAGGGCATCGGCGCCTACACTCACTATGCACATCTCTATTCATCGTCGCGCTTCTCATCCATCACGCCGCTCTCCTTGATCAACAAGTCGATGTCCTGTGGCAGCCACACCTTCTTGACCACCTTGCCCTGCGACAAGCTCAAGGTGGCAAACTCCAACTTGTCGCTGTTCAAGTTGGAGCTGTCCATCGTCTTCAGCAACACCTTGATCGCCAAGGTGCACGCGTCCTTCAAGCCCAAGTTATCCTTGTAGTCCTTCTTCAACAACGTTTGCGCCGCCGAGTTGTTGGCGCCAATGCTGGTGGCCTTCCACCCCAGGTAGTTGCCCAGCGGGTTCAGCGTGAACAACTGGAATTGGTAGCGGTCGTCGTAGCCGGCGTAGAGGAAGCTCACGCCAAACGGCCGCAACCCGCCGTGCTGCGTGTAGCCCTGCTTGACGTCGCACACGCGCTTGATCAACAACTCGCAGGGTATCTGCTCGTTGTACGTCTTGAGGTACTGCTGCCCCTGGACGCGCGCGTTGTTGACGAGGATGCCGGCATCGGCGGTCATGCCGGCCACGGCGCAGATCATGTTGTCGTTCAACACATAGAGCTTTTCGGCGCTGCCGTCGTTGTCCAACAATTTGGAGGTAAACTTCTTTTCGCACGCAAGCACGACGCCCTCCGCCAGAAGGATGCCAATGGCGGTGCCCGCCTGGGAGATCGCCTCCTGCGCGTACTCCACCTGGTACAACCGGCCCTCGGGCAGGAAGATTGTGGTGCGCGAGTCGTATCTTCTGGACATGTTGGTGGCGGGTGGTGGCGAGCGCGGGTCGCCATTTTTTTGTAGCCCGCCAGCGCGGTGCAGGACGCAAGCCCCCACTGCTCCTCCCGCAACTCGCCCCCTGCCATGCGATGAAGATATTCATCTCCTCGTTGAATGTGCCGATCGGGTACACGGTGCCGCGTTTCCCCTCGCTCTACTGGCCGTTGGGCGCGCAGGAGCCGCTGTTCCAGCAGCTGTTTCTCCACTACCTGCTGGACATGTGGCGGTTCACGGTGCTCTGGCTGCTTATCTTCTTTGGCGGGTTCTACTTTCTCACGGGGCTGTTGGCGGCTGGCATTCAGCTCCGCAATCGCCTCCGCCACGCCACCGTCACCCGCACCACCGTGATTGAGTCCGCCGTCATCATCGCGCTGTACTCCGCAATGGGGTTGTTCCAGGGTTTTGTGGGCGGGCTGGTGGTGGGGCTCTTGGTGCTGTCAATCTACAAGGCGGGCGCGTTGAGCATGAGCACGTGGATCCCGTTTGTGTGGGCCATCGCCCAGGTGTTGTTCAACGTGTGCAGCAGCTACTCCT
Source organism: Debaryomycetaceae sp. JAC-2022a (assembly GCA_032598715.1). NCBI lineage: Eukaryota > Fungi > Ascomycota > Pichiomycetes > Serinales > Debaryomycetaceae > Debaryomycetaceae sp. JAC-2022a. Next base: position 508,250 of record CP095438.1, on the reverse strand, counting down.
TGAGCCTGATTATGTTGTGAATGCAGTTTTTCCGCGCCACTCTCCTCTTGATGTTCCCCAACGTTGACTTTGTACGGTTCCGCCCGCTGGAGCCCGATGAGGCGACCGCGGCTGCCGCCGCCGACGAGATCGCGGCGCTCTACCAGCGCCACCCCGAGCTCGAGTTGGGCGAGCTGGCGGCGCCGGCGGCGCACGCCCTCGGCCCGGCGCGCCACATGGTGCGCCTCTTGCTCAAGCGCGCCGCCGCCGCGCACGCGCCGCAGGACTATGGCACCGCCCTCAAGGTGCTCCAGCTGGTGGGCGCCCAGACGCACTTTGCGCAGCAGCCCGCCACCGCCGCCGCTTTTGCCGACAATGAGTACTTGCTGTTTTTATTCTACAAGCTTGCCGTGTACCTCCAGCTGGTGTGGTTCGACGGCGAGTACAGCGACACCGGCGGCGCGGCGGCGCTGACGGCCACCGCGCCCCTCGACGTCAACCCCGAGCTCATCTACAAGAAGGCCCGCGTGTATGTGGAGAAGCTGCGGCGCGTGCTAGCGGCGGACGGCGCCGACACCTTCGCCGCCACCGAGTGCCACTACTACCACCTCATCTGCTGGTTGCGGCTCACCGAGGTGTTCCGCTGTGGGCACTACCCGCAGTACTACTGCGGGTTTGTCGAGCTCCTCGAGCAACCCGCCGTGGCGCTGGCGGCCCCCGCCGACGTGCTCTGGCAGTGCGACGCGCTCCGCTGCGACGCAGTGTACATGTTTGGCGTGGCGCTGGCGTTGACGCTTGCGTTCCGCGACATGGCGTTCTTGACCGGCACGCTCGAGGAGCATACGCGCAACGCCGTCATTGACTTGTGCGGGGAGCTGCAGATGTACCGCTACCTCACGTTGCTCCTGCAAACCGAGTTCGCCGCGGCGCGACAACTCGCCACTAGCGCTGACTTCCAAACCGAGTTTGGCAACCACTTGGGGCGGCTCGACCGCGGCGGGTTGCACGACTTCTTTGTGCAAACTGTCACCCTCAAGGCCTTCTTGTTGGTGATGCTGCACACGCGCCGCATCCTGGGGGCGCACTTGATGGCGCTCTTGGCGGTGTCCTCGGTGCAGCCGTTGCTTGAGGCGATGTCCTTGCTTGATCTCGGCCAGAGCGGCGTCGGCTACAGCGTAGATGGGGCGTACTTCTATAACGAGGGCGCCGGGGTCGCGTCCGCGCGGCGACTCGCCCGCCACGAGATTGAGCAAGTGCGCCACCGCCTCGAAGGCGACAGCGTCGCCGAGTGCGTGCGCGGCGCCCTCATTGAGCGCCTATTGCTCTAGCGAGCTGCTCAACGATGCACAAGCGGCCAAGCACGGGGTCGAGCGCCACCGCGCCCACCTCCATCAGCACCCCGCCGTCCTCGGTCTCGGCCATCGCCAACCGGTGAACCAAAACCGCCGTCACCATCAACACGTAGACGCCGCAGTCGTCAAAGTTGCATTGCTGTGGCGTCTGCATGCGCTTCTGGGCAAAGGCGCCCCAGTGCAAGCGCCCTAGGCGTCGCACCAACTCGTCGGCGGCGGCTTCGTTTAGAGAGTCGTAAACGTGGACGGTGCGGGTGAGGGTGTTGGCGACACAGAGGAACCAGTGCTCGCCGCCGTCGGGGTTCATGGGAAGAAACACAAGCCGCAGCAGCGCCAATTCGGGCGGCAACACCGCCGCGAAGTCGTCGACACAGCAGAGCAACTGCACCACCGCCGGCGAGAGCAACTGGATCTGGCGGCCGTGCCGGAGGCGCGCAAGCACGCGCTGGGCCACGAGCTCGTAGACAAAGGCGATGATGTTGTCGCAGAGCCACTCGCCGGGGAGGAGGTGCGTCACGTCCTCGCGGTAGATCGCCACCGAGTGGTACTGCAAGAGCTTGTCGTGCGGCAGCGCCGCGAGCCGGGCGCAGAGCGCCCGCGTTCGGCTCGCGAGGGTGGGCCCGCTGCTTGCGGGCCCGCTGCTTGCACCTTCGCGCTGCGCCTTGCGCTTGAGGGCCACGTTGGTCTTTTTGGCCTGGCGCGCCGCGCGTCGGTGCTGGCGCGCTGCCTTGCGGCTGTGGGAGTGCTGGTCTGGCTCGGGGTGGTCTGACTCGGGGTGGTCTGGCTCAGGGAGGTGTGGCTCCTCCCGCTCTAGCAACAAGTCCAATCCCGCGGTTTCACCCGCCGGCTCCCACGCCCCTGGCGCCTCCTTGCCCGTGGTGTACCCCTTGTGGTGGTCGTAGCAGATCATCAGATCGAAAAAAACTGACGAAATTTCACCATCCGCCATGTTTCGTAGGCTTCTCCACACGTCCCCAACGGTGCGGCTCAGTCTCGCCACGCGCCCACAGCGCGTGCTCCCGTACGGCCTTGGGCAACCCACGCACGAGACGCGCCCGCACCTTCTCCCACAGCCGGGCAACCTCACCGCGGGAATATCGGCCGAAGAGTACTTTGAGCGCCGCCTCACCTTGGCGTCGCGCCTTCCCGCCAACTCGATCGCCATTCTTGTCGGCAACGCGGTGCGGTTCAGCTCGGGCAGTGTCTTCTACGAGTTCCAGCAGGACAACGACTTCTACTACTTGACCGGGTGGTTGGAGCCCGACTCGGTGGCGGTGATCCAAAATCTGTCCGAGGTGTCGTTGCACATGTTTGTGCCCCCCAAGAACCCGCAGACGCAGCTCTGGGAGGGCGAGCGCCTGGGCGTCGAGGGGGCGCAGGACTTTTTCAACGCCGACGCCGCCCACGCCAACACCGACTTGGCCCCGCTCAAGCTGCTCATCCTGCTGGCGGACTACATCTACTGGGACGACCGCGACACCCGGGGCAAGTTTGGGGCCTTTTTCGGCGGCGCGGCGCCGTCACCCACCTCGTCGCGCCTCGCCGACATGGTCAAAGCCTCGCGCGCCACCGTGCGGCCGCTCGCGCCCTTGGTGGCGACGCAGCGCGAGGTCAAGTCCGACTGCGAGATCGAGGTGATGCACGCCGCGGCCGCGATTCTGTCGCGCGCCATCAACAAGGCCATTGCCCGCGTGGGGCTGCCGCAACCGCTCTGTCGCGAGCGCACTCTCGCGCAGTTCCTCGAGTACGAGTTTGTCCACGGCGGCTGCGACACCCAGGCGTACATCCCCGTGGTGGCCAGCGGCGCCAACGCGCTCACCATACACTACACCCGCAACGACGACTTGCTCTACCGCGACGAGACGGTGTTTGTCGACGCTGGCGGCAAGTTGGGCGGCTACTGCGCCGACATTCTGCGCAGCTGGCCCAACTCGCCGCGCGGGTTCCTGTCGCCGCAGCGCGACATCTACGAGGCGGTGCTCAGCGTTAATCGCCAGTGCATCGACATGTGCCACCTGCAGCTGGGGGTGCTGCTCCACGACATCCACTTGAAGCTGGTGTCGCTCTTGGCGGCAGAGTTGCGCCAGTTGCCCGGGTTCGGCGCCGTGCTGGAGTCGCAGGTGACCGCGTTGTACCCGCACTACATTGGCCACCACCTCGGGCTCGACCTCCACGACGTGCCGGGCACGTCGCGCTTCAAGCCCTTGGTCGCGGGCAACGTAATCACCATCGAGCCGGGGCTCTACGTCCCGCAGACCGCGCAGTGGCCCAAGCACTTTCAGGGCATCGGCGTGCGCGTTGAGGACGACGTTGTGGTGGCCACCGAGCCCGCCGAGATTGTCAACTTGTCGAGCTCGTGCGTCAAGGAGGTGGCCGACATCGAGCTGTTGATCCGCGCTGGCACCGTCACCACCCCGGGGGCCTACGACGAGTTGGTGGTGATGGATATATAGAGTCTTGTATATACAGTTAGCGCCCCACGTTGAGCAACAACGAGTTGCCCTCGCCGCCCTTGCTGCCGCTGGGCAAGTACGACACGTTGGGGGAGCCGGCCAACGTCTGCGCGATGAAGGAGGACGCCTCCAAGCGTCTGATCATCAACAAGCCGTCACCGGCCTTGGCCAACGCCTTCGACACCGTCTCGGCGCTCTCGGCCTCACCCTCGGCGCGGATGATGTTGGCCTTCTTCTCCTGCTCGGCTTTCTCAACGAGGTACTTGGCTCTCTCAGCGTCCTGCTGCGCAATTTGCTTCTGCTCCACCGCCTTGGTGAACTCACGCCCGAAGTTCATGTGTGTGATCAGCACATCCTCCAACTGGATGTTGAACTCACTAGCGCGGCGCGCCAACTCCTGTCTGATGCGCGCCGATACCATTTCACGCTGGGTGATCAACTCGGCAGCATCAAACTGCGCCACAATCGACTTCAACACCTCGTTCCCGATGGCGGGCAACACGCGCTCGTCGTAGTCCAACCCCAACGACTGGTAGATCTTGGGCAACCGCAACACCTCGGGGCGGTGCAACACCCTGAGGGTCAACGACACGTTCTGCAAGTCCTTGGACCCCGTGGTGGTGGCGATGGTCTTTGGCTTGGTGCGCACATCGTATATAATCGCCTTTTGGAGCCATGGGATCAAAAAGTGGGTGCCTTCGCCCACCACCGTCTCCTGCACCCCGTTAAGACGGTCAAAGATGACGGCCCGCTGGCCGCCTTGCACGTCGTAGAGCGCAGACTGACCGAGTGTGAATGTGATGCCGAGAGGCACCGCCACCTTGGAGATGATCTCAACAAATCTGGATGACATGGGGGTTAGGGGGCGAGTCTTTGCGCCACTCAAAAAAAAACCAGCCAACGGAAAAATGGGGAAGACGTATATACAGGAATGGCTGCAACTAGGAGGTCAAGGCGTCGCACTCGGCCTTGATCTTGGCGATGATGCTGTGCAACTTGTCGCCCGGCTCGCCGTCAAAGTTGGCCACCACTTTGAGCCACTTGAGCAACTGCGACTCGCTGGGCAGGAGATCACTCCGCAGGTTCATCGTCTTGATCAAGTGGTCCATCGACGGCTGCAACGCCGTGTTGGAGTGGGCCACTGCGGTCTTGCGCTTGTCTATCAACCGCAGCGGCATGTACATGGCGATCCCGGCCCGCACAAGCATCACGTGGATGGCGTCATAGTCAGTGGGCCACCCAAACCCGCGCAAGCGCTCGACAAAGTTGACAAACAGCTCGACATGGGGGCGCGGCACCACCACATCGTCGCGCGGCTCAGCCAACGCATCCATCAACGTGGTCAACGTTCTGCCAAAGGTGGCGAGCTGGTGCCGCGTCAAGGTCTTCCTGGCGGTGGGCACTTCGGGCACGGCGCGGCGGTTGTAGTTGTAGTTCGAGTCCTTCAAGTGGTACAACTCCTTGGTGAGAATGGCAAACACCGCGTCAATCGTCTTGAATCGCGGCACCAACAGCTGGCTGGGATTGATCTGCCGGTCTAACAACGTGCTCACCACTTTGACTGCCAATGCGCTGCTTGACACGCCGTGGGGGCTGTTTTCGGCAATCTTGTACAAGAAATTCTCAACCATCAACACATCAACGACATTGTCGTTGTGGGCGGCGTCCGTGCCAGCACATCCGCCCCAGCGCGCCAACCCGTACCACATAGCCGCCTCGAACTGCTTAAACCACCCGAGTCGAAGCACCCCCTCGAGCAAGAGCCCGTAGATGAAGCGGTTGATGGGGTCCTTAGTCATGGAAACGGGCTTGGAGAGCTTGCGGCCAAACTTGCCGCGCGACTTGTGGTACTTGGTGTCCTCGACAATGGCGCGGTAGACCTGGTTCAGCGGCCGCGTGAGGTCGACAAGGGGCTTGCGCTTGGCGGCGAAGATAGCCCTGGTCTTGTTCTTGGACAAGATTGGCGGCGGGAACACCACCAATGGGTTGAACTTGGCATCGACCGCCACGTCGGGAACTACCAGCGTGGGCAAGACGTCGTTCAACGAGCCGTCGATGATCTCAAACGCAAACGGGCTGGCCTTGTAGTGCGCCACTGCAGCCTCAAGGCGGCGGTCGGTGTCGCGCTTGGTGGCGTCCGACGGCTCCACCTCCAACCCAATTGCCGCAAACATCGGGCGCGCCTCAGTGCACCAGAGCGCGAGGTAGTTGAGGCCCTTGGCGATGTAGCGGTAGTGCGACGCCTCGTGGGCACCAGTGCCCAGGCTGTTGTTGACGTAGCACGAGGCAAACAACCCGACAAACGCATCGTCCACCTCTAAAATCGGCCTGCGGATCTGCGCGCGGTACAGCTCTAGAAGCGCCGGGTTGGCGTCTGCCTCTTCGCGAGTCGGGGGCGTCGGCGAGAGCGCGTCGCGCATCACCTTGCCCAAGATGAGCTCCGAGGTTGCGATCAACTTGGCGTCGAGCTCAAGCTGCCGCAAGTACTTCTCCTCACGCGGCATCTGGCGCTCTTGGCGCACCGCCTTGGCACGGTGGTGACAAAACTTTTTGACCCCGGCGAGCAACGTGGTGTAGGTGCCGATGTTGGGGTATAGGCGTGCCATTTTGACTTGCGGCTCTCGGTCGGGCACAAGAAGATCAAAGAGCGCCCACGCCATCGCCTGGTTGTCGCTGAAGTTGCGCACCACGAGGTTGAGGCACGCGTTGAAGTGCTCGATCGAGCACCTCACCTCATCCGTGCTCTGCATGAGCGACTCCAAGATGGCCACCGCCTGTCGCGCGAGCACGTCGGGAACGCCGCCGTAGGCGTGCAGCTTGGCCAACCCGTCAAAGAGAATCACGTACGTCTGGCTGTTGGGCGCGATGCGCCACTTTTTGCGGTCATTGAAGGCGCGCAACGCCTGCTTGGCGTCGCCGCGCTCAAGGTGCCACCGCATAATCTCGTTCATGGCCACCGTCGACCCCGTCGACGCCCGCGCCAACCACGTGGCCCGCGCGGCGTCGTTGTCTCGTTCTAGCAACTTGAGCACCTCCTTGGTCACCATGTACTCGTCGTCGAGTCGCGCCATGGGCACGTCGAGCAACAGCATCAAGAGGCGCTTGCTCACAGGCTTCTTCAGCAACTTGGCCACCTGCAATAGCGCGTCAAAGATGTGCCGGTTGGTGTCCGCCGCGGCGTCCAAGTCGGCCACTTTCAACCGCCGCGTGTCGATCATCTTCCCCAGCGCATCTTCAAGCTTCCCCTCGTAGTTGCTTTGCAAGAGAAGTAGGGTTTTCTGCTTGGAGAGATTGGCGTCGAAAGCGCCGCGGGTGCCGCCGCGGCGGCCGCCGCCGCCACGGGCAATCTCGCCAGTTTCGATAAAGTGGCCCAACTTGGCTCGCACATTGGAGCGTCGCGGCGCAGCTGCCCGCGACGCAAACCTCATCACATGGCACTGAATGCTCAAGCTCTTCAACATGCCTCCAATGTCCCCAAGGGCGATGCTCATCGAGATGAGCCATCGCAACCCATGTGCAGGACAAAACCACAATCATATTTATATGCGTTGTATTCATGCTATTGTACACGGGTATGCCCAGTGCATCCCTCTCCCCCCCCCCCGCTCAACTCTGATTGTCGATAAAGTAGACCAAGGTCCATGCGGACCCGGCAGCCACCGAACCAATCACCACCATCTGTAATCCCTCGGAAAACTTTTTGGCGCCGCCGCAGTCGTCGCCCAAAGACACAATGGTCTTGGCGTAGCCAAACGCAAACAACGTGATCAACATCACCACCACCGACACGATCAACCCGGTCTCCACCACCAGACAGAAAAAGTAGGGGATCAAGGGAACAAACCCACCCATGAAGTACGAGAGCCCAATGGTGAGCGCCAGCGTTATCTCACGGCCCTCTGCGGGTTCCTCCAAGCCGCGGCCGAACCGGATGACAAAGTCAATCAAGTTCTTCGGCTGCGAGTCCAAGTCCTTCAAGAAGGACCCGATGGTGCTTTCCAGCGCTCCAGTGTCAAACAAAATTTCAGCCGCCTCTTGGTTGACCAACTCAGGCTTTTTGAAAAAGTTTAGCTTCTCCTTTTTGACCAGGGTCTGGTAGTAATCCTCCTCACTCTTGGCCGCCAAGTACCCTCCGAGCCCCATCGAAATGGCCCCTGACACCAATTCTGCCATGCCACCGGTGATGACCAAGCGCGAGTCACCAAGCGACAGTAACCCGGCGGTCAAAGCGAACGGCACCGTCAAGCCGTCCGACAACCCGATAATCATGTCTGACATCACTCTGGGGTCGAAGCGGTGGAAGAACCCGTTGTGTTCATTGGCGTCCTCCTCCGACTTGGAGTCTCTTTCATGCGTAGCGTTGATGACGGCTTCCTCGTTGGCCCTCTGCTGGGCCCTATCTGCTTGCTCTGTGGCCCCATAGGGTGACACCCCCTGGTCCAATAACCGATCGACGTTTTCCAACTCGGAGTCAGACGACGATTTGTGGAATAAAGCCACCACTTGGTTTTTCACCGCAACCAAAGACATGTAAAACTCGAGTGCTAGTTTGTAGATAAGGCGTGTACTGCTGTTGGCCAGAGGGAAAAGCTAAAACAGAAAACAAATTCGTAATCACCGGTCAGTAAATTGTAGAAGCAATGGATAGTTGCAAAGTTAAATGGAAAGCATTCCTGCAGGATGCTTGCCAGAACTTTGATGGTTTTATTACCGCTTATGCAGGCGTGATGCTGCTTACGATAACAAACTTTTCGTGCTGACATTCAAGTGAGCGGTGATTGGCTCAGGGCCAAACTGGCGGCTGTCAACAGTGAAACGCTCGATGTAAGCGATCACGTGGACGTTGTTCTAGATCATCAGGTGGATAAACATGTGATCACGGCCTCATGACTACAATCTGCAGAGACTTTTGACAAATTCAGTTTGAGCTGCTAAACAGTCTTCTGTGGCAGACGCTGTGAGTGGCATGAGCGAAGAATTGACAGAGGCCGCGGAGAAGCCTTTAGGCTCCGTGGCTCCTCCAATCTCTGCCATCGAGACGTTATACCTACGTAACCTCAATGAAAAGGTTGGTGTCAATAAACTAAAACACAAATTGCAAACCCTCTTCTCCACCTACGGCAAGATACTACAAATAACCGCACACAAGAACCTCAAAATGAAGGGCCAGGCCTTCATCACATTTGATTCTGCCAAGAGTGCCACCACTGCCTTGAACAAATTGCAGTCGTTTGTAATTTTTGACAAGCCCGTGCAGATTCAATTCTCTAAATCCAACTCCGATAGTCACTACAAGCTCGACAATCAAGACGATGACAATATTCCAGAGATCAAAGAGCGCAAACGAATCAAGGTAGAACGAGAGACACAGGCGGCGTCGCGTAAGAGGAAAGTGGAGACGACACCGAACGCGACTAACCTTCCTGCCGCCTTTGGCGCGACCCTAAAGAAGCCAAAGTTGAGCGACTGGAAATCTCTTCCGCCAAATAGCATTCTCCTTGTTCAAAACCTCCCTGAAACTACCACCGTGGATCAACTCAACGATAACTTTGAGTCTCTCGATGGCTTCATCGCGATCAGACATGTCAAAATACGACACTTGGCCTTCATCGAGTTCGACAACGAGGCTCAAGCTACGGCAGCCTTGAGCAAGTTTGATGCTCAGCTGCTTGCACAAGCGTTTTCGCCCGAAACCATCTTAACATACGCCCGCAAATAATGATTACATTGTAACTTGAGCATACGTAAAGCATAAATTAGAACTGAAAAGTTTCAGCGCCAGCTGCGCGTCTTCTCTTAAATATATCTCTTCATCAAAAACTGATCCCGTTGACCATTAACAACTCTTTCAACCTGGTGACTTCTGATTCTAAAAGAGACTTGTCCGTCAACAAGGACTCGACGCGGTCCTCCAACTGAGACATGCGCTCCATCTTGCGGGCTCTCGATCTTCTAGCAGCCTCAGTGTTACGAGCACGCTTCAACGAAACGGGGTCACCGCTTTCGGTGATCACGGGAGTCAAGGGCAGACTTCTCAGCTTCTTGGCATAAGTGACGCATCCCAAATGGTCAACTTTTTCCTTGAGACTTTGTTCCAGATCACGCTTGGAAAGGTCAAGAGCAGGTATTCTCAAAACAGGCGACGCAGAGGTCGAGGCAACGTCCTTGCAAGGAGCCTTCATTGGGGCAAACTCAAAGGTCTCCTCGATTTCACTGAAGGATCTCTTGTTGGAGACAGACTCCTGAACGGATGGGTTTTCATCACCTCCAAACAAAGAGACCCAGTCCTCCTTTTGGTTAATCTTGGCGCCATCGACAATAAGATCCAACTCATCGAACATGGGAGTCAGATCCTGCGCAATGGCGTCATCGGCAGAGGACGAAAAGACAGAGTCCAACACAGCAGAGTGGATATCAAATGGTGAAGTGTCACCGCGCTGAGGGTTGGACAGGGCTTCATCTTCGCCGTAGTAAATGGGAAGGTGGCTGGATAACTCCTGGCCCTCCTCATGCTTCACTGACAATTCGTCAGTGAGTCTGAGGGTCGAGCTCGGAGCCAACATGTCCGATGATTCGAAGATTAACGAATCACCGGAAAAGATCATAGGGTCAGCGGAAGACATAGCAGCAGATGTAGTAGTTTTCAAAGTTGGTATGTAAGTAATAGCTGAAATATGTGTGGGGACTGGTGAGCGAATCGCAGGTGAAATATTGGAGTAAATCGTAGTTTCTTTCTGGTGGTTTATCGTATAGACGCCATATTGGACGGGTGAATTAATATCTTAATTTCACGGTAACATTTTGGAGGGTATTTAACAACAACGTATTAATAGTTTTCTCTTTAAAACTCTTAATAATCTTTTAACTTAATTAAACTCTGAGGGGTTTAAGCAGACATTTTGGATATTCGATTCAGGTACAAGTAGGGGAATGAAATATTTAAAATGTGTTGTTGTTGATGAAAAAAAAGATCAAAAAGTTTAGATGTTATGAGGAATGTCTTATGTCTTATATGTTTCGTCCGCGCATGGAGTCCAAATAATATTTGAGAGATGTGAGAAAAATTTTCACCAACGTGCTGTCGCTTACACAGGATTCGCGAGATCCAGCCACATTGAGTGTAACTTGAAAACTGCGTGCTGCATTAATCAGCGTGGGGAAGCTACCCGTCAATAGAGTGAGTCACAACGACATTACAAGTTTGCGGCAGCCCATCCCAACTAGATAGCCTAGCATCATCTTTCAGTGAGCCACTGTAAGTTATTGGTTATAGCCATGTACGAAATTGGCACTATGGGGTGCAATTGAGACTTCATGAGGTGCTTGCCCGGTACCGGCGACATTTTTTTCTTGTATATTAATGAGTGAAAATTTTACGTAGACTTATCTTGGATTCCTCTCGCCCAATGGAGGGTTGCAAAGTGCCGTAAGTACATCTTGATCGATTATTTTATTTGATAATCTTCCAGTCGGTAGCCCTGCAAGGCTGTAGCATGTGCAACCTCGACTCCGATTGTTTATATATTACTTTGCCAACTTGAACCATTTCGGTACGCCAGGCTTCTTGCTTTGATTGCGGCCATTGTCTGGCTTGTCGTCGGGTAGCTCACCCCTATGGGATTCCAATTGGATCTCTGGACGTTCACTGTTTGGAGCAACCGCGATGTCTGTCCCTTCCTGCATAAGAAATGGCCCGCGGTTATCGTTGCCCGCGTCAAGCTCCCAAATCAATGACGTTCTCTCTGTGAAAACATCCTCTGGATTCTTGGACACCTTCAATTCGTGCAACGCAGTATCATTGTTGCGGAAATTGGCGGTGATTTTAGTGAATGGAGGATACCCAAATTTGAGGGTGTAATGGTTGCGAAATTGCGGGAGCAAAAGCTCATCGAGCTTTTTCAATAATGATCCGAATTTGACGGTGGCCCCATCCTCGAATACCAATTGTAGAGTGCACCGATCGGGGAACTTGACTCTTATGATGTATCTATTGGGGATCTTGGGCGGTATGTTGCGCGGCTTTTTTGGTTTCATTGAGTCAACGAGCATCTTGTGATATTTTTGCGCCTGGGCCACTGTCATGTCGTAGGTTTCAGCGGTGTGGGCGTACGATTCCGAAGACTGTGTAGATGGGAGGTAAACTTGAGCGGGCGCCAACGGCGTAGCCGGCTCAACGTCGGTGATAGGGGCCTGTGGTTGCACGGGTTTTTCAGACGTGACCGATTTGCAGTCGAGATGGGCGCTTGGCTTGTCTTCTGTGAGTGCGGCACCGTCGTGCTGCTGTGGATGTTCTTCTTGCTCGTCCTTTGGCACAGCATCCATCTCTGCTTGTTTTGCTGCCTCCTCTCGCAATCGAAGGTTTCGCGCTTTTTGCCGTTCTAATTGTAATTTAACTATGCGTTCCTGTTCATCCTTGCGTGCCGAAGCGCCGCCCAGAGTCGTAACCCTGCTGAGACGAATCACAGCGCTCGTAGCCTGATTGCCGACCAACGCAACTACCTTTGTGGATGCAAATTCAGGTTCATTGACACTGGTGTTCATCGCAGTCAACACCAATGTGGTGCTGCCACTTCCGTCCTCGCCCCATAATTTTGCTCCATGCGTAGACTCTATCTGGGCCAACATTTGTGCGAGAGTGCTTTGGGTATCAATCCTGGTCACGTAGCTTCCGCCCTCTGCTAACGCGAGTTTGACTGTAATTTCCTTCAGCTTGGTGGGCTCGGTGTTTTTAAGAACCAATTTGGCATTGGCAGGAACATTAGCGTAGCGGAGAGGCAACAGCGAATCAATCACTTTATCTTTATACACAAGATCCACTGCAGCGTCTGGAGCTAGCTTGAACTTGGGCCGCGACAATTCTATGAGCTTGCTGACGGTTGAGCTCGGCGGACATGACACCTTGTGTGTCTTGAGGCCGTAACTGATCAGGAAACTTGACATGGCACCGAACACGTATTTTTCCACACGCTTCTGTCTTTCATCGGTTTAACTTCAGCACTGATGCAGGATAGGGTAACCTGCAGATAAGTCGGCCAGCCGGTTCATATACCAAGTCATTTTTTTTTCTTTTTCTGGTCCTTATTAAAAGCGTACACTCTTGCACACAAACCAAGGCCTTGCCATCATCTTCGCATCTCGCCGTGAATCCCGTTCTAGAATAGAGCCATGTGTTTGTGTGTTTCAGACCTTTGCTTGGTGCTTGTGTCTGTGTTCTTTCCGCCCCTACCGGTGTGGATCCGTCGCGGCTTCTGCTCCTGCCACTCGCTCATAAACATTTTGCTTTGTATGTTGGGGTACCTTCCTGGGTTGATACATTCGTGGTATATAATAGCGAAGTACCCACCCTACGTGACCCGCTCGGAGTCAAAGATCTACTACATATACCGTGAACTGGGTGATCTCGAAGCAGGTCATGGCCGCCATCGTCATGCTCGCGCCACCCACGAACCCGACCATATACAACCAATTCTCTCACTAGAGAGTGGGCCATCTACATCTTACGGCGCCACCGCAGATCACCTGCATGCAGGAATCACTCCGATAGTTGCAAGTGCCCCGCCAGCCTACTCGGAATTGGATAACAAGGTGCAAAAGTAATCGAGTGATACAAAATCGTGATATAATATAGGAATTTCGGACAAGGTCACGTAGTAACGGCGTTGTGGCCTCTCTCTTTTTTTTCCTGCCATTCTCGTATCTTTATCTGTTCACTGCGCGACCCCTGCACATTAACCTTTGTGATAAGAATTCGCTTAGCCCCGCCCCTCGCACCCTAGAAGGAGTGATTTACCATGTCAACAATCGTTGAGGTCTGCCCCAGTCAAATGCCCCGTCAGTCTGGTCGCGACGGTCTCGCTCCTGAGTCCAAGCGCCAGCAAGCGCCCTCGCTACGTAATGCAGGCGCAAAACCGCGCGCCACCTCGATTCCATTGTCGCAGTCGGTACGAGATTGGTGGGCGTCGCCGTCAGAGACGGCATCACAGTCCTCTGCGCTGTCCTCATGCCGCTCGCGCAACCACCAGGTCGAATATGACCTATACCGTGCCATCTTATCCCCTGACGTCTACATAGTGCCCCCAGGGGAAATGATCACCGATGATGTTGAATTGCAGATGTACCCCTACGTGGGCCAAATCCTCGATATTGACGTTGATGACGGCAACTACGTTCACGAGTTTTTTTTGCAAAATAATACCGGCTCCCATCTGACGCAGGCCGTCGATGTGGTGATCATCCACGGCTATATGGCGGCCTCGGGGTACTTTCTCAAGAACTTTGAGCAACTCTTGAAGTCGCAGCCTGGAATCCGAATTCACGCCATCGATTTATTGGGCTTTGGCAACAGTTCTAGACCCAAATTTCCGCCACATTTGCTTGCCGCTGTGGCATCGCCGCTGCAAGAGATACGACAAACGTTGGAAATTGAGAGCTGGTTCATTGACGCCATTGAGTCCTGGAGGCTCCAACGGGGTTTGCTGTACTTCAAATTGATTGCGCATTCAATGGGGGCATACTTGCTGTCGTGCTATTTAATGAAGTACAACTCAGACCCGGCGAAGCCGCCTATTGTGGAGCAATTCATCGCAGTCAGCCCCATGGGTACTGAACCGAGCTATCGCAGCTTACTCAATGACGAAAAGGACCAGGTCAACCACCATGCGGTCGCTTCTGAAGGGGCTTCAGGCGATCCTTTCAAGGAACTCACGGCGCAACTGTTGCAACCGGCGGAGCTGCTGCCCACGATGGCCTTACCTGAGAAGCTCTGGGATGACTTGGGCAGACCTAAATTCCCCAAGGTGTACATCTTGCGCAAGCTCTGGGAATGGAATAAGTCGCCTTTTCAGATGCTTCAGTTGCTAGGGCCTTTCTATTCCAAAATCTTGAGCTACTGGTCTTTTCAACGATTTGCCAACTTGATTGAAAATTCCTATGTCGCAGGTGATGCGCTGTCGGCGCCACTGGACAATACGAACTTGGTGTTGAAGCTACATTACTACTCCTTCTCCATATTTAACCAATACCAAGGTTCCGGAGAGCTTGCCATCACAAAGCTAATCAATCATGAGATCTTAGCTCGACTCCCGCTCTCCGACCGAGGACTTGTGGAACACTTGGTAGACCGCAACACCAAAACCTTGTGGTTGTACGGCGACAAGGATTGGATGAACAGCAAAGGCGGCATGCACATATGCGACAAGATTGCCATGCGCAAACAAGGCTTGAGTGAGCTTCAAATTATCAACGGTGCAGGTCACCACATCTATTTGGACAACCCGACAGAATTCAACCAGAGGGTGATATCATTTTTTGGATTATCCGACTAATACCCACTATCTCAGTCCATGGCATCGCACAATCGTTGTAGACACTTGTAAAGCGACTCTGTGTCTGCCGACTCGAGTTGCTTCATCGCCTCCGCAGCTTCGAGAGCAAACTTGCGAGCCTTGGCCTCTTCCACCTCTCCTCTCAACTCCACCGACTTGATATAGGCGCTGCTAACTATCTTCGAGGGGATGCCCGCCAATTTGGCTACATTAAGACCATACAGGTTGGTAACTACCCCCTTCACCACAGTGTAGAGAA
The DNA here is from genome assembly GCA_032598715.1 of Debaryomycetaceae sp. JAC-2022a. Taxonomy (NCBI): domain Eukaryota; kingdom Fungi; phylum Ascomycota; class Pichiomycetes; order Serinales; family Debaryomycetaceae; species Debaryomycetaceae sp. JAC-2022a. The sequence continues at coordinate 492,883 of CP095438.1, read as the reverse complement.
ACACAATGTCCGGCCACTCCTGTCCGGCAACCCGCCGCTCGATGAACCCCATATGATAGTTTTGCACAAGTCCGCGATAACTGTCTTCAAACGTGTGTAGCGAAGGATAGTGCGTAATGAACAATGTTAGGCACTGCTTGTTAATGAAGTAATCGAGGATGGCGTAGGCAATCGCAATGCCATCGGTGGTGCCCGTGCCTCTGCCGATCTCGTCGAGAATCACCAACGACCGTTCGGTACAGTTTTGCAAGATATTGCCACACTCCATCATCTCAACCATGAAGGTTGACTCGCCCTTGATGATGTTGTCTTGCGCGCCCATCCTGGTGAAGATGGAGTCAAACACCCCAAGTCGGGCAGACTCGCATGGAACGTAGCAGCCTATCTGAGCCATGATCACGATCAAGGCAGCCTGTCGGACATACGAGGACTTACCTCCCATGTTGGGTCCGGTTACAATCAAACACCGGTCGCTATCCTGAGACATCCTGACATCGTTGGGTATGTAGTCGGTCTTTAAGCTCTCGATGATGGGGTTCCTGCCCTTGACGATATCAATGAAGACTTCGTCCACGAACTGCGGCCGCACGAGTTCAGCACAAGTCGAGGCAGCAGCTGTCAAAGATAGCAAACAGTCAAACTCCAGCACGCATCGAACTATCTTATTGATGTATTCGTACTGGCTGTCGATCTTGCAGAGGAATTGGTTGTAGGCGGCGTCGCATGCTTGCACCAACATGTCGTTGTGATAATTAAGTTGCTTGAGTAGCTGCGTGATAGCGGGCGTCCTATACCGCGATACAGACTTCGTGGAGTTGATTTTGATCCAGTCAAGCGGCAAGTTTTTGGTCATGACGCCGTTGCGCACCTCTACCAAATGTGTCTCCTTCATGTTGGTGACGTAGTTAAGCTGTGGTCTTTTCAAGATTTTGCGGACTTTGTCCAACTCCGTCTCGAGTTGCCCCTCCACTTCGTCGATCTTATGTTGCACCTCTTCAATCTCAGCCCATTGGTACCGGAAGAACTGCACTTTTTGCATCGTGGAGTCACTTTCATTCATGGCCCCAGATACGTTTATCATGTTGACCAAGTTGGTGACAGCGTCGGACTTTGAAAGGCTGGCAAGAGTCAGTAAGATCTGTGTGAGCAAGGCTGATTGCAACTTGTTCTCGCCCAACACTTCGCCAATTATGGTGTCAAAACCGTTGACAAGCACCATCAAGTCGTGGAGGGACTTGAGGAAAAGGTAGCACTCCTTTCGGCCAATCTTGTCCATGTTGTAGGTTGACGCGTAGTGAATCTTGATCATGCACTTTTCAAAATCGATTCCCGAGGAACCAATTTTGTCTAACTGCTTCATGATGGCCTCTATGAAATGCATGTACCCTGAGCGGAGATCGGCTATAGCGTCGAGACGCTCCTCGATCGCCCCCCGCTCAATCAAGGGCCGGGCAATCCACTTTGACATTAGCCGCTCACCCATACTGGTTCGCGTGTGGTCTAGTATCCACACCAACGTTCCGCGTTGGTTGTTGGCGCCCGAGCCCATCGAGTTGGTAAAGATCTCCAACGACTGCATGGCATTGGCCGGAAGCAACATGTAGCGGTTGCGGTCGGAAAACACTCGCACATTGCTCTTGACGGTGAAAATATTGCTCAACTTGAACTCTGCCAAGTACTCAATCAACTCGCCCACACATGCCTGCGTACACGTGTCAAGCTGAGTTTGATAGAACTCCATCAAGGACGGATCCGTGGCGAAGAAGGCAGCCAATTGGCTGCCATAGTGCAGGTCGTCCTTGCGGTCCATATGTCTGACGTTGGCGTTGTGGGCGGTAGCAGCGATCTTGACCACTTTGCGCACCTCCTTTGAGATGCCATCTCCACCACGCGACACGACAATGATCTCGCTGGGGGCCAAATGGGTCAATCTCGTCTCCAATTCGCTGCGGGTGACGTCGTCGGTGAAGGTTTCATACAAGATTTCTCCAGTGCTGGGCAGTACCGCCACAAATGAAATGGTCCCCTTGGTGGTCCTGCCGCCCGCGGGGAATGCCAGCTCGTCAATACATATGATGTACTGGCCGCGCTCGTCTCCTCGAGAACCGCCACCCAGTTGCATCTTCAACATCTCGTCGTCCATATAGGTTGCCCGCGTGTACACCCCGGTAAGCTTGCGTTCAAACAACGAGTTTTTATTGCCATCAACGGTTTTGATCGCGGCGGTTTCCGTTTGTTTGATTACGCCAACCTTGAGGCCCTGGCCAAGCAACCGTTGCAAATGGACGTGGATACGGTTGTCCGGGATCGAGCAGTACGCGAGGCGTTCGTGGCTCGAATCGTCCAAGTTAACCTTTCCCGGCACCAACATGATATTCAATATGCGCGCCACCACCACGGCGTCTTGCATAAAGAACTTGTACTTGTATCCAACCTGAATAGCAAGGATCTTGTCCGGATTTTCCTGCTTGAACTGAACCGCCAGCTTTTCCAAGGGCGTAAGCAGTACCACGAGCGGCAGCTCGGACTTTGTGGCCTTGGTTGCCCGTCGCGCCGGCCGTGGCGCGGCTCGTTTGGAGGGGATGGTCGTTATTGGTATTGGTTCGTCCTCGGCCGAGGTTGGCGTGAGTGGTTTTTGCTCGCTTTGCCGAAAGGCGGCCAATTTGAGGCTTATGGGGTTATCGTGGATGAGGTCGTCCTCCATTTGCCGGGCCTGCGACGCGGGTTCAAGCTTGACCGGTGGGTCGACTTCGTCAGTCAAGTCGATCGATACATCGCCAAAATGGATCTTGGACTTGACGGATCTGTCGCTGTCATCGCGTTTGGTAGCCAGAAAGAACCTGCTGATTGACGGTTGCACTTTGGTCATAGCCACCGACTTCAAGGTTGCAACTGATGGCCTCTTTTTCGCCCTGACGCGCCGTAAACGATCTCGCGTGTTTGTATACAGGTATATGCTAGGCGCGTCGGCTGCAAATTCTTACATCTATCTACCCACCCGGTTGAACGCCACGTTGCTCACTTGCTGTCTCGTCAAGTCGTCAGTGGAAGCCCCAGGAATGTGCTTGAAAGACGCGGTCGATGTCCATTTCATTGAAGGCAGGCTGAGCTCACTCACCGCCGGTGGGATCATGGTGGTTGACTTGGCCTTGCGAATTAACGGAGGGATCTCCTTATTGGGCGACGCCCGCAGACTCGTTCGGCGAGGACTTTCTGAGTCCGCAAATGTACCCAAGGAGTATTTGCTGCTGTTGCCCGACGCAAAGGCAATCTTTGCCGCAATCGATGAGCTCGAAGATGACGACGACCTTCGTGAGAAGCTCACCGACGACGCCGCTTGTCGCTGCAGTTGCATCGTTTTCGCAAAATCAAGCGCCTGCGGGGAGTTGCGCAGACTTTCCGCGCCGGGCAGTCCGCCAGCGGAACTGAAGCTCTTGCGCAGTACGATGGTTGCTTTGGGACTGTTTGACTCACTTAACGACGAGTGCTTTGAAGATTGGTTACGCATCAATGCGAGCTTTGAACTTTGATCTGTGTTTCTCACCTGTGGGGATATGGCAACCGACTTGAGTGACGGCGTTTGAGTCTTGATGGCCATCCGGCTGATTTCGGGTATTGGGGTCAGAGGCAGTCTGAAGCTGTTGTTCGGAGGGTTTGCTTGGGATCCAGTGGAACTCTGTGCGGCGCTCGTGCTCGATCTTTGTCTCAGCGCCAGTGGCCGCATGGACATAGAGCTAGACGAAACCTCCGCATTGGCACCGTTGGGCAATGTGAGCAGATATGCCCGTGCCTTACCGGCACGCGACTGAGAAAAGCTTTTGGGGTCCAATTTCGCCATCAGAACTGGCACTACTGGTGAGGCCAAAACGCCATTTTCGTGTTGCGGAGCCAGAGACTCGGAGAACGTTGATATCGCTGAATTCAAAGGACTAAAGTCGGTACTCGACACGCCCTCGAGGAGTCCTGTCAGCGGGTGGACAAATGGCGGCGTCAGAGGAAACGAGGAGATTGAATATTTGTGTGGTCTCTGTACTTCTTCGTGTGGCTGCTGCTGCTCCTGCTGTTGTTCGTAATCATTTTGCTCTTGTGCCTGCTGCTGTTTCATAAGCCGCTGCAGCTCTGAATGCCTTTGCATGAGCTCCACTTTGAGCTTCTTGTACTGTCGTTGTAGTCGAAAAGTGGCAGACATGTCGACGGCTACCCAGCCTTTGGCATTGGCCTTGAGTTCATACTGTGTTAACGCTGCATCTGTCTCTTCCTTTGTTTGACAAGGCGCAAGCACAAACTGCAAAAGCGACTCTATGCAGTTGATGTGTCCATACTGAAAGCAAACATGAAGACACGTGTTGCCCTGCTCGTCCACCAAATTGTAGTCTGCTTCGAACTCAAGCAACAACTTCAAACCCTCCTTGAACCCATAGCGGCAAGCATAGTGAAGGGGAGTTTGAAGATCGGGCCCCCCGCGGTGATTGAGCCACTGCCGTCCGGGGAACTCCTTCAAGAGATAGTGGAGCGTCTGCAGCTGATGGGTCATGCAAGGGAGATGTAATACACTAAGCCCGTCAAACGTGAGCATGTCCAAATAGTCGTAAGCCCTGATCGTAGTCGATGATTGGATGCTGTCGTCGGTGTCATCAATCTCAGATCCACTGTCACTGTGCGATTCTTGCTCAAACATCCTGCGACTGATTTGCAGCTGGCGATTGCGATAAAGCGTGACTAGGTGGAAGCATATGAGATAATTGCCGTGGTATGAAGCGTAGTGTAAATTGCACCAACCCTTGGCATCGGGGTCGATATTTAGCCATAGATCGGGGAAGCGCTGCAAAAGGCGTTTTGTAATGGGGAGGTTGCCCTCCACAATGGCCTTCCGTAGGCGTATTCGAGGGTCTAACATGGGCTAGCCGCACAGCTTGATTTGGCGTGACGCTTATGAGAGTGCTGGCTTCGTGATGGGGCCCGTGCCGCCAATTGTATTCGGCTCAAATGGTTATCTGATCAAATATGGGGTCCCGTGCAGGCGCCCAAATAGTCGCGTGTTCTGTGCGCGCCATCCACGAATGGGCGTCCCGATATGGCGCCTACTACAAAATTCGCGTCAGTGCAGTAGAATGGCGCAGTGACGACCGCGCAGTGGGAAGAAAAGATTTCAATGATGTCACCGCGTGTCCGCCACTTTACCCCAACGCCACTACATTGAAAATTTGGCTTTAGACATTCTCGGCCACTAAATTTTCCTAATTCGCTTAAGACCGACAGCAATTGACATACGTTGTTTCACCAAGTGGTCCCAATTATGAAAACTTCGGGAATAGAATACAGAGATAAGTGATTGTACTTGATAAATCTTGAGCGAAATTCACTTCTATTCAATCTAGTTCGTAAGTTTTGCGATTTACAGTACTTACGCCAATGACATCAATTGTGGTGCAATATCGCTGCTCCCAATGGCTCCTACACACCATTGGTGGCCCGCCATAATGTCTCAATGTCCGAGCAATAAATATCTCTGGTTCAGAAATTGTCTCATTTTGCGAGCTTTCGAGGTTTGTGGCGAGTTGAGTATTCGATAAGGCCATTCCACGAGAGTAGTGGTCTGAGGCGCGTGCCTCGTATTTTCTCATTTCTTCTTCACATCATATAGAAATCAATATTCGTGGCGGCAAAATATAACGATGAATCTTAAAATATCTCCGAAAGAAGAGATACTACGCACAACGAGTCCGCTTAAAATGAGTTTTAGATGATGCGTGGAGAGGATTGCATTGCTCGAGGTACCATAATGCCGAAATGCTATTAGGATAATGGGACACCATTTCATGAGTATGCACTTGTTGCAATCACTGTGATCACCGCGTTCGGTTTTTTTGGCGCCCCGCCCCGTCAATCAATAAAAAAAGACTTCTGCGTATCTCTACATTTCTCATTTCGGATTACGATTTTTGAATCCTTCCTAGCAACATTCTTTGGTCTATGAGGAACCACAGGTACTGCTATCCTTTTCCTCAGAGTAATGGCTTTGCTGGATAATCATCGAATCTTGGCTGTGTCAGATGTGCAGGGCAATTTGCAATCTCTCAATGAGTTGTATCTCAAAGAGGAATCCAAGGTGGACCTAATCATTCATACAGGCAATTTCGGATTCTGGGACAATGAAACAATATCTCTGGACAAGGAGAACACCTTCTTGAAGCAGATTGTGGTGTTTCTGAACGTTTTGGATAAGAAGGTTGTCGATGACTTGAACAATCTCAGCACTATCAGCGGCGGTGAGGCCACGTCCTCGTCACCGGGCTCGGCTAACGAGACTGCAGACTTTCTCAAAAGCAAGTTGCTCGAAAAGGAAAACCGCATAACGCAACTCGATTTATTCATGAGTGGCGAGTATAAGTTGCCCTGTCCCGTGTATACGTTGTTTGGTCCCTTGGATGATCCGAGAATCGTCAACAGTTTCCAAAAGGGTCTGAGCAGCATCCCCAATCTTTACGTGCTTGACCACACCAAATGCTATGAGATCGAGACCCCATGGCAGCATCAGCCCAATCTAAAGCTTTATGGCATCGGCGGCAGTCTCAAGATTCACTCGTTATTTGATCATGGCAACCTCAGCGACGAATACAACGACTTGTGTGGCAAGCAAGGGGACTTGTGGATCTCCATGCTTCAGATCGCCACCCTCTACTACAATGTGATGACGTGCAAGACCAACAAAAACACCGTCAATGTTTTCGTGACGCATGCCCCCGTCATAAAGACTCCTCTTTTGGAGCATTTGGCAATTATCACCTATGCCGACTTCCTGATTTCACAGGGCTTGCATTTTCGATACCCGGTGATGGGAAATGGCATGAGCTTCATTGATAGCACTGGTGGCTCGGCCGGCTTCATTGACACTTATAGACTGAAGTTTTCAAGGCTACGCATGATCTTGGGGGAATTGTGGGCCATCGTCAAGGACAATGTGTTAGACTTGTTAGATACTATGACCCAAGACAACAAGGATGAGTTGAGGCGCTCAATAGAACTAGGACTCAGTTTGTTCGACAAGATACCCGTGGCGACCAATGGGCCCAACGAGACCTTTGTGCCGCTCACGTTAAACCCTGATCCTTCCGCCTCCGCGCCTGACCACAATACGGACACCTCGCTGGAGAACACTGGCAGCAAGGAGGATCCTGACATTAGCAAGCAGATCTCAAAAAAGGTTAATGATTTGTATTATGCGGCATACTACAACTTGTGGCACTTCAACCTTTGCGACGTTATCACGAAGCAACCGCATCAAGACGAAGATTGGGGGTACAACTACGTAGTGTTGGCTTTCGACCGATTGGGTAACATGAGGCTAGATCGTTGCACCAGTCAAGGATTCAACTTTGAGTTCAAGATGAAAGAGGGTGAGGTTGAGCACAAGGTGCGTAATCATGTTTCGACGAGGCATAACAACCCACACAAAGTCAGCTTACCCTTCATCGACCAATACGAAGAAGATGAGGATGACGAGGATGTAATAGAAGAGACGCACGATAGTCCAATTCCCAAAGATACGGCCGACGATGAAACGATGGTGAATACGTCAAGAGACGAGGACAATTCTGGTAACAAGGCACAGAACAGCGGACTCACCTCCAGCCATCGTCTGCGTGGTGGACGCAATTCGAAGGCACGAGGTAAAGCCAAGGGCAAGTTACAAGCAAGGAAGAGTACTTAGAAGACCATATAGCCCCATACGACATCCTGTATACCTTGCGAGAAGCCTCCAGATCAGGTACACCTTCCTACACGTTAACTCCGTGAATCTCAAATTTGAGTAAATATATATGTAGAGTTTTCTGTTTTCTGTTATCTTATCCCATGTGTGGTCAGAGGTTGGTTGTTTAACGTGCGATTGGTACATCCGTCAATGGGTGTTTGTCTAATGGTGGTGCTCAAAAGGTAATTTCTGGCCGAACATGACAGGACCGTCTTGCTTCACTCTGTAAAAGATGTAGAACCACATCGATGCTCCGAGGAATTTGGAGGCCCAATGCAACCTTGGGTCCACATGAGGCTTTGCAGCTAAGGCATGGCGAATGTACTTGGCACCATGAGCAGCCATCTTCTTAAGTCGTATTTGATGCTGTGCTAATTCGTCTGAAAATCGAATTCTGAGCCAATGTGGTTGGTGGAAGGTTTTGTGTAACTTTATCACGTGTCGACAAAATAGCTGCGCGTTACGGCAAGCTGCCAAACTTTATAGAAGTAGGCGGGTAGACTTGAGCAGTGTCAGCAAATTTGGATAGACTTGACAGCGATTTGGTAAGAGAATGTTCGCCGATGACGAGGAGATTTGCACATTATTATTTCCATGGATCGGTAAACATGTGGGCATGTAGCTACACGATAATATACCAGTCAACTATTTCCCCTCAGCTGAAACTATTTTTGACTTGAGTGGAAGCTCGTGGCATTTCGGTTGTGCGCAGGTTGAACGGCTCGGTAAAAGCAAAATAGAACTGATAATAATGCTCTGATCTGGCAAAATATACCAAAATCATTAAATATACCACTGCCAGAAAGCTTGCTAATGCCATCAGCAATCGAATATTGCCCTCATTGATGCACACGGACAAATACATAGACTTCAATATTTGCAGCCGATCATGCAGTGCCGTGCTTCGCTTGATGGAGTATCCTTTGGCTGCTGCCGATTTTATCATATATGCAGGAATGATGGTCAACGCTGCCAGCCAGCCACGTTACCTTACCGTTTCAGCACGAGCGCTAAAACTATATAAGCACCAACCTCCTGTACTCGCTGAAGGTAAATATTGAACTGGCTTTGATGAAATATTAGTCCGATCCGGCAAGGTTGCCTGACTACGCTCTCATGGAACATCTTGACCAATTTTTTACTCTAATCTTTCTTTAAATTCTGGTGGCATCGCGTATTGGCTTAAATTCTGGTGGCATCGCGTATTGGTTGACTTCCAAAGCTATTTTTACACCATTTTGGTGGGGAACTTCAAGATAAGCGATATTTCAGTCACCAGGGTAGCGGTGTTTGAGATACTCTTGTATGATTGGGTCATCAGGCATAATTTCTGATTTGCAACCACACCCTGCTTGTAGTCTTGCTTTTCTCCTGCACGCCTGACGTTTAGATAGGTTGTCATGAAATGCGTAGCAGGTAAGGCTGCCACGTACAACAAGTGTTGATTTTGCTGGTTCCTGTTTGCTCTGATGTGGTGGTAGCTGTAACAATGATGTCCGCATTAATTCACTCAACCAGCGCCGCCGCTATTTTTCTCTTGAGCCGTGCAGATAAGTTCGCAGATGGTGGCTGGATGTTGCAAAAATAGATTTTCGCGGCTGCGCGGCGTACATTACGTGCGTAATTACGTGCGTCAAATGTAAATACAAGCCTTCGGATTGCGACACCTGTCGGCGATGCATGGGCCAGCGCATAGCCCCTGGATCATGCCTTTGACAGATCATGGGGAAGCTCATTGACATATATAAAGGCGCCTTCCTGGATCGATACAAAGCTTTTTTCTCTTCCTCAGACCGATTCAGTTCATACCCGGAGACCCACAGCATCTTGAACTACAAGAATCGTAACCATTTGCAACCATAATGAAGTACTTCTTGACCACTGCAACCATCATAACTGCAGCAATTGCTGCCTATGTGCCCTCTGACCCCTGGACTGACTTGACTCCGTCGGCTCCAGCTCCCACCGGTGCTACCACCGACCACACCCACGCCTTTGGTATCCAGATCATCACTATTTCTGCTGCCAAGAGAGACGTTGTTAACCAGATCGGTGACGGTCAAATCCAAAAGCAAACTTCTGAGACCTTATCGCACCCTCCTGCACCTACCACTACTGCTCAGGTCATCAACCAGATCGGCGATGGCCAAATTCAGCACCAAACGACCGCACAAGTTGTTAATCAGATCGGGGACGGCCAAATACAGCATCAAACCACTGCCCAGGTGGTGAACCAGATTGGTGATGGTCAAATTCAACACCAGACCACTGCCCAGGTGGTCAACCAGATTGGGGATGGTCAGATCCAACATCAAACTACCGCCACTCCCCCAACCCCAACCACCGCTTCTGTGGTCAACCAAATCGGTGACGGTCAAATTCAACACCAAACCACCGCCGCCTCTGTTGTTAACCAGATTGGTGACGGCCAGATTCAGCACCAAACGGCCCACAACACCTCTACTGCTACTGTTGCCTCCCAAATCTCTGATGGCCAGATCCAAGCTACCGGTCTTCCCGCCGACTCCAGTGCCGGTCAGTCCGGCGCTGGTGAGGCCTGCTTGACTGAGAACTCTTTGACCATGAACTTGAAGGGTGGAATCTTGAAGGACTCCAAGGGCAGAATTGGTGCCATTGTGGCTAACAGACAGTTCCAGTTTGACGGTCCGCCGCCTCAGGCTGGTTCCATCTATGCTGCCGGCTGGTCTGTGACCAAGGATGGTAAGCTCGCGATCGGATCGACTACTACTTTCTACCAGTGTCTCTCTGGTGACTTTTACAACTTGTACGATGAAAACGTTGCTGCGCAATGTTCGGCAGTGGAGTTGGGTGTCATTGATCTTGTCAAATGCTGAACATCATCGCACACACTCGTCATTAGCAACAACCTCATCTATGCATCGCCTTCGCAGGTACTTTCTCCTTCTACTCGTCCGTTTATTTCTCTATACAACAAAAATATGAAAACATAAAAAAATATACGCCGTTTTATAACTTCCGAACGTAGGTGGACTTCATTGTTTGCAACCACAAGTTTCGACTTTAATTTGAGGACGCCCTCGCTCCTTGTAAAAGCATGTGCACTTCGTTAATGTATGCTATCTACTTATTCGTTAACTGATTGTTCTTTACTTCCTCTCCTTGTATATTTTACCTCTTTAAGAACCCTTTGCTCCTGTGCTGTCCGTTGCTGGTGATGGTATAGGCAACACTGGTGTACATCGAATCTTCTTGGTTGTAAACCATAGAATCCTCCCTCCCAGCCTCATTGTAGTGGAGCGTCACTGAATTGAATTGGGAGAACGGATCGCTCTCGTCGGCGGGCTGGTCTGACGCCAGCGGCGGTGCCACCGCACTCAAGTCCTCGCTCATGCTCTCGCTAGCTCTCTTACTTGCCTTGGACGACTTGGTCAACACCGGAATCATAGGCGGCTTCTGATTCCTAAGCAACGCCCACTGAGTATTCTTGAAATATGCATGATTTTTGATGTCCGAGGCTCCTGTCCTGGAGCCAAGTCTCTTTGTTTCGTCTTTGATTAAAAGCTTCTTGATCAAATTTTTGCAGTTCGACGACACCGGAGGGTACACGCCTGTATCAAGGAACTTGACCTCTTTTTTCAAAATGTTCGAAAATGTCTTGTTACGTTGGCCACCCTTGAAGGGCGTTGTTCCATACAACATCTCAAAAAAAAAGATCCCCAACGTCCACCAATCAACTGCACTGGTGTGGCCCTTGCCCCGAATGACCTCTGGGGCGATGTACTCTTCCGTACCGACAAATGAATTGGTTCTGAAACCATCGATGCATGCCTTGGTATCAAGTGTTGGGTTGGTGTTGGAATTGGGTCCAACACCGTAAGCGTTTTTCTTGAAAAAGATTTCCGGATTTTTGGTACTGGCAGATTGCTTAGAAAGATCGAAATCAGACAACATAATGTGGCCCGATTGATGAAGCAAGATGTTCTCTGGCTTCAAGTCACGATAGATAAACCCCATGAGATGCAAATACTCCAAAGCTGCCGTCACCTCGGCGGCGTAAAATTTGGCATCCGCCTCAGGTATGCACTTGGACTCTCTGGTTTGCAATGCGCGAAAGAACTCCCCGCCCATGCAGTACTCCATGCATAGGTATAGGTGGTCCTCCGATTGAAACAGATGGTACAATGTCACAATGAATGGATGGTTCAGCGTGGCTAGGATCTCCTGCTCTGCCAATGCCCGCTTGATTTTGTTGCGTTGGATCATTTCCTTCTTGGACAACACCTTCATGGCATAGAGCTTATTGGACAGCTTCTCTTTGACCAAGTAAACCTTGCCCACGTCTCCCCTGCCAAGTAATCGAATCTTGTCAAATGAGTTTTGGTTGACTTGGGCATCCAAGATTTTGGTGGCAGCGGTGGAGTACATGCGGCCCTGAGTAAGTGTGCGAGGTCTGCCGGTAGGTTTCAATTCACCAATGTGTTTGTTGAGGTCGAACTCGGCCTCAGATGACGCCTCCTCCGTGTTTCCACTCGATTTAGAAACGTAAGATCTGGAAGCCCCTGACTCATTTAAGAGACGATGCACCAAGGGCGCCGACGCCACACGACGTAATGTTCTTTGAAAGGGAGACGACACTGCAGGCGGCGCAATCGGGTCATCTTCATTCTTCTTTGCGGCATCTGCATCCAGAAGCTCCGTTGGGGCCGTGGTATCCGCCACGTTGTCATAAACGCCTGCGTTTAACTTTGTGTCTGTTAAATCAAACCCAGTTTGATCGGCAAAAGAGCCCAAGTTAGTCAATCGTGATATGCTCTGTGAGAAGCGCTCGCCCTCGGAAAGATCGGACGAGTGGACCGAGTGCGACAGCCTCAATTGTGATAGCGGCGGTGGAGCCCTTGTTGTCGTTGAGGCAGGCACAGGTATCCCCAAGTGCGTTGTCAATGCCTGGTTCGACATTGCAGAAGACAGCTGCAACGACGGAGGTGGTGACGGTGAAGGGTGCTCACCGAGCGAAAACACTGAGTCTGCATGTCGTAACGATACCGTGAGATTCTCAGTGCCGAGTAGCGCGTCTCCGTTGGAAGGGGTCAAGTGGGCGTTGGTGTCGCTCAAATGAGGCGGTAGTCCCTGGTGCGCAAAGTACAAGCTCGACTGCACCACGGGACTCGTGTGTTCTGCAGCAGGTTCCTCGAGGGCATCCTCCTCGAGATAATTATGCGAATGTTGGTAATTTTGATGCAGATGCGGAGTCTGGTTCCTGCTTGCCTGTGGGGAGTGTGGCGTCACTGGTGACGACACTGATCGCTTCCGGCTAGTCATAAATCGCTTCATCATGCCGGGGCTCGCCTCTTGCCGCGTGGGGAAGTTGGAGTTGGTTTCCAATGGTGGAGGCTTAGGTTGGTCTTGTTGAGAAATGATTTCATCGCCAAACTTTGAGATTGACCCGGTCGAAGGCGAGTTGTCCGCCGACGAGGTGCCAGTCAGCCCAGTCAACCCAGAAAGCTTGAATAAGCTCTTTAACTTGGTGATTCCGTCAACGGTCTGGCTGTTCTGCTCACTGTCGTTCTCTGCAGACAGCTTGAGCGGAGGCGTGGAGGAGTCATTCTCCAGCTCATTGTACTCCGAGCGCGGGCTGGCCGGCATAGTGATTGGGGGGTCCCCATGGTTGCTCTTGAAGAACCTGGTGATAGAAATCGATCGGACGCGAGGCACAAGTGGCGAGGGAGACGCCAGCTGCAGCGTGACCCCATCCTCCTTCTGGCCGTTGTTGAAGATAGCCAAGTGCACCATGCGTTCCGTTGATGAAAAGAACGGATTGCAAACCCGAAATGCGTAGAGAAATTGAGTAATCCAAAGGTTGGCAGGCAAAACAAAAAATCAGCCAGAGAAGAATAGAAAATATCGAAAAAAATAAATTAAAGCGAGAACAGGAAATAGGAGAGTGGAGAAAGATTCGCAGCCTCAAAGAGGAGGAGTGGGGAAGGGGTACAAGCGGCCAGAGATGGAGGCGACAGCTGGCGGCGAGAAAAGACCCGGCCGATACAGTGGCAAGGAGCGAGGGTGCAGGAGTTGGAAAACGTTGTGCACTCGAGTCAGACCTTTCCGCGTGGCGGAGGGCGCAGTCAGCGGCAGCAGTGGCGGTGCTGCATTCAGGCGCTCAGCCTAGACGTCGATATAATTTTAACATATATGTGCTAAAAAAAAAAAAAAATCATTCGTGGAACCTAGGTATCTCAGAGTGGTATCTTTGTAACGTGGCATTGATTCTCGTAGCATTGATCTCGAAGAGGTAGTCTATGGGCGGATTAAAAAGATTGTCGCCGCACGTGGCTGGTCACATCAGGGCACTTATAGTGGTGATACACGTCAATTTGGCGTTCATTAATGTACAGAGGGTGAATGTCTATTTAGCATTGTGTTGGTATGAGCCCCTAGCTCAATGGCCACATGCCTAAGCGGCTAGGAGAACCCTAGCATAAATGTGGCGGTAAGAGGAAGTTTGGGATTGAGTTTTTGATGTGGTAGATGTGTCCGCAGTTCCTGCAGGTCATCTTACCTTCCACGATGCGGGTCTCGTTGAGAAGAGTGTGCAAGTCTTTCAAAAGCGGTTGGTCCTCCTCCATGATCGGGTCGATTCCAGTAGGTTTGGTGGGCGGTAACGAGTCGTTGCCCAAATCTTGTGCCACCTGAAGCACTGCGGGCCAGTCCAAGCGGTCGAGCATATGGCACAAAAACTCCGGATTGAAGTCTTGTTCCTCCTGCGCAAGCTGGCACTCAGTGTACTGCAACGGGAACGCGTCCGTTGACGAATCGCATGCTTTGATGGCGCACTTGACAAAGTTAGTGGTCAAGAACTTCATACGAGGTGTGTGTTGCGTGGTGCGATGACGGGATGCCTCAATGCTAGTTGAAAAAAAAAGTAAAAATATTGCGTGCACGTGATAATATGATTGGGCTCACCGGGTGCTGAGTCGTTGGCGCACGTTCCGCTCAATGGTCTCATCAAAGTGAAAGAGCTTGTTGTATGTATACACCTTACCATCGATGCCGAACATCTGCAACGTGGTATAGACGGCATCAATAAATGCGGTGTCGAAGGCGGCGTCACGCTCGTGAGTTTCGAACTCAGGAAGATGAGTGTACTGGCCGAGTACAATTGAGTTGTGATAGAAATGGCGGATGCGGTCAATGTGCTCGGCATTGTCACTGAAGTTAGTTTCGACGTAGAGGTCCAAGTGGGGCATCAACCAAAGAAGCCTGCCGGCATCCTTGCCTTCTCGACATGCCTTCAATAGCATCACGAACAAATCCTTGGTGAAAATCTCTGTAGAAAACTGCGTCGGAGTGAGCCCCTCCGCAAGTATCAAGCGATAGTCGGTGACATCCAGCGACAGCGCGCCGCTACCAAACGAAAGCGCCACTTTGCGATCCCCCGCGTCATTTCGCACATAGAAGAGCACCAATTTGCTCATGAGCAAGTCCACGTACTCAAATGCTTGCAACTCGATACAGGCATCGATGGCAGTGTAGAGAGTGTCTAGACCAATCACCAAGGCATACTTAGAGTCAAATGTAATGTCCGGTGGCAACGCCAACGTTGACAGCGAGGTGAACCGCGATCGGGACACCAAACCGGTAAGGGTCGACTTGAGCAATGTCTTTTCATATTCACGAGTCTCTTGTAGTCTGAAATACCTCAACAACTGCTCCAAAGTGCCGACATCATGCCGACGCACTTGATATTGCATCAAGCTTTTAAGGAAATCCGGATTGGCAGTGATGAGGTGCTCGAAATGGTGCCCCTGCAATGGAGCAGCACTGCTCGGTTGCAGCATGGACGCGAGCACCGTTTGACGGTGCTGGTGACGTGGAAGCAGTTGATATACAATGTGTTGCAAATTAGTGAGCTCGCCTTCGATGTCCTCGTCTAAGAGCCGTTCGAGCAAATACTGGAAGATGTAGACGCTGGGGGTCGCCTGCTTGTGGCCCAATAATGCCCGTGTCAAGCCCAAGATCAAATTAAGGTGGTGTAACGGGTGGTTGTCGCGCTGAAGACGGTGCTCGGCAAAGACAGCCTCGAACTGGGACACGAACTCCGAATCGTCAATTTGGGGGCTCTCAAACGCCACCAACCTCAAGCTGGCGATGTTCCGAAGCGTATCTGCATGCTCGTAGTTACGGTACTGGCCCGATTTGTGATGGGTGAAGGATGTACGCCAAAACTCAACGTCGTCAAACGCATCGGACAGCTGCGCTCGGTGATTAAGCAACGATTTTAGTTCCATTTGGTCTAACCGCGCCACCAAGTCAATGGTTGAGTCTGCATCGGCCGCCTTGTCCGCCAATGCGGCAAGGATTTGCAATATTTCGCGCTTACGCGGTAAGTTTTTGATCTTATCGATGACGTTCTCCCGAAACAAAAACGAGGAGGGCATTTGCTGCACGGGGTCGTCAAAGATGAACTGGCGACGCAAGTTGAGGTCCACCACCAAAGTGTTGACGAGGTGTGCCACGAGCGCCATAACATCGTGCTCGATGCCGTTAAAATAGACTAGCGGGTGTCCGCCGTTCAAGACAGCACCCATTTCTTGGGTGGTTGAGACAGACAGCATCGCAGGCATGCTGGTGGGTCGCTCAAACAACCCATGGATGGCCTGCTCGCTGCTAAATTTCTGCACAATTGCCTCTCGCTGGCGGAAGAACGCCTCGCGGTCGCGGATGGCCTCTGACCTGAGATGCGCATCGCGCTGACGCTTCGTTCGCGTGCGCTCCAACGCAAGTACACTGGAGGTGTGGTCAAGCGCGGCAGTCAGGTACCGTGCTAATGGCGCCCAGCGCTTGTGTCCAATGCATCGTCTCATATCATTTGCAGTGGAGACTAGCGGTACAATTTTTTTCTCGCTGGCGCGGATCGAACCACCTTGAGGTGAAGGAGAATTTGGTTGCATCTAAGCTCACCAACACCAGATGCGACTTTCGGTGCTCTTTGTCTTGGCCGCCTTGCCCCTGGCGTGGGCCATCAAACCCGATGACACCAGTGACTTGCCTGGCGCCGTCCACATTGACTTGTATGTCGACTACACCCTCCCTGACCAGCCCAACGTTCGCCACGATGACGTGGCCAGCTTCATCAATGGCGAAAACGCCACCTTGAAGTACACTGTGGCTAGCCAAGAGAAGAAAGACGTGGTGAATTTGGTTGGCGTGGGTGGCTTCATCCGCGACGCCGATACCAATGCCCTCAAGTATAACCTCACGGCCGAAGCCATCTTGCCACCGGTGCAGGTCAAACCCAACGACACCCATTCCATTGACCAAACTTTCGCCATTGATTTTGTGCCGGGAAACTACGTTTTGGCCCCGGAGGTGTACATTGTGCTCCAGAACGAGGTCAAAATGATCCCCGTCACGCCGCAATTGATCAGAGTAGCAGACGTGGCGGTGTCTTTTTTGGACCCGCAGTTCTTAGCGTTGGTGGCGCTCTTTGGCGCTTTGGCAGCCGTGGTGCTCACCTTTACGTACAACCGCTACATAGCAACCTACTTGCAGGGCACTGCGCCACTGCCCACGGCAGCCACGCGAGCAGCCAGAAGAGAAAACACCAGTGGCGTGGCCACGGGTGCCTACAATGCGGACTGGATCCCCAAGGAACACTTCAAAAAGGCACCGAAAACGA
This sequence comes from Debaryomycetaceae sp. JAC-2022a, assembly GCA_032598715.1. Classification (NCBI taxonomy): domain Eukaryota; kingdom Fungi; phylum Ascomycota; class Pichiomycetes; order Serinales; family Debaryomycetaceae; species Debaryomycetaceae sp. JAC-2022a. The sequence continues at coordinate 475,472 of CP095438.1, read as the reverse complement.
AAAAGGTGAGATAGCTTCACAATCGTGAAATTAGCTGCTTTTTTGTAGATTTGGCGGTGCGCGGCTGGCTGTCACCAGCGTTCCTGCGCTGTACCTGGCATCGAGCTGCCCTGGACGCTCCACTCAAAGGGCGCGCCTGGGCCACCTCCCGTGGGTTATTTTTTCTAGCGATCCGCGAAACAGATAGCATACCAGAATTGCCGCAAGCCTCAAGTCCGCAGACCCACACCCTTAGCGTCGCCTTATATGAAACTATACTTGAATGAGCGCCCCCGTACCTTCATCATCACGCTGGGGGCACACGCCCTCATTGTGAGGCATCCATTCCCTACCTATAGCGGGGGCAATCATGCGCACCACCTGGCCCACCATCATCACCACCATCACGGAAGCACCGTAGGTGGGGCAGACATCAAGGCCTCAGCCTCAGCGGGTTTGGCCTCTTCTTTCAAAGTCATTGTCGAATTTGTGCCCAAGGAGACCCTCCAGTTGACCAATTTCCGCGACATCACCCCCAACAAGTCGAAGCTGAAGCAAATATTTGGATTCTTGGGGTTTTTGAACGTTAAAAGTAACATCCACATGGGGTTCATCACCCAGCGCCGCAAGCTGGCACTGCCCATAGTCGTCGAGGATATCTACGCTATCACTGGGGTCGACTTCTATTGTCTCAACAATGACGCCTACGACCACTTAATTGGGCGTGACGTCGAAGAACATCAGCTACTGCTTCAGGAACAGCTCCAGGCAGCGGCTGCCAATGCGCCTGGCTCAGACCGCATTACACTGGAGTACCCGGCTGCCTCGGTGAAGCGATTGCTAGGATCAGGGTCATTCTTCTACCTGTCTGATTTCGACATCACTTCCAACATCCAAGATCGCGGATTGCACAAGGAATCCTCCCATACTGAGGAATGTGGACTTAAAAGTGTGGGGTTCCACTTGCTCGCGGACTCGCCGTATTTCCGCCGCTTCATGTGGAACCTGTTCATGAATGCCGAGTTGATCGAGTTTCGCAACAAATTATCGCCGCTGGAACGCCAGGCGTTCGATCTGACCGGGTTTTTGACCACTATCACTCGCGGGTATGCCCAGACAGTCAACACGATGGTGCTGCCCACAATGGATGCGCTCTTGACGATCATACTGAAACAACTGTGCATGAAAAATGGGCCTCTTTTCGGGGACTGGGGCTGTGACGACAGCGGCGAGGTGTCCAACTTTGTCGAGACCGAGGTTGTGGTGTACACCGAGCAGTTTTGCTTTGCCTATGTGATCGTACGAGGAAATGTGCCTATATTTTGGGAGTTGGAAAACAAACGGTTTCGCCAGAAAAGTATCCTCTCTTCCAAGCATCTGAAAAGATTGGTTTACCCTCGCTCCTTTGAAGCCTCACAGCATGCCTTTGCCCGTCACTTTGAAAAGTTATACAACCAGTTTGGAGAAGTTTACATTGTCAATGCATTGAGTCAAGACTACAAAACTTTCAAAGGAGACTTGAATAAGACCTTCCAAGAACACATCCATGCTTATAATGCGGGTAAGGAGCCTGCCAAGGAGGTGATGGAGCTGGCCTCCAAAGGGCTTGAGCCCCCCGTGGAGGCAGCTATGGTTCTCAACACCACGTCTATTCCCCTTAGCAAGCTGGTGATACGAAAGTTTGGCTACAACTCGGCGCAGCCGCCAGACATCCTCAACCAGTTGTACGAACCCATTATAGATTTTGGTGCCTTCTTTTACGACTCACAGAGACACGCCAATACGGGCAAGCAGTTGGGGGTGTTTCGGATCAACTCCTTTGATCTGTTGGCCAAGGCCAATTTCCTTAGCAAGACCATCTCGCAGGAGGTGATTGTGTTGGCACTTCGTGACGTGGGATTCACGCAGGTCGACCATGATTTGTTGGTTAAACATGGCAGGCTTTGGGCTGCCAACGATGAGCAGTTGACCAAGCTCACGGTCAATTTTGTGCTGAATTCGACAAAGCTTCACAAGTCTAGTGCTGCTACCACCAAGGGCACCATCAAATCGCATTTCACGCGTAAATACCTTTCTGGTGTGGTGACCGAGCCCAAACCCAACGAGATGGCTATGCTGAAGTTGTTGGGTCGACTTCAGGACCAAGTCAGCGTCATAATCAAGAATCCTATGCATGATTATGTCTTCAAAAAGCTAAAGAAACGAGCAAAGGAGTTTAGCTCCTTTAAGGATGTTTCCTTTTTTGCCAGCACATTCAATGTCAATGGGCACGTGGAGCAAGATGAAAAGAGGGTCAAGGACTGGTTGTACCCGCCTGACGCTGCTCAAGCGTATGACGTTGTATTCATTGGGTTGCAGGAAATCGTCGAGTTGTCTCCGGGGCAAATGGTCAACACCAACTCCAATAATCGGCTCTCCTGGGTGAAATTGATCAAACGCATTCTCGAACTGCACAGCCCCGTGCCCAACACCAAATACGTGTCGTTATGGGACGGCCAGTTGGGTGGCATTGCCTTGTTGCTATACGTGAAGGAAGTGGAGTTAGTCAACATCTCCAACGTTGAAGGATCGTTCAAAAAGACTGGGTTGGGCGGCATGAGTGCCAATAAAGGTGGAGTGTCGGTTAGCTTTTACTACTCCAACACGCAAATCTGTCTTGTGGCGTCGCACTTGGCCGCTGGCTTGCACAATGTCGATGAGCGACACCAAAACTACAAAACCATCGCCAAGGGCAGCAAATTCAGCAAAAATCGCAAGATCCGAGATCATGATTTTGTCATTTGGTTGGGGGACTTCAATTATCGCATAAACACCTTGACCAATGAGCAAGTCAAGCTCTTGATCGACAAGCAAGAATGGCTGAAGCTATTTGAGTACGATCAGTTAAATCGCCAAATGGCCAGCGGCGAACTGTTCCCCTTCTTTGACGAGATGGAAATCAAGTTCCCTCCAACCTACAAGTTTGACAACGGCACCAAAGTCTACGACACCTCGGAGAAGCAACGGATTCCGGCCTGGACGGACCGAATTTTGAGCATGTCCAAGACACAAAATATAAAGCAGTTGTACTACAACAGCTGCCAAGAGATCATATTTCTGGACCACCGGCCCGTGGTGGCTGTATTCAAGGTGTCGGTTAACATCATTGACGAGCACAAGAAGGCGGCGTTGCTGGACTACTTGTACAAGAGCTACAAGGAAGAGTACGGCGGGATTAACAACTTGTTCTTCAACAACAGCAATTTGTCGTATTTATTGGATGGTGATGACGACGGTACCTTGCCGCCGCCGAGCTCTGAAAAGACCAAGTGGTGGATTGATGGAGGCTTGCCCGCCAAAGTGACGATCCCGCAACTTGAGCGCGCGTCGGCCGAAGGCGACATGGTGATAAACCCAAAGCTCCCAGCCAACCCGTTTGCTGAAGCTGCACTGACGATGCCTGAATTCGTCAGCAAAAATCTGTTGATACGAGCGACAGGGGACTAGATATGCTTGCCATTTTGTCGTGACTCATTGTAAGGGCTTTGGCACCAATTCCTCTGCCTCCTGGAGAATAGCGTCCATCTTGGCGTCCAAGTCGTCCAACATCTTCTCCAATGACTCCGCTCTGACCTCCGCCTCGGTGAGCTGGCGGTATGCGTCGGCGATTGTCTGCTCAGGAGATAACGTTTGTTCCTGCGTCATCGGCACAGAGTAGTCTGGGGTGATATGACGATAACGAACAATGTGCCACATGATGAGCGTGCGGTTTGTGCAGGACAAGAGGAAACGGCTGCAAACTACAAGCGAGACAAGAAGGAGATTATGTATTCTTAGGCATCTCTGCGCAAGCCATTCAAGATCGAGACCAAGGACAAGAAAGACGCCTGCGACACATCCTCGTGGATCCCTACACCCCATCTCGAGGCGTTCTTGGACGACGCCTCGATGTAGGTGGCGGCCTGAGAATTCAGATCCTTACCCAAAGAGTGCTCGTGATAGTGCTTAACGTCAATGGCGACGCCGAGCTCGGTTTCGATGGCGTTTGCAAACGCCGAAATTGGACCGTTACCGGTCCCCTTTATCGTCACCGGCTTGCCATCAACCTTCAAGTCAACGTGAATCGACCGCACGCCTTCCTTGGCGTTTGACAAGGAGTAGTCAACCAACTCGTAAGCCTGTGGCTGACTGTGTTCCAAAAAGTATTCGCGCTTGAACAACTCGCACAACTCCTCGTTGGTGAGTTCCTGGCCCTTGACCTCAGCCTGTTGCTGCACAACCTTTGAAAACGCCACTTGCAACCCACGAGGCAAGTCCAACTCCAAGTTGCGCAAGATGACCCATGCAGAGCCACCCTTGCCCGATTGCGAGTTGACTCTGATGATAGCCTCGTAGGTGCGCCCTATGTCCTCGGGATCCAAGGGCAAGTAGGGCAACTGCCAGCGCACATTCTTCAGCTTCTTCTTCTTCTCCTCGTGTGCATTGAACCCCTTCTTGATAGCGTCCTGGTGCGAGCCCAGGAAGGCGCATACCACCAACGACCCACCGTAGGGGGTTCTGGCGTGCACGGGGATTTTGTTGCACTTCTCCACGATATCGATCACCAGGGTGATGTCGGAAAAGTCCAACTCTGGCGAGATACCCTGGGTATACAAATTGAGCGCCAAGTTGACCAAGTCAACGTTTCCCGTACGTTCTCCGTTGCCAAAGAGGCAACCCTCGATACGATCAGCGCCGGCCAACTGGCCCAATTCAGCGGCAGCCACGGCACATCCACGGTCGTTGTGAGGGTGCAACGATATGCACACTTTGGAACGCTCGCTGATGTGGCGCGAAAAATACTCGATTTGGTCGGCATACACATTGGGGGTCGACATTTCCACCGTGGCGGGCAAGTTGAAGATGATGGGTCTCTCCTCCGAAGGTTGCCACGCCTGCTTAACGGCCTCACAGACTTCTAAGGCGTAGTCGGGGTCGGTATCAGAGAACGTCTCTGGGGAGAATTCGAAATCCCACACCGTTTGCTGCTGAGTGGGGTCGTCTTTGGTTAATTTCCTCACCAAAGTGGCGCACTTGACGGCGAGTTCCTTCAGCTGCTGCTTCGATAATCCAAACACCACCTCACGGAAACAGTCAGATGTGGCCAAGTAGATGTGAACCGTGGCGCGCTTGGCTCCACGGAGGGACTCCACCGTGCGCTTGATGAGCTCCTCGCGACAGGGCGAGAGCACTTGGATGGAAACGTCATCAGGGGCAGTCTCGATGGCGAAGCGGGTAAAGTCAAAGTCGATCTGAGACGCCAGCGGGAAGGCCACCTCGATCTCCTTGAACCCGATTTCCACCAACTTCTTGAAGTACTCCTTCTTCTCAGCCACCGACATCGGGTCGGGAAGAGACTGATTACCGTCTCTGAGGTCTGTCGAAAGCCATCGCGGAGGTTTATCAAGAGTTTGCGACGGCCACTGACGGTCGGGAAGATGCAAAGGCTGGAACTTCTGGTACTTCAGCGAGGGATCCTTGAGCATAGGCATTGTGAGTTGATATAGCAGCCACTCGTGAGGGGTAGATCCGGATATATATAGAGCAAGCGATTAGATGTTAGTCATCGGTGCGCGCGCAGAAAATTTCCAGCAGGTGTGATCGAAAAGTGGGGTGGTGGTTTGCGGTAGCGGCGCGCAGACGCCGGCGCGGGCCCGTGGTGCCTCAACACTTTGGTGAGCTTCCGCGCATAACGGCATGCGCTCGGTTACTGTCGGAGCGGAACCGGCAATGCAGAGAGGGCGCGGCGGGCCGATTCAGCCACCGTCGTTACCACCAGGTTCATACTGGCGTTGTTTCGGCTTCTTATCTGTCTACAGGAGAGCCCGGCATGTCGCGCATCTCCTCAACCTGCCACTAATTGAACCATTCACTTCTTTGTGCTTCACGCTTTTTTTCCTCAGTTTGTGATTTTTTTCGCCTCGTGTCTCAGTTTTACAGCACATCACTTTACGAATCTCCTTGGCTCCGCCTCACACACAAGAGTAACAAAAACCTCGCAGCTCTGACATGGCTGAACCCCAAGGCCACCCTGGAAATGCTGTCAGATCACGGCGCCTAGTGGATGTGGCCACCGATCTCTTCAGTTTATTCTTTGCATCGGCCAACGACAAGAGCGTACCACGCTCATTCATTGACGAGGTGTTGTCAGTCGTAAACCGCTCCATTTTGCTTACGATTTTCTTCTTTCTCGCAGTCTACAAGCATTTCCTTTACGTGTATCGCCGTGTGCTTCTGCGATTACTGACCCTTGCATACTACCCCTCGAAGACGCCGCAATTAATCCGCCACGACGTCAACAAACTACCCAAGATCCCCAAGCGCGTCTCTTGCATCTTGGATCTTCGCGACGACAAAGACGAAAACGGTGGCCTAGATGGTTTAATCAATGACATCAGCGAACTATCCGCGTGGTCACTTTCTGCGGGAGTTCCCAGCTTGACTATCTACGAATATCATGGCACTGTGCATGACTATTTACCAATGTTGCGGCGATATATTGTCAAAAACTTGGCCACCTACTTTGGAACAGACTCGATGCCAGTCTTCGCCATCAGAGTTCCGCATGACAACGTTATCTTGTATAGTACCGATAACGAAGTGGGTGTGCTGACGTCACTGCATGCTCCACCACCGCACCCCATTGACTTGGAGATCTCCCTAATCTCGAGAATCGATGGTAAACCCACAATTGTGGAATTGACGAAAACAATGAGTGATTTGGCTCATGCTAAGGAGTTAAGCGTCAAAGACATCACCACAGAGTTGATAGACGAGGAGTTAAAGACCTTGGTTGGTTTAGAACCAGACCTATTGTTGAGCTTTGGTCCTTCCCTCGATTTACAGGATTACCCACCATGGCACATTCGCTTGAGTGAAATCTACTGGGAACCGGATAATATGTACGTTGACTATGCGGTATTCTTCAGAGCGCTTAAGAAATATGCGAACTGCAAGATGAATTTGGGTAAATAGTGGCTATCATAGAACGCAATGCAACGAAGCATCATGCAGATCAAAACTGGCTGCGAAAAGGGCATAACTGTGGAATAAGTTATATGTGCTCTTAATTTAACGCCGATGAGCATAAAGAAATATTCATCCTTGAGAATCACTACTTACTCTCACTTTCGCCGGGACATTATGTTCGGCGACACTGATGCCCCTCATAGATGATTATCAAAACGAATCTGAGCCGAGTGTCACTGTGCGATGCAATGCAGTCTGGTTGCATATTAGATCCATATCCCACATTACCCGGAACCGCGACTTCTCACACCAAAATCTCCGGTTCGTGTCATGCGGTGCAGCTCACGGTACTTCTAGATGTAAGTAAGGCATGCAGCAAATGCTACTTACACGGCACTAACTATAACAGGGGCTTGACGATATCCAAGCTTTTCACGGGCCTTTTTGGCCACAAGGAGATGCGCATCTTGATGGTGGGGTTGGATGCAGCAGGAAAGACTACAATCTTGTACAAGTTGAAACTTGGGGAAGTCGTGTCAACGATGCCCACCATTGGGTTCAATGTAGAGACTGTAGAATACAAAAACATCTCGTTCACGGTCTGGGATGTCGGTGGGCAGGATAAAATTCGCCCATTGTGGCGGTACTACTTCCAAAACACCCAGGGCATTATCTTTGTCATTGATTCCAACGATAGGGATCGTATCGCTGAGGCACGTGAGGAGTTGCAGCTGATGTTAAACGAGGACGAATTGCGCGACGCATTATTGTTGGTGTTCGCCAACAAGCAAGACTTGCCCAATGCCATGGATGCGGCAGAGATCACAGAGAAGCTCGGCTTGCATGCCATTAGACTGCGGCCGTGGTACATCCAGGCGGCGTGCGCAACCTCGGGAGACGGCTTGTATGAAGGATTGGAGTGGTTATCAACCAATTTGAAGGCTTAATCGACAGATGCATGAATATACGAACCCCCCGTCTCACCTGCACAACCGTGCAAACAGACATATAGCGTTTGAGCCATGGCCGCAGTGTTGCACCTGGGGTTAAGTGCGGCTCATAATGATGCTGCATATGGCCACGTGACCGGGGCTCAAGCCCTAATGGCTCGCACGGGGCGGGCAGTTTGGGTGTCGCACGTCGGCTCGAAAATTTTCAGATTGGCGCTACGCTACACCAGAAAATCATCGCCGCGGTCGCACACAGTTCTAACCACAACTTAAATCATACGAAATGGTATGTAATGGCGTCGAAGATGGGCGTCGTGTGACGTTGTGAGCAGCGTTGTGAACAAGACGTGAAGGACTAGTCGGCTGGAACACTTTGAGTGCGACACGTATTGCTACATGCCAACAATTGTGGCCATCAATGTCCACCAACCGTGACATCATGAATCATCTCTCAAATCCCCTTGCCCGATCCCGTACTAACAACCCAGGCTGGCGTTAAGACTTTTGAATTACGTACCAAATCCAAGGACCAATTACAGACCCAGTTGGTGGAGTTGAAGCAGGAGCTCGCCACTTTGAAGGTGCAGAAGTTGTCCAAGCCCTCCTTGCCAAGAATCCACACTGTCAGAAAGAACATTGCCCGTGTCTTGACCGTCATCAACTTGCAGCAGAGGGAGAACGTTAGAGCTTTCTACGCTGGCAAGAAGTACCAGCCCAAGGACTTGAGAGCCAAGAAGACTCGTGCCATCAGAAGACAGTTGACCAAGTTCGAGGCCAGACAGACCACTGACAAGGCCAGAAAGCAGAGAATTGCCTTCCCCCAGAGAAAGTTTGCCATCAAGGCGTAAGAAGGAGTCTAATACAAGTGTATATTCGATAGTTGTAGCAGTGTTCAAGCGCCGTGTTTGGAGCGCTTGAATTGTTGGATGCGCTCGCGCAACTCGACGTTGTCGATGACGTCGTCCATCTTGAGCGCCATGCGGTTAAACGGGTCGGTCGGGTCGTTTAACAAATGCAGCTTGATGGTGGAGCGGTCGACGCTAACATGCAGGCTGGGAAGTATCACCGGGTCCTCCATCAAGGTGAACATCAACGGATCGAGGAACTCGTCGGGCACCTCGCCAAGCTCCATCTCCTCCTCGTTGTCCTCCTGACGCTTGGCCTCGGCCTTGGTGGCAAACTCCCGGAGCGCTTGTAGAACCTTGGGCGGCGTATAGGTGCGCGTCAGCAAGATGCGGTCTGCCTTGGCAAACAACTCAACGTTGAACAGCCGCCCGTCGCGGGCCACCGCCGTCACAAAGCTCTCCTGGTGCGACAAGTTGCAATATATCTGGCACAAGTCGGCCAAAGTGCGCTTGGGGTCAAAGTCATACTTTTGTGGGTCCTCAACCTTGAGATGCAGGCACTTGGGCCCCACCATGGCTGCAAGGTTGTAGTTTAGCATGCTTGCCAACCGGTCAACGAGCTCAGGCAACACAAACCCGCGTGGAACTTCCAGTGTAAACAACTTGAACAACTCGAGCAGCTTGTTGGCGAGCCCCATGTAGCTCTTGGCCTTGCGCTCGGCCAGGGCGAGGTTTTCGCGCAACTCGTCGTCGGTGCCGAGCTCGGGGGTGGCGGCCCCGGCCTGGCGCCGCTTGGTCTCCACTTGCAATTCGTGGATGCTTTGCAACTCATTGAAGGTCTCATCCAACAAGTAGGTCATGTCGTTGAGCATCTTGGCAATGAACCTGACGAAAAAGTCAATGTTGCTCTTGGAGTACTGCAGCAACTGCTGGCGGTAGAGCTCGTTGGTCCAGAGCCCCTCCAAGATCACCAGGATGTAGTACCGGCTGTTGAACTTGTCGTAAAACTGCGACAGTGCCCCCGTCTTCTCCACCATCACGTAGATGTCGAGCAACGCATACAACAAGTTGTTCATCACCAACTCGTTCGAATTGAAGATGTGGGCAAAGAATCCCGGCCTGCCGTCCGCCATGGGCAACAGGCCAATGAACAACACCTCGATCAACTGTGCCTTCATGTGTGGGTTGCCTACCAACTCGGGGCACCGCAACAAGATCACTGCAAACTCGACAAACTGCCCAAGTTTGCTGTCGTTGGTTAAGAGGGGGTTTTCCCTAAACTTGCTGACAAACGTGCAGTAGTTGATGATGCCCTCGAGGATGAACTCGGGGAAGTAGCGCCACGGCTGTGGCGACTTGGTCTTCAAAAAATCCTGGTCATCCAATTGGCTGACGCGCTCAATCTGAAAGATGGGCACCTCAAGTCTCTGTGCGGGGTACTGGTGCCTGCTATCAATAATCCGGGTGAACACCACCGTGGAGCCGACGATAAAGTCAAACACCTCGTGTTGAAGCAGACCGAAACTGGCAAGCGCCTGCACTGAGTGCTTGAGGCACCGAAGCGCATTGAGAGCCTTGGTCAATGCCGGTGCCTGCGCCCGCAACATGTGCATCATGGGGTTGGCTTGAGGGTCATTGACCATCGCAAGCCGCTGCTCCATCTGCTTGATTTGCGCCTTGAGCCGGTCGTAGTGATTGAAGACTCCCCCCAAGCCGTAGTGAAGATACCCCAACGTCAAGTAGAAGCAGTCCAGAATGAAGTTGGTGGCGCCGTCGTTGTTGCCAAGCGCGGTTTGCCAGTACTGCTGTGCCTCCTGCACCGACGCGTTGATGCGGCTCTCCTCCTCAACGTTGAGTAAGCACAGCGTCCTGCCAAAGTAGTCGATGTCCACCTTGTCTATCTTGGCGTACTGCGGGTACTGCAAAAAGGGCAAGCAGAGTCGCACTAACACCGTGGTCACGTTGAACATGAACCCATCCAGGCATAGCTTCAGCAAGTCTGCGTGGCTGCCGCGGCGCAAGTGGTTCAAGTTTACCACGGCGCCCCACCACTTCATGAGCGCGTTGCGGGTTTCTGCGCTGCCGCGGATCAATTTATCGACAATGTAAAAAAGACGGTCACCCAACACCTTGGCCTCGTTTTGGATCGCCCCGTAGGACGAGTTGATCTGCACTGGCGACATGGTCGCCACGTCGGAGCCAAAGTAAAACTCTCCAACGCTCTCCTTCAACGCCGAAAGCTTAAAGAGACTGCCCAAAAGAGTGGTGTTCTCAAACAGCAACGGATCGGTGCGGTCGCGGGGCTCAAAGTGGTCAATTTGGCTGAAGCATGCTGCCACGGGCTTGATGGTGACCAATGTCTCGTACAAGGCCACGTAGTCCGAGTACTGCCGCTTGGATACGTCCAACGTGTAGAGTTCAACCGACATTTGCGGCACCACCACATTCAAAAAATCCAAAAGCGACCCTTGCTCGACGCTCTTGTGCACCATGTCGATAAAAAAGGCGGACATATCGGAGTGCAGCGCCAAGAGACGCACCATGAGATCGGAAGGTTGGTTGTGGAGAAACATGTCGACCTCCTGGAAACAGATCAAGCCAAACAGGCACGAGAGCTGTATGATGTGGTTGAGGGTGGAGTTCTTTTGCTGAAAGAGCGGGTCCCTTTTGGGCAAGGTGCGCTTCGACTGGAACGCGCGCACGTACACCTGGTGGAGGTACTCCAAGGGTGTCGACGGCGCGCCAAGCTCGGTCAAGATCTCCATGAAGACGGACTCGATGTGCGCGGGCGCGAGCGGCGACTCCGCGGTGAGCTCAGAGGCAAGCGACTGGAGGTGTATGAGGGGCGGCTGGGGTGAGACCGAGGCGCCAAAGATCGATTCAATCTCAAGGGAGAGCCATTTGGCGAGGGCATCGGGGGAAGGCTCTGTCTGTGGCGGCTGCGGCTGCGGTTGCGGCTGCGGCTGCGGATCTGCTTCGGGCTTGTGCTCTGTAGGGTGCGGCTTGTGCGGCGGCTCCTGCGGCTGCTCGCGCAGCGGCTGCTGCTCTGGCTGGGGCTGGCCCGAGGGCGGCGAGCCCCGCGAGGCCAACTTCGCCAAGCGCTTAGCTCTGATCTGCGGGTTAGCGGTGAAAGGCGAATGAGGGCGCTTACACATACTTCGTCTGGACCGTTCATAAGGCCAGGGTGCAGTTTGATGGGTGCTAGATTTTCGAGTTCAATGTGTGCAGGTGGCGACAGGTGGCGGTGCTGCGAATGGCCCCAGAGTCCACGATCACCGGTGGCGCTCTACAATCGATACAGGATGCTCGCTCGCACGCGGCGATGCGCGGCAGCGGCCCGCGCGCCGCCGCGTGGGTGGCACACCCGCCCCAGCTGCGCGGGGCCGCCACCGCCATTCCTGTATTGACGCGGCTATGCAGAAAAAAGCGCCCCGTCCCCTCACCCCTTCTTCCTCCGCGCCATGTCACACGAAGACGATTTGGTCCCTGAGCAAGTTGAAGGCTACACCGTCGGCGAGAAGAAGACCATCGCCGAGTACACCAACTTGGATGCCGAGGACGAGCTGTTGGCCAAGTGGAAGGCGTCGTTGGGGCTCACCTCCGACGCCAACGCGTACCCCGTCAAGGCGGGCGACCGCCGCAAGGTAGTGGTGGTGGAGATGTCGTTGCAGTTCCCGGAGCAGCCCGAGCTCAAGCCCATCGTGATCAACTTGGAGGATGCCCAGGGCAACACCATTGCCGGGAAGGAGATCAAGTTCAGCATCAAGGAGCGGCTGGTGTACCAGTTGCAGATCAAGTTTAGGGTGCAGCACGAGATCATCACCGGGTTGAAGTACCTCCACCTGATCAAGAAGACCGGCATTCGCGTCGACAAGTTGGAGGAGCCCTTGGGGCTGTACGCGCCCAACACCACCGACAAGCCGTACTACGAGAAGGTGTTCAGCGAGGTGGAGGCGCCGCTGGGCATGTTGGCGCGCGGCAGCTACCTGGCGGTGACCAAATTTGTCGACGACGACAAGACGGTGCACTTGACGTTCCCGTGGACCTTTGCCATTGTGAAGTGATTAGACTAGTAGATGCTATCTTTTGTGGAGACTCTTGAGGCGCGCAAGGCGCCGCGGGACGTCCCGCGTGGGGATGTAGGCGGGCGCGCGAGCTCCAGAGGCGGAGGCGGACCCCAGGGGGCCCGTTGGCGCCCTTTTGGTGGTGGGTTCCCTTGAGGTGGGTGCCCTTAAGGTGGGCGCCCTCACGGTAGGCACTCGCTTGGGCGCCGCTAGCGGTGCACTGGCGCTGACGAACCCCTCCTGCCGGCCAAACTCCCGCCGGAGCTCCGCCGGCACGGCCTCTGGCAGCCTGCCCACGGCGGCGTAAAACCCGCGCGCACGCGCTTCATCGTGAAACAACCGCTGCTGGGCGCTGCACTGGCCCGTCACGCCCTGCACCAAGCGCGACACCTGGCTGATTGGCGGTCGGCCCCAGCGCTGGCGCTCCTCGGTGAAAGAGCTGAGGTACAACAAGTACTGCGCGCGCGTCGCCGCCACGTAGAGGCACCGCCGCTCCTCCTCCTCGTCGCCGTCCGCCGCAAACGGCCCCGGGAAGACGCCCTCGCTGAGCCCCGGCACAAATACCACGGGCCACTCGAGCCCCTTAGCCCCGTGGATGGTCGAGAGGCTGATTTTAGGCACGGTCTCGTCGGCGGTAGCCTCGTAGAGCCCAATCAGCCGGATGAAGCGGCGCACAATGTGCTCTTCGTCGACCGCTGCCCCATCGGCCTCCCCCGGTAGGCCCTCGTCTTGCGGCACAAAGAGGCACAACTGCCGCCCCACTTCGGCCACGTTGTCGTGCTGGTCGCTGCCAAGCTCACCGCGAAGCCCCGACGCTGTGTAGACCAAGTCGAACAACTCGTCTAGCGGCTGGTTGAGCGCACCGCGGCACGCCTCGAGGAACTCGAGGAGCCGCTGCACGCCGCGGCGAGCAGCGCCCGACAAGTCTGCCTCGACGCGCCGGAGCGTGGCCACCGAGCCCTGCCCCCGCGCCAACGCCGCGTCGATTTGCCGAAGCGCGCTGGCACCGATGCCGCGGCGCGGCCAGTTGAGTATTCGCACAAGCGCAACGCGGTCGTGGTCGCTCGTCACCACGCGCAAGTAGTCCACGATGCCCACCACCTCGCGGCGCTGCCAAAACGCCTTCCCGCGCACCATCGTGTAGGGCAAGCGGCGCCGCACCATCTCGTCCTCGACGGCGCGCGTCTGGAACGACGACCGGAACAACACCGCCACGCTGGCGTGGCCCAAGGGCGCGCCCGAGAGCCGCATCAACCGCTCAATCTCGAAGCAGATCCACTCCGCCTCCTCCTCTTGCAGCGTCAAGTTGGCGTACACCGCCGGGAGGCCCACCGCTAGCTGCAGCTCGAGCTGCTTCGGCTGCCGCCCAGGCGAGGTCATGATCCGCTCCGACACCCGGAGGATGTCTGCGGTGGAGCGGTAGTTTTGCACCAAGCGCACCGTTTGCAAATCGCGGTAGTGCTGCGCCATCAGGGCAAAGTTGCCCACCTGGGCGTCGCGAAACCCGTAGATACTTTGGTCGGGGTCCCCCACCACGGTGACGTTGTTAGCGTGGGCGAACCGGTACATGAGCTGGAGCTGGATCTCGTTGGTGTCTTGGAACTCATCCACCAACACGTGCTCCACGTGACGAAGCGCGGCGGGGTGGCGGCGGAGCAACAAGAGGCACTCAAGGAGGCAGTCGTCGAAGTCGAGGAGGCCATTGGCGGCGAGCTTGGCCTGGTATGAGGTGTACACCGCGGCGAGGAAGGGGTCGGCGGAGTAGTCGGCGTGCGAGACGGCACGCGCCTTGAGCAGCAGCACGGCGCGCCGCACGCGCTTGGGGTCGACGGCGTCGTTGCGGAGATAGGGCGCCAGGGGGGCGAGCGCACACTCGCCAATGGCCTCGGCGAGGAGCTGCGCAGAGTCGCGGTCGTCGGCGATATCGAGGGGACGGCCGTACTGGCGCAAGATGCGGTAGCAGATGCTGTGAAAGGTGCCAATGAGGAGGCGTGCGGACAGCAGCGGCGCCGGTGGCGCCGCCGCCGCTGCATCTGACGCGGTCATCGCGTCGAGGCGCTGCACCATCTCGTTGGCGGCCTTGCGGGTAAACGTCGTCACGATGATGCTCAGCGGCGGCACGCCGCAGCGCATCAAGTGGGCCACGCGCGACACAAGCACCTTTGTCTTGCCCGTGCCCGGGCCCGCGATAATCTGTAGCTGGCCGCGCGCTGGCGCCTGCACCGCGCGGGCCTGGTGCTCGTTGAGCCCGGCGAGTTCCATGGGGGTGTACTGGTGCACGGCGCGCTTAGGCGGGCGCGCCCCGTCGCGCGCGCCCCGCGCGCTGGCGGCGCGCGCTGGCGGCGCCGGCGACACGCGGGGCGCTGGGGCGCACGCTCCGCTAAAGCGCCGCATCAGCCTACCCAACCCCATGCTTCTCGTGTGGTTTCTCCTCGCGATCGCCGCAGCCGACTGGGCCGACTACGGGGACTCCGCCGGCGTGCTGGACGTGGTGGCGCGACGAGCGCAGCGCGACATCTCGATGGCGATACCCGTCGACCAGGTGCTGCTGTTTGGGGTGTCGCTCAACCGCGTCTTGTTCGACCGCCAGGGCTACACCAATGACGCCATCGGCGAGGTGAGCACGCTCTTGGAGCTCGGCGTCGACACCTTGATGGTAGACGTGTACTGGAACGAGTTTCTGGGCCGCTGGCAATTGTGTCCGGCGCCGGTGCCGGCCAACTACACGCAGGAGCAGTTGGCCGGGTTGATGACGTTGGAGTGGCAGAACCACACCTACAGGTGCCAGGCCAACGCGCTGCTCAGCGCGTTGGTGGCCACCGTCAATGCCTTCTTCACCAGCACCAACACCAACATGCTCGTGCTGATGTTGCTGGTGATACTCAACCTACGGCAAATCCGCGTGCCGGAGCCGCACGTGACCACCTTGACGGTGGGTAATGCCACCTCCACCTCCACCTCCACCTCGACGCCGAGCTACCTCGCCACAGACCCCGCCGTGGCCGACTCGGGCTCGCTATATGAGCCGTTTGCCCAAGTGAGCTCGCTCGTGTTCACCCCGACCGCGCTTGAGGCGGTGCGGCTGGCGTTCGACGCGCTGCTGCTGCTGCTGTTCTACAACCAATCGTCACAGCGCTACCCCACCTTGCGACAATACCTCCTCAACGAGTTCAACCGCATGACGGTGTTTGTGGCGTCGAACGAGTTGAACGCGCTGGCGCCGTCACGGGCCTACAACTTTTCCAGCTTTGACAATGCCACTTTTTTCAACGCCAGTGCCCTCGACTTGCAGTCCACCGCCAACGCGCTGAGCATGGCCACGTGCCAGCAGTTGCTCAGCGGCTTGGAATCGGACCCGCCACTGGTGCTCGGCAACATGCTGTTGACGCTGCACTTTCGGTTTGTGGCCGACAACGACGACCACGCCTTCAACAACGAGCTGGTGCGTGCGCACGTGCAGTGCGGCTACCTGCCCATCTTGAACAGCCTGCACTACGCCGTGGCCAACGCCTCTTTCAACTCGTCTGGCACCCCGCCGCGGTTGATGCTGCTCAACTACACGTGGGCTCTCGTGCACCAGTACCTGCTCCGGGCGCTCTGGACGTGGGACATTGGCCGCGAGCCCTTGCCCAGCCTCTTGGGGCTCAACCTGACGCTGTCCGAGGACACCGACGGCGAGGACGCCGACCCGTTTGACGTGGGCAACGACCAGCGCGTGTCGGCGTCGCAGGTGGCCTACAGCTGCGCGGCGATGACGCCCAATGGCGTCATTGTGCGCAACTGCTACCTGGAGTATGCCTATGCGTGTCGTGACAATGCCAACCCCACCGTGTGGCATGTCAACCCGGACGACCGCAAAAACTATTTTGACCTGTACTTGGAGGATGACTGCCCGGAGGGATACAACTTTCTGATGCCGCGGCTGAACCTAGAGATGCTTAGCTTGATAACTCGGATCAACGCCACCGAGGGCGCCTCCTTCCCGGTGTGGGTCGACTTGAACGACATCACGGTGCCCCAGTGTTTTGTCACTGGTGGGCCATACGCATCGTGCCCCTACCAGCGCACCGTGACCTACTCGGTGCTTGTTCGCATGATTGCCCCCAGCGTGGTGGTGGCGGTAGTGGTGTTATTGTTGATCTTCTTGGAGCGGTTTGTGCGGGCGACGCCTATCCAGCTGAACCGAAAGCGATACTGGAAGAAGGTTATCGGGGAGTACAAGGGAGAGCATGCCTACGAGGGGGTGCCGTCCTAGGGCCGCCGGTGCGCCTCAGGCAGGCACACAGGGAGGGCGTTCCCATTTTGCCCGGTGCGTATATATAGCATAAAGGTTAAACAAATAAGCGCGCCATCAACCGCCACATTTTCTGCCGTGCATGCGCAGGACAACTTTTTGCTATTGTCCCCACAAGCTTTACGTGAAGTTTATTCGCATTGACTAAACCTCATATACGAGGCATCAATAGCGCCATCAGGGTGCCGGTGGCGGGGATGTCTCTGAGCGGTCGCCTATACCCACCGCTCGACGACACACGTTCGTCGCGCTACGCCAGTTGGCTCTCGGGTGCCGCGTCTTATTCTTGGCCCCAAAAAATAAAACGATTTGGCTTGATCGCGCGGATTACGCACCATGCACGAGGCAGACGTTAACCCAAAACAGCGCGAAATAATTCTTGTGCCTCATTGTACAGCCGTGCGCGAACGCACTATTGGGCGCTCACCATGCGCGGCTTCCTGAAGTCTGATTCGCTTTATTGGCGTCGCCTCGGCAACTGACCTTGGACGTAGCCCACAGGGCTGCCCCAATTGTTGGCAACGATACGGTGTTGTTGTCATAATCTTAGTGTGAGGTTATATTTTTTAGGCTTGCGCGAAGCCTATCTGCGTCATTCCATGGCCGCATCCCAGAAGAAAACAATCGCTGACCACCACATGCGAGCCGCATGCCAGCCGCATGGAAAGCAGTGACTAATGTGGCCCGCTATCCCCTCGCAATTTCGACCCCTCGTATACTATCGCTGCAAAACATTTGTAGTATATAATTGGCATTCCCGCTGGTTGTGAACAAAGACCCCCGCCTCCAATCTTCTCAATCTGATGTCCTTTCGCAACAAAAACTACTTTGGCTACACATTTGAAGTGGCCACCACTGCCCTTGTGCGTGGGTTGCAGCTCTTATTCACCATCATAGCTCTCGCCACATCTGCCGCCTCCATTGCCAAGTGGGACGACGAATACACCCGAATGACGGTGGCGGTGTCGGTTATCTCGTTTGTATACTTGGTCTTGGCCTTTACCATTCACCCTTTCGTCAATGCCTTGACGGTGCTTATTGCCGAGTCCGTGGTGACGATATTGTGGCTCACGGCTTTTGCCATGGTGGCAGACCTGTGGGGGCCCGGCGGTTGCAATTATGGGCACGATTCCTTTTATCTTTACTATACCTTCCCCAAGACTGCTTGCCAAGCCGGTAAGGCTGCAATTGCATTCGCATTCTTGTCGTGGATCTTGTTTGTCGTGTCGTTGGTGTTGTTTATCGTGTTCACATTTGTTCCCTTGACCAAAATCTCCAGAGGCATTTTCTACACCAAGGTGCTTACTTTGGGTTCGATCTATCACGGCCACAATGCGGCCTTAGTGAACGATGCAACACCGTCAAGTGCCGTTGCAGCCAGTGGCGATCTCGAGGCACGTGACCTGTCTTCGGAGCCCAAGGAGGCGTACACTTTGACCGCAACTGAGCCGGCGGTGGCGGCGACTGAGCCAGAAGTATTACCCGAGCACGATGTCACCGAGCCTGTGGAAGACCCACTCCAAGCGGGAGCGAAAATTTAGCTCATTCGAAAACACCTATTTAATATTGTATGTTTTGGTGTCAAAATCGAAAATGAAGAAAAAAGGATTTGACTGGTTAATCACCTCGATTCACGTAGGCTTGTCTTTTGCACCCTGAAATTGCTAAGTTAAGCTGACCTTATGTCAGCTTAACTTAACATCAAAAGGGTCCGCCATCTATCCTGGCTGCAAACTGCGCTAATATGCCAAATCATCGTGCATATGTGAACTTTCCCAAAATTTATGTCCCACAGCTTTCTGACACCGTCTCCTTGCATTTAAGCTTTTCTAGAGGTCTGATAGTTGACCTCAACGCCCTTGGTCGTCCTCTCGTTGCATGGTGATCGATTTTTGTCACCGCACTCCCCGCGACAGTGGCCTCGCGGGGGCGAACTTTTTTTTTACAACCATTCTCTTAGCGCCCCTTTAGCGCCACCAGAAGCAATGAACGACCAACAGTGGAAACATATCTCGTCGCAGTTGAAGCGGCGTGCACAGCAGGCTGGCGGCTCCGGAGGCTCTGGCGGCGGCAAGCGCTCGCCACTTGCCGTCTTCACCGGCATTGGCGGGCTTCTCGCGCTCGGCGGGGTGTCGCTTATTGCCCAAAACGCCCTCTTCAACGTTGACGGTGGGCAGAGAGCCATCGTTTACTCGAGGCTCAACGGGGTGCAGTCGCAGATCTACAATGAGGGCACCCACTTTGTTGTGCCCTGGTTTCAAAAGCCCATTGTGTACGACGTGCGGGCCAAGCCTCGCAACGTTGCCAGTTTGACCGGCACCAAGGACTTGCAAATGGTGAACATCACGTGCCGGGTGTTATTCAAGCCCAATGTGTTTGAGTTGCCCACCATCTACCGCACCTTGGGGGCCGATTACGACGAGAAGGTGTTGCCCCTGATTGTCAACGAGGTGTTGAAGTCTGTGGTGGCACAGTTCAATGCACTGCAATTGATCACGTCGAGAGAAAAGGTGTCACGCCTCGTCAAGGAGAACTTGGTGCGTCGTGCTGGCAAGTTCAACATTGAGTTAGACGACGTGTCGTTGACCTACATGACTTTCCTGCCCGAATTTAGTGCCGCGGTAGAGGCCAAGCAGATTGCCCAGCAGGATGCGCAAAAGGCGGCCTTTATCGTGGACAAGGCGATCCAGGAGAAGCAGCAATTGGTGGTGAAGGCCCTGGGAGAGGCCAAGCTGGCCGAGTTGATTGGAGAGGCCATCAAGAAGCTGAAGGATTACGTTGAGTTGAAGCGGTTGGACACCGCCAGGGAAATCGCCTCCATCTTGGCGCTGTCGCCGAACCGCATCTTGTTAGACAACGACACCTTGTTGTTGAACACCGTGGTAGACGGCAGAAAGTAGCGGATGTAAATAGAAACGAATGACAATCTATGACTACAAGCGTAAGCGCTTCACGGTTGATTAAAAGATAGAGTTCACCAAGTCCGACCCGAGGGTCGCACCAGCGCCGAAAATAGCGGCATTGCCCAATTTGCCGCCAAACTTGCGCAAGTGTGGGTGGCCCTGTTGCTGCGGCTGGCCCTCTACCACATACTGCTGCGGCTGCTGTGGCTGTGGCTGTTGCTGCGGCGGGTAGTAGTTGGCAGCGGGCGGCGGGTACGGCGAGTACTGCGCCATCGGTGGCGGCTGCTGCTGCGGCAGCGGCTGGTAAGACGTTGGCGAGTACAGCTGCTGCTGCAGTTTCTGGTCGTACTGCGGGGGTGCCGCCTTCTCGTCGAATGGCGGCGCCGGCGCAGTCCGCGAGCGCTCATACTCTTGCTCCGAGATCACCAACACGTAGTTGGCCGGGAACACGCCAACGGCATCGGGCCCACTGCGGCGCGGGTAGCCCTTCCACCAGTCCTCCAGTAGATGCTCAACCACTGCAATCTTGTCGTCCTTCTTGAGGGCAAGGTCGTCTGGCTCCTGTGCTGCATAGTCGTAGAGCGCCTTGCAGAAGCCCACCGGTTTGCCGCGCGGGGGATGCACCGGGGGCTTGAGCACCGCGGGCGCCTCTGCGACAGGCGCGGAAGGCGCCGCAGCAGGTATCGCAGCAGGTGGCACCGCAGTGGGCGCATACTCAGCCGGGGCAATGTGGGTCTTGTCCAAGGCCGCAGTCACAGCGCCAACGTCGCCTTGTAACCGTTCCAAACCCCATGGGGCCAGGTCCTTCTGGTACTTGGCCGGCAACGCCTGCACAAGCTTCTGGTGAAGCTCGCTTGTTATCACCTCGCTGTCCAAGAGAAACTCGAGCTCAGTGCGGATCGTCGTGAGCGATCTGTTGATGAGGGGGACCGACATGGCGAACCGATAGGGAGGGTTGTTTAGGCGCCACCCTCGCTATAAATGATCGGCTAGGTGGCACGTGCGCGCGGAGGCTGTGGCCTTCCGAGACAAGACTTATCGCCGAGCGGTCTGAGAGTCAGCGGTTTACGAGAGTGTCGGACATGGCTAGGGTGTGGGTGCGAAAGTGAGGGCTTTGAGGGTGCTCGACGTCACATTATGTGGGTACTTCTTTGGACCTACATTCATTTGCCGGGCGATAACGATCGGGGATTGGCAGCAAAATGGGCTATCGAAAAGGTGCGCCTCGAGGGTCAATCCCCTCGTCCAACTCAATCAATGAGCTCCCATAGGTACCGGCACCCCAGGCTGCCGACGCACGCAACGAGTGTCGCGACGGCTGCCACAATTTGTAGAACCGCACCGTTTCGTCGTTTGTGGCCATGCATATACTGGCACGATCGGGCGACACGACCGTGCTCAAGATGCGGAGGTTCGGGGTCGCAACAACCTCGTGTGCCCGACGCAATTGCGGATAAGTGTAAGCGGCCGCTAGCAACCTCTGGGGCCCGTCTCCAAATCCAAATGTAGCCACCAATTGACGCTGTAGTGTGGACCACACCACCGAAGTCACCTGGTGCTGAGTGTCAAACTGGCGCAACAACGTACCCAGATTTGTGTGCCAGAAGCGAATGAGGCGGTCCTTGGTGCCGCCACCGGTGGCCAAGAGCGAGCGAGACCAGGGGCAATAGGCCACCGCCTTAACCGCAGCGTAGTGGGGGAGACTAAACTTCAACCGCGGTGCCGTCATATCGGTAACGTCCCATACAGTACAAGTGTTGTCGTTGCCGCCCACGGCTATCTCGGTCTCATCGGCACTGAGGGCAATGCCACACACCTGCTGGCGGTGCGACACCAAGGTCATGATCTCCACAAGACTGGGGCTTAGTCCGCCCACCACCCGATAGCATCGCACAACACCGCCTCCTTCGCCAAGATAAAACACGTCCCCCAGCTTGGTCCAGGTGACGCAGCACACGCTGGTGTCAAACTTGCAGACACAGGTGATTACTCTCACCAATCGCTGCGAAACAAGCGACACGCGGCCGTGGATGGTGCCCACCACCAAATAGTCGTTATTGGAGAATGCAACGCAGGTGATGGCGCCGCTAGTGTCGTTCAACTCGACGTGGATTACCCCGGACACCTTGTGCCAGAGGTAGACGTGCTTGCCCAACCCCACAGCCACGTTCTGAGTCAGGCTTGACCACGAGACGAGGTTGCAATAAAAGTCGTTGCGAAGTTCGGGGGCGTCCAATACGCGATAGGGAACGTGGCGATGGATCTTGAGGGCGTGGCTGCGCACGGGCGGCTCCTCCCTCGGCTCGCAACAGTGCAAGGGAATCGAGTCCACCGGCGAGCACTTGGCAATCACTGGGAGCAGACTAAAGCTTAGTCTCCGAGGCGGACAGCTCACGGTGCGAGGCTCCTCGTGGCTGGCTCTGCGCTTTTTGCGGGGGGACCGGTACACCGGCGGCGGCACAATCGACAGAATGAAGCGGTCACCACGGTCTAGGGCGAGCATAGTTAGCAATACGAGCAAGTGTTAGCGAGTGGGTAGCGAGCCGGGCAGGTGGGTGCACAGAGGTTTCTGTGGTTTGCAGCCATTCCTGCATGGGCATGGGATACGAGCGCAACGGCGCGACACCAGCTTGGAGAGATATGGGCACCTTGTACACTATCTTGGTGCTAGCCAGCGCCGTCACCATGGTGGCGGTCAACCGCCGCGTGCCGCAGCCCTACATCGACGAGCTCTTCCACCTCCGGCAGTGCCAGGCGTACTGCCGCGGCCACTTTGACCAGTGGGACGACAAGATCACCACCCCGCCGGGGTTGTACCTCTTGGGGCTGGCGTATGCGCGGGCGTTGGCGGCGGTGCCACTCGAAACGTGTGGCACCGCGGTGCTCCGCCTGCTCAACGCTCTCGGCGGCGTGGTAGTGCTCCCGCTTGTGTTGCGCGCGTTCGGGCGGCCCGCCAACTTCACCGCCGCCAACGTGGCGGCGTTGCCCTTGCTCTACACGTTTTACTTTTTGTTCTACACCGACGTGTGGGCCACCGTGCTCGTGGTGGCGGCGCTAGCGTGGGCGCGGGCTGCGCCGCCGCACGCGCCTGTCGCGTACGCGTGGGCGAGCGCCCTCACCGGGTTCGCCAGCTTGTGGTTGCGGCAAACAAACATCTTGTGGGTGGCGTGGATTGCGGTAGTGTTTGTGGAGGCGCGCACCAAGGGCGGTCTCTTGGCCGTGTTGCGACGGGCGCCGCGCGACTGGGCCGGCTTGGCCGCGTTTGCCGCCGTCGGCGCCAGCTTTGTCGCGTTTGTGGTGCGCAACGGCGGCATCACCCTTGGCGACAAGCAAAACCACGCCTTCAGCTTGCACCTTGTGCAGGCGTTCTACTGCTGGACGTTTGTGACTGTGCTCACGGTGCCCGTGTGGTTGACGCGGGCGCATTTGCGGCACTATGTGCGCGCCAACTTGGGGTCGTGGACGAGGGCAGCCGCGACGGTGGCGGCGTTGGCGGCGATCAAGGCGGTGGTGGAGCGCTTCACAGTGGTGCACCCGTTTTTGCTCGCAGACAACCGCCACTTCACCTTCTACTTGTACCGGCGGGTGTTGGCGGTGCCGGGGAGCTGGGTGTTGGCGGTGCCCGCGTACCACTTTAGCACGTGGACGGCGTGGGTCACGGTGTCGCCCGGCGGCGGTGGTGCGCTCGGACTTGGCCCGCTTCTGAAACTTGCCTTGTTTGTCGTCACCGCTGCCACGGTGGCGCCGTCGCCGCTCTTTGAGCCGCGCTACTACATTCTTCCTTTGGTGCTCTGGCGCCTTCACGCCCAGCCGCGCCACCTGGCGCGCCTCGAGTTTGCCTGGCTGATGGCCATCAACGCGGCCACCACCGCCATCTTCCTTGGCTACGAGTTTGCGTGGGACCTGGAGACGAGCCCCCAGAGGATCACTTGGTAGTATAAACTCACACGTCAGTGACGAGGGCGGTACCCTCGAGGGCACCGCCCTCGAGGGCGTCGGACGTCCTCGCGTCCGCGGCGGTCTCGTCGCTGGCTCGGGGACCGACTGACGCCAAGTTTGCCCTGATGAAGTCGTCAACCGAGCCGCCGCTAGCGGCCGGCGGCGGCTCCGCCAGCTCTGCCGGCTCTGCCGGCTCTGCCGCGGCCCACCGCTGCAAGCTCCGACCACGCAACACCTCTAGGTAGCTCATCTCGCGCTGCGTTCGCCTGTCTACAAATACCAACTCCCCCTCGCTGCCCACCACCAAGTCGCCGCTGTTGTGGCGCTGCAGCCGCATGTGCCCGTTGCCCAGCTCCAAGTCATTAGCGACCCCCAAAATGAAGTCGCCAAAGTTGTCCGCCACGAGGTACTTGGTGTCGAAGTCGCGGCCAAAGATGATCACCTGGCCGTAGTGCTGGCCCAGTGGCGGCGCGAGGTCGACCCCGATGCAATTGCCGACTTGATCGGAGAAAAGCGGGACCCAAGCGGCGTGGGCATAGCACGGGTGGATGCGGCCGGCGGGGAAGGACCGCTGTGGTGGGATGGCGGCGGCAGCGGCGGCGTCGCCGCCGCCGTCCCTGGGGGCGGCAGTTCTATCTGGGCCATGTAGCTGCGCCGCCAAGTCCTCCAGGCTTGCCACGTGGTGGTGGCTGGCAAACACAGCGCCCACGATGGGGGCCGCGCTTGCGGTCGGCGCGTCGGCGCCGTGCGCGGCGGGCACCTGCGCAATCAGCCACTGTTGGCGCGCCCCTCGCTGCAACCCCTCGGCGACGCGGCGCCACTGCTGCGTCATTACTACCACCTCGTCGAGCGGGTGCATTTTGAGCCCAAACAACACCCCACCGGCGCTGCCGGTGAGCTGGCCGTCGGTGAGGGAAAACCATTGGCGCACGCTGGCTGGCAACTGCACCTCAAGGCGGCTTTCGGCGTCGCGCAAATCGGCCTCCGAGCACGGCGACTGCAACAGCAGCCGTAATTCGGGCGCGTGGCGCTCCAACCACAAGCGGATGTGGCGCCACGCCAAATTGACCTCGTGGGTGCCCGCAGCGATATTGGTGGCAGCCTCCGCCGGCGCTGCCCCCGCAGCCGGCGCGTCGCCAGGGCGCGCTAGCAGCTCGCTCTCTGCAGTGTGCACGCGGTTAAAGGACTGCGTGTGTCGGCTGCTGCCCCACGTCCACCTCATAAAGAGCAGAGTCTCGGAGCGACCCGAGCGCCTAAAAAAAAAGAAAACTTAAGGTAAACAGCCGGCTAAATTCACACATGCAGCTACACTTACGATACTACGTATATCCCCCGGGCATGAAGTGCTAGTTCTACTGAGAAGATCAAACACGATAAACCGGGAATTGCTCTGGGAAACCTCCAAACAAAACACACAAACAACAGTGCGATGGGCCCATGAACGCCCGAGGGCGGGTCTCATCAAGAGGTCCGGCTCTCCCGGGTAGGCCGTCTCAAAACGAGACGTCTGCACCAGGTGGTAAGACCGTGAGCCGGTGAGGTTTTGATTTGTAGGTGCAATCCGTTGGTAATCAAATTGATGGGGAGCAGAGATGAGGTGGGGAGATGCGCCGCTTTTTATAGCGGCGAGTCGCGCGCGGGCGCGCGCGCGCCCATCGAGCGGGTAACTCGGTCGCACAGGGCTTTACAATCAAGTATTACGTGCACTAGTGTATTGTACTAAACTACCAGTTGGAAGCAGCAGCCTCCTCGGCGGCCGGAGCAGCAGACTCGGCCCAGTCAACCTCCTCGGTCTCGCCAGTCCACTCGGCGTCGGCGTCTGCAACGGCAGTCTCGGCGGCACCCTCGGGCTTGGCGTCGTCAGCAGCATTCTGCTCAATCTCTTCGGGGTCTCTGTAAAAGTATAAATCGGGCATGACAGACCACTCAGAAGTTCTGTCGGGGATGACGCCTCTCAATCTCAACACCTCTCTGGCAATCAACCACCAGATGAGACCAATAGAGTGCTTACCCTTGTTGTTGCAAGGAATGGCAACGTCAACGTATTCAGAGGGAGAGTCCATGTCGGTCAAGGCAATGACGGGGATGTTAACGTACGAAGACTCCTTGATGGCCTGGGCATCGGTGCGAGGGTCGGTGACCACAACCAATCTGGGCTCCTTGAAAGAGCGGGTGATGTAGTTGGTGAAGTTACCGGGGGTGAATCTGCCGGCAATAGGGGTGGCGCCAGTGTGGGCAGCAAACTTGAGCACGGCACGCTGACCAAAAGTTCTCAGCGAGCACACAGCGACGTCGGCGGCGTTGGGGATGGCGGCGATGATTCTGGCGGCAAGCACAATCTTCTCCCAGGTCTTGCCGATGTTGATCACGTTGACACCATCGGGTCTGGTCTTGTAGACGTATGGCTCGTTGTGGACCTAAACGGTTAGCAGAGATTCAGAAAAACTGGCGGAGAATTATTCTCACCGGAGCCCGAGGGAGGGCAGGCACTGGGCACATACCTGAACGTTCTTGGAGCCCAAGTGGACGTTGGCGGCCAACAACAACTTGGCGTCTTCGGGAGTTAAGTCGAATGAAGCTGGTAAGGACATCTTGGAGTGCTTAAGGACTTGGAACTGCTGGTGAAGGACTGAATCTTTTTGTCTGCCTGAAAAATTTTATTTTGGTACAGCGTGGTGCGCGCCGCCGTGAGACCGCTGGTGTGCATACGGAGCGGCTGCATTTGTGTTTTTCTATAAGGCGGCGGGGGGCAACGCGCGCTACATATCTACACGTGATGACGAGGGCGAAGCCCTAGCGCGACACCTTTGATCCACAATCACGTGATAGCGGAAGTGCTGCGTGTTGGGTGATAGCAGACCGCAAAATTGCGGGGGCAGCTAATATAAAGCTGTTAGCGTGGTATGCTGACTGATGGTGTTGGCCATAGCCATATTTTGCTGCCTCGAATCCATCCTGTTCTACAGTTGTTTGAAAGCTTTTACTATTGCTGTCATTCCATGTGTGGAGCATCCGCACACGAACCTGCACCCACGGAGAAGGTCGTCCGTTTGCCACGCGGCCAATAATATCAGATTGTAACATCGTAGTGAAAACCTTTGAGCCCATCCTTGTGATATTGGTCTCTTCAAGCAATCTACCGTTGCCGATAGTCGTCGGTCCTCCGTTGGTCTTTCGTCTTGCACCGATCTCGCTCGGTGTCGGTGTTTTCTTATCATTGCATGCGCACGGCTCCAAGCCGCACCGCAAGGTTAGGAAAAAATAACACACATTACAGTCATTGCCCTGTTCCAAACTGACCACGAGGTGGTCCTCTTGACGGAACCTTTTCCCTACTCTACGGTCGAAAGGTAGTAGTTTAGACATTGGCTGTTCATCTCTCTCGGCTCCATCGCAATACATTCGCGCTTGGCAAATCTGTCACTCTTTTTTTGCAGCGGCAGCCGAGATTTCTTTGATCCATTTTGGGGTTTCATGTGGCGCTGATTGCTGTTGATTTACGGCCGCCAGAGATCTCTCGCTTAGAAATATTTAACCCTCAATCGCCCACAGCTCTGAAATCACAGCGCTACTGCTGAGACCCGGTCAAGCTCGCTTTCCACGCCCAAGGTCTCCTCTGAGTCCCAGCACCCAGTTTCAACTCGGCCCAGCTGGTATAACTCTTCGTGCATACGCCACCCAACCCATATCCCACGGCGGCACATAAGCGCCCCACTTACTTAAGGCTCTCACCGTCGCGACCTTCGTTAGATCGTCCTTATCTGTCGATAAACATCGACTGCGGAGCCTATTCTTTGCTTGCTCGGTGTAGTTTGCGCCCACAATGAGCAAAACCGAGAACACGCCACTCATCCCGCCCTCCAATACCCTTGAGACTGCCGTCACGGATGCCTACGTTGGGTACCTCGATGATGATGACGACAGCGATGAGGTTGACGACGAGGTGTTGTGGATCCGTGAGCAACGTGCCCACAACAAATCTCTTCCCTGGATGAAGCGGCCGTCACTTTGGATGGTGTGCTTGACCTTGTTCTTTGTGGCCATGGCCAGTCTGAGTGCAGAGCCACTGCGCACCGCCATCTACTTCCGCCTTGCTTGCAACAGTGTGATCGAGGGCTCGTCCAAGGGAGTATGTGATCCGATCGACCTGCAGATTCTCATATCCAACTTGTCGATGTGCGTGCTGATCCTGGCAGGCTTGGTGACGATGGTGGCACTGGGGAAGATCGGCCAGTTGTCGGATCAGTATGGCCGTAAGTTCTTCATATCCTTGGCCATAGCCTGCGTCTTTGTGGGCAAAATGATTCAGTATTTCTTGTTGCGTCATTTCAAAGTCTTACCCTTTTGGTGGATCATCATCACTGACATTGCCGTTTCCGCCGGTGGAGGTGTCATGACCTTGGTGGCGTTGACAAACAGTTACATCTCCGATGTAGTGGAGCTGCACGAGCGGATATATCTGCTTGGCTTGAGCATCGCCAGCTTGTACGTTGGCTTGTCCATTGGCCCCATTATTGGCAATTTGTTGTTGGCCATACCGGGAAAGTTTCTGCTGAAGCCGCCTCGTGAACCAGGAATGGCGCAAGCCAATTCCTCGTTCACTGCCGCAAGCAACACATTCCAAGAGCTGCTGCTGAAGGAGTTCATCCCGCTCAAGTTTGAGCTTGGCTTGTTGGTGACTATCTTTGTCTACTGCGTGTTTGTGTTGCCTGAGTCCCGCTCCAAAAAGGCCAGTCAACGGTCTCGTTCGATGAGCAGATCGCTGACGCACAGCAACTTGAGTGCTCTCGCGGAGGAAGGCGGGTTGGCCGACGCCGACGAGTGTGCCGTTGCCTCGAAGTCTGTGCTCTCGTCGTGGCGCAGTCTTTTCAGTTTCCTCAAGCCACTTCGGCTCATCACCTTGCCAGCAGACTCGGTGAGTCCCAGTAGACGTCACCGTCTCACCAAGGATCGCATCACCGTGTACATTTTGCTCTTTATCGACTGCATCCACATTTCTTACAGTCTGCTGTTTGGTAACATCATCATGCTCTATGGTGTCTACAAGTTCCAGTGGAACTCGACAGATTTGGGCCATTTCATGGCAGTGGCGTGCCTGGCGCGGGCCACGGTGTTGATTGTCTTGTCGCCCATTATCCTGCACTCGCTTTTGCACAAGCGCTTTGGGTTCAAGATCTTTAAGCGGCAATTCGATATGGTTGATTTCAGCATGGGGTGGCTTGGCATGGCGGCTGAATGCATCGGATTCTGGCTCTTGTTTGTGGCTAACAGCACCAGCGCAATTTTTGTTGTGTTGGTGGTGCAGAGCTTCAATCTGTTGGCCACGCCCACCTTTAACTCCGCCATCATCAAGCACTTTCCCGAGTCCAAGATCGGCGAGTTCTTCGGGGCCACGCTGATTTTGAAAAACGGCATGTCCTTGATCAGCCCGTTGGTGTTTGTGTCTTTTTATAAGGTGTCGGTGTCACGCTGGGGCAACCCGCAGCTAGTGTTTGCCGTGTTTGGGGTGCTTTCGCTCTTGTTTTTGGGCTTGTTACACTTGTTGAAGCACTTGTTGAACCTCAGCGCCGACTCGCAAGAGAGCGAAATGTGGCGCGACGACTCGAGACGCAACAGCGTCAGCTCATTTCTGTCACGGAGCTCGTTTGATCTGCGGGACTCTATGGATTTCTCATCATTGGAGTCCCCCGTCAACGAGTCCTTTGTGTCGCCTGTTCAGGGCAGCAGCCGTGGGTTGCACAACCACGAGCGCAGCAACAGTTTTTGCCGAGTGCAAAACCAGGCCTAGCTGGCCACTTTAATTCTATATGTGAAATTTGGTAAACTATTTGTACAAGGTGTGTAGCCGTTGGAGTCACTCCAGAGGTGAGTCAATCAGCGCGTAAGATCAGCAAAATCATGCCTCGATTCGAACAAACCGGCAAATGTGTCCGGAGCGCACGTGTCCTCTTCTAACGTTGCCTCGAAGTGCGGTAATCTCTCCTCCATCACCATGCTCTCGCCGTATGGTCCTCTGCCTATCTCAGACTCGCCGTGCCAGCGCGCTTTTTTTACGCACAACCTAACGCGCTCTCAGCGATCCCACTCGGCGCAGGTCTATGCCCCTAGCCTGCTTGCTTCTCCGCCTTCTTGCATCGCTCACGTGCCTCACAACCTTGTTTGCCCTTGTGACCTGTGCCGTGGGCAGATTCGTTGTTGACAGGTACCCGCTCACCAACCCCATCGCGCCGCCAGCCGCGAGCGAGCATACGCACGACTGCGACAGTGACAGTAGCGACGACTTTGTCGACCACACCACTTTCTACAAGAACTTGAATAGCAGTTCGCAGTACTTGCGACGCGACCTGTTTGTGCAATGACGCGGCAGGTATATTTCCCTCACGACCTCGTCAAGCGGCTCCAGCGGGCCCGTGACCCGAGCGCCTGCAGGTGGCTCATTGGGTATCGGTTGGCAGAGATTGAGGTGGTGATAGACATGGCGGCGGCTGCAGGGGGCGCAGCTGGGGTCGCGGATGCGCTGGGAATCGACCGCGCCGTTCAGGCCGCGGCGGTGGAGGGCTTGCAAGTGCTCGGCACAGTCAATGGCCACGGCAAGCTCAGGCTATCGTACTCGGCAGCGTTCTCGTTGCCGGTGGTCGAGGGCGATGCCGCCACCACCTTTGTGGTGTTCCACGCGCCCAACTACAAGAACCTCGAGTATCTATCGATCCGCCCCATCTTGCTCCAGTCTGGGGGCCACGAGCCGCCGGAGGCGCCGCGGCTCATCGCCGCCAACTATGCGGCGCTCGGTGCGCCGCACAGGGCGCCCTTTGACAACGCTGTGGTGGACCGCATGAATCAGTGTGGCGAGGTGCGGGCCAAGTTGAAGCGCGCTAGCCCGCGCAAAGACCGCCCGCGCGGCCGCCTCGCGCGCACGGCTGCCGCCGTGGCGGCGGCCTCCTCCGCCACCGCGGTGTGCCTTCTCCGCCTCATCTCGCCGCTCGCGCCGTTCTCGGCGCTCCTCCGCCAGCTACAGCTCCGGCTAATGCAGGTCAACTACCTCCCGGTGCAGTTTCTCGGATACTGCGACAGCGCCACTCTTGACAGCGCCGGCGCGTTGGACCTCCCCATCTCCAACTCCAATCTCAACATTAACAATTCCAACTACATCAGCTTCTACAACCTGGCGTGGCTCATCTTGAACGACGTGTTGGTGGGGCTCTCGGTGCAGGCGCTCGTGGCAGCACACTACGCCGCCATCGCCCGCTTCGTCAACGAGGTGACGCTAAAGCGCGTCTTGTTCGACGAGCTTCAGCGCGCCATCACGTGGGTGTCGTACCACCATCCGGCCGGGTTCAAGTTGAACAACGAGTTAGGACTGTTTATGGGCGACTTGTTCTTGTGGCTGTTGCGGTTCTGGAAGCTCTTGTGCTTGGATGTGTTGAGCATCGGCGGAGTGGCTAGAAATAGCGGTGACAGCGCCGCTACTGCCACCGTAGCAGCGGCGGCCGCTGCCGCGGCTCACAGCGGCACCGCGTGGCTTCGGCCCCTCGTGACGCTAGCCTGCGGCGCCGGCTTTTCGTTCCTCGTGGCGCTCACCATCGACTACATCCAGCTCATCAGCTTCCACGTCGGGTGCTTCCATTACGCGCTGGCCAAGATCTTTCTGCGCCAGGTGGCCATCTTGCAGTCGCTCTTGCAGCTTTTTTGCGGCAAAAAGTATAATGTGTTGCGCCACCGCATCGACAATTTGGACAACTACCTGCCCCTGGGGGGCGCCTACGAGGTGGACCAGTTGCTCTTGGGCACCCTCATCTTTGTGGTGTTAGTGCTCTTGCTCCCCACCGTGTTTGCATTTTACCTCATGTTCTTTTTGGCGCGCTTGGCGTGCTTGGGCTTGGTATACGTGGCGGAGTGCACTTTGCTAGTCGTCAACTGCACCCCGCTCTTTGTGGTGTTGCTCAAGTTGAAGAACCTGAGACGCCTACAGGGCGGCCTCCAGTTCCGCTACTTGGGCGCTCGCGGTCGCGCCACCTACCTCCTGCTCGACAACAAGCTGTTGACCTACCACGAGATTTTTGGCCATTTCGGGCAGTTGTTCCGCACGCTGCGGCAGTCCACAGTTGTGGCGATATTGCAGCAGTTTGCCCGCGGCAGCCCGCTCGTGTTGGTGCAGCAGCATGACCATCAGCGGTGCTACTTGATGTTGCCGCGCAACTACGCCCACACGGTGGCGGTGCTAAGGCAGTGGAGGAGGGGCGAGCCAACCCATAGATAGTCGATATATGTCACGTGACCATCACCTCATGGGCGATCGTAATTCAACTAGTCACCCCCACCATGCTCAGATTCTTGCGGCGGTACTCGTCGCGCCATGGGGACGAAAACGTCGTGTTGGCCGATGCACTCAACTTGCTCTCGCCGCGTGGTCACGCGGCAGCGGTGGCCGCTGCGCGGCCCGAGGCGCCTACGCTGGCCGTGGCGCCCGCCACCGCGCCCGCCGCCGCGCCCGCCACTTGGCGCATCCGCAACCCCCTTGCGTCGGATGCCTACCGCCCTTCCTTGCTCACACACTTGACCGCGGGGCCTCTTCAAGAGCAGACGGAGCAGCACGCGCGCTGGGCGGCGCTGGCGCGCCGCGCAACTGCGCCGGTGGCGGACTCGTCGCGCGCGCTCGTGTCACATCTCGACCATTTGCTCGCCGGGTTCGGCATCGTTGCGGAGAGCACGGTGCCCGCGGAAGCCCCACCGGGCGGCGACATCCTTGCACTTTCCCCTGCGGCCCTTGTCGCGTACGCCAGCAGCCGCACCTCCGCCGCCGAGCTCACACGCCTCTTCCGCCTTCTCTACTACACATCCTCGCTCACGCCACGGCTCGCCTCGCACATCCTCCTCAACCGCTCCTTTGATTTGGCGCTGCTCCCGCCAATCGACACCGTCTACCTCTCGCACTGGCGACCGCTTGACTTTGTGCACTGGGAGATCCTTCTCCTCAAGAAGCACCACGACCTCCGCCAGCCGCTCCTGATTGTGCGCAGCATGCGGCAGCACTTTAGCCTGCAGTTCTTGCCCTTGATCGAGGCGGGGCGTCTTCTGGCGTTTTACGAGCGCATCGTGTGGAAGTTCTGGTTTGAGTACGTGCTGCAGGGCGACGAAGAGTATTACATGCAGCGCGTGGCGCGCCCTCGCTCCGCAATTTTGATTTGGGAAGCATCGCTCCCGGCCAAGGCGGTCGCAGTGATGGAGAGTGTTGTGGCCACGATTGGGGCGTCCGGGCCTCCCCTTTTCGCGGTCTTTCTCCGCGTGTGTCTGGCGCCATCCACGGTGGCACGCATCCGCCGCGAGCTTCCACACCTGAAGACCCTCTCGCAATTGAAGCAGTTGTCGATTCGGCACAAGGTATACGCGAGGGAGGACCCTAAGCGCATGCGACACTTCGCGGGTGCTCTCCGGCAATTCGTGCTTGAGTTAGCCGAGGACGAACTGGCGCAGCGGGAAATGATGGCCCTATACGACGAGTTGGCGGTTGCAGGCGACCACGCGGGGGAGGAGGATGCAAGCTGGGCCTACCTTGCAGTGAAGTAGGCTAGAGCAATATGTAACTTGGGAGCCCCTCCTCCGGAAGTGGCGTCAAAGGGTGCGCCGCGTGGCACGTGCTTGAGCGGCCGATGCCGCAACGAGCCGCAACCGCTGTCGCCGCTGCAGCGTTTCGGGCACCTTGCACTGAGATTCTTGCTGCCTGTTTGGCAGCCATTCGCGCGACGCCTCTCTACTTCCATTCAATATCATAGCATGCCCCATCCTCTCCTGCTGTATCCCACCCGGATCACATGACATCTCCTGCACAACGTCTGATTGTCATGCGACAACTATCAGCCCGTGGGCGATTATTCCCCGCGACATAATGAAAGTGGTCTCAGACACCCAGGTGCAACAGTTCCTTGACTCGGCGCTTACTGCTGAAAGCATCTGTCGCCGCTTCCAGCCGGCGCTCCTTGCCTCGTTGAATAATTACCACCAGAACCCAGATGCAGTACCGCCTCGGGTGGTTCAGCCGTCGCCTCAAGTTGCCGCCACACATCTTTTCATGCCATGTGCGGCCCCCAATGAGGTTGGGATCAAGTTGATAACTGGAGGCGAGTACAACAACGAGCGTGGCTTGGGGTTCCAGGGGTGCGTGGTTGTGTTGGACCCAGCCACGGGCCAATTGAACGGGGTCGTCAATGCTAAAACCTTGACGGCGTTCCGCACAGCGCTTGCAACCAGTGTAGCCATGACTGCCGTCATTGATCCCTTCCAGAACGAGCCCTTGTTGCCCGGATTGGCAGTATTTGGGGTGGGGTTGCAGGCGTATTGGCACGTCAAATTGGCCCTCATACTATATGCAGGTCGCATTAACAAGGTGAAGGTGTTCAATCGTAACTTGTCCAAGGCGGAGCAGTTTGCCCATCGGCTAGGGTCTGAGTACAGCGAGGTGCAGTTTGAAGCATTCACCATGGACGCGGCAAGAGCCGAGGGCACTGATTGCAGCATTGTGTTTGGGTGCACTCCCTCCACGGAGCCCGTTATCACCGAGCGCTTTCTCAACCATCAAGCGCAATGGCGCAAGTTCATTGGGTTGATCGGGTCGTACAAGCCCCATATGAAGGAGCTTGATCCGGCTTGGTTGCGTAAGCGGTTTGGCGATGGGGTCAAGGTGATTGTCGATCTGCGCGCGCACGTGATGGCCGAGGCGGGCGAGATCATCGATGCCGAATTGGGTCACAACGACATGATCGAGTTGATCGAGTTGAGCGCCAAACCCGACAGAAACCACGTCGTAGCCGAGGGCAATATTGCCGTGCTGAAGATCGTGGGGCTCTCGATCATGGACATCAGCATGGCCCAGCTTGTGCTTGCAGCGCTGGAGTCTGAGATTGCCTTTGATTAAGGTTTTTGTGCCAAAACCAAAATCGGCCGCAGCCGCGGCGCGCCCCGTGCACCTCAAAATAGATAACGCTCTAATTACACTCCTTACTTTACAATGCCGGACAAGTCTCTCTCAGTGTACAATGCCACACCACGCCGGCGGTCATGGTTGATGTTCATCTTGGAGCTGTTGAACGTGATGTTGATCGGGGGGTTGATTTGGTACGTTTGGGTCGAACGCGGCGCGCCCGCAGGTGACGCCACCGCGGCGGTATTGGACGCCAGCGCTCCCGGCGACGCTGCAGATATGTTGGCGGCTGCCACCGGGTTGGATCCGCTTGCCAAGAAGAACATCATCTTCATGGTCACCGACGGCATGGGTCCGGCGTCGCTCCTGCTTGCACGCTCGTTCCGCCAATTGCGCGACAAGCTTCCCCTCAACGACACACTCGTGCTCGATCGCCACCTTGTGGGGCTGCTGCGGACGCGCTCGCTGTCGTCGCTTGTCACCGACTCTGCCGCCGGCGCGACCGCGTTTCTGTGTGGTCTTAAGACTTACAACGGCGCCATTGGTGTCGCTCCCAACACCTCCCCCTGCGGCACGGTGCTTGAGGCGGTTAAGCTTCAGGGTTACCTCACCGGGCTTGTGGTCACTACCCGCATCACCGACGCCACGCCGGCAGCCTTCAGCGCCCACACGGACTACCGCTTCCAGGAGGACGAGATTGCCCAGCAGCAGTTGGGGGCGTCGCCCTTGGGCCGGTCGGTCGATTTGATTCTTGGAGGCGGGCGGTGCCACTTCAAGCTGCGTTTGCAGCCCGGGAGTTGCCGCGCAGATGCTGTGGATTTGGTGGCGCAAGCCCAAAAGCAAGGATGGCACTATGTCGGGGATCGGGCGCAGTTTGACGGTCTTGCCGGGGGCCACAACGTGTCGTTGCCCCTCTTGGGGCTCCTTGCTGACGAGGACATTCCCTACGACCTTGATCGCAACGCGTCAGAGTACCCGTCGTTGCTTGAGCAAACGCAGGTTGCGCTCACGCTGCTCAGTGAGGCGCTGCGCAACGCCCTGCAGGGGTTTTTCTTGTTGATTGAAGGTTCGCGCATCGACCATGCGGGCCACCACAACGATGCCGCAGCCCAAGTACGCGAGACACTTGCGTTTGACGCGGCGTTTGCCGAGGTTGTCAAGTTTATTGACGAAAGCGACACCCCGACTATTGTGGTGTCGACGCTGGACCACGAAACTGGTGGCCTTCTGACCACGCGTCAAGTGGACCCGCTGTATCCGGACTACTTGTGGTATCCAAAGGTGTTGCTCAACGCGACCCACCTGGGGGAGTACCTTGCCAGGAAGATTGGCGACTGGTTCCATACTCATGCGGATGGCGTCGACGCTTCTGACACCACGTTTGAGGAGTTTTTGTCGCACATCCTCCATCAGGACCTCGGCATCACCGACTACACCGGCAGCGAGCTCAAGGCGCTTAAAAGTGCCACTCCGAACCGCGAGCAAATCATGTACATCCTCAACGATCTTGTCTCGGTGCGGCTGCAAACAGGGTGGAGTACTCACGGCCACTCCGCTGTCGACGTCAACATCTACGGCTACACCAACGATGCTGCTTTGCGTCATGAGTTGCTCCAGGCGGACCCTGAGACCGGTTTGCTCGGCAACCACGAGAACACTGAAATTGGCACCTTTTTGCAACGCATTCTGGGTGCCGACGTTGCCTCGGTGACTGAGCGGCTTCGCGGGATCAACCACCACCCGGTTCTGCTGGCAGAGTCCAATGAGGAGCACCTCGCTCGCGCGCAACACGCCATCATTGTTGAGAATTTGGATTAGGCATGCTAGTTTAGAGTAAAAAAAATGTAAATTGAAGTTATTCTCTATGGGCGAGCGGCTCGCGGGGGATACCCCATTTCAAATGCGGCTATACTCCCGTCT
The DNA here is from genome assembly GCA_032598715.1 of Debaryomycetaceae sp. JAC-2022a. Classification (NCBI taxonomy): domain Eukaryota; kingdom Fungi; phylum Ascomycota; class Pichiomycetes; order Serinales; family Debaryomycetaceae; species Debaryomycetaceae sp. JAC-2022a. Next base: position 438,676 of record CP095438.1, on the reverse strand, counting down.
AAACTGGACTACATAGCGGTGGCTGCAACTCAGATCTTTAATCTAGCTTGGATGAGAACGAGGAGCAGCCACAAATGGGCTCCCAATGTGATGTTTGAACTGTGATTCTTCCGTCATAGTCTGCATTACTGCGACTTCACAAGAAAATTCCGTTGTCCAACTCTCTGGCGTTACTGATGACTTTTGGTATCCATCAAATTCACCAGTAGAACGTCCAGAGACACCCCAATCAATTTAGCTCGAAAAAATAATGATCAGCGATAATGATTGAAGCCTTGGTGATATATACCTTCCTCCTGTTAAGTCCGACAAAATTTAAGTATGAGCGATGATTAATTCACCAGATCCCTCGTAGTGGGAGTTTATACTACAAACCGACGCCAGTTGTTTGATGCTGCAAGATTTGCGAGGAAGGGCTTTGACTGACCATTCAAAATTAATAGTGTCGTTGCGGAATTAGCGAACCGCTTCTTTCAATCCTCTTCCTCAATCAGGCAGGACGTTGCGGGCGAATGCAACCCTCTGTGGGACCACCCTGCCGAACACCGGCAAAGCAGCTCCATTTCCTTATCTCTGGTATTGTTATCAGTAATCTTTTTTCCTTCTGCTCAAATGGCGTTTAATCCTGTGACCACAGCTTCCCAATACCTATAAGTGGTTCGGGGCTTGTCATCTGTTTGGCCATGCCTTGAGTCATGACGGCTGACGCACCCACCTACGAACAAGTTGGCAGAGAAAAACGCGCACAACGCGATGCTAGATTCATCGCAGATTGGTTGGTCCCGCCAAGCGATCTTCCCGAGAATCACGTTGCCGACGTTACCCTGTGGATCCCCAAGTCGGGGACCTTGAGCGCAGAAGAATTGGAAATAACCGAGTCTGATGCTGTGCAAATCTTGGCCAACGTCAAGGCTCAAGTGTGGACGGCGACGGAGGTTACGAGTGCCTTCTGCCATCGTGCCAGCGTTGCGCATCAGTTGGTCAATTGCCTCACTGAGGTGTTCTTTGAGGAAGCGTTGGAGCAGGCAAGCGCACTTGACGACTACCAGCGTCAGCATGGAGCCGTCAAGGGTCCCCTTCATGGCCTCCCTATTTCCCTCAAGGACAATTTGAATGTCAAAGGCCACGCCACGTCACTTGGAATGACAAATCTCTGCATGAATCCGCCGGCCATGCACGAAGACTCAACTCTTGTGCTGATGTTGCGTGCTATGGGGGCGGTACTCTACGTCAAGACTAACGTCCCCGTCGCAATGATGATGCCCGAGACAACCAATCATGTTTGGGGCACCACAAAGAACCCATTGAACCGCAAATTGAGTGCTGGAGGGTCCTCTGGCGGTGAGGCAGCATTGTTGGCGCTCAAGGGCTCACCGCTTGGAATTGGTTCTGATATTGGCGGCAGTATCAGAATCCCTGCTGCATTCCAAAACTTGTACGCCATCAGGCCTACCTTTGGACGTTTCCCAACCCAAGGCAGTAGATCGGCGTTGCCCGGATTGGAGTCGGTCAACTCCGTGAATGGCCCCATGGCGACCAACTTGGCTGCACTTGAACGCTATTGCAGGGCGGTGGTGGCAATGGAGCCCTGGTTATTTGACCCTAGAGCAGTGGAGATACCCTGGAGACAAGTGTCTTTGCCGTCGACATTGAACTTTGCAGTGGTCATCGACGATGGATGGGTTCGACCAACACCCCCAGTCCTTCGTGGTGTGCAGTTGACGATTGACAAGTTGAAGCAGGCGGGTCACGAGATTATCTCTTGGGATCCCAGCGAGCATCTTCGGTTGTCGCAGATCATCTCGCTCTTTTTCACCAGCGATGGCGGCAAGAACATCTTGACCGAGTGCAGGGCCACTGATGAGCCGTTGTTCCCATATATGCAAGGGTATGGCGACGTAACAGAAATGGGGGTAGCAACATTGTGGGGATTGCACGTTGAGAGAAACGCCTTGATCAAACAGTTTCTTGATCGATGGAATGCAACGGCTCAGGTGACAGCCAACGGCAAGCCCATTGATGGCATTATTTTGCCGACCACTCCCTTTGCCGGTAGCCCCAATGCCAAGTTCCACGATTATGTGGGATACACATCGCCGTTTAATTTGCTCGATTATACCGTGGGCACCTTCCCGGTCACCAGAGCAGACAGATCCATTGACCTTAAGGAAACGAGGAGCGAATTTTACAGCGAAACGGACAAAAAGGTGTGGACCGACTACGATCCAACCGAGATCCACGGCGGTGCAGTGGCGTTGCAGCTTGTGGGGAGAAAGTTTCAAGAGGAGAAGGTGATCCGAATGCTTCAGGCTGTGACTGAGGCATTGAGTGCGTAACTTTTTCGCAGCCAATAAATGATCCCGTATAATGAACGAGAACGCAGAAATGTGTCAGTTGCCTGGTTTGATTCAAACAGTCAAGGGGACATTATCCCCCCGTAGCTGTATTTTGTTTTCTCGGTGTCGTGAAATGAACCGGTTGTTGCGTAGCAATCCGAGGTGTTGATGCGGCTGACGCATTCCACCTTGCAGCCAAATGTCCATACAGAAAGATAAGAGGCTGTCGGGACGAGATACCACAAGTGATGAACTGGAAAGACCCTAGTATATGATTGGACAAAACCAGCTTATCTTTTCTGCTTAACAACTGGTCACAGGGACAAACGCCACCGAAACGGGCCAAAGATAAGGGTGGTGGGGACCCAGCTCCGTCGGCAACAAGAGATACCCCCTTATATAAAGCCAAAGCAATCAACTTATATCAGTTCTGCTGAATGCAACCAACGATGACGGTCGTAGACAATATTCGTAAAGCAGTATGGGGCGAGGTGCCCAGCGACCCGCGCGAGGCTAAACTACTTGCAAAGATAGACTGGTTCATATTGTCGTTTGCCTGCTTACTTTACTGGATCAACTACGTCGACAGACTCAATGTCTCTAATGCCTATGTGTCCGGGATGAAGGAGGACCTCGAAATGCATGGAAACGAGTTCAATGTGATTAATACTGCCTTTACGGTGGGCTACACAGTTTTTCTCATTCCAAACAACCTCATGCTATTGAGAGTAAGGCCAAAGTACTGGCTCACCTTCTGCGCACTTGCCTGGGGGCTTTTGACCTTGGGAATGTACAAAGTGACGAGTTACAAGCAAATAATTGTGATCCGGTTCTTTCAGGCTGGCTTTGAGGCCTCTACCTTTTGCGGGGTGCATTTAATCTTGGGATCATGGTATAAAGAGGATGAGCTTACCAAGAGATCGGCCATCTTTACCTCTGCCGGATTGATCGGCAACATTTTCTCCTCCACTATGCAATCGGCCATCTTCACCAACATGAACAATCTTCACGGTATCGCAGGGTGGAGATGGCTATTCATTATTGACTTCGTGATCACCGTTCCCATCGCCATTTACGGCTTCATACTCTTTCCCGACACCCCTGATACCTGTACTGCGTTCTACTTTAGTAAAGACGAAGTGGAGATGGCTCGGGCCAGGGTAAAGCAACGCGACCATACCACCAAATTGGACTTCACGGTGTTTAGGAGAGTTCTTGGCAGATGGCACTGGTGGCTCTTTCTGTTGTTGTGGGTTCTTGGTGGTGAGAACGAGTCGTTTGCTACAAACTCCATCTTCTCTCTTTGGTTAGCTTACTTTGGTTACTCTGTTCCACAGCGTAACCACTACCCCATGGGCGTATACTCAGTGGGAATTGTCGCCACATGTGGGTTTGCGTTGTACGTTGATAACACGGGAGCCCGGTATCACTGGCGTATTGCACTAGCCATCATGTTGTGCATGATCATTTCGTCGATTTTACTTCTTGCCAGGCCCTTGAGTGACCTGTTTGTGTTTGCCTCACAGTACCTTGGAGGTGTGGCATACGCGGGACAAGCCACTTTCTTCGCTTGGGCAAACGTAGTGTGTCAAAACGATATGGAGGAGAGAGCCATAGTGCTTAGTTCCATGAACATGTTCAGTAATGCGGTTAATGCGTGGTGGCCGCTTCTCTTTTACGCAGCCACTGGAGCCCCAAAATTCCGCAAGGGGTGCTACGCCATGTTTGCCACCACTATTGCCAGTGGCCTACTTGCTTGCGCAATCAGATATCTACAAATAAGGGATAATGCGTTGACCAAGGCCGAAGTGATTGAGATGAACGACGGAGACGACATTGTTGATGACAAAGGACCGACAAAGCATATTGCTGTACTGAGTGTTGAGTCTGTGTGATGAAATACGCGAATGAAGAAAGTAGGTGGCACACTGTTTTATCGGGACTGCATCTCTCGCAAATTGGCTGCAAACATAAACTTGTCGCTTGGCCCTACACCCCTCTGAAATAAATTATCTATTAATGGTACGTTGAGTAAGGTGAAGAGTACCACTACTCCTCTAACACATACGCGGTGTAATCCTCTTTGCATAATTTGGCCCGTAATTGACGACCATACTTGTAAAAAGTGAACGGAATCAAAACCATTGCCAACGAAATAAAGGCCAACAACCAACTGGCCCATTGCAATCCGAGCCTATGGTACATCTGGGTGGTGAAGAGCGGAAACGCAGCCCCTCCAGCAGAACGCAAGAATACCTTCGTTGCCAAGGCACTTGCAGCGTACTTGGCGTAAGTGTCGATGATGTAGTTGTTCAACGAGTAGTATATGAGCACCATGCCGTATCCAAAAGCAATGCCAGAGGAGGCAGGCCCCACCCAAATTATGTGTTTGTATGACGTTGCGCCCAAAATGAACAAGGCTATGCAGGGGAAAGGAGCACCAATCATGGCACCAATCAATCGATCCTCGGGCACTGGATGTCTGCGCTTGCACAATAATTGAAATTGCTTTTCCAAGAGTGGTGTTGTGAAAAGCGCCATGGCAGCGCCGATCAATATTGGGATGAACATGAGGCCAATGATATTGTCCTCATAGCCGTACAACTCGTTGAAGATGACCGGGTATGCGAAGAAGAAGGCGTACAACAACGAGTAGATGAGACACACAAACCCACAAACCAACACCAACACCGGCTCCAGCACAACAAACCGCAACGGGCGGTAGAGGCAAGTGTTCACCAACTCCAGAAAGGACATCGGACTGGCCTCTTGTTCTGTCATGATTTTGGGGTTTCCTGTTTCCTTTCTGAGTTTTTTGGCGCGTCTTTTCAATATCACTGGTGCATATGTCTCGGGAATCAATGATATCACTATCCACATGACCCCAGCAAATGCCATATTGACCCAGATCATAAGGTCAAATCTTCCCGTGCCAACCGATATGAAACCATTGACGACCCCGCCAAAGACAGGGCCCGAGTACGGACAAAACAGAAAGAAGGCAATGGCTAAACCTCTCGTATTGGTGTGCATGTCGACGAGGGAAGCTCCAACATTGCTCAATGCGGAGGCGGAGAATACTCCACACAAGAACCGACATATAAGTACAGCGGTGATATTGGGTGCTAGCGCTACCGGGATGTTGAAAATTGTGTACAAGCCAAATGAGATGAAGTAGACCGGTCTACGACCGATCTGCTCCGAGAGTGGCGCCCATAGCAACGGGCCCACAGCAAACCCAAGTACCATCAAGGACACAGACAAAATTGCCACTTCGTCTCCCACGTGGAACTGTTCAGTGATGGTAGGAAGTCCACCGGCGAGACAGGATGACCCATATGCGGCACAAATCACAAGCAAGGAAAACAAAAATGTGTAAAACCATTTGAGGATGGGGTTCCAGTTCTGAGGGTTCTCTGGATCATTAACAAGGAAGGTGACGAATTCGAGATCAGGGTCGAGCTCATCGATCTCTTCCTTTTCATCTGGTGTTGATAAGTTCGAATTTGCAATCGTTGCAGCGCGTGACTTGGTTCTACCGATAGAATGCAAGGTTTCCGCTCTCACCAACCCTGTTGGGGTCTCAAGAGTATACTCTTCCGGGAATATCTGGTCTTCGACCGGAGGATTGACAACATCGGGCACGGGAATGGAACGAGTGACACCCAACTCCGAAAGTGACTTTTGGGTTTCAGTGCGTGATAGCTTCAACGAGCGGCCACCCAGTGTGGTGACAGATAAGCGCGAGCCAGCATCCGTGAAGGCAGTGCCCTCGGTAGTATAGAGTGGGCGAGGATCTCCGTAATTCACCAGTTGGCTCTCGGATGACGAAAGTGATACTTGCGACATGTGAAGCAGTTGCTTAAATGTTGAAAGTATCGTTCAGTCTTTTTTATATGATGCAGACGACTAACTGCTGACTTGCAAATCACTCGCTAATGAAGTAAAGTAGTTATTGCTCCTATAGCGCATTTTATAGCTACTTATACGATGCTTGGCGTCCCGGGCTTTAGCCGTGGGAAACGGCTGAATAATTGCTCCGGAACGCACACGTGACCCATCCGAACTTTTTTCCATCGGATATGCGGGTCGCTCCTGATGATAGCACGGCTGAACGTTTTCCGCGGAACACGCCATATTTGTGGGCATGCGCGATCAGTTAAATATAAAGCTGTTTCAAGTACGATAGCGAGGATCTTACCAAACGAGCTACACAACATTGTAACCGCTAATGATTGGACTTGTATGCTTGAGTTTTCTTGTATGCTTGAGTTTTGATAAGTTACACCGTCTTTCCGGGCGGCCCCTCAATAGCCACGGAACCAAATTAGACCTCTATGATTATGCATCCGTATTGATCATGCGTCCTGTATATACATTTTCTTGTTGCAGACGACTCCGAGATACGGATTTATAAGAGAGTCTTGGTAGCACTCTAGTATTGCCTCCTTAAGACGGTCAACACTCTCCTGGTCGTTTTGGAAGGAAAAGGCCAACCTTTTGCCCATTATCCTCACATTGTGCTTCTTACCCAATTGCACTAATAATTCATCACTCATTTTCATCTTTTTCGTGTCGAGAAACACAAAATTAGTGTCCACCGGGGACTCCAAAGCAATTCCGTGCTTGTGGCAAAAAGCACCAACTTGTGCGGCATAGTCATGTGAGATAGCGAGCTTCGAAAAATTCTCCTCAATGGCAACGATGGCCATAGAGGACAACATACCAGCCTGCCTCATGCCACCACCATTTTGCTTCTTGAAGTGATTGGCTTTGGCTATCATGGCGACCTCACCAACCAAGATGGACCCCACCGGGGCGCCGAGGGACTTTGAAAGACAAAGAGAAACAGAATCAAAGTATGAGCAGTATTCTTTGATGGACACACCAGTCTTGGCGCTGGCGTTCCAAAGGCGAGCTCCATCCAAATGCAAGATAAGATCATTTTGGCGACAAAACTCCGAAATTTTCGCAATCTCCTCAACGGGCGTCACAATACCATGCAAAGTGTTTTCCAAAGATACGATCTTGGTTGGTGCGGCATGTATGTCGCCGTCACTGGGAGTATAGTTTTCTATGATGTCTTCCAATGTTAAATAGTCATTGTTGGCGGGCCGTACAGGATGCACCATCGCCTGCGAAAGAGTGGCAAGCCCGCCGGCTTCATGCAAGAAAACATGTGCTCTGTGGTCACAAAGAATCAGATACGGGGGCTGAAAAAGACCGGCACGGAGCCCAATCTGGTTGGACAATGTACCAGAAGCACAAAAAAGTGCGGCCGGTTTGCCTGTGAGCTCAGCCATTTTGGCTTCAAGCAATAGTGTGGTGGTATCCTCCTTGTATACAGAATCGCCATATGTGGTGGTGGCCAACGCTTCAATCATTGACTGCGTTGGAACTGTGAAGGTATCGCTACGGAACTCATTGTGGGTCGGAAACTTGTCGAGTGTCATAATGTCACTATCGAACAACCTATTAGTGTGTTACTCGAGGTCAAGAGGAAAAAAAGGATCTCTCCATTGGAAATAGCGTTCTATAAAAATGACAGTTGCCTTGAATATCCGAAAAGCTCTTCTTCGTTTCTTTTTTTTGAACCTTTTTTTATGGCAACCATTTTCCCCTCCGATCACCTAAAGAATTCTTTTAGGAATGGATTTATTCTGGCCCATGAGCATACACAAAAAGCCACTATCTAAGGTGGGTGCATTCACTTGCCGCACCAGATGTTGCTGTATCTTCGCGAGTCAAGCACTTGATCACCCTTGGGACTGCAAACTCTTCTCTGACTAATGTCTTGTGACGCACTCACGAAACGTGATCATGTCGCGGTGACTTGTTTATTTGGCCGTCTGCATTGACCAAAATGCCCTACGCCATGCATAATCGCCGTTATCCTGCACATCGGAGCGCGGATTCCGGAACATGTCAGAAACTAGCAGTGCAGCTCTATGTGCAGTCCTCTCCGAGATATCTGGATTAAGGTTTTGGCTGCAAAAGAGCTAAAATTGGTCGAGTCAATCTGACTCGCACCGCCGCGGTTATCAGCTCAAACTTGCATTAGACTAGTAGATTGCCTATCTAACATTATTGATTCGGGGTGGGGCTACTGTGGCGGGTGCAGCAGCTGCAGCTGCAGCTGCAGAAGCAGTTGTTGTCCTACCGTGCGCTTATTGTAATCCGACAACGCCGTCCCGTAACTGCTCTCGTCATTTCTCCAAATCTGGCTGTGGCTGTGGTTCAGAATGTTCCGCGTGTGGCTGAAAGGCGGCGGCGTCCACAAGTTGTGGTGCTGCAAGGGTATCTGTGCCAATTGTGGTGACAACAGTTGAATTTGAGAATCTGTCGTCGCATCTAACGGGGTTTGCAAGTTGAGCAGGGGAGGTTGCTGCAGCAGTTGCTGCGGGTCATGCAGTTGCAGCTGCACATGTGTTTGTGCAAACTGCGGGTCAAGGTTCAACGGAATAACTCCGTTGCCACTCTCAGAGAGTCCCAAGCTACTTGCGGCTGCGTTACTACCACCGCTGGGGCTTGGTGTCAAGATGAACCCATCCAATCCGCCACCCACTGGCGACTGAGATCCATAGTTGAGGTAGGGAGAGGTGGACTTGGGCAAGTCGAGCCCTTTGAACTGCAGAAAGACAGTGCTGCGGATCGGATTGGCCGCTCCTAATTGAGTCTCCCCATGGAAAGAAGTGCTGCTGTGGTTCAATGAGGTCTGGAAGAGATCTCCGAACCCGCTGATACCAGCGTTGCCGCCCCCGTTGGTGACTGAAGCCGCAGTGGCCAGAAGCTGCAGACTACTGTCATACCCAAGAGCATTCAACCCAACATAGTGTGGATTTAAGCTGACATTGTTATTGGTCAGAGGTGAATTCCACACGTGGCTGGCGGCCAATGGTTGGTAGTGGTAGTTGTACCCTTCATTCGACGTCGGTTGCAGAAGTGGTATAGCAGCAGCATCGGGTTCCTGTACGAGCGGTAAGCCCTCGATGGAGTTGTGGCCTACCCTGCCTTGAAACGGAGAGCCAATGCGACTTTCCATGGCTGGAGGCGAAACCTTGTCGTCCGGCGATGCCGATCTGAGATCATCCACCGAGCCCGAGGCAACACCCGTCGCGGTACCTTCCTGGTCGTGATATAGCAGGCCGTAGTAGTTGTGCCAGTTGCCCGCTGCCTTGCCGTGCCCATATTTTACTGACTTCTTGGCGTGACTCGCCTTTGGCAATGCATTACTGTAGCCTCCAAAATCCAAGCTTACCTGATATTCCGATTTGAGTGGTTGCGGCTGGTAGGTGTCGTCCAAGTTGGCTCTGGCGATCTCCAAGTTCCTTTTGATCGACAAGTACTTGCGAATTTCACTCTTGAAAACGTGTTTCCACTCGGTCTCGTTCATGTTGGTCTTGTCTAACTCGTCGAGAATTTCGTCTTTCCAGTCGGGCATGACTTGGATCACCTCGTTGATAATTTGCTGGCTGTGTGGCTTCAAATTGCCGTCGCGGTTGAAATTGGAGTCACTGCTCAACACTTCAACCAACGGCTTTACGTTGAGCAAGAGGCGGTCAAGCTTCTTTTTCTCAACCCCAATCTCCTTCAACTCGTGTTCCAAGGAGTCGTTTTGTTGCTTTAACACCTCTATGCGGGCCGGGAGGCTCTGCAACTGCCGGTCAACTTGCAGCTTCTCCTCGCTTTCCTTTGAGCTCAACTGTTGTCGCTTGTCTTCGAGCTTGGCCACAGTGGCCCTGAGGGTGGTGATCTTTTGCAGCTTGAGCTCTCTAACTGTGCTGCTAGCTTTCAACTGGCTGGCAAGCTTGCTTTTGGTGAAGGTCAAGTTGTCCTTGCGTTTCTCGATATCCTTGATGCTGGTGTCCAATTTGGATTTCAGAGAAAACTCTTCTTCAAAATCCTTGCGGTATTGCTGTAAAGTGTCGCAGATGCGGCGCTCTTCCTCGTTGTAGGCCTCCACCACGCTCTCGAACTCAAACACCGATTTCGACAACAAGTCTTGGTACTTGGTGAGGTACTGGTTCAAAAGCGTGGTGTTGTCAATCATCTTGATGCTTTGCGGCAGAAGGTCATGGTCGCTGTCGAGCCCCGCCAACGGCTGGGAGTCAGCAGACTCGCTAGGCTCAATTTGGCGCACCTGGACACGCAGCCCTAACTGCGGCGGGAGGAGCTCGGTCAGGGACGACGCCGCCACGTCACCATCGAGCAACGTCTCGATGTAAACGGGCGACAGCTTTGACCGGTAAAGGCTGTTGACGTTGATGGCCACAACGACAATATGGTAGAGCTTGTTGAACTGAAGGTTGTTGAGTTTGCACGAGGTCGTGTTTAAAAGCGCAACTGGGGGTTAGTAAAGAAGAAAGGCGTCAGCGAGCCAGTACATACCTTCCTTGTTGTTGACCAAGACCATGTAGACCAACTCCTCTGCCTCCGACACCTCGATGTCCCAGTGTATGACGGTGGACCGGTGCGTGACCGAATCAATGCAGATCGAGGGCGCGTGCGGGATCTCGAGGTCGAGGCTCTCGACAACCAGGCCCACGGGCGCCCGGAGAAGCGTGAAGCACCTGTACAAGATCCACGCCACCGAGGGGAGCACCGTCAACATCAACTCGAGCATTGCAGAGTCCAGTCTGGCTGGTTTCTGGTATTTGCGTTCCGGGATCACAGCGGGTTCTCTTCTTTTTTTTTTCGCGGCTGCGACAGGCTGCAGATCTCGTGACCCACGAGCTGCGGGAAGCGGATAGAGGTGAATCGGGGGCTACGTGAGTGGGAAGGGGATAGAGGTGAATCGGGGTTACGTGAGTAGATATGCATTGGTGTGTAGGAGGTCACTGACGCCAAAAGGTGCTGGCGCCAGCGAGAAGCACCGCGTTGAACACTCCCAAGAGCATGAAGGGCCCCAAGATCCAGCGGTCGCTCCACTCACCGCCAATCAAAGTAAGCAAGAGAATGCCCACGCCGCCAAACAAGCTGTAGACCCCGCTGATGCTGCCAATGGAGATCAGGTCACGCGTGTCCTTGACCACGCCGCCGAGCAAGCTCATGCTGCTCATGATGATGCCCATCTGCGACACCCCCACGCACAGGATCATCACAAAGCACACAGCGTTGCGCGGGTCGTAGACGGAGCCGCCGCCACGGAAGTGGTCGTGAAGACACAACCCGACGGTGCCCACGAGCCCGAACGCAGCCGACAACATCAAGCACCAATACTTGCCCACGGCGCTGTCGATCAAAAAACCCCACACCGGCAGCACCACGAGCGCCACCGTCTGCACCACGCCGGTCAAGATGGCGGCAAACACGTAGCCGTCGTAGCACGCATCCTTGGAGCCGTCGGCGCATTTGCCGGCGTCGGCGTAAAAGGTGTACACCAAGAGCGGGATGAAGATCGAGGTCAACACAGTTGTCAGCCGAGACACAAGCGCGCCCATGTACGCGAGCTGGATGCGCGCATCGTGCTGCGACACCGCCAACCCGTGGTACAACAACTCGAGGTAGTTTGTCCTGAGCGCCGGCGGCGACGAGGGCACCTCCTTTGAGTACAAGAAAAAGTAGAGCACGCCGCCGCACGCCACCGCGGCCACCCCGAGAACGCCGTAAGCGAGCCGGATGCATTGCGCGATGGTGAGGCCCGAGTGGAGCTGAAGGCTAGTTGGGAGCGTCAAGAGGAACGTCACCAGGAATATGGCCCCCAAGCCGGTGGCGACCCCCATCATCGCGGCGTACTTGCCCATTGACTTGGATCCGTCGGCTGCCAGCGGCACCACCGGCTCTAGCAATGCCGTCTCGTCGTCGGCCAGGCGTCCGCGCCGGAGAGAGGCGATATCAAAGTCCAGGTTGGAGATCTCGGTGAACATCACCGTCACCATCGACATGCACAGCACCACGCCCAAGGCAAAGAGCATCCTAAACGCCACCAAATCGGGGAACACGGCGCCAACAACGCCGCCGTACCCTCCGAGGCTGCAGCCGATCAACACGAACGCGGCCAACACGACGATGCGCGAGCCACACGCGTTCTTGATCAGGATGCGGTCCGAGAGTGCCCCGACAAGCGGTGCCGCCACAATCGACGTGAGCTCGTCGACAAACCCGAGCAACCCAATGACGTAGCCAATGTCGTCGCGGTGCTTGAAGTCCAACACCTCGGCGAGGTAAAACGGCTGCGTGGAGGACAAGAACACCACAAAGGCGATGCATGCAAACGCGGTGAGGTTGAACGCCACCGCGTTTGCGAGCGTGTAGTTGAAGTATAGCGGCATGCGGGAGAGCGGCCGCAACGGTGGCTCTGGGGTTATGTAGGCAGCAAAAAAAGAAAAGAAAGCGTGGGGTAGCGCAGCAACATAGGCGGTGGAGGCGTGCGCGGCGCCGACAGCAAACGCCGGGATGTCAGCCTGGGCCGCGCCCCAGGCGGCCGCGCGTTCCCACGCTCACTCTGGCTGGGCAGCGGCTGCGCGCGCTGCGCGGTGGCGTGCGCTGCGCGGTGGCATGCGCTGCTGGCGCGCACTGCTGGCGCGCACTGCTGCTGCGCACACTGCTGCACGCGCTTCTGCTGCATGCGCCGCTGGAGTTGGTCCGCGTGGGGACATTGCTTTCGTTTCAAACGATCATGCAGACGGAGCGAGTCACGGCGGCTGAGCGGCGGCCTCCCGTACCCATCTGCTGCTGCAAGCACTCTACTTTTTCCCCGTTTACCCGCTCCCGCCGCCATATGACCACGTGTAGCACGGCGCGATCTGCTTGATTGTCCCCAGATCGCGGCTTATCTCACATGCATCGCCTTCATTTGGCCGCGACTGATTTGTTTTTTTTTTAACCACCTTTTCTCATGTCACTGAAAGAAGGGGACCGCCCCAGTGACGATGCGGACACCGCTGACACCAGCCTGTTTGCGACGCTGTCCGACGACGCGGTGTACGAGTCGGAGTCTGAGTTCCCCGAGATGCGGCCCATGCTGCGGTCGAACTCGGCGAGCTCGATTCCATTCATCGACCTCAACAAGCTTCTCTTGTTCTCGGACTTTGACTTTGGCATGGGCCTCGAGACCGTCAGCGACTCGGCCAAGCGCCGCCTCACTGACATGAAGCGCCGAACCCAGGCCAAGATCCACCAGTTGACCGTGGACCACGGCAGCACCGACAGCGTCAACGCCACCGCGGACAATGACGCGGCGAAGCCGCGCAAGCCGCAGCGCGGCATCTCCATTGGCGATGTTGTCGGCAAGAACCCCGACTTGCTCAAGCTCCAGCGCACCATGATCGACCGCCTCGGCAAGTTCGACAAGCGCATCAACGCCAACTTGCAGCTGTCAGCCACCGAGAAGATGTTTTACGCGCTTGCGGTCTTCCTCATCGCCGTCACCGGCTTCATCATCGGCAAGTACCCCGAGTGGTTCCACATCTACCACACGGCGCTCTTTTGCGTGTTGATGCCCATACGGTTCTACACCTACTTCAAGCTTTCTTTCCAGTACTACTTGGCCGACTTGTGCTACTACGTCAACATCTTGGTCATCTTGTTCATGTGGGTGTTCCCCAGCTCGACGCTGCTTTTCATTCTGGTGTTTTCGCTCACCATGGGCACCCTTCTGTTTGCGGTGATCACGTGGCGCAACCTGCTTGTGTTGCACCTGATTGAAAAGACAACGCTGTCCTTCATCCACATCATGCCGCCCGTCAGCATGTTTGTCATTGTCCATGAGATGCCGCGCGACTTTGTGCTGGCGCGCTTCCCGGCAGTGGCCGCCATTGAGAGCTGGGACTTTGTCAACGGCATCTTGTGGACCTCGTTCTACTACACCATCTGGCAGGTAAGCTACCACTATTTTATCACCATCAAGCGGCGCGAAAAAATCTCTAGCGGCCGCGTCACCTCCTTTAGCTATCTCCGCAAAAAGAACGCCAAAAAGGGTATCGGCAAGTTCGTCAACTCGTTGCCCTACAGCTGGATGCAGGTAGCCGCGTTCACGCTCATTCAGTTTGGGTACCAGATCGCCACCATGGTGTTTTGTCCCATTTGGTTCCGCTACAAGCACGCGTGCGGCGCCTTTATGTGCTTTATCTTTATCATGGCGCTGTACCACGGCGCCACCTACTACATCGATGTGTTTGGGAAGCGCTTGGAGAAGGAAGTGGAGAAGTTGAAGAGCGAGGTGGTGCAGCTTCAGGAGAAGCAGCGCCAGGGCTCCACCGATTACAAGCCCGAGGAGCGCGACATAACCATTGCCCAGTATTAGGCTGCAAAAGTGTATTTTTAGTGTGTCTGGCACGACCATCTAAATGTAATTTTTGGCTTTTTTTTTTGGCGGCAGACTTTTCGGCACTCAACCTGGCACCATGTTGTTGAAGACTGGCTTGACCCGCGTAGGGGTGCGGTTCTTCACATCGTCGCGAGCTGCCATGGGCGCCAAGGGTGCCGCGCCAGAGGCCGACAATGCCCACCTCGCCTTTTTGTCAAAGTTCTACACCAAGGACCTCCTTCAGAGCATCCAGATTGCCGAAACGGTGGTCAACCCTCAGCAGTTGCTCAAGCTTCAAAAACGCGGCCACGAGGGCAGGTCGCGCGCTGCCCCGGACCCCCACACCGACTACCTGACCAACGACCCCAAGTGGACCGAGCCGATTGTGTACCCCAACCAGGCCACCAACCACTCGCCCTTTTACAAGATCCCGCTCAACCAGGCGCCGGACCGCACTGACTTGGTGCTCCGCTTCAAGGAGGCGGTCGCGGGCAAGGGCGGCGCCAAGCAGCAGACGACGCGCCAGCAGGACCGCCGCGCCTTCACGCGCGGCTTGGCCAACTTGACCGGGTTGGACGAACGCTACATCTCCAAGTTGTACGTGCGGCCGATTGTGATGAAGCGGGTGCTGTGCCAAACCTCCAAGGGCAAGATCCCCAACTTCTACGCCTTGACCATCGTTGGGGACAAGAACGGCATGATTGGCCTTGGGGAGGGCAAGCTGCGCGATGGCATGCGCACGGCGTTGGGCAAGGCGCACTGGAACGCGGTCAAGAACTTGACACCGATTGCGCGCTACGAGAAGAGAACCATCATCGGCAACATCGACCACCGCTTCCACGCGGTCAAGTTGTTCTTGAAGCTGGCGCCCACCGGATTCGGCCTTCGCGTCAACCCCAACATCTTTGAGGTGTGCCAGGCCGCGGGCATCAAGGACTTGGCGGGCAAGGTGTACAAGTCGAGAAACCCGATGAACGTGGTGAAGGGGTTTGTGGAGGCGTTGACGACGCAGCGCTCGTTGGAGGACTTGGCAGCCGGTCGCGGCAAGAAGTTGGTGGACTTGAGAAAGGTGTACTACTCTGCTTAGCGGGTGGTTGTATATAGTAAGACGATCAATCGATGCACTGTAGCGGCATCAAGCCTTTTTGGTCGTGCGCGCCCAACCCCCACCGTTTAAACGCGGCCGCCGCAGTTGCCACCAAGCACCCACATCATGGTTGTCGACACCACATACTACGACTTGTTGGGGCTCGAGGCGTCTGCGACGGCGTTGGAGATCAAGAAGGCGTACCGCAAGGCGGCCATCCGGCTCCACCCCGACAAGAATCCAAACGACCCGACCGCGGCAGCGAAGTTCCAGGAGGTGGGGGAGGCCTACCAGGTTTTGTCAGACGATACGTTGCGGCAGAAGTACGACAAGTTCGGCAAGCAGGAGTCTGTGCCCAAGGAGGGATTTGAGGACCCTCTGGAGTTCTTTTCGATGATATTTGGGGGGGAAGCGTTCAAAGACTGGATTGGGGAGTTGTCGTTGTTGCAGGAGTTGACCAAGAGCGCAGAGTTGTCGGGGGCGGTAGACAAGGAAGCAGAGGGGGCTGAGGGAACGGAGGCGAAGGCCGAGGCGAAGTCGCAGCCAGCGGAGCCGCGGTCGGAGCTGCGGTCAGAGCCGCTGCGGCCAGAGCCACCGCGGCCAGCGGAGGCCTCACCCGCGGCTTCGGGCGCCCCCACGGCTTCGGCTTCGAGTACGCCCGCGGCGTCCGCCGCCGGCGCGCTCTATCTCGACAGCAAATCTGCCGCCGAGGGCCAGCTAACCCCCGAGCAAGTCGAGGAGCAGCGGCGCAAGGAGGAGTTGGAGAAGTTTGAAGAAGAATGCCGCCTCAAGAAGATCGAGACCAAGAAGGAGCTCGCCAAGAAGTTGGTGGACAAGCTCTCCCTCTTCACTGAAACCGACATGAAGCCCGACGTGGCGCAGCTGTTCAAGCTGAAGCTCCAGTACGAGGCGGAGTCGCTCAAGATGGAGAGCTTTGGGCTCCAGATTTTGCACACCATCGGCGCCATCTACAGAACGAAGCTGAAAATCTTTTTGAAGAATCAGACGTTTTTGGGGTTTGGCGGGTTGTGGTGGCTGATGAAGGAGAAGGGCGGCGTGGTCAAGGATACGTTCAAGACGATCACCACGGCGCTTGACGCGCAGCTGACGATGCAAGAGTACACCAAGATGCAGGAGGACAACGAGTACCACCTCAACAAGGACAAGGAGGAGGAGGAGGCGGCGCAGCGCGAGCTGGAGGCCAAGCAGGAGGAGGTGGCGGAGGCTCAGAAGAAGGTGGAGGAGATTAAGGCTGCCGACAAGGCGCCCGAGAAGCACTCCGCGGAGGAGTTAGCCGACATGGAGCGGTACCTCATGGGCAAGGTGCTTGCGGCCGCGTGGTCGGGGTCCAAGTACGAGATCCAGAGCACGGTGCGCGGCGTGTGCGACAACATCTTAGGCGACAAGGAGGTGCCCTTGCACAAGCGCGTTGCGCGCGCCAAGGCGCTTCAGTTAGTGGGGGAGGTGTTCAGCAAGGTGGAGCGCACCGAGGCCGAGGACGAGGAGGCGCGCGTGTTTGAGGAGTTGGTGGCGGAGGCGTCGAAGAAGAGGGAGAAGAAGAGGACGCCGGCCGAGGCGCCTGCGACCGGGTGAAGCGGCGGCGCTCCGCCAGCGAGTTGTAGCTCGATGCAGGCGACTGTGAGGGCAGCGCAGCGAGTTCAAGGCTCAAGAAAGGCGACACGGGCGACGCCGAGGCTCACGGCGGCGGCCCCTGCCCCTGCATACTTTCTTAGACGACATCGGCGGCCGCGCCACGACCCGTGGTGCCGACACACGCGCGATACCAAGAGACTTCGCCCGTGGTCGCTTCCGGTGACGACAGGGTGGACACGGCTCCGCCTCCTCTCGCACTGGGCCTTGAGGCCAGAGAGTTCTCTGTGCTTATGCCAGAGTGCGCCTAGAGCGCAACACCAAGGAAGGAGCCCATTTTGAGTGGCTTGGTCCAACGCGACGTATCCTTCTGGCGGAGTCGCCAGTGGCACGAGCGTGTACCCTGAATGACCCTTGTGAAGCATCTCGTACATTTGCTCGTTGGCGCGGTGGTCGAGGCAGCCACAGCGCCGCCGAATCGCGCGCCTTTTGCGGGAGGATTCGAGGAGCCAAGCATATGGTGCCTGGGAAATTTGCGGGATCCGATGGGCATTCAATCTATCGCAGGGCTTGGTGCGGCCACTAATGGGAGTACCACTCCAGCATCCCAGTCGATCGATCTTCGTCTGCACCATATGGCTGTCCGAGGCATGTGGCCGATAGTGCGGCCAGCTTGGCGGCATTAAGCGTATGGGCAGCGCCAGACCCCGAGACGGGCGGCTGCAAATTTGGACCCGTAGAATAGACCTAATTTGATTGCTTAAAGTCATTGAAAGAGTGGGAATTGTTATACAGTTTGAAGCGCGACCGATACGCGAACGGACACGATGAGAGAAGTACGTCGCGGCCTGGGCCGCTTGTTACATCTAGATGCCATGAGTAGTTGAGGCTGCTCTTCTGCCGTGCGACCAAATCGGGCAACGATGAAAGGTGGCTGCACATCACCAGGGCCACCTCGCTGGCACCTCTCAGATCCGAACCACACCGCCACATGCTCACCTCTCCAACCAGGATCATTCTGGGTCTCATGAACCACACATTGGCAACTCGCTCGGGCCAGTCACGCACTGTGGCGCAACAACAAGTTCAAAATATCGTAAGCGCCGTTCCGTCCTCGCCCCTCACCAATGGAGTACGTCACCCACCTTTCTGAGAATCCCGAGGCTGCCACCAAGTCCAAGTACGGCTTATCGTTCACGCACCCGGTGCAGTACTACGACTTTCACGTCTACTACTACGCCAGGATCGAGGAGTCGCGTGCCGAGGCGGACCAGTTGCGCGCGGCCCTTTTGGCAGCGTTCCCCCACGAGTGCGCCGAGGGCGCCATTATTGTCAAGAAGCTTCCCGACGACCGCGTCATTGGCCCGCACATCACGCAGTTTTGGGAGGCCGACGTCAAGCGGCCCGAGGTGTTTGTGCTGGTGTTGAGCTGGTTCCAGTTGCACCACGGCGCCTTGCTGGTGCTCATCCACCCGCAAACGGGGGACGATCTCGCCGACCACACCGACCGCGCGTTGTGGTTGGGCGCGCGGTTGCCCGTGATCACCTCGGTGTTTGGGCCGAGGGGCGAAGTCCCGGAGTTTGGCGTGAGGCGCGCGGCGACGCTAGCGAGCACCGGCGAGCGCAGCGAGAGCAGCGAGAGCCAGAGAGAGCCCGAGAGAGCCAAGGAGAGCCAAGGAGAGCCAAAGAGAGCCAAAGAGAGCTAGTGAGAGCCAGAGGCAGCCTTGAGCCAGAGCGGCACGCGCAGGCCACTAGAGGCGCGACATATAGACACTTTTGTATTACGTCCCTTTTTTAGCCCGGTCGAGGCGCCGCTGGTGCTCCTGTATGAACTTGATCACCTTTTTGCGGTTGTCGCGCAACACCTCGTTGCCATCCACCTCGATGCCGTCTAGCGCCATCAATTGCTTGAGCAACATCTCCTCGAGGAAGTTGTACTTGTACTCGCTGTCCTCCATGCGCGGGTTGGCCACAAAGTCCTCTATCTGCGGGATGTACTCGCGCTCAACGTGGTCCAAAATCGCCTGGATGGCGGCGTTGGCACGCTGCAGCCGCGACCGCTTCTTCTTGTGCTTGCGCTTCTTCTTGCCGCCTCCTCCTAACATCCCTAACGCGCTGCCAAGCACAAGCAACGTCGTCACCGCGGTGATGCTGAGCGTCACCGTGGCGGCGGTGACCCGCCAGTGGGCAAAGTCGTCAACAATCAGGTCCACGGTCAAGTGCTGCAAAGTGTAAAAGTACTTCTCCACGGGGCCGAGCCGGCCCGACGCCCGCAACTCATCAATGAAAACCTGAACCCTGTCCATTACTAGGCGAGAGCTGAAGCTGACGGCCGAGGCGCCGCCTGTTTTTTTTTTTCTTGTCGATAACGCCAAGAGTCGCGGTTTGCACACAGGCCGTCCATGCAGCACTAGATGAAGATCTCGCCGCTGATGTTGCGGCTGGGCCTGAGGCTTTCGAGAGCGTTGCGCTTGCCCTCTCGGTTGACGGGCGGCGGGGTGCGCTTGACAACGGTGATGCCGGTGGAGCGTGCAGCGGCGCATGGCGCCGCTGTGGGAGCAAGCGCCAGAGGGCCACTTTCGCGGTTGGGAGGGTGCTGCATGCTGGTCGGAAGGCGTCTCTTGGGGCCCTTGCTGCGGGCCTTGCTGGCGTGTACCAACGGCGTAGCGCCTGTGTTCCGTTCGAATGACGTGGTGACGGCCCGCTGGGGCACGGCCGCCTTCGTGCCCGCATTTGTCGAGCTGCCCGCGGGCAAGGTGTTCGATCGAAGAATCGATGACAATTGGGCTGTGAACCCCGTGCCTGGCGCCAACACCTCCGTTTCACGCGCTGGCGCGTCCTGCGATGTTTTTCGGTTCGGCTGCAAATTTGGCGGCTTGAGCGAGTCCAATTTTTGCAAAGCCTCTGGCTTTGGCGGTACTGGCCGAGGTGGGGGCTGCGTCCGTTTGAGCCTTCCCAAAGCAGTCAATCCTTCGGGTTTGGGGTCTGCCTGGGTTGATGTTGAAGCTTGATCCTTGAGGCGCACTGGCTTGGGAGGGGGCAATCTCGCTAAATTGGGGCGTTCATTTTTCAATTTCGGCGATATGACTCTAGCTTCTGCGTCGTGCGCACTAGCTGGCGTTGAGGATGGCGATTCGCGCTTGGTGGGGGACTTGCGAAGCTTAGCAATTTGGGCGGTTACCTCGTTAGATTCGCGCTGTGGTCGCACGGGAGCCCGTGGTTGCTCTCCAGCGGTTCCAGCGCACTGAGAAGTCACAGGCTTCAGCGGCACCGCAGGTTTCTCCTTGGCTCCCTTGATCACCGACTCAATCTCGCTAAACGACCGCAACGGTCGGTCACGTGACATAGACAGGGCGGTGTTAGAATGGTCGGCGTCACGGCACGGTGGCGGCCTTGCCACTGGCGAGACCAAGTTGATTTCAGGGCGTGAAACGCCTGGGACGACTGGACGGGGTGGCCGTGGAGGCGGCGTCTCATCAATCAGCCTTGGCGGCATTGGGGGTGCGGCCTCGTCGGCCGGCCTTGGCGGCATTGGGGGTGCGGCCTCGTCGGCCGGCCTTGGCGGCATAGGGGGCGGGGTCTCCTCCCGAAGCAGCGGGGCGCTGCCCGCTAGATGGAACGGTTTCTGCGGCTTGGGTGGGTGTCGCACGGGCGAGGTGCTGCCCAGACAGCGCCGCAACTCGTCAATGCTGCGCTGGAGGCGGCGCTGGCGCTGCAGGTCCTCCGAAAGCCGCTGCTGCGAAAGCAGCGACAACAGCGAGAGGAAGTCGTCGACTTTGGATGACGAGGGTGAGGACATGGGCGCGGGTAGCGGCGCGGGTTGCGGCGCGGATTATTAGGGCGTCAAGGACGGCGGTGCCTCGCGCAAAAAGAAAAAAAAAACGCCTAGCGACACGCCACCGATTGGCCTCATGTACAACTTTGTTGCGATTGTGTCGCGCGCCGACCGCCCGCTATACCTCCAGTCGTTCGACGCCGACTCGCCGCGCTTCGCCGACGATTTCCTCAAGTATAACTTTCTCGCGCACATTGCGCTCGACATCTTTGCGTCGCCGGCGTCGCTAAACCTCCGCGAGCGCGCCGCGGGCTCCGACGTGGTCCTCTTGTTCGTGCAGGACGGGGTCACGGTGTACGGCTTCGAGTCCAACACCAACCTCAAGATCTTGGTCGGGGTGAGCGCCAGCGACCCCGCGGGCGGGGCGGCGCTGGCGCCGTCGGAGCGGCAGCTTGCGGCGGTGGTGGCGCAGATACACCGCAGCTACCTCCGCGTCATCTGCAACCCGTTTGCCGACGCCACCGCCGACGCTGCGCTCCAGCTGGCGGCGTTTGACCGCGCGGTACGGCAGATACTCACTACGTAGTCATGGCTTCTATTTCAATATAACGTTGGCGCCGCGCAACCCCAAGTACTCCTGGTCGACGCCCGGCGGCATGTTGCGGATCACCTCCTGGTAGATCTCCACGTTGTAGTAGCGGAGTCCATTGGAGGGATTTTTGTAGGTGCCGGGGAGCCCCGTGATGTCGCAGTAGTGCTTTTGCGGCCGCAAGCTGGGCGGCGCCGCGATAGAGGCGTATGTTGGCGTGTCGAATGTGACGTTGGGCTTGGTTTGGAGGTACTTGATCTCGTCGCCAATCACCTGTTTGGTGGGCTTGTACCGCCGCAGCGTCACCTTCTTGTGCGACTTGAACACGTGCGGCTTGGTCACGATGTCCGAGATCGCATGGATCTCGGGCGGGATCGAGCTGCCGGTAACTGGCGTGGGCATGGCTTGCGGTGCGGCGTGTTGCAAGAGGATGCTAGTTTTGGAGGGGTCGCGGCTGGCACGTGATATTTTGCAGCGCGCAGAAAGATGGCTGCAAAATGCCTATAAAGGGGGGTACCACATCAGGTCCCCCTCGACACTGATGTGGCACCCGATTTACCTACCTCTAATGGGTATATAAGCTCAAGCTTTCCTTGCTCTTTGCTGCCAGTCTTACATCCTACTGACTATCTGTTATGACTTGGCCGCCTCTAGCCCGACCACAACCGACGTCTTAGCAATGCTTGGACACCTTTGCCGCTGGTAGATTATCTACACCGTGCCAGGGGGTGCAGGCTGCATTGGCCCTCTACGCTATGAATATATGGCGGCAAGCCTTTTGTAAGTATGGGGGCGGCTAGTGGCAGCACGCGTGCCCCTCCTTGAGGTGCCCACTGTCCAACTCCTCGTCCAAGCGGTCGTGGCGGTCGATCTTGACCACTTTGTCCGGGTTGAGGATGCGGCGCGGGTCGAGCGCCACCTTGAGGTGGCGCATCAAGTCGACCGCGTCGGTGCCGTACTCCAACGGCAAGTACCGCCGCTTGCCGACGCCAACGCCATGCTCCCCGGTGCACGTGCCTTCCAACGCCAACGCGCGCTGCACCATGCGGTCCACCACCGTCTGCACCTTGCCATAGTCGGGGGTGTTGTATAGCAAGAGAAAGTGGCAGTTGCCATCACCAACGTGGCCCATCACCAGGAAGCGGCCGCCAAGGCCCAGCGCGAGCAAGTCGGCGTTAGTGTCGCGTATCATCTCGGTGAGCCGCAGGAGCGGCACCGCCACGTCGGTCGTCCACACCTGCACGTCTTCCGGGTCTGCCAACACCTTGCGCCCGTGGTCCACCGTCAGCCAGAGCCCATTGCGACGCGCCGCCCACAACACGGCGTTGTCGCTGGCGTTGGCCAGCAGCTCAACCGCCACGACGTGGTGGCGCAGCGCCACTTCACGTAGCAACGCCACTTGCTCGTCGACGGCGCGCTTGGTTTCGCCGCCAAACTTCAAAAAGAGCGTCGGCGCCTCGGCAAACACGCGCGCGCCGCCGCCTTGGGCATTGACAAACCCCATCATGGTGCTGTCCAAGATTTCAATGGCGTTGGGCTGCGTGCCGCGCGAGAGCAAATGCTGCGCCGTTGCGGCGGCGTCACCAATGGTGTCGAAGGTGGCGATTGACACCAACTCCACCGCGGGCCGCACGTGCAACTTGAGGGTGGCCTCGGTGACGATACCCAACGTACCCTCCAGCCCGATAAAAAGCCGCGTGAGGTCGTACCCGGCAGCGGACTTGCGTGGGCGCTGGCGCGTGCGTACAACCGTGCCGTCGGCAAGCACCACCGTCAACTGCACCACGTTTTCCTTCATGGTTCCGTAGCGGAAGGCGTTGGTGCCGCTGCACGACGACGCCACCATGCCGCCGATCTGGGCGCCGGGCCCCGGGTCTGGCCCAAACATGAGATGCAGCCCGTTGGGCTGCAGCAACAAGTAGGCGTCTAAGTCCTGCCAACCGACCCCAGGCTGCACCACCACGTCCAAGTCGTCGGGGTGGAACGCCACCACCTGATCCATCTGGCTGAAGGAGAGCGCGATAGTGTAGGGGCCGCGCGTGTGCATGTAGTGGCCCTCGAGCGAGGTGAGGCCCAGCGTCGGCACCACGGGTACGCGAAACTTGTGGGCGATCTGCATGATCGCCAGCACCTCGGCGGTGGACTCGGGAAGAACCACCACCCCGGGCCGCTGCGTGTCAGGGTGTGGCGGGTGGTGCGTCACAAAGAATGCGTCCAGCTGCATGTCGAGGTTGACCTCGTCATTGAGGAGGTGCTCGGGCCCGACAATGTCGCCAATGAGCTTGAGCGCAAGGCGGTACTCGTCCGCGGTGGCGTAGCGTGGTGTGTCAAGCAGCTCGAGCGGCGTGGTGGACCGGTCGAGTGGTGTGAAGGACTTGTCGGCAGAACGCCACGTCACGAGTGCAGCAGAAAGTGCCGCAGCGCTGGCGCCAACGAGGGCATAGCGGCCCCATTGTGGCGGCGGCGGCGACGCCGATGCCATGGCACGCACAAAAGGGGCCACGCGCAACGCGCGCCTCAAACAACCTTTGGAGCCACGAGAGAACATTGAGAATAGAGAGCAGACGAGAGCCGGCTCTCGGGCGTCCTTCGAGCGTGGTGCGTCCCGCCACACCTGTAAGTCGTTATCGCGAATCTCACGTGCAGGCCTGCCTCCGCGCGGGCGCACGAGATCAGTGCGCTCCAACTGTGGGCAGCCGGCGAGCGGAGCCGGACTGTTCGTTAGGTTGGAGGTTGCCGTGGGCCATCGTGTCTATGATGGTGTCAGGAGAATGCAGCTAAGGCCCGAAGGGAAAGGAAAAAAATAATGATTCCACCGAGGATCGAACTCGAGACCTTTTGCGTGTGAGGCAAACGTCATACCGCTAGACCATGGAACCATTTCTGAGATGCAAGAGTGCAAAGGTGAATTACAGACGTGACCACGCTTACCGGCAGCGCAACGACGTTGTCTGAAGCTGTTCGCACTTCAGCTACGGTAATCATCTCCACTAGAGTCTACTGCATTATACCCAAGCTACGTCATCACCCAGCCACCGCATTTCTGCCACCACGTTACCCTCGGCCCCACGTTTTGGCACGTGCGCCTATCGCCTATCGCCCCATATCACGTGCGTTTTGGTTATCGGCATCGCTCAAAAGGCCAGGCCAAACTTTTCGCGATAGCGCCTCTTCTTCAGCACCATGGCACCGCACGCACTTGTCTCTGCCCCCAGCGGGCCCAGCGAGTCATCCAGTGTCGCCAGCACTCTCACCGACGGCGTCGCCAACCCGTTTGGGGTGGCCGCCGACCCCGACGCGCTCCGCGGCACCGCGTACACCTCGGCGGCCACCGTCGTGGCCCAGGCGGTGTACGCTGTCGCAGGCAAAATCTTCTCGTACGAGGCAATCGGGTCTGCCACTGCGTTGGACCACAACATCAGGCTTTGGGCCGCCCACTATGGCCGCCACAATGCATTTGGAGTGGTGCCGTACCTTCACCACATGCAGGCGCGCAGTGGCGCGCTGAACGCCATCTTGGGCTACTTCAGCAAGCACGGCACCGGTGGGCAGCCCTTGCTGGTGGTGGGCACCGGCCGCACCTTGGAGTACATGCGGCCTGTCTTGGCGGCCGCGCGCGCTGAGGTGCCGTTGGCGCTTTCGTTATCGCTGCTCGACTTTGACTTTGAGTCGCTGTCGCTCGTGGCCAACTACGCGCCCGCCTTGAGCGCCGCGCGCAGCTTGCTGTACCCGGTAGTGACTGCCGTGGACGCCGCTAGTGGCGTTGAGCTCCAGCACCTCGCAGTGTTGACGCAGTATCTCGCCGCGCTGACGGGACGCCCCGCGGTGCATCTCTTTGACGGCCCCGAGGCGGTGCTGCAGTTCCGCCGCTACGACGGCTTGCAAGGTGTGGCCGATTTGGGGCTGTTGTACCAGCGCATGTTGTCCGCCGCGCTCGATGGCGCCGCCAACGACGTGTCGTCGGCGTTGAGCCTCCTCAACCTGCTCGCGGGCACGCTGTATCGCGAGTTTGAGTACCTGGGCGACGCCAACGCCACCACTGTGTTTGTGGTTCACGGTACCCACGAGGCCACGCAAGTTGCGCGCGTTGCTGGCGCCCTCGGCGGCGTGGGCGTCATCCGCGTGCGCGTGCCCTTGCCCTTTGACGTTGCGCAGTTTGTGGCGCTGATCCCGCACTCGGCGCGCACTTTGGTGGTTTTGGCTGCGGGCGGCTCGGCGTTGAAGGCGGACGTGACAGCGGCGCTCTTTTTGGCCGGCCGCTACCACACGCTCGAGTTGCGCGACTTTGGCTATGCACCCTCGTTTGTGTGGACCCCGATCACCGTGGTGAAGGTGTTGAGTGAGTTTGTCGAGTTCGACCCTAGTGTGGTGTTGGCCGCGCCGGTAGTGTCACCGCCGGCGCCAATCACCGCCAACACACTGCCGCGCGGGCTGTACCTCTTTTGGGGCCGCGACAAGTCGCTGCTCGCCGCCACGGCGCAGAAGCTTGCGCTTGCGCTCACGCTTGACGCGTCCAAGGCGGTGGGGATCCGCACCAAGTTTGACAATGGCGCCATCGGCGGCGTTTTCCAGACGCAGATCGCTACTGACGGCAGCACCGCCGTTGACTCGGCCGACGTTGTCTTTATCGAGGACGAGTCGCTTTTGGCGTCGTTTGACATTGTTGCCACTGCCCGCCCCGAGGCCACCATAGTGCTCATTTCGCACAAGCCCGTGGGATCGGTGGAGGAGGATTTTGTGCCGCGCATACCGGTGACGTTGAAGCGCGCGCTTGCACGCAACCACAACCGTTTGCACGTGGTTGACTTTTCAATTGTTGGTGCCTTGGATGAGGCAAACGACGCTACGCGTGGCTTTCTGGCAGATTTATTGGCCCAGGTGGCGTTTTGGCAGGCGGCGCTCCCTGAATTGGGCGCGTACGTGGTGAACAAGTTGTTGCAGGCCAATGGCAACGGCTTTGAGTTGTTGGCAGCGGTTTTGGACAAGTTTGTCGCGGCGGTTGCCGAGCACGAGGGCGTCAAGGTGGTCAAAGTGGCACCCGAATGGGCCGACTTGGAGGAGGACTTAAAGGAAGGCGAAGAGGAGGAGGAGGAGGAGCTTCCCTTCTTTCCCCGCGAGACGCTGCTCTTTGCTAATCCTCGCAACGCCAAGATCGACGACGAGGAGGCACGCGTGCGCAGCGTGTCGCTGCTTGCCACCAAGTTGGCATTCCCCGAAGCCCACGGGCTCAAGCAGGCGCTTCGCCCGGACCTCCCCGTAAAGAACTTTGTGGTAAAGGTGCAGGAGAACCGCAGACTCACGCCCGCGGAATACTCGAGAAACATTTTCCACATTGAGTTTGACACCACCGGCACCGGGTTGACCTACGACATTGGCGAGGCATTGGGCGTCCATGGCCGCAACAATGCCGACGAAGTGGAGCAGTTTTTGCAGTTTTACGGCGTCGATGGCGACTCCCTCGTCGAGACCGCCAACCGCGAAGACGAGAACGCCTTGGAGACGCGCACTGCGCGCCACATTTTGCGCGAAGGGGTGGACTTTTTAGGCAAGCCTCCCAAGCGGTTCTACGAGTCCTTGGCTCCGTACGCCACCGACCCCAAGGAAAAGGCGCACTTGGAGAAACTCAGCGGCCCTGCTGGCGCTGAGGAGTTGAAGCAGAGACAGGATGAGTCATTTGACACGTATGTTGACATCTTGACCGAGTTTAAGTCGGCGCGTCCCTCGTTTGGCGAGTTGGTGCAGATCATCTCTCCCTTGAAGCGCAGAGAGTACTCCATTGCGCTGTCGCAAAAGTTGCACCCCAACCTGGTGCACCTCTTGATTGTGGTTGTGGAC
The DNA here is from genome assembly GCA_032598715.1 of Debaryomycetaceae sp. JAC-2022a. Lineage (NCBI taxonomy): Eukaryota > Fungi > Ascomycota > Pichiomycetes > Serinales > Debaryomycetaceae > Debaryomycetaceae sp. JAC-2022a. The sequence goes on along the minus strand of CP095438.1, from coordinate 411,217 downwards.
TGGGTCGACCCCAGAGGCAGAACACGCTACGGGCACTGCTCGAAGTATCTTGCCGACTTGAAGATTGGCGATGAGTTGGTGGTGAGCGTCAAGCCGTCGGTGATGAAGCTTCCGCCTTTGCTGACGCAGCCGATCATCATGTCCGGCTTGGGGACCGGTTTGGCGCCTTTCAAGGCGTTTGTCGAGGAGAAGATTTGGCAGAAGCAGCAAGGCATGGAGATTGGCGAGATCTACTTGTTCATGGGCTCTCGCCACAAAAAGGAAGAGTATTTGTACGGCGAGCTCTGGGAGGCTTACCGCGACGCTGGTGTGTTGACGCACATTGGTGCCGCCTTCTCCCGAGACCAGCCCGAAAAGATTTACATCCAGGACAAGATCCGCGGCGAAATCGACAACTTGACCGATTCGGTGGTGTTGAAGGAGGGCAGCTTCTACTTGTGTGGCCCCACCTGGCCTGTGCCCGACATCACGGCATGCTTAGAGGATATTTTGATGAACGGTGCCAAGCGTGCCGGCGTCGAGATCAAGGATGTGGCCAAGGAGGTTGAGGAGTTGAAAGAGAATGGGCGCTACATTCTTGAGGTGTACTAAATCTGCGGCGAATAGGAATTTATTAGAGTAAGCCGAATAGAAGGTAGCTTATATTGTATCAAAGAGACGCAAGAGAAGAAATGCGCAGCCCGATGGATGGGTGCGTTCAAATTAGTGAGCTCTTATATGCTGCATTGAGATGGTTTGGCGCACAAACCGGCTCACTGTGCCATCTACGCGTCTAACTATGAGAGGGCTACTTGAGTGTGCGGGGTGCCCTAAGCTTGCGATTGGAGAGAACTCTTCACTTTGTGTGGGTTGCTCCTTGCTTGGTGCGCTCGTATTACCGCTTTAGGAAACGACATATTGACACAGCCGTTGGAATGCATGAGGCAGGGGCATGCATGAAACCAGCCCTGCCATATCTGAGGATATATAACATCAGGATTCTTCTCAAAAGCTGCAGTGGTTGCTACCTCGACCGCGATCAGTCGGCCCACGCTTCAGCTACATATCACACTGTACTCAACTCGCTATAGGATTGATCACCCACGCTTCAGCTACATCTCACGCTGTCTCAAGCATAATAGGAATCACAGTGGATTAACCAAAGATTTCGAAAATGGAAACGTAAAGAAGGTTCATTTGGCCCGGCTAGATGAGCGCGAAAGTAATATACAACAGAACACCCCTATGGAAATGAGGAGGGTGTGGGTGGTGGAATTGAAAAAGTCCTGCGCCTCACCTAGCGGTGGTTGCGAAAAATGGATGAAAAAGGCGGCAGCGGTCACGGCTGCATGTCATCTAGAAAACACTTACAATAAGTAAGCGAGAGGGATGGCGGCCAAGGCAAGCAACGAGGCGCCCGCGGCAGCGGCACCATTCTCAGTGGTGACCTCGGGAGCAACAGTGGGTGCAGGACTCGAGGCGGGGCCATTGGTGGGGGCAGCAGTGCCGGGGGCAGCAGTGCCTGGGGCAGCGGTGCCGGGTGCAGCAGTGCCGGGTGCAGCAGTGCCGGGGGCAGCAGTGCCGGGGGCAGCAGTACCGGGGGCAGCAGTGCCGGGAGCAGCAGTGCCAGGAGCAACAGTGCCGGGGGCAGCAGTGCCAGGAGCAACAGTGCCGGGGGCAGCAGTGCCGGGGGCAACAGTGCCAGGAGCCTCAGTACCGGGGGCAACAGTACCGGGGGTCACCGTGAGCCAGGTGGTTACCACGGTGGACTCGGTACCACTGGTGATAGTGGTGGGACCCTCGGTGGCAGGCACAGTGGTTTTAGAGCATTTGTTGTCAGAGCACGAGGTGACAGTGATGATCTTGGTACTCTTGGTGGTGACGGTGGCAGTCAGCTCAGACACGGGGCACCACGTGGTGTAGATCGTGGTTTCATCGCCTGAAATGATGGTGGTGGGCCCAACAGTGGCGGGCACGGTGGTCTCGCTGCACTCGTGGTTGGAGCACAGGGTGATGGTGATGATCTTGGTGGAGTGGTCGGTCACGGTGGCGGTGGCGTCGGTGATGGGGCACCAGGTGGTGTACACGGTGGTCTCGTCGTCGGTGGTGACAGTGGTGGGACCGTAGGTGGCCGGCACAGTGGTCTTGGTGCACTTGTTGTCCGAGCACGAAGTGACAGTGATGATCTTGGTCGACAGCTCGGTGACAGTTGCGGTACCGGTGGCGGTGCCGGTGGCAGATCCGGAGCCGGTGGCGGAGCCACTCGACGTTGGCACAGGGTCAACTACAGTGATGTAGGCGCCGGGAATCTCAGTGCCGGACAAGCCCTGCAAGAACAGGACAAAGTCCGAGGTCTCGTCTCTCGAGATCAAGGTCTCCTTCATCAATCTTCTTCTAATGGCGCTGGTCGAGTTAGAGGGCGACAGCTTCTCGGAGATCACCTGGAAGAGCGGGACCGCGTCGGCGCCGTACAACAAGTTGGCCGGGATGGAGATGACCTTGCCGGCATTGACAATGTCGGTAAAGTACTTAGCGGCAACCACCTGGGTGTAGTAAAACTCGACCGAATAGTCTTCAGGGGAGGTGTACTCGTACTTGGTGGGGTATGAGTCTGGGAGAGCAAAGGGACACACACCGGTGTCCAAGTCAACGGTGGCCACGGTGTTGCCGTTGACGACGCAGGCAACGTCCTTGGCCATCGCGGCCGCCGACATCATAGACGCCACGACGATTGTTCTGATCAGTACCATTGTAAAGGGCTTTGTTTGCAGCAACAATTGAATAGCGAGTGACTATTGAGACTGGAGACAATGCAGATCAAGTTTGTGCCACAACGGCTGGGATGCCATTGATTAAATACCAGTCAGTTGCGTTTCGCAACCACCTGCGGCGCGTTTTTGGGCTATCGTATTTTACCTTTATGCGTGCATGTTGATTGCGTTGGTTCGGAACCAGCTACCTTACATGCTCGTGCATGAATTTATTTTTCGGGGAGATAGCATGCAACCTGCAACCTTACCAGCGGATTCACAAAACAGATTCGGGTCCAGAGGGTGCAGTCATCGAAAATACGCGCCGGGGCGTGCAACTTCACAAAAATAACACAACTTTTGCTTGTGTGTGCACGTCAAAACGTGTTTGCTCACAGGAGTAGCACATATACAATAAGCGTGTCCAAAGGACGTAAGATTAAACAGTTGCGGGCATTTATAGCAGGGCGCGGAAATTTGCACACAAGGCGGGTTTGGGCCCATTGAAGTGTAGTATCTGGACGCATCGATATAGCAAACTCTTCGTCTTTGTAATAATGCTCGGGGCGTTGCCGCTTTGAGCTGCTAGCCAGAAACAGCTGAATCTGTCGTTATGCACAACCAGAAAATAATGTAGCAGCCCTGGTCGCCATCTTCGGAGTGAAACGAGTACGAGCGAGCTGACGCGTTTTGGTTTAATCGCCTTGGCGACTTTACAGAATTATAGCCGTCGTCGATGTATTTGCGAAACAAGGGTATTCGGCTACTTCTTGAAAGGCTTCAAGCAAAAGCTCACTACCAATCCTCTACCGGAGCAGGTTGGTGGTCTGGCATGGACGGATCTTGTCCGTTGCGTTGTGCATGAAGATTCACACAGAACCTGCACAAGAAATTGCATCATACTGCCGCATGTATAGGGGCCGGTAGCCCACATATTGCATGTTGCGTGCGTCAGCATTGCGCATTTGTCAAATGGATGCGTCTATGCCAACCAAATGGAATTACGAGTGGGCCCATTCAAAGGCTAGAATACTTGTGGACTACCTCCCGAGTCTTATTGTTCGGGAGTTTTGAACTTTCAGTGACACTTAGTGCAGCAACAAAGAGTTTCGCAAACGAATGCCCGTCAGTAATCGAGAAGATACAAGAAATATGGTGTGTTATCAATATGAAAAATCGTGAGGCACTAGTCAAAAAAATTGCTATGGAGCTGCAACTGCGCGGGGAATGAAAAGTTGGGCAGTGCTAATCACCTGGTCGAATCAAAATAGTGGCTGCAAAAAGAAAAATTGGAAGTCTATCCGCGATAGAGTCCAGTGGCTGTCGAACATGAACTTGCTCAAGATTGGACGAAATAAATTGCCGATCACAAGAAGTTTGCAAGTCCAATAAGCAATAAAGCAAGCGCTGATGGAAGCACGTTAGAAGCCGCGCCAGCATAAGTTGAAACTATTGTTGGTACGGTGGAGGACTTCACCGTTGCGTGACCACTCAACGTTGCTGACTTGCCAATCGTCGATGTGATCACTACAACTGACGAACCTGAGGCGGTAATCACCGTTACCTTAGACTGAGGTCTTGTGGTGGTTACACCAACGTTCGCCTGTGCCTCTGGTGTCGACGTCCCTTTGAGGACAGGGACCGTGGTAGATGGCTTGGCCACGACCGTCGAACCCGCCGCCACGGTTGCCGGTGTTACATGGACCAAGGTTTTGAGGGTAGGATAGAGGGTGGTGGTGGATGTCTTGCCACTGACGACAATGACTGCTGTGGACACCGCCTTGGTGATGAGGCTGCTAGTCAAGGGGCAAGTGGTGGTATACACAGTTTCATGGCCATCGACGGTGGCGGTGGTAGCATACTCCGCCACTGCAGAAGTAGTTTTGGAGCACTTCTGGCTGGAACTTGATGTGATTGTAATCACCTTGGTGGAGACAACAATGGTCGAGGCAGGTTGACCGAATGAATGCGGTCTTGACAACAGTGACCCAGTCCCAGACGCACTTGATGTCACGTTAGCAACGGAAAGAGTAACTGGCCCACCAGGAAGCTTGACAGCAGTTCCTTGCTCGGCTTGCAAAGTATCGATCAAGCTTTGGGGTATGAGTGCTCTCTTATCCAATTGAAATCGTTTGCGAAAGGCCGCTGTCGAGTTGGCTGAAGGAATCTCATGGTGGTGGATGTTGAATAAAGCAGAGTCTAAGCCATACAACTTCACGGCGGGAACAGAAATGACCCGGCCACCATTGGCGACGTCTGTAAAGTACCTCACGTTATCGATTTGAGTGTAGTAAAATTCAATGTCATAGTCCTCCGAAGAACCATACTCGGCTAGCACGGGCAAGTTGGCAGGGATCTCGAAGGGGCATGTTCCAGTTTGCAAATCCACAGTGGCCACACTGACTCCATTAACCAAACAGGCTACGTCTTGTGCAGCACTGATGGCTGCAAACGCAGCCGCACATAATAATCGTTGTGCACGCATTTGAAGAGATTAGGGGGAGGGAAGGAGCGATACTTGGTCGACAAATGATATAATGAGTGGATGGTTTCTAATATATAATGGGTTAAAAGCTTCTGAGAGGAGTACATTGTTCTTGCTTGTTGTAAAGACGTTGAAGTAGGTTACATCGTTAAAAGTTGCTGCATTGGCGGTCCGTCGCCTCTCGCTTGCATCTCCACACAAGACGTACTCACTTCTGTCTATGTGTGGCTTCGAAATTATGTTTCACTGAGACTTGCAACCTCAGTGATGTGTTGATATTGCGATTATGCACATGGAGTATTACCTACCTACTCACGAGGACGATCTCGATCGAATGTCTTAGTGAAAGACTTCGTTGGCGATGGATAAGAAGCTAAGCATGAGATAATCACGACAACAGTGAAGCTGACTACAACCAATGCAACAAAGATTTAAGGCCATTGACATGATGCTGGTCGACATCGAGCGTCTCGAAAGTGATTTCAGCCGCTGAGTGCAAGCACTAACAAATCGAATTACAGAGAAACAGTGTCCACGAGGTAGATCTACCCAATCAATTTACGACGCGAGGTGGCATTGGTGTAAGTACGATAATGTAACACCCCGCCTGAATCGATACCCAACCTCATCGGTCAAAGCTTAAATCAGGCAGACATGGTTGAGTTGATCATACAAACACAATAAATCGGCCTTGGTACGATGACTCCTGGGGCGACAATCGCATCACCCGTGTACACTTCCGGCATCAAACATTCTACTTTTAATGCATCTCCTCGAAGATTTCATAAGGTTTGAGGGATTGCCTAAAAAATAGCCATGCGCATTCTCAGAAGCATACTCTAAAGCCTAACGCGTGCATGATTTGGGATCTATTACAGGAGGACTATTGCGCAACTCGCGTCACGCTGAAGGTGACCGACTGTGGTGAGGATAAACATCACGCAGAGAATAGTGGTGATTGACTCTGTCTTTGCAGTGCGCGGCCATCTCAGATGAAGTTTCTTCGAAGGGTCAGGTGTTACCGCCGACAAGTATGGTTCTTATTTTCGATATTTTTGGGGTATTGATTTTTTGATCTCTTTGGGATGACCAAAGATTAATTACCGACTGAAACGACAAGCCAGCCATAAAGCTTTGCTCTGGATTTCACATCCGCCTTGGCCGGGGCTCACAGTGTTGCCGGGGTTTGCCACCGTTCCCATGCAGCCCATCGCTCGTATCCTCGTAATCTCTGTCGTCGTATTGCTCATCAGTGACGCCCATGCAAGCAAGATTTAACTGCGAACTTGACAAACCATCGCAATCAACAAATACCGATACAAAATAAAAAACGAAATTTGATTAAGCACCAAGGTTGAGATTTGATCGCCCTCGATTACTGGTATTTTGCAAATCTCTATATACAAATCATTGCGCCAACTTAAGCAAGATCTCGTGCTCAATGTAGTCTAGTTTTTCAAAATCGAATACGCCCTCGATGGTGGTCCCGATGCTCAAATCAGCCCCAAGACGCTGTAGTAACTCAGTTGTCACCATCAAGTCTGCACTGATCCCGGCAACGTTGACCAATTGAACGCGGGCAAGGCCGCCTTTAGGCTTTGATTGCACCAGCAATTTAAGCTCGATGGGCTCTGCTTTGCCCTGCTCCACATTCAAGCAGTGGTGCTTCAAAAATAAGCCCGCCCAAAAATTGATTGCAAACCTCTGGCCCTGCTTGTTGACGAGCTCGCGACTCTGCAAGTGGCACCCAATGTATGCGAGCTGCAGGTTGCTGAACAGTTTGCTTCCAAGGAGAAAATCAGCGAACTTCCAGTGGTGCACCATGTCGACAAACCGACGCAAGGGCGACGTCACGGTGGCGTAGCCCTCGACGCCGAGAGACTGGTGCGTGCTGGCTTGCGTCTCGAGCCTGGCAGACGTCAAAAAGGGCAACAACTTGTGCATGCTCTCGGGATCAAGCTCCTGCCCCTGCGGCATCAAATCGCGGATTTCCTGCGCAATCAGTGCATCCAAATTCATGTCCTGGGTGCGGTGGATGAGGGCAATGCCGTGGCGTTTAGCAAAGCTCGATGCCAGGGCGTTGGCGCCAACCATGCACTCGGAGACCAACAACTGCGATTTGGACTGCAGCCCCTGGTCGGTAGTGCCAATGGCGATGGTGGGGCCGTTGGGGAGGGTCAACTCGAGCGCGCCAGGCGGCTCACTGGCCCCCACCCGGATCGACGAGTTGCGGCCAGCGATCGAAAGGGCGCCGCCGACGGTGACGCGGATATCCCTGAGCACGGTAGCCACGTCGTGAAGCCGGAAGAGGTTGGTGGCGTCGGCGTCGAGGGCGGCGCCCAGCTTATACGCCAACGCGTTGGCCTTGCTGTTCAACACCTCGTTGACCCTGGTGTAGGTGTAGCCCTGGGGGAAGTTGGATACGGTGCCGAAGCCGACGCTTGCAGAGCTCGCCATAGTCTTGCGGATGCCACTCAAGAGGGCGGCGTCCCTAGTGGCAAGGTACTGCTCGACCGCCGTGCGCGACACCTCAAACTGCACGTAAAAAGTGCGCGTGCGCCTGCCGTCGACGCCCAACCCGGCCATGCGTGCCATGAACTGCGGGAGCATCATGGTGGCGCCCTCGGGCATGTATGTCGTGGTGCCCCTGTCAAAGGCAATGCGGGCCAAGGGCAGCGTCGGCGAGATGTAGGACGTCGGGTTGGCCACGTGCACGGTGACGGTGTACACGCCGTCGGCCGCTTCGATCAGCACGCCGTCGTCGATCTCGTGGGCGGTCTCGGCGTCGATGCAGTAGACGGGTGCAGCAAAGTCGCGGCGCACCGAGCGCAAGGGGTCTTCGGCCGGCTCGGGCGCCGCCGCGTCGAGGTACTCAAAGTAGCGCTCGTCAGCGTCTGCCGCGTGCAGCACGCCGCGCCCGGGCAACTGGAGCGCATACAGCCACGCCGCTGGGTTCTCCCACCCGCCGGCGCACTCGCCAAGATGATGTAGTATCTCGTAGGCACGCATCTTGGAGTACTCAAACGTCGGCGGCGGCCCAGCGCCCATCGGCCGGCCCTGGGGGAGCAACTCCTCCACCTTGCGGATGACCAGCACCACTGCCGTCTCGGCCTCGGGGTCGCAGCCAAAGTTTCCGGCGATGTAGTCCTTGATGAGCTTGACAAGGTCGCGGTAGAGCGGCGGCCGCTCGGCACCGGTGGCCACCACACACTGGGCAAATTGGGTGGTGAGCTGGCCCAGCTTGAGCGCCAGCACCACCCGCCGCATCGCGGCCACGTTGGCCACGGGCAACACGGTGACGCTGAGCGGCGGGTTAGAGGGCGTCTGCTGGTTGAGGTTCCACAAGCGGCTCTGGTGACGGAGTGCTAACACCACCGCCAAGTAGGTGGCGATCGGGTACGCGTCGATGCGGGGGCCCTGCATGGCGCTGCCGTCGACGCCGGCGAGCCGGCAGAGCTCGCGCGCGCGGTCGCGCACGGCGTGCGTCTCACCGCCCACGGTGCGCTCAACGAGCTCGACGTCGCTGAGCTCAACGTGGCGCAAGTACTGCATCAACTCGAAGATGGAAACGGTGCGGGGAGAGTCGAGGGGCTCGCCGTCGGGGTCAAACTGAAGGAGGCGGTGGAGGGCCTCAAGGCGGCGCTTGACCGATTGCACCCCGGCGGCGGTGCGGATCGCGAGGTCGCGGAGGGGGGCGCTGTAGAGGCTGCGCGCGTACCAGGTGACTTGGTAGGTGACGACGTTGGTGTTGGTGAGGAGCTGCAGGGCAGCGCTGCTGATGATGAGGTCGTCGTCGGCGGCGGCGCCGGGGGCACCGGAGGAGGCGGCGGAGGCTGCGGCGTCGCTTGCGCCGACGGCAGCGGTGCCTGAGGCTGCGGCGTCATTTGCGCCGACGGTGGCGCTGCCAGCGGCAGCGGCCTTGTAAGTGGCGCTGCCGCCATCGCCTCCGCCTTGGGTGCCTTTGGTGGCGCCGCCCGCCTGGTCCTCCTGCGGCCACGCCGCCTCCAGCCGCGTGAAATTAGCATCTGGATACCCCACCGGGGCCACATTCCTCCACTTGGTCTCCGCCAGCACCAACGTGCGCAAAAACACATCCAAGTCCGCCGGGATTGCCCGGGGAAAGCGCAAGCGCACGCAGTCGCGCCGACCAAACACCACCTCCCCCTCCTTGTTGACGAAGGTGTAGTGCGGGGCGTCGAGCGACGCAGGCACGCCCACCACCAAGTAGAAGGCGGTGGAGTCGTCCGCGAGCGCCACCACGTCGCCCACGCCGAGCGCGGCACCCGCGGTCTGCGGGGAGATGGTGGCCTCGCGGAGCGCCGTGGCAATGGCGCCGGCCACAAACCCGTGCTTCAGCGGCTTGCGCTCAGCGGCGCGGAGGCGCACCTGGCGCTGGTACTGCTCGCGCCACGCCGCGTCGGCCAAGGTGATGCGCTTGCGGCGGCGCTCCTTCAACTCGGCCACTATGCGGTTGTAGATCTCGGGGTTGGGCCCGGACAAGTCCATCCTGGCGTTGGCGGGGTCCACGAACGCGGGCGCCAGGCCGCCGCTGGCAGTCTGGCGCGGCTCCACGGGGCCGACACTGGAGTTCCACCGCACCAGGCAAGCCCCAAGGCACCTACGTGTAGTTGCCTGAGCTATTCGCAGCATGGTGTGTTACAACTAGTGATGAGCCGATGACTATGGTGTGTATGCAGGAGATGGTGATGAGGCAAGCGAGCGGCACACCGTATTGATGCGGCATTGTTGGACGTAGCCGCGCCGCCTCCCTCGCCCTCGGCCCAAGATTTGGCCGCTCGTTGGCCACGCTCGCTCCTTGGCCGCTCTCTTTGGCCGCTCTCTTCGGCCGCTCTCTTTGGCCGCTCTCTTCGGCCGCTCTCTTTGGCCACGATCTTCGATCGCTTGGCCTTCTTGCGCTCTCGGCCACAAATTTAGCTCTCCCTTTGATGCGTTCGCTTGGCTCCAGCCTCTATTCGCTCCACTCGCTTACTTTTCTTCTCCGTCGGCTAGCTTCGCTCGCTTGGCCTTAGCCTCGGCCAGCTCGCGTCAATTGCCTGGCTCTCTTGCTCTCTCTCGGCCGCCGCTCGCTTGTCTTCCCTCAGTTAGCTCGCTGGCCTACATCTGGGACACCACCGACGTCCCGTCCTGGAACCGCGTGCGGAACACGCGGTTCGCATTGGTGAACATCCCCTCCTTCAACGACACCACGATAAACTGCGATCCCTTGAACCGCGTCTTGATAAGATGACCGATGTTCTGGGTGTGCGACAAGTCCAACGCGGCATCCACCTCGTCCAAGATATACATCGGCGCCGGCTTGAACTGCAATAACGCCATGATCAACGACAACGCAATCAAGGAGCGCTGCCCGCCCGAAAGCTCCACCAAACTCTCCTTCCACACGGGCCCGAGCTTCACCTTGACCTCGAGGCCCCGCGTGACATCCTCGGCGTCCACCGGCACAAGCTTTGCAAAGGACCCCGGCAAAAGATCGGCAAAGATGTTTCCAAAGTCTACCGACACCTTCTTGTATGTCACGTCAAGCGTGCTGCGCTTGTAGCCGTTGAGCTTCTCCACCGTGTTCTCAATCTTGGCCTTATCCTTCTCGATGGTGCGAATCATCTGCCGTAACGCGCTCTCCTTCTTCTCGACGTTGTCAATCATGTTCATGATGTTGGTGTTGACCTTGCGCCGCATCCCCTGGAACCTCTCCTCCAAAATCGCCACCTGCCCCTCGAGGTTGGCTAAATTGATGTTGGGGTTCTGCTGGATGATGCTGTCCAACACGTGCGGGTCCAAGACCCACTCCTGTTCTGCCACCAAAGTGTCGAGCTGCTGCTTGAGCGTGCGCAGAATGGCCGCCAGCTTCTCGATCTCGTGCTTAAGCTTCTGCACCGCCAACTTGGACTCACCAAGAGACTCCGTCTTGGTCTGTATCGCCGCGGCCAACTCGTTGATCTCCTCGCTGATGCCAACAAGATTGGCGCGTTCGTCCTCGAGCTGCGCCCGCACTTGCTGCAACCTCAGCTCCTCCTCTTTCACCTTGGCCGACATCTCCTCGATGCTGGCTTGCAACTCAGCAGTGGCAGCCTCGCACTGGCGCTGATCCTCCTCCAAACTGGCCAACTCGCTCTGCTGTTGCTCGGACTCCATCTGCAACGCCTGATACTGTTCAGATACCCGCGCAATCTCCTGCTCCTTGGCGGTGAGCTGCTGGTGGATCTGGCGCACCTCCTGCTCCAATTTCTTCAACTTGGACCCTTTGTCAGAGCTAAACTCCTTGATGTCGCGCTCAATAGAGTCAATTTCGTGGCGGTAGGCTTGGCACTGCGCCTCTTGCTTCTTGATCGTCGCCTGTAACTGATCAATTTCATGCGCCGCTTTCTCGTTGCGTGAGAGTATGGTTGCCGACGAGCTATGTTCCAACTTGCGGGTCAAGAGCTCCACCTCGTGGGTGGCGAGGTTGATCTCGTCCTGTAAGGCCCTCGTTTGCAGATTCAACCGGTCGGCGGCCCTCATCTTGTCGTCGATTGTCGTTAGCTGTGCCTGCCACTCGTTGACTTTGCTCTGCAACTCGTTGTACTGCTGGATCGTCAACAAAATCGATGATGACACCTTGCGGGACCCGCCAGAAAGGTTACCCTCCGGGTCGTAAACGTCGCCCTCGAGGGTGATTGAACGCGCTCGGATCTGGGGGTCAAACGTCACCGTCTTGGCGGTCTCAGGGTCCTGGCAGATCAAGGTGTTGCCAAAGATGTACTCCATGGCCTGACGTAGCTCCTGGTCGTACCCAACCAAGTGAAGGGCCAAATCCACTTTCCCCGGCCGTAATTGCTGTGCCATCGACACCGCGCGTTCACTCATCACCCTGGCGGATATCTTGTCGAGTGGGATAATGGTGACGCGCTTACGAAGCTGCCCACGTTCTAAAAGTTGTGATGCCGTGTCAGATGTGTCGACAATGACATTGTAGAGGCGGCCACCGGCACACACTTGAAGCGCGAGCGCCTTGTCGCGGTGCTGGCTCTGGAGCAGAAACAACTGCGCCGCCACACCTTTGACCGACTGAGGGTTGAAATGCTGAGAGGGTGCGGTATAGTTGAAATCGAGATTGTTGCCGAGGTGGCGTTGCAATTGATTTAATTCAGCGGTGGCCAGATACACTTGTCCCTCTAGTCTGCGGTGTTCCTCCTTAAGCCGCGATATCTCTAGAGAGTCGAACCCCATCAGCTTGAGTCGAGTTTGGCCGTCGCTGATCTTGCGCCGGTGAGCCTCGATTTCTTGCATCGCCTCATCGTTATCGCGCTGTGCCTGTTGGAGTTTGGGCTTGTCCGACTGCAACTGTGCCTGCAAGTGCTCAATCTTCAACTTGGCTTGCTCTATCGCCACGGTGCCCTCATTGAGCTTGGCCTTACTCTCCTGGAGCTGCGCCAAGTACCCGCCGTCGGTGCTGCCGCTGGCAGATACCCCGGTCGATAGCGTCGAGAGAAGCTCCTCGCGTGAGTTGTACAACTGCTTCAATGCGTCAAGTTCTTGCTTGGCGCTCTCGTACTTTTGCTGGTGGTCCTGGCCACTCAGCTGGCTCAAGTGGGCCCGCGCGGCGTCAACTTGATTTTGTATGCGTTGGAGCTTGGCCTGCTCCGCCTTGAGATTATCACTGGCAATGTCACGCATCGCCGCCAATCGCACCGCCTCCTCCAGCAACTCGTTTTCGCGCTGCTCCAACGCCTTTAGCTTGCTGTCGCGCTGCATCTCAGCCGCGTGCTGTCGCTTGGCCTGGTCCAAGTCGCGTTGCAACTGGCCGATCTCGCGTTCCCACTTGTCGCACGCCAGCTCCGTTTGCACCCGCCGCGTCTCGAGAGACCCAAGCAGGTGCAGGTGGTGGTCAAATTGCTGCAGACACCGCACGTAGTTGTGCGCCAGGATGACGCGGGTCAACTTCTCCAAGTCCAGCTGCGTCTGTTGATAGTCCAAGTAGTGGCGCTTTTCTGCGCGAAGCTTGTCCAACTTTGGCTCGATCTCCTCTTGCAAAAGCAGGCGGATCTCCGCCAACTTGTGCTCCTTCTTTTGCATGGTGCGCTGGGCCTTTTCGCGGCGATCTTCAAAAGTGCGTGTGCCTGCGGCCTCCTCAATAAGCGCCAAGATCTCGGCGGGCTTCATGTTGAGCACCTTGGTGATTTTGCCTTGCATGATGAGGAAGTTGGGGTTGTTGATGTTGAGCTGCACCAGCTGGAAAAGGTTCAACACGGTGACTTGCTGCGCCTTGTGGCCGTTGATGAGATACTTTGACAGGCCCCCGAGAATGATCTGACGTGTGACGCTGATTTGCGGAAACTGCTCAAAGCCAATGGGCAGCCGCAGCACGTCGGAGTTGTCAAAGACGATCGTCACCAGCGCCTTGGTGACGCCGGCCTGGCCGCGCTTGTAGATGAGATCCTGGAGGTTTTGGGCGCGCACGGTCGACATCAGTGAGATGCCCAACACAAAGCAGATGGCGTCCAAGATGTTAGATTTGCCGGACCCGTTGAGCCCGGTGATGGCATTGAACTGGGGGTCCCACCCGCCGATGACGGTGCGGGTAGCGTAAGACTTGAACCCATCGAGAATGAGCTCGTCAACCTTCATGGGGAGCACAAGGGTGGCGTTTGTTTGTTTTGATCAGCGCGCGCGCGCAGCCAATTTGATTTGCAGCCATCGGGCGCGGGCTACCGCCAGGGGTAGGCACCCAAGGGGCAGGCACCCAAGGGGCAGGCACCCAGGGGGCAGGTTGCAGAAGCAGGTTGCAAAGAATCTTGGACTCTAACCCCAGAGGAGAAACTGGCAGGATATTGGAGAGACAGCCTTCGACCTAGCTTTGTTGTTTCAGGATCGCTGCGACTAAATTGCCTTGTTTGCAATCTTCAGGGCTGAAAATGTTTACTGTACGCGGTTGATCCGGCCCTGTCTGTCTCCCGTGCGACCCACCAGCCTGCCTGCAGCCCTAATCGCCGCCCCCCTGTCCCCGCGCACCCTCGGTTTCCGCTTGCGTCCTCGCCGGCCTCGCCGTCTCTTGCCAGGCATCGTGCACGTGACGAAATCCATATTATTTTTACGGCTCAAAATCTAAAAACAACGACAGCACAAGACAGCGCGCCAAGTGTCCTACGCTGTGCGTGATAATGGGACGAGTTGAAGGGAAGCTGTTTGACTACAGAGCGTCAAGCGCAAAGTATGTATGGCCGATGTGGCGAGGAGCCCCGGCGATCGCACCCGACAATGTGTGCCACGCCTCCGCGAGATGTTTGCCTCCTTACTAACCCGCAGACCCGCGTCGCTCGTGGCGAAAGCCGTGGCTGCACTCGTTGCCCTTCTGCTCGCTGTGGTGCTTCTTCGCCAATACGTGCTAACCGGCGCGACTTTCTACACCCCAGACTTTCTGCTGACGCCGCTGGTGCACTACTTCGACTTGGAGGATGCCGCGGGCTCACCCGACGGCTGGCAGCGTGACGAGCGCGTCTTGTTCTGCGTGCCACTTCGTGACGCCGCCGCGCACCTCCCCATGTTCTTTGGCCACATGCGCAACGTGACGTATCCGCACAACTTGATCGACTTGGCGTTCTTGGTGTCAGACTCGCTGGACGACACAATGGGGTCGCTCAAGACCCACTTGAATGCCATTCAGAACGACCCTGACCCGTCGAAGCGGTTTGGCGAGATTGAGATATACGAAAAGGATTTCGGCCAGGTGATTGGGCAGGGCTTCTCCGACCGTCACGGGTTCGCCGCGCAGGGCCCGCGGCGCAAGTTGATGGCTAGAGCCCGCAACTGGCTCTGGACGGTCGCGATCAAGCCGTACCATTCGTTTGTGTACTGGCGTGACGCCGACGTCGAAACGGTGCCGCCGACCATCTTGGAAGACTTGATGCACCACGACAAGGACGTCATCGTGCCCAACGTTTGGAGACCGCTCCCCGACTGGTTGGGCAACCAGCAGCCGTATGACTTGAATCTGTGGCAAGAGTCCGATGGAGGGCTCCAATTGGCCGACAGCCTTGACGAGGACGCATGCATTGTTGAGGGATACGTTGAATACCAGACGTGGAGACCGCATTTGGCCTACTTGCGGGACCCTTACGGCGACCCCGAGGTGGAGATGGACTTGGACGGCATCGGAGGAGTGCTGATTTTGACCAAGGCGCGCGTCTTCCGCACCGGAGCGCACTTTCCGGCGTTTCTGTTTGAAAAGCACGCCGAGACCGAAGCGTTTGGCAAGCTTCTGAAGCGGATGGGGTACTCGGTGGTGGGGCTCCCGCACTATGTGATCTGGCATATCTATGAGCCCTCATCCGACGACTTGAAGCACATGGAATGGATGGCGTTGGAGGAGGTACGACAAAAGGAACAGGCCAAGATCCGTAAGGTGTACGATAAGGTGTGGGGCGAGGCGTTTGACGATGTGCAAGCGCAATGGGCGCGCGAACGCGACGATTTCTTGAAAAATACGGATATGACGGCGTTGAGAAAGATCGAGGTGGACTGGTCAGACGCGGACCGGTTTGACATCGAGGCGCTGAAGGACGAGCACAAGGCGGACTTCCACCCTTGAGCCAAGGTCACTACAGGGATAGAATGTAATATAGAGCCTTTCGCAGCCATTTTATTCGTCAATGGCATCAACGTTGTTGCGGTAAATGTAGAACTGGAGGAAAATGATGCTGTCTTCAAAGATGGTGCCCAACGACCCCAACAACCAGCTCAAGTTGAGGATGATGTACTTGCTGTCGCTGCGGAAGGCGAAGATCTGCCCGGCGAAAGTGAGGTTGCCGCAGGTGGAGAAGAGGAAGAAGAGCAAGCTGAGCCCCTGGACAGACTTGCGGCGGTGGTTCTGGATGATTTGCGGAATGCGAGCCCCGAGGTACAACGCGGCGGAGATGTACCCCACCACTTGCGGGCCCAACTCGATCTGCGGGGGTTCCACAGGCGGCAACTCGCCCGATGGCGGCGCCGGGCGGTGGCCCAGGCCCGAGAGGACAAAGCCGGCGGCACCGGCGCCAACAACAAACACGAGCGGGAGGACGTAACGAACAAATACCGAGTGGTACTGCGGCTCAATGGCGATGTCGGTGAGCGTCGACGACCGACGGCGCCGATGGAGCAAGGCCGCGGTCTCGTCTGCGACGCCCTGGTGGTCCGCGGCGGCGGCGGCCACGGCGCGAGCGTGCTTGTGGTGCTTGGGGTAAACTCTCGAGTAGTAAAAATACGACGAGATCATCAAGGCGTCGGCGATGCAAAACCACACGGCCAAAAACACAACCTCGGGAAGCAAGCGCGCCCACACGGCGCCCACGAGGTTGAAGAGATCGCCAAAGAACCAGATGGATATGAAGCCAATGGCAATGCCGTCGGCGGACTTCAAGCGCCACTGCTCAATGAGCTGCGGCATGAGGAGGACGATCCAGCACGCGAGCCTGGGGTTAGTGCTAAAGCAAAAGCGAATGGGCGGGGCACTTACGAAGTGGAGCCAAAAATGCCTGAGAGGGCGACACGCCATGGCTCGGGAGGGGCCGTGGGCAGCGACGCAACGTGCTCGAAAGCGTCGAGGGCGAGCGCTAGCATGGTGGAGAGGAAGAAGAGCTTGTGGTTTCTGGTGCGATATGGGGCGGATGCAGGAGGCTTCTCGCCGCGCGGTCGCATGGTGCGGCACAAGCACGAGCAGCGCAGGTAGATAGCGTCAGGTGACCAGGAAGCAGAATCGCAATAGCCGCCTTTCGCAATAGCTGCCGAAATCGCTTGTGGAGCGAGTGGCCAATATGACCGGTTGCATTGGCGTAGGCTTAAGCCCGGTGTCTGGACGCCAGGCGCCATTGCTGTGCCTGTTGGCTGCAAATAGCGGGCGCTCACGTGGCGGTGAAAATTTTTTCTGCTCCCCATATTCGCAGATTTTGCGACCTTCGAACGTCTTTCCTTCACCACTCTTTTTCTTCACAATGGTATGTTTCTAACCCTGATGCCCCTTTCACCACCTTAGCTCCATCCAGTGCAAACTAGATTGAAGGTTGTGCGTCTGGGAGTGGTGCCATTAACCGTTTTGCGTATGTGAAACATAACTTGGAAGGGTGGCTTCCACGTAGATAGACCCTTCCAAGAGAATGTGCATCACTTCTTTGGTGCACAGGCTGAGTATCTTTCGATACTGTAGAGTGATAAGTTTGGCGAGAGGGAACACGGCCGCGGCTGTCTTCCTTTTCACTGACTAACTCAATGACCCAGCCTGCAAAGAAAGTCGCTCGTGCTCCCTTGGCCTCAAAGTCCAAGACTGTTACCTCGAAGAACCCGCTCGTGGATGCCACGCCTAAGAACTTTGGGATTGGCCAGGCGGTGCAGCCCAAGAGGAACTTGTCTAGATTTGTTAAGTGGCCGCAGTACGTTAGATTGCAGAGACAGAAGAAGATTCTCTCGTTGAGATTGAAGGTGCCTCCTGCCATTGCCCAGTTTCAGAGAACTTTGGACAGAAACACCGCGGTACAGACCTTGAAGTTGTTCAACAAGTATAGACCCGAGACCGCTGCCGAGAAGAAGGAGAGATTGACAAAGGAGGCTGCAGCCGTTGCCGAGGGCAAGTCCGCCAAGGAGGCGTCGCCTAAGCCCGTTGTGGTCAAGTACGGGTTGAACCACGTTGTGTCCTTGGTGGAGAACAAGAAGGCCAAGTTGGTGTTGATTGCCAATGACGTTGACCCCATCGAGTTGGTGATCTTTTTGCCCGCGTTGTGCAGAAAGATGGGCGTTCCATACGCCATTGTCAAGGGCAAGGCTAGATTGGGGACGTTGGTCCACAAGAAGACCTCTTCCGTTGCCGCCTTGACTGAGGTTGCCTCTGCCGACGAGGCGGAGTTGGCCAAGTTGGTTATTACCATTAATGCCAACTTCATTGAAAAGTACGAGGACTCCAGAAGACACTGGGGTGGTGGTATCATGGGCTCCAAGTCCAACGAGAAGAAGGCCAAGAGAAACAAGCACATGGATGTCAAGGCTTAAATGTAACATAATGCACAACACAGAGATCATAGAGCTGATGTATGGAGTGAAGTGGGGAAGCTAGCCTCATGCATCGCGTTAGGGCTGTGCCCTAGTTTTTGTAACGTGACCGCACGCCTGAATCGAGATGGAAAATTTTCGCTTGCACCGCGCACCCACTGTGCCGGACCGCGTGCTCGCGGCCGCACCACGCTAGCATTCCTCTTGAAACATCTCAGCAATCTCTTTCGCTTAGTTGGAGATTATATCGTAACAAACGGTATGTATCGCAATCAGGGTGGGAGATGCGTGAACATGCATAGTGCCTACTAGCGGCTGAATGAACAGATGCCGGGAACAACGTTGTCCTTGGCTGAGATGTATTCGGTTTCCCTCAACGAGGGGAAACCGGAAGGCTTCCAATTTTCACAAGCCAGCTCGATGCTATCGGCGACAGACCGTGGCTTGCCTCATTCCCTGCTGTCTTGCATATTGCTCTCCTTGCCATCTCGACCCCATGACCGCGATTGAAAATTATTTCTCGCCATTTTGGAATCTTCACTAACCTCTCTTTAGCAATGTCGAAGTCTAAGAACCATACCGCCCACAACCAGACCAAGAAGGCCCACAAGAACGGCATCAAGAAGCCTAAGTCGCACAAGTACCCTTCGTTGAAGGGTGTCGATGCCAAGTTCCGTCGTAACCACAGATACGCTTTGCACGGTACTGCCAAGGCCTTGGCCGCTGCCCGTGCCGAGAAGAAATAAGTTCACACTTAGGATGGATCGGTTGTCACAATAAAAGCTACATCAATAAGAGAGTACCTCCAGCTTGTAGAGAGAGGTTTATAAGTTGTGTTTTTGTGGCCGCATGCAAGCTGTGTACATGCGCACAAACACGATTTGCAGCCATAACAGTAGTTGAATTCGCTCCATTAGCAGTAAGCAGTAATCAAAGATGCCCGACAACCAAAGCATTGAAGTCTCGTCCTGCTTACATGAGCCCGAGTCTGAACCCCAGTTCTCTGACATCGCAGGTTCTTCCGTCGCAGCACACGAGCCTGAACCGGCTGGTGATGCAGGCAAGCCAAATCAGGATTCACACCCTGGAATTATTGAACCAATCCAGGACCCCGCCGTTACCACACAATGCAAGCCGCGGGTTTATATCAAGAACCTTGCATACAACACCACTGAGGAAGAACTTGAGGAGCTTTTCCGTGACTACAATTTGTACGTAAGATAGCTCCACAAACTCACGTGCCTCTACTAACACCATTAGGGTCAGTGTGATCATCCCAACCTACACGGTGCGTGGGTTCAGAAACCCAAGATATCGTCCATTAGGAGTGGCATATGCCGAGTTGAAGGCACATTCCGAGGTTGATGAACTCATTACCAAGTACAATGGCGTAGACTTCAATGGTCGCAAGATTGTGGTGAAACGATACCATGCGGTGAATGCAAAGAAAGAAGTGACAAAGCACGCACCGCCTGTTGAGGCTCCGGTGGAGAATCCACCCGACGAGACTCCCGACTCGATAGGGGTGCAATTTCTGCCCAGTCCCTACTCGCACGACACCATATTCATCAACAGGGTAGGACACAAGACCACGATCGACGACATCAAACAATTGTTTGGGCAGTACGACGTTGATCCAATCTACTTGTATGAGCAGAAGGCTCACAATCGCGGCAGGAGAAGGCTTTCTATGTCTGGTCGCCCCAGAAGTGCCTTGGTCACCTTCAACTCGGTGCGTCTGGTGTTGGATGTGATCAAGGAGTTGCAAGGCTGCAAACTTGGCGGTAAGGCCGTTGTATTAAGACAGGCTTTGCAAAGCAAAGTCGAAGAGGTGCTGCGGGCAGCCAATTCGACCGTTCTCGAGTGATAAGTAGCCGCGTGGCTTTGCTAAGAGACCTCATATATAGCCACCATCGTCTACACCCGATTATTTGCTGTCGTTCTTCTTGTATTACTCTCCTCCCTTAATCCTGGGTCTTCTGGGTACCTCTCAACAAACCAGTTCTTCTGGCGGCAATCAAACCAGCCTTTTGACCGGGGACGGCACCTCTGGAAATGGTGGAGGCCTTACCAATATGTTGATGGTTACCACCACCGTGGGGGTGATCAACCGGGTTCATGGCGACACCTCTGGTCTTGGGCCACGAGTTTCTCTTCACCTTGTACTTGTGGAAAGCTCTGCCGGCCTTCAACAATGGCTTGTCAATTCTACCACCGCCGGCAACAACACCAATGACACCTCTAGCGTCGGAAGAGAGAATCTTCTTGGCGCCAGATGGCAACTTGACTCTGGTCTTGCCCTCGTCGGGGTTGTGGCCAATGATGATGAGGTAGTTACCGGAGGTTCTGCCCAAGGCACCTCTGTCACCAGCCTTCTCCTCAACGTTGGAGACGATGGTACCTTCGGGCATGGAGCCGAGGGGCAACACGTTACCGACGTTCAAAGAAGCCTTCTTACCGGCGTAAATGAATTGGCCAGTGTAGACACCCTCGTTGGCAATGAAAGTCTCCTCTCTGATTCTGTACTTGTAGGGGTCTCTGAAGGCAACCTTGGCAAGAGGAGCACCTCTACCTGGGTCGTGGATGATCAGCTTGACGATACCACGGATGTAGCCGTGACGCTCAGCGTAGTCCAAGGTTCTCAACTTGGCAGCACCCTTTCTCAACCTCGTGTGGGAGGTGAAGATGGAGCCAGCACCCTTTCTCTGATTGCGAATAACTCTACCTGGGCGGTGTTAGTATAGAT
Source organism: Debaryomycetaceae sp. JAC-2022a (assembly GCA_032598715.1). NCBI lineage: Eukaryota > Fungi > Ascomycota > Pichiomycetes > Serinales > Debaryomycetaceae > Debaryomycetaceae sp. JAC-2022a. The sequence continues at coordinate 390,243 of CP095438.1, read as the reverse complement.
AATAGGCAAGGCCATCAGTCCGACTGCCTGACAAGGAAGTTTTCACACGGGGCGTCGCGTGGAGGCAAGGGCTCATCAGCGGAGAGAGTGGCTGCGATGGCGCGCACACATCCATGTATCATGGTGTTTACATACCCATTTCGTTGCTGTTGGTAAGAAGCGTCCAAGGTCGTGTTGCAAATTAACAATTGTGAGATTGGAAGGTGTGAGATTCGCGCCATAGTGGGGGAGTGAAAATTTTCGCACACAGTCACACGACCACGTGAGGGCAAAGCCCTTATACCTCATCACTTCGTACAACAATACTGCATATAACTGACCAAAATGGCTGCAATTTGCAGCCACTACTAATGAACGTAGTATTGCATCGGCACTAAGGAGTATTGCAACGCTTTAAGCGGATTCCGCATTACAGTGAAGTGATTTCAATCGCATTCATATTAATACTAAGAAAACTGCTTACGAAATAAAGCTACCTGGCATTTGGACCGGCTCATTGGAAGCAGGAGCGCCGCTCGTAGCACCAGTGGTAGAAGACGCGAGGTTGGTGGACTCAGCAGGCCCCTTAGTAGGGTGAGTGTAGGGTTCGTTCGATGACTGACCAGTGGTTGCACTACCAGAGTTTGAGGTGCTTCTGGCTAAACTGGACTGCCCAGCAATGGCGGCTGTGGCAATCTTATTGCCTCTCTCGTCGAAAACGTTGCCAGTGTTGGAGTCAATTTGGAGTTCCTTCACGTTACGCAATAAATCAGGGTGGCCCTTAAGCTGCTCCACCGTCTCGCTGGCAATATGGTTGGCGGCGGCACTATCTTGGGTTCCCCTGACGGTAACCACGATTTCACTGGCAGACTTGCCAGTGGAGTGGCCCGTGGCACCGGCACCACCCAAAATGCCGGCCTGGTCAGACTTCCCGGTGCTAGTGTAGCCTGAGCCCTCTGGCTGCCCAACATTACCCAATTTGCCGTCTTCGGCATCTTTCTCCAATTTCGACTTGACGGCTTCGTGTTGCTGGTGATATTTGTTGCCAATGTTCTTGTCTTGACCCACTGGAGGCACGTACTCAGAGCTCTGTTGGCCAGCGATACCAGCAGCAGCGCCACGTGGCTGAGAAGAGCCAGAATTTGAGCCCTCGGCCGCCTTGTAGATCTCCTTTGTCTCAGTATTGATCACCAACTTTCCCGAAGACAAGTCAACACCCTTGTCGAGCAACTCTTTGGAAGCCTGGTGAGCTATCTTGGAGGCGGCCGCTTCATCCTTGACACCGACGACTTCAACAGTCAAGCTCTCACTGTTGGATGGAGCCGCACCATGCTGACCACGGTGAGACCCACTGGAGCCCAAAGCGGCAGCACCAGCAGCACCGGTGGCACCCCCAGCAGCGGCACCAGCAACAACGCCAGAGTGTCCGTGAGAATGGCTACTGGTAGTCGAGCCAGAGCGCACTCCCTCAGGTTGCACATTGCCCAATCTCCCCTCTTCGGCATCCTGTTCCAACTTGGACTTGACGGCCTCGTGCTGCTTGTGAAACTTATCGCCGATATCCTTGTCCTCACCAACAGGCGGCACATAATCGTAACCCTGACTCTGCTGTGATTGGTGGTGAGAGTAACCAGCACCAGAAGCGCCACCAACGGCAGCACCAGTGGCCTCAGATGCCTGCTTCGAGCTGACATCCTTGGCAGCCTTCACTTCACCCATCTCGTATGCGCCTTGCTGAGCACCTTGACGGTACAACTCCTGGTGCTCCTGCTTCGAGAGATCTTTGTTTGCATCCGTCTCATGTTGCTTCTTGCCTCCGATAATGCCACCCAAGATACCCCCCAGACCGGCGGCCTTAGAGCCACTAGAATTGTCCTTGAGTGGTTTGGTTTCGTTTTGTGAGTAACCCGTCTTTTCTTGAGGAGTCAGCGGGAGGTTCTTGTTGGAGCCGTGGTGTTGAGCGTGGTATCTCTCATCGGACGCAGCGGCACCGGCGGCTGGCGCCGTCGCGCCCGTCGATTTTAATGGAGAGCCGCTGGGTGCACCGGCAGCCAGGGAGTTACTTCCATCGCTGGAGCCGTGGTGCGTTGTGTTCTCATTGTGAGCACCGTGGGATGCGTTCTTGGAACTAGCAGCCACGGCACCCGTGGCTGCACCAGCGGCGGCACCAGTAGTGGCACCATGGTGCTTGTGAGTCGCATCCAGATCATGGTACCTGTCAGTAGACTCATAGTGCTTTTCGCACAGCGAAGTGGAATGGTGCTCACTGTGAGAGTCGCCTCTCAGGGATGTGCTGTCATTGGGCGACCCGTGCTTGCCCCCAGTCCTGGTGAATGTATTCTGATTTTGGAAGACTTCGGCAGGCACTGGTTGCACATTGTCGCCGGTCTTATTCTTCGATTCATCCTCTTCTTCCAAGACACCGCTCTTGCCGTGGTGTGCAGCAGCCCTCTTAACCTCCTCGGAGTTCTGTTCAGCAATCTCAATCAACGAACGGTCATCGTTCTTGATCCCGTGCTTGCGGTTGTGCTCCACCATTTCGGCCTCCAAGTCACGCTTAGGTCCGTTGTCTTCATCCGCAGGACCCGTAGAGTCGGAGGTCTCGGGCTTCTTCTCTTGCACGATATTCCCACTCGATGGGTGCGCTGGCTCCTCCTTGACGTCGGGATGGTTTCTAACAGCAGTAGCGATCAAAGACTCCTTCTCGCTGCCTGCACCGGACCCGCCAACAGGTGATCTGGTGGAGTGGCTTTGCGACCGCGCCGAGTTCGACGAGAGACCAGTTGCAGCAGCAGCTGCACCCGTGGCGGCAGCAGCTGCGGCGGCTGTGTTCTTGATACCTGACGTGATGCCTCCAGAGTTGTCCGGAGCGTTGCCCCTAGGGGTTGTTTGCTCATAAGACAAGTCCTTGTTGGTAGTGGATGAGTCAGCAGCCTGAGAGGCGTGGGTTACGTCGTGGTCCTTGCTGTGGACAGCGTTGGAGTCACCGGAACCCCAACCAAGAGAGCTCAAAACGCCACCCGTAGACTTTCTGCCCTGCTCAGTGCGTTCCGCGGAGGCATGGTCAGTGGTCTCACCGTGGGGGTTGAGCCCTATCGCTGCTGCCGCACCGCCAATGGCACCAGCAATGCCACCCATGACCCCAGGAGACTCACTATGGGTGGCAGAGCGGTCAGTGGCATCGTGGTGAGTGCCAGACGTCGTAGCCGGGTCTAAAGAACGGTGGTCGGTGTATACCTTGTCACCCGAACCAATCACCCCAGCGTTGGAGTTGGTGGAGTGAGTGTTAACACCCGCCGTGTTGGAGGACTCGTGAGCACCATAGCCAACGGCGCCTGCCGCCAATGCTGCGGCCGCGCCAAGGGCGCCCTTGGCACCATCAAGCACGCCTGGCTGGTTGGGGTCAGAGGTGCGCACAGTGTTAGTGTGGGGCCCAGTGGCCTTGTCAACGGCAGCTCCGGTAGTCGAGGGCTGCGAGCGGCTCGTGGTGGCACCAGCGTCGTAGGCACCGTGCTCGACGCCCGACTGGTACGACTGGTTGGCAACCCCACTCGTATACGCACTCTGGGTGGCTCCTTCATGCCGCTGCTGCTGCTGCTGCTGAGCAATTGCCTTTTCAGCGCCAGCGTTGTAGGCCGCATTGTGCACACCCTGCTGGTAGGCCTTGTCCTCGACCTTCTTGGATGTGTGGGACGAAGTCCCAGTCTGGCTGGTGGTATTAGCACTGGTAGTATTAGCGTGCTTCCTTGAGGCCAAGGGCTCATCGTACACGGCATCGGTCGACGCCGAGTCACTAGAGCCTTTGTGGCCGAGGTGAAGCGCATCAATGTCTCGTTGAGTGGCATCGATCTCAGCATCCAATTGTGCGACCTTGGCGTCGTAGTCGGACTGCGGCTTGTGCTTGGAGGCCAAGACGGCTCCACCAGTACCGGCAGCGCCCACCCCTTCAACGCCACCAGCAAAATCGCCACGCTTAAGTCCTGACTTTTCCTCGGTAGTGGTGCCCTGCCCAACTAAATACGTGTTCTCGGGATGGGCGACGGGGTTGTGGTACCCATCCTCTGTGGCGTACCCGGTGGGCTCCGTTCTCAAATCCTTGCGCGAGTTGACCGTTGCCTGTGTGGCCTCGGGGAAGCGCCCGTCGTTGTTGTTATACGCACCGCCCTGAGTGTCTTTGGGGTTGAAAAAGATTCCGGTTCCCTGCCTCACCTGCTGATCGTCGGTGTACGCTGGCTGAGAGTTCTCCACGAGCCCCTCAGAGTTCTTCGAAGTGGACTCGACAGTGCTAGAGTTGATTGCCTGGCCGCGGATAGCATCTTCAGGGTCGTGATGGTTGGAGCTGCCACTGCCGGCAGCACCGACACCTGCACCGGCCGCGCCACCGTAAGCGGCGGAGGCGGCCGCAACGGCGGCATTGTGGCCGTGTTTAGTGTCATGCACAACGCCTCGGTCGGTAGGTTGCTTCTGGTTGGCGAAATCGCCGGCAAGCGGTCTCTCGATGGCGTGGCGTTGCACCGCGGGGGGCTGCGACACCACCTTGCCCACCGACGACGAGGCAAGCACGGTTGGATCGGAGGACGTTGTCGACTTGTAGTAAGGCAGTGCATTGCTGCCCGTCACCTTCGACTCATGCTGGCCCTTAGTGAAGCCCTCGTGGTACGCCTGCTCAATCACCGACTTGTGCGGGCCGTCCAAGCCCTTGAGCCCCGCGAGCCCGCCCGCAGAGCCGTACGCACCGCCAGAGGTGCTGCCGCCAAACCGCTCCTTCTCGCCGCGTTTTCTCCCTTCCAAGTAGGCCGCGTCAAGAACCTCTCTGGTTGTTGCAGGATCTGTCTCCTCGCTTTTAGACGACGACCGCGAGTGCAGCTTGAAGGGTTTGGTCAATTTTGACATAAAGCTTTTGTCTTCTGACATGACTGTGTTTGGTTAACTGATAATAGTACAATTGATTCAATTGGTTGAGCTTTGCAATTGAACGTGTGAAGTTGGGATCAAAGAAGCGTGCTAGCGGTATCTTCCTTTTTATAACCCGTTTGAACGGCAACCCCTGTTGACAGCTCACCGTAGCAAGCAACTCTAAGTTGCAGCCATTATGCAGCACCGCGAATTCCCAGCAATATTGTTATATACAGGAAATGACGTAGCTAGGACACTAGCAACGATGCGGCGACTACGCCGCACACGTTTGCACTACCTTGAGCATACCACGGCCACTCGTAGATGACGTGATCACCACCGATGCAACTAACACTATCGACATGTACGCTCATTATTCAAACCCGGTTGGCTTACGTGACTACAGGAGTACCCCTCTTCGCGAAAACTCTCGCTGCCCCCCTCATCTCCGCAAACTGTAATTGTGTGGTGTGATGTGGCAGTGCTTCCTTAATATTGTTATTTTTGTATTTGAGAGGGATGCCACAGGCGCATCACGTGCGCCTACCTGTACTCGGGCATCTTGTTGCTCTTGTTGTACACTAATCTGGTCACCAACCATTCCAAGCTTTCGCGAAGACCCTTGTTCTCTAGCACCGACACCGGAAGTAATTTCAGGTCAGTCGCCTCCAACTCAGACACGGCTTGGATGAACACGCTGGTCTTGAGCGACACCAAGTCCACCGCCTCGGGCAAGTCCTGCTTGTTGGCCATCATCAAGATGGGCACGTTTACGGTGGTGGTGTCGTCAAGTTCGGCGTCGTCGTCCTCGCTGCGCCACGACGGATTATGCAGGATCTCCATGAGCGTTTCGTAGCACTCCTCGAAGCGCGCAGTGTCAGTGGAGTCGATGACGAATATTATTCCGTGGCACTGGCGGAAGTAGCGCGACCACATCGAGCGGAGCGACTGTTGGCCGCCGAGATCCCAAAACTTCAAGTTTATGTTGTTGTAGGACTTGGCGAGACCCGACTCAGGCAGCGCCTCGAACCTGATGGTAGTGGTATTCTGGCCCACCGTCGGTAGAATGCGTTTGCGTTTGAGGGCGATGGTTGTATCAACCGCGTCGGCGTTGACAGTTTTGTGAGACTCGGGCGACGCATACAAAAGCTTTAAATGCTCGAGGAAGGTGGTCTTGCCCGCGTTGTCTAGGCCGAGGATTAGCACGTTGTACTGTTCTCGCTTCGTGTACTGTGTGTAAAGTGACAGGGCGAGATGGAACATGAAATTGCGGCTTGGTATAGCGTGGGGAACACCTCCAATGCCTCGCAGCGGCGCCAAGCACCTGCCAGCACTCCCGCACGAGCGCGCGCGCGTTGCCAGCGTTTGGCCCGCACGTGCCGCTGAGATCTGAATTTTGCCAGTCGCGCCTATAAATACCGCGATGAGGCTACTTTTTCTCATCATTCTTCCACCAGCATTTTCGTCCTATTTCAGATTGTCATCTTCATTCGAGGCTTTTGGAGCAGAGTATCTTCTCTTCTGTAGCTTGGAATGTGGCTGACAGTCTGAAAGGCTGCATGTTGAGGCTATGCCTGTTACACTTTATGATGAATACATTGATAGGGACAACTGAGTGTTCGTTGAAGAAGTTGTCAAGATAGTAGAAAAATTCTGATAGTGTGACAGACAGAAACCACAACAAGCGCCTAATAACTTGTAGTCAACTGCGCGTAGCTTACTCTGTGGTGGGTGGCACGGCTGTGGCCCCTCGTCGGACTAAATCCTGCATATCACTACGCGAGCTTAGCCGCGACCGTGTAACCCCATTGTCTTATCACAAAAACTCCCCATCATCTCGTCGACGAGTTTGCCTGCCATGTCCTTCAAATTCCCAAGCTTCAGTCTTCAGGCCATCCAGGACTCGCTTCCCTCGGTCGACCTCGAGAACTTTACCAAGTCGCTCTCCAACGCCAACGCGTCCAAGACCGTGCAGCAGTACCTGGACCAGCTTAAACACACGATCGAGCCCTTCGCCTCCAAAACCGGCCAGCTCCTTCTGCAGCAGTTGCACCAAGTACAGCAGCTTGCCGCGACACACATCAACAATGCCAACATCGAGGTTTCCGAGTTACCGCAGGAATACTTGGAATTGGAGCAAAACTGCGACAAGTTGCTCAAATTCTACACCGCGTTGACGCACTTCATCAACGACACCTACGCTCAAGTGGCGTATGACTACCCACCGGGTAACACCTCGCTCAGTAAGATCCGTGATGCCAACGTTGGCGGCCTTCTTGGATCCAAGTTCTCGCAATTGCGCAATGCTCTGTCTCCTCAAGAGTTGGAAAAGATTTTGCTTGGCCAGGCACCACCCAAAGATGGCGAGGGGACCCTTGAAAACGAGACCCCCGATGCACCCCCGGCGATGCCACGCACCTTATTTCACCAATTGGCTGCTCTCAGCGCCAACAACGCTGACAACTTGAGTCCGCTGCCGTTGGCAACGGCGTTGGGCCATGTAGGTACTGCATACAGGCAGGTGGGCGAGGGTCGGTTGCAACAGGACCACATTATCATTGAGCAATTGAACAATGCGTTGGTGCGCATCTTGGATGAGGAGTTTGTCAAGGTGACCGAGTTGCGCAAACGGGTGTATGCGGCCAGAGTGCAGTTTGATGTCGCTCGCGCTGGGATCGATCAGGACGTCGAGGAGGAGAACGAGGACTTGATCGCCAAGGAGGACGAGTTGGTCCATGCTACTGAGCTGGCGGTGACCGCGATGAAGCGCTTGTTGCGTCCCGCGGACAACGTCAGCTTGTTGAAGGTTTTTGTGGCTGCGCAGCGCGAGTACTTTGAGACCGCGGCCAAAAGGCTTGCGGCGGCCGCCAAGGAGTTGGACCAGATTGAACTCGAGGATGACGAGGAGTAGGTGTGGCCCTGTAATATACAAACATCAAACATACGTAGCACCCGTGGCCGAACGGCGCTGTTTTTTCGCAGCCAAATTCGGCACTCACACGAAATCAGCCCAAGGCACCTATGGGTCGACAGGCAGCGTACACGGACAAGCGGATCACCACCAACTTGGCGCACACAGTGGAGCCTATCGTGCGACATCGCATCCTCGACTCCATCTTCTACAAGCGATATTTGTATCTCACCAATGAGCTGACGGTGCTCCCCATCGTGGTGCAGCACGTTCACTTTGTGGCGGGGACGGACTCTGTGGGGCGGCCATCGCCGTTCCTCTGCTGCTTGCTTCGGCTTCTCGAGCTTGAGCCCAGCGCCGAGATCGTACAAATTTGCCTTGAGCAGCCGCACTTCAAGTATTTGACCGCGCTCATGTTGGCGTACGTGCGGTTTGCCGCCAACATGAGCGAGAGCAGGCGCTGCTTCGAGGTGATGGAGCCATTCTACCGTGACTACAGAAGGCTACGATTCCGGCAGCCGCCGCAGGTGGTAGATGGCAGGACAGTGAGGTTCAGGGTGGGGTTTGTGGACGAGTGGGTGCACCAATTGTTGACCCAGGAGCGCGTATTGGGGTTGATATTGCCGCGCTTGAAGAGCCGGTGGGCGCTAGAGGACGAGGGCTTGCCGCCTAGGGTTTACGGGGACCGTGGTGACACCGAGAGGAGCGATGCCGACGACGACTCGGAGCAGGTGGCCGCCGGTGTGAGGAACACCCCACAGGCAGGTTGCGACAGCGATAGTTACGAGAGCGATAGTGAGTAGATACTGCATGGGACGAGACGAGAGGCACCGTGCCGTGTAGCACGCAAGCTTTGCTGGCACACTGAGGCTTACAGAGCTACGTAGCAATAGACGTCCCGGGCGCTTGGGGTATCCGCGCTGGGCGCTCCGCTAGGCGCGCGACGCGCTGCCGAAAAACTGCCCTCGGTGACCTGTGTTGGTAACGTGCCCGCCTCCGCCCCTTTACCATGGCTATATCTGTGCTCCAGCCCGACGGGTCTGCCGCCGCGGCACTGAAGTCGAAAGTCGTCTTCATTGCGTTCCTATTTGTGGTATCGCTCGTGTCGTTCGTGTGCCAAACCGAGTTCACGCTGTCGGCGTACAAGCTCGGGTTCAAGGAGCCCATCTTCCTTCTCTTCATCACGCACGGCCTGTGGTGGGCCTTGTGGCCATTGCAGGTGTTGGTGGTGGCCACGTGGCGCACGTGGGACAAGTTCCATCGCGATAAGGCCGGCGGCTCGCCATTCTCCGCCGCTACCGTGGGCCCTCACGCCGCCTACAACAACCCCGGCCCGGGAGCTGCCGCCGGCGCGGCACGCTACCAGCGGCTCGACTCGCACTCGCAGCTCCTTGAGGAGCAGCCGGAACCGCTGCTCCCGCCGCAAGCGCTTGCCAGCGCCCCGCGCAACGCGGGGCAGCGTTACCTAAACTACTTCCGCAAGTCTATCGTCAAGCAGATGCACAACGTCTACCACACCTCCATCCTTGTGTATGAGTGCAACGTCAACGGCGACGAGCGTACCGAGAATCTCCACCTCCTCATCGACCAAAACCCGCACATCTCCGCCACAAACTCGATCTGGGCGTGTGGGCGGCTGCTCTGGCCCACGCCGTCGTTTCAGTACATCTTGCGCCGCAGTCTCGCGGTCACCGTGGTGTTGACCGTAGCAGGCAGCACGTGGTACGCGGCCATGCTGTTGACGTATGCCTCCGACGTGACCGCCATCTACAACTGTCTGGCGTTCACGGCGTACGCGTTCGCAATCCCGCTCTTGGGGGAGCGCTTTTCGTGGTTGAAGGCGCTGCTGGTGGTGGTGGCCGTTGGCGGCGTGTTTGTGGTGGCGTACCTGGGCGAATCGAGCTCGGGGGGTGACGCAGAGTATCCTTACCGCTTCTTTGGCAATCTTCTTATCTTGGTGGGGGCAGTGCTCTACGGATACTACGAGGTGCTCTACAAAAAGTACCTCTGCGTGGCGCCACACTTGGCCACCGTCATCACCCCCAGACGCCAAATGGCGTTTGCCAATTTCGTGATGGCGTTCTTGGGGGTGTTCACGTGGTTGATTCTTGCCACGGGGATGGCGGCGTGCCAGTTGCTGGGGCTTCACGATTTTGCGCTCGGCGGGCACGGGGCAAGAGTGTGGGGTTTTGTGAGCGGGCTGGTGGTGCTGAACTTGGTGTTTAGCGGGCTGTTCCTCCTGCTCATGGCGTTGACGCTGCCAGTGTTGCTGTCGGTGAGCAGCTTGTTGACAATCTTCTTGATTGGCATCGTCGAGTGGGTGCTCTACGGCACCACCCTCAGCCTGCAGCAGTTGGCCGGCGACATGCTTGTGGTGATTGGGTTTGTGTTGTTGACCACAGCACTGTGGAAGGAGATCAGCGAGGGGCGGGACGACGACGACGTCGACGCTGTGAGCACATACCTGATGGCCATCAGCACCGAGACTACATAGAGAAGATAGTGGCGTTGGCAATTTTGTAAAGTACGCATTTTCCGTTTTTTCTCATCTTGTAATCAGCCTTCATGACGGTGGAGCAGGATACTACCGATGAGGCGTTTCGCGGGCTCATGCGCGACTTGAACCTCGATGCGCGCCAGTTTAGGACCTACAACTTTGCCCTGCTTGGGTACGACGAGTTGGTGGCGGCGAAACGCGAGATTGAGCGTCAGTTGGAGCTCTTGTTCGCGGTGTTGCGCAATACCTATGGTGCCACCATGGACACGCCGTTGGTGGTCAACGGGTATCCTCGCGCAGACATAGACGTGGTCGGGGTGCGGTTGGTGCGCGTCAAGATCATCCGGGTGCGCAACGACTTGAAGCACTTGATGCAGTTGCTCGAGGCCAAGCTCGTTGAGCGCTTCCGCGCGGGGGAGGCGCTGCCCTCGCCACAGGCGGCGCTGGCGCTGGTGTCGGCGCCAACGACGGTTGTTGCGCGGGCGTTTGCCACTGTGGACACAGTGGCAGACGACTCTCCCGCCTTCCACAGCGGGTTACGCCCCGGTGACCGCGTCGTTGCCTTTGGCGACGTTGATGCCGCTACCCCCGACAAGCTAGCACGTGTGGCGGTGGCCACCAGAAACCACCTCAACCGTCGCCTCGAGGTCGCGGTGGAGCGCGGCGACCGCACCGTGACTTTGCACCTAACCCCAACAGACCAATGGGGCGGCCGTGGCGTGCTAGGGTGCCAGCTCACCATGGATGCTACATGAAAAGAAATCTTGCATAATCAACCCCCATGCAATGTGCTTGTAAACGTATATACATCGCCGCTCTCCAAGACGTAGTCCTCCATGCCTTCCAACTCCCAGTCGGTGTCGTTGATCAACACCAAGATACCGGGGCGAACCGTGTTGTCCTCGAGAAATACGGGCACATCCTTCGAATCGGTGATTACGTGCTGGCAGATGTAGGCAATTAAGTCTCGCATGGTGCCGTCTTCGAAAGGAAGCGTGCACGCGTGTTCGCGCACATGGCCCGAGATGACATCGAGTCCTCCAAGGAATTCGATCTTGCACTTCATGCCGCCAGCCCTACAGATGCGGCCTCAGCTTAGCGGCCACGGCTGCGATGGCTGTGTGCACTCCCCTTGCCTGGCGCCGTTGGCGGTGCGGTGCGCGGAAAAAAGGGCACACGTCACCCCGAGCACCACCACCATGATGCACTCCATGCTTGTAGTGGCGTTCCTTGTGGCGCTAGTGCGTGCCTTCGACGCATTGGTGGTCTATGACCCCACGGTGCATGATCTCGGCGCCGATCCAGCGCAGTTGGACCCGCTGCTCTCGCAGTTCTTCCACGATGCGTTCCAGCTGTTTGAGGTGAAGGCCTACACCGACGAGACGTTGGACCTCTTTGTGGCGGGACAAGTCAAGTATCTGCACGTGGTGCTCCTCCCCTCTTCGAGGAAAACCATGGCCAAAAAGAACCTCAACCAACGCACCTTGGTTGAGTTTGTGGAGGCAGAGGGCAACGTGTTGGTTGTTGGCGGCAACGCGCTGGTGATTCCCGACGACGTGCGCCTCTTTTTGAACGAGTTGGGGATCTTCCCCTCCCCCAAGGGCTTCCAATTGCACGACTACTTCAACGAGGAGGCGGCCCTGGTATTGTTGAGTGCCGCCAACTTTGTCACCCCGCAAGTGTTGCCCTTTGTCAACGCCACGGGTGAGACTGTGCTGTATGCAGGCGGGGCTGCGCTACTCTCAAACAACCCTCTCCTCTTGCCGCTTGTGCAAGCGTCAGAGACATCCTTCACTAGCGACGACACTGCAGCCCTCACCGAGGATGGTACGTGGACATTTGGCACACAGGGTTACGCTGCATGCGGCTTCCAGGCCTTAAACAATGCACGCGTTGCCTGGGTTGGCGCGCCCTCGCTCTTGGGCCCAGAGCTCATTGAGTGGGTGTTTCAGCAACGCGGCGTTCTCAAACTCCAGTACGTGCAACACCACAAGGCTGAGGAGCCCGAGCATCTCAACAATTCCACCTTGTACCGCATAAAAGACCAAATCATCTACACTGTGGGCGTTTCCGAGTTCAAGCAGGGAGAGTGGGTCCCCTACGAGGCCCAGGGAGATGCCAACCAGTTGCAGTTGGCGTTCAAGATGTTGGATCCGTACCAGAGGCTCAATTTGCAGCCGTTGGGACCCACCCAGTCACGCGTCGATGGCCCCGTGGATACTACTGCCTACTTTGTTAACTTCACTGCCCCTGACCACCACGGGATGTTCACTTTCGAGTTGGACTACCAACGTGCGGGTCTCAGCTACTTGCTCGACAAGCGCATTGTGACGGTGCGGCATTTGGCCAATGACGAGTACAAGCGGTCGTGGTTGATCCCCAACGCGTGGGTGTACATTGCCAGTGCAGGCTTTGTGGTGGTGATGTGGCTTGTGTTTGTCATCAACTTTCTTTACATTGGCAACGTCGACTATAGTAAGAAGAATGTTTGAAGATTATAGATTCAAAATATAAAGGAACAAGAGGGATAGGGTCAAGATGACACGACGGTAGTGGCGTTGAGACGTTGTGCGTCCTGAACGTACTCGACCCCTAGCGGCTTCAGCCAGTCAGGCACGCCCAAGCGCGCATCGCAAAAGAGGTTGACGCGGTCACTGGATGCACAGTAGTATGCAGCCTTGGTCACGACGCTAAGCTTCTCCATGTTGTCCTTGAACTCGCTGTTGCCGATAAATTTCAGCGACGTGATGCTCCAAACAGAAACTCTTTCTCGTGGGACAAACGTCGCAAAGGTTGGGCGACTTAAAATTTGTCCCGTCGTGCCCGGGTTGAGCCAGCACCGTGTAGAACCGGCCATGGTAATAGACTTTTTGATGGTGAGACCCAACTTTGTCTCAAGGGTCAAGATAAAAATTTCGACGCCTGAGACCTGAGAGCCCTTGATGCTGACACTGGCGCCCATCAGGTAGCCAAACGTTATGGCACCCAGCTCCCCAAATTCTTGCAGCTGGCACGCGCTCACGGGGATGAGCCCTGGATACTCCTCATTGCGAACGTTTTCATGCGAAAACTCGATCCATTCGGTGGTGGCGAATTGTTTGGGTGCAAACGGGTTCCACCACCATCCTAACAGATCAATGTTCTCAACGTGATCGGGGTTGTTAGCGGGGGGTTTCCTCTTTGCAAGGTAGGTACCGGTGTCTTTGATGATGAAGACAACGTTATCTGGTGCCTCTTTCAAGATCTGGCGGTACCGAGAGGTGGACTCCAATTCTGCCATATTCTTAACCTCATACTTCTCGATAGCTGGCGTGGCAGCGTTACTTTGTAGCATTACGGTAGGGGCTCTCTGCACAACATAAGCGCAAACAGCATACACCATGTACACCAATATGAATGTGAACATAGCTCTGACACCCGGTGGATAGCTGGTGGCGACCGCCGCTGATTTGGATTATTTGGTATCGTAGGTGCCAGCATAAGAGAAAAGTGGATCATCCAAATCGAGCGAGATAGGCCGAAAGTTAGGTTCTATAGTCGAGACCAGATGTTGGGCATACTGAATACCCCAATATGCCACTAGACAAGTATCGATGCCCATGGAGCGAGCCAATCTTGGTTGCGATATCGAATGGTTTGCAGCCAATCTAAATCATGTGACCTAGAGCGAATCCGCCTGAACACGAAATTTGTCAATACTGTGACAGGAGGCACTAGATCCGCCCACTATGTCGGAAGCGCAAAGCCAAGAGCAGGACAGGAAGGCACAGCTCTTGCAAAACCAGTACAATAGATATCAAGAACTGCTCACCGAGCTTCAGTCCCAGCTCAATGCGGCGGCCTCTCAGATCGAAGAACACACGATAGTGGACAAGACCCTCAGCGCCATTCCACCAAAGGATCGCACGGGACGCAAGTGTTTCAAGATGGTAGGGGGGGTTCTAGTACAGAAGTCTATCGACGATGTCATAAAGATCTTGGACCAGGACATGAAGACGTTGAACAAACAAAGGGCCAGCTTGGAAAGTGAGGCTGTCAAGGTGAAAAGAGAAATGGAAACTTGGATGAAGGAAAAGAATGTCAAGATCGTGCGCCAGTGAGGCTGTCGCGGTGGTTAGTTGTACAATAATCAGCAGTTCATAGAGATCATATTCACGTGTATTAAAGTAATTCAGGCGAGTGGCCAGCGAAGAATCTCGCTTTTGGCGGTTCACTCGACTGTAGGAGGATTATCTTTTCAAGTCGAGATCGAAGTCAAATACTGCTGGCGCGCAACGCTATCTTTGTTCAAGTCGCGGTTGATGGCTTCCCATTTGGGCTCGTCTTGGAAGAGGCGCACGGCCGTGACCTGCTTTTTCTCACTCGTCAAGGTGAAGCGGTGGTAGATTCCCGCAGGCAAAATGAGCAAGTCGTGTGCCGTCAAGTGAGTACGGATCCAGCGGTCATTGGCGTTGCGCACATCAAAGTAGCCCTCGCCGTCAACGATGTAGCGGATTTCCTCATCTTCATGGAAATGCTCGTGGTAGAACTGCGCCATCTTGGCGTTGTAGGCGTCCAAGTCTGCGAAGGAGTTCACACTGAGCAGGATCACGTCACGGTTCTTGTAATTTCTTTCTTTGGCGATCCTATTGAGTTCGTCTTCCAGGTCCACCTTGCGGTAAATCACGCCAATTTCAGCGAGTTCCTCCAAAGACACGGGCTCGCCCGAGTTATGCGCGTCCGTGAAGTCCTCTGGTGTGTCCTTGTTATCGTGGTAGTACGCGGAAACCATATTGCGACTGGTAGAGTATTTGATTCAGCGTAATCTAGGCTTTATGTAAGCGTCGATTCGCGCGCAAGCCACAATCGGTAAAATTGTGTCATGTCCAATTACCAAATTGCCGCTACAGCGGAGTTAGATGACAGTGTGGGGTTTGTACAATACATAGGAGGCTTTTTAGGTGGATGTCGCTTTACAAGTCATTCTTCGTGGGTTTCCAGGCCCGGTGTATGCAGTTGCCACCCGATTGACAGGTTTAGGCGCACGTGGGCTGTGTGGCTGCGAAAAGTAGTTCGGAAAGGACCATTTGTTGCACGACGCCAACAGCGCTCTAAACATGGACGTGACCCCTTCTCGTAGTGTTAAGAGGAGAGAGTTCTTCACATTCGTCTAGTCAAAGACTTTGAGAACTTCCAGAACTGGTCTCAACACAAAAATCAGTGCATTTCAGCTGCGGATCGTAAGTAACAAGTCGAACTATATGTTGCACGAAACTGAAGTGTTTTCTGTCAAGTAGCGTACCCTGTTGATGAGTCGAATCGGATCCCGGTTCCATCTACTGCTCTCTAAATCTCAAGTTGCTGGCATGAATCAGAGCTCTTTTTAGGCTGAGCAGACCCCCCCCAAAATATCACGTGACGAAGACCATTACATGAGTTTTCCGTTTTTCACTGCATCCGAATATAAACTCGTATCAACATGTATAATAACAGCCACGGTAATAGCTACGGCAATGGAGGTGGCGGCGGGGGCTACGGAGGTAGTGGCGGGAGCTACGGTGGTGGAGGTGGCGGTGGCTACGGCGGTGGAGGAGGCGGCGGCTACAATGGTGGCGGTGGTGGAGGAGGCTACGGCGGCGGTGGGAATTACCGTGGAGGTGGAGGTGGCGGGGCGCCGTACGGCCAAAGTCTCGACAACCAGCTCGCTTCTCAGGAGAAGAAGACGGCACACCGACGCACCGTAGATCACGGTAACAACATGGGCCGCTGGTACATCAACCGCTCGCTCGGACTCCCGCCGCAATCGGTGGGCAAGGTACGCCCAGAACTGTCGTACTTGATTGACTTGTTACCGCCCCCTGCATACAGCGGCAATGTCAGACGTAACATGGGTGTGATGGACACCCAGGCGAAGTTTGTACATCTCTCCTCAAACAAGGCCAAACATACCATCAACACTGTCAAATGGACCCCCGAGGGACGGCGTCTTGTGGTTGCGTCCCACCTGGGAGAATTCACCGTTTGGAACGGAATGACGTTCAACTTCGAAACCATCATGCAAGCGCACGACCTGGCGGTGCTACTGCTTCAGTACCTGCACAATGACGAGTGGTTGCTCAGTGGAGACCAAGAGGGCAATATCAAGTATTGGCAGCCAAACTTTAACAATGTAAACATCATCCAAGGTCATCATACCGATGCCATCCGCGACATTGCCTTCCTGCCCAACGATACCAAGTTCGTCACATGTCTGGACGACCTGCTGCTCAAAGTGTGGAACTTCAATGACGGCCGCGAGGAGCGGACACTAGCAGGCCACCACTGGGACGTCAAGTCCGCAGATTGGCATCCGACAATGGGGCTCATTGTGTCGGGCTCCAAGGACAACTTGATCAAATTGTGGGACCCGCGGGCGCCATCGTGTATATCCACGTTGCACGGTTTCAAGCACACCATTACTAGGACGCGGTTCCAACCGAATGGTACGCAACGATTGTTGGCCACGACGCTGCGTGATCGACTGTGCCGGGTGTTTGACTTGAGGACCATGCGCGACATCTTGGTGATTCGTGATCATGAGACTGACTTGCTGTGCGTCGCGTGGCACCCAGTGCACTCGCTGATGCTTACTACTGCCGCCTACGACGGCCTGATCAACCAGTACTTGCTAGATTCGTACATTCTGGAGGGGAAGCTGGAGGCCAACGGCAACACACTGGCGCTGATTGAGGCCACACACAAGATCCCCTACGCGCACGAACGTGCTATCCACGCGTTGGAGTTTCATCCGTTGGGGCATTTGCTTTGCCTGGCAGGGGCCGACAGACTGGCGCGTTTCTGGCTGCGGGCACGGCCTAACGATGTAATGGGGTTCGAAGATGCATTGTACACAAATGAGAAGGCGGGAGCATGGTACTATGGCGTCAACAACAACATCAACGCAGTGATCGAGCCCACCGAGCGGGTGAAAAACGCTGCTGCCGGCAACACAGGTGCAGTAGCCGGCATTGCTTTCGGCGGATCTGCATCCGTCCCGCCGCCCCCACCGGGCATCGGCGACTACATCCCCGGAATTGGCGCCTGAGCTCGACTCTCGCAACTTTAACGCTCTACATCATCACGTATACGGTTTACAAGGATGTAGATATCGGTTCACATTAATTACGTAGTTATCAGAGATCAAGCGTCAAACCAGTCGAGCGAATTATGTTTGCGAAAGACCAGTCCCTTATCGCACCAAAATATTCATCACCGTGTCTTTGGGCATACTCGGCGACAAAATTGTGGATTTGGCAAATCACGTCGTCGTTAGTTGCGGTCTGTTGCACCGTGGTGCTCAGGCATCGAAGTCCAGCGTCTTCTAAGCGCACGTACCGGGTCATCACCCCATTGTACGAGGCCAACTCGTGATCGGTGACGGCTTCATACACCTTGGCGTAATGTCGAGCACGCTGCTTAAAGTCAGCCACAGAGTCCTCGTAGTTCTGGTTGCGATAATCTGGATTATACGCCTTGCGGCTGATGTTGTATGACAACATGGCTGGTTCGGTAGTACGCACTTCAAATAACACCACGTGGTCAACCTTTAGCACGGCACCAGAGGCGAGTATATCCATGAGCTGATGGCGTCGGACAACGGTGGTATTGGTGGCATCGAGGAAGCCACAACTAATCCGATTGGCGCTTATATCATGCAACATTGCATTTAGCGCCAAAAGGGCGTACTCGTTCCGTTGGGCCTGTGCCGCTGAATTAGCCGGGTCGAAGTATTCAGCCAGATCTCCCTGATGGTGGTGCTGCCATCTCCTCACCTCGCCAGTGTTGTATATGCGGCCGAGATACCCACGTGTGCCTAGGTACGCCAAAAGTTGTTTGCATACTGTGGACTTACCCGATGCCGGAAGTCCCACCAAGATTACTACCGTCTTGGGCTTGAGAGAAATAGCTACCGACTGCACGAAACTACCTTGAATGTTATGCGTCGACTTGATGTCTTCCAAAGACCCACTGGGGGTCATCGTGGCGCTAGTGGCAGCAGTCAGGGTCATGGAATGCCGGTCGAAACTGCTATTACGTGAGTCGAGTGAGGGATGGGTTGCAGTGTTCTTGAACATAACGTTCGAATTCGCAAGGCAAAGTAATAGCTAGGTTAAGCAGACAAAGTGGGTAGTGTTGTTCGAAAGAAGAAAAGCAAAATGACCGCTGCCAGGCGGTGGCATGCCGCGTGCTGCACTCCGATAGCGCCGTCGTTGGGCTCCGGAAAAACTTCATGCACATTTGATCCCTTTTTGGCATATTATCTTTACTTTCTTGTGCGGCTCATTTCTTTTTTTGACCCCTCCTTGAAGCACAACAAAACATTGTGAGATGGTTCCCCTCAAATATATACATTACGGCTCTATATGGAAGCTATTGTGAGGGTGTATACACAACTGGGGTCTTTTCAAGTGGTTCCCATTTCTTGGCACGCACTCTGCCGATTGCAGAGTACACCCTCATGTCGTTTCGCACGGTGCAGCTGATTCGTTCGTCCGCGGGACCTAGATCCGCGTCAGTCTTCGCGTCCATGGAAGCTTCCGTTTCTGCTCCTGCCTCTAAATCCAGCCCCATATCACCCTCGTCTTCCTCGTCTTCCTCCACATCCACTTCCTCCGCTTCAGTCTCGTCTTCTACCGCGGTCAACCCGGCATTGAAGGCGCGCTCGAAATGCTGTACCAATTGATCGGCTCGCACTTTGATTTGTTTGAGGTACTCACGTGGATTCGAGTCTAAGCGCTCAAGCCTGTACTTGAGCAGCCACTTGTGCGACTCCGATTCAGGGTACGATGTGCGCCTGTTGTTGATCAAGTTGGTGACGCTCAAGCGATAGTTAAGTACGCCGTTACTTGAAGATGCATTGCTAAAGTCGAGTACACTTTGGCGGTGTTTCTTGAGCTGCTGCAACTTTTCTTCGGGCGGTATATCATCTCTAAAGCTGGTCCTGAATGCAGCTGGGAGCCCTTGGAGGGTGGCCACCTCGGTTTCAGTGAGCGGCACCGCCATAATGTTCATTTGGCTCGGTCCTTTGGCGCCCTCGGTGTCTGTCTTGAAGACCAACCTAAACAGTGGTTGCAGCGGTGATGTCGATTTCGTAGGCTTGAATTGCGCGTCCTTTCGCACCACTCGGGCGACATCCGCCACCACTGCATCGAGAATCTCTTCCCAAAGGCTGAGTGATTGCTTGAATTGCTCCTGCGCAACGTATGTCGGAAGCAGGTCCTTGAGGTCCTGGAGACCGTGAATTTCATCTATGGGGGGGTCTGCCGACTTGTGCTTGTGCAGGTAAAACACCCGGTCAATCTCCTCCAAGGGCAAATACTCAAACCCGAAAAATGAGTTAATGTTGTGGTATCCCACGAAGATGCCATCCATTTGGCCGATACGTGCCTGAAATCCGTACTTTAGGAGCGCGCCTGTACGGATGAGATCGATGTACTCACGTTGAAAAGACTCAAACCGCCCCTTTTGCTTCCAGATTTGGTACAGGTTGTTACGGACGTCAGGATTGGCGTTGTCGTAACGAATAGCGCAAACGGCGCGCGTCTTGACATCAAATGTACCGTTCCCAGGAAGCCGAGGGTCGTAGCAGTCAAGCTGAGAGCGCATGAGGAAGGACGAGTAAGTGGAGTAGTTGTAAACGTTGGCAGCTGCAGGTGGTTCACTTGCGTTGGAGTCGGCTGACGCCGAGGTGGCGCCCTTCTTGGTCAAGCGCTCAAACTCAGCCTCGCTGTTTGTCAACAACGCCTCCAAAACGTGGCCCATCGCCAGGAGGACAATTTCCTGATCGGTCAGTTTGTCTGAGTCCACGGCGTACATCACCTCTCCGCGGTCGTTGAGCCCCCTGGGCTGGACCACCACCAGTGCGGCGTTCGTTGACATAGCTTTGAAGAATGGCGGGAACATGAAGCGGGGCAGCTTCGGTGCAGAGGGCCCTGCTGGGGTGCGGTAACCGTTTAACAAAAGATAAAACTGCAGTAAGATCCCCGTCATCGACGATGTAGACCCCAAGTATCGCTTATTCTGGCGGCGGCCCTCATCTCGCAAATGCGGGTCCTTCAGTGACAGAAGAAACCCCGCTAGGGCATCTGGGTCGAACTCGTCGAGATCGATGATGTGCTTAAGGTGTGGTGCAAAGTTGAACACGCGAGTTCGCGGATCCTGGAGGAAATGCACTCCGGGGGAAAACAACGTGCGGTCCAAGTTGTGCAGAAGGCGGGGGATTTGTGCCACGTCGAGCGGCACCACCTGGTTGAGTTGTTCGTGCTGCACCCTCAACACGCCACGAGCGACAGACGTCCCAGCTCCATCTTTCGACGAGTTGTAAGGGTGCGTTCTGCGGGCCTTATCACGGCTTGGATTGCGACTCTCCTTGGTGCCACGATTAGTCAGTTTATCGGCTTCGCGCTTCCCTGAGGTCTTCAAGGCCCGGCGGATCTCCGGAGGAAGAAACACAGAATTGATGATGTCTTCTTGAGACTTTGAGCCAGCGGAATCGAGACTGTACTGTGGGGTGTCTCTGGCCCTCTTGTCTTTACGTTGACCCTGCTTTAGTTCCTGGTTGCTCACCCTGATCTTGCTGGAGCTCAAGATGTTGGAGAGCTCAGCGGCACTAGCAATTTGGTCAGCGGTACCTGATGCCGTTTTGGTATTCGCCAACCTTGCGGTGTAGTAGATCTGCCGAACTTGTCGTATGCAGCATTTCAGTGACATCTGAGGACCAAAGGGGCAAGCTGTTGTGGATCGTAGGATTTGAGGTGGAGATGCGATGTGATGACATCACGTGCTTGAAATTTGGGGCAGTCTATCGATTGACGGTGGATGCAGTGGAAGGCCGCGAAGGAGCAAGGCGGACGACGAGTTGGGCTGGGCCTAGGAGCGGTTGTTACCGCCCGTCGTGGTGCCTCTGTTAACACCGCTATTCGCATGCGGTGCCTTTAACAGTCAAGATTTGGCTGTTTTTGCAGCCAATTAGCTCCCGCAAAGCGCTGCTCACTAAAGGAGACATGTGTTATAGTGCACAATGCACAGGTCAACAGCAGCGGCTCACACCATCTTGGCCATCACTGTTGTATTCCATTAAAGTTGTTACAGATCATGATGCTAATTTGACTAAATCTGCCGACGCTCGCCCACGCAACTTCACTACGGATCCACTATAACTTGCATTTTATTCACCTACCTCGAACATTGCCTCATTTTGAAGCCAGAACCCTTTCCTCAGTTGTACAATCGTCTATCCAACTCGCGCAACACATTGGCCACAGACTGCACCTCCACCTGCATGCCTCGCGTGGTCAACTTCCCCACCAAGGTGCTAAAGTCAACTGAGCCAAACTCCTTATGTCGGGATAAGGTCTTGTACGCGTCTGAGCATGGAATGAACATACCATGCGGCGCTGTCTGTTGCTTCTGGCGGGACTCCGCCGTTTCGTTCATTTCTTCCTTGATGTTTGCCACCGTGGTGCAGAAAAGTGTCGACATGGGGTCCATTTGACACTGCGAGCAAGTGCCCGGATTACCCGTACATCCGCTAGGTTTGTCGGTGGCACTCCGGTCACTCGTTGTAACCTGCAGTGGCGTGCTAGCTTCCTCAGCAGCATCGGCCAACTCCTCCAACGCACCTGCCATGCTGCCACGTCCCGTTGACCTATTTGGCGATGAAGGTCCCACAACCGTGGGAACGGACCCCGGAGACAAATTTGCCACGTCGCGAATCTCTACCAGTGGGCCCGGGTGCATCACGGGTAACGAAGTTGCTCTTGTACCTCCCGTGTTTAATATGGGCGGCAACAGGGTGTGGAGCTTGCTGTTTATGCTTGCAGCCTCTTTCGCAGCCTCGCGACACACACATGGCGTGTCATCAGAGCAAAACCCACAGTCATCCACGGGTGAGCCCTCTTCAAACTGCGCCGGAGCTGAGCCTTCGCCAGTCTCCATAAACTCGTTATTACTCCGCTTGGCACGGCTACCTAGCCTTGACATGTCAGGCATCGGTTTCGTCTTAAAGCTTTTAGTGAAGTCGGTTTCAAGTTCTGGCTTGTGGCGCTTTAGTGACACGGCAGCTGTGGGCTCGAACTTGTCGAGATCGAGAGCGCGCTTTGGCTTGAGCCCCACTTCTTCGCAGAAGCATTCGTCCTTGTCACAAACTCCACAATCAACATGTTCGACCGCTGCCGCCTCGGAAACAACGGCACCGCCCGCGGTGTCGTTGGAGCCGGCCAAACTGGACGGGGAATTGCCCTGAGGCGAATGAGCCAGCGGCGCTGGCGAAACTTGTTGAAGTGTGGAGCCGGCGGGAGAGGCGGCAGACCCAGCTGAGGCACTTGTTCTGTGCCCCACAGGGGGATTAGACCCAGCAGGACCGGCCTGGCCCGCCGCTGTGCTCTGGTAGAAACTTGGCAGATTTTGCACCGCATTTGGCGACGGTGCTGCGCTTGCTGCCGCTGACAACACCGTCAAGCTCGCTCTGTGGCCATGCTTAGCGCCGACACCACCAGTGGCCGCTCGCATCTCGTACACATCACGCCGTAACTTTTCCACATTCTTGAGCAAAAACAGATTTTCGCTGCGCAATTTCAGGATTGTATTGATGAAACCAAGCTCCTTGATTTCTCGTTCCTTTTCAACCTCCAGCAACTTCAATTCGAGTTCTTGCACGCGCGTGGCGCGACGCTCACGGAAAGCTCGCTGGGCGGCGCGGTTCTGTGCTTTGCGCTTCAGCGCCGGTGTGTCCGCACTAGGCTTGCGGCCAGGCTTTGGCCGCGGCGGTAGGATCCATTCTTTGGAAGTCATTATGGTAGTGGTACCAAAGCTGCCGGAGCTCCCCACCGACCCGCCGCTTCCGGGAGAGTCCGGGGACCCCGGTGACGCAGCGATGGCTAGGTGCTCGTGTCGCGCAATCGTTTTGGACATCGCTGTGAGTAAAACTCCTAAACGTGTGAGAGAGGTACGCGATCAGTCGGGGGAAGAAGTGTGTTTGGACCACAGAAACTTCGATTTTCGAACTTTTTTTCTTCCCAATTTTTTTTTTTTTTGATTTGAGCATTTTCAGGCGCCGACTGATGGAATAGATAATCTTAATCTATTTGATCAAGATGCAGGCAACCAATGGGGACCTCCCCGGAGTCGGGATACCATGCGGGTCCGGTGGCAGATGGGCGCACAGGGTGCCTGCTCAATTTCCGTCATTAAAGATCTGGGGACGGCAACCTAAGAGCAATATAATATTCTTGGCGGACATGTGTCGAAGAGACTAAACAGTCGATGCAATGACGCAGAAAGTTCGGGTGCCTGCCCACTCTTAATTGGAACAAACATCAACCCAAAAGCTTGGTGCACTTGTTACATGCACCGTATCAGCGGCCCAAACAAATGTTGAGTTCAGACTTGCGCCTCGTCGTTGCCATTGGCTCTCATAATTTTGAGCACGGCGCGTTTGCGGTAGCGCTGGGGTGAAGCCTGTGTCTATTAGGGCATCAAGTAAACGGAAAAACGAGCTCAGAATATTTGCAATGTCCCACATGTTAGGGGCGGTATATCTGGACAAAGTTAGTCAAGCCACAAGCAACTCATTAGACAAAATAGAAATCTTCGTCCGTACGTACCTTGATCTTTGTGGCGAGCAGCCATTTCAACAAACTGACATTTGGCATTCACCAGGAATTACTGGAGTGGGGCTAATACAATCGTCGAGTAAGAAAATGGGCTCGTATCACTGCCAGGAAATTCAAGTGGACCTCATGAGACGAAAACAGGTGTCGCAAATAAGGACGGTATTGATTCGATGAGTTAGTATGGCTCAAGGCATCAAAAGCGTCAAAAACCAATCTTATTGCTGAACAACTGCCTTGCCTGGGTATTACCAGGGTTGAAATCGTAGGGTAGTGACTTTTGTACCCTCACACAAACAATTTACACAAGTATGGCTGCAAATGTGAGCTATCCGAAGGCCATAGATGTCACAAAGTCAAGCTCATACATAAGTAGATGTGGGACAGTGGGCCGCCAGACTAAGTAGCGTTAGCTGGTCATTACTTTGATAGACAGAGCTTGGCGGGAGCCAATGCAGTCCGCTCTCTGTAAAGTACTGATCCTCATATTGTTCGAAAATGCCGATAAGATAATATTGAGCATCTCAGAATATGAGA
Source organism: Debaryomycetaceae sp. JAC-2022a (assembly GCA_032598715.1). Taxonomy (NCBI): domain Eukaryota; kingdom Fungi; phylum Ascomycota; class Pichiomycetes; order Serinales; family Debaryomycetaceae; species Debaryomycetaceae sp. JAC-2022a. The sequence goes on along the minus strand of CP095438.1, from coordinate 365,795 downwards.
GTCGTTCTTTATCTCTCATTGCCAAATGGATCAATAGTTTACAGCAAGGCTCTGGCAAAATGTAGCTGGCCATCAGTATCCCCAAGTCTGGTCGTGATTTCTACAAAGGTTTGCGTGTTCACAACTATGGATAAGGAAAGGCGCAGTTGTGCGCTCTTGATATCATCTATGGCACTTCTTCGTATACTTATATCCTCAGTCAAAGATCGCTTACATCGAAGAAGAGTCAACAGTAATTCTTGACTCCAATATAGCCTTTAAATTGCTTAGGAGCTCTCGAAACGTACTTCAGCTCTTGTTACATGCATTGGATGCCTATTATTTAAATTTGCAGTCTTCAACAGAGCGATACATTAAAGCTACTCCTTTATTTTCCCTGTCGCTAGCTCTACTCCGCAATATAGCTCTCGTTCATCAGGCTGAAGCGAACACCGGCTTTCGTGACTATTTGGTAAACCATTCCTGTTTATGATTGCAACGTACACTAATACAAACAACGCTTGACACCTTAGTAATCGTTGCAATAGTGGCAAGCCAGCTCAAATCTTGGCCAATCGAACTGTGAAGACAAGCCAAGACATTTTAAAGGGCACCGGAAGTAGATAGAAGTAAGAAGAAAATGTAAAGACCGCGATAAAGTACAATATCGGAATTCCTTGACAGCAACGTCAACTTTGACAATTTGCAGCCATGTACCCACAGGCAGAGAGCTCCGAACCCGCTGATAACACTGGTGGTGTCCTCGTAGCCGTAATATGGCTCTAATGGGGTAATGGCCAGAGCTCTCTGGAGGCCAATTTCAGAAGTTGCAGCTTCTGAAATAGGCCTCCAGAGAGCTCTGTGGCAGTACACAAAGACGTGCGAGGCTCAATTTTGGGGTAGTGTACCTGTTCAATTCACCTTTTGGCGAATTGACCAACTTTTGAATTTGAAGACGAACTTTTTTGATTTTCTCGAGATTTTCGAGGGAAACTTTTACCAATTTGCGAGCTTCAATAATTGGGCAAGACTGACCATAATTCCACGCAGAATGTAGAGGTTGCGGTATAAATAGTATCATTTTGATGCTTTGGACGTAGTGCAACTTTGGATAGTTTATGAGCACGAGAGATTAGCTCTCGCACAAGCTATCTCAACATCTAGTGACGATCTGAACACCAAATCGTAGGGGGGGGCCACGATCATGGGTGGGATAAGAATCGAAATCTCGATAACATCTCAAACAGATACGGTTGAGTTTTGAGATTGCGTGGGTGACCTCGGGACCAATAGCGCTTCTATCTTATTGAAATCTTCACGCGAAAACATCAGCACAAGAACCCTTACAGCCGGATCTTAATTTGAGGTTTCATTTTTTTGGTCACTACTTCGAATTTGTGATTCTGGTGTTCGAAAACCTCCCATTTAACTTCAGATTTCAGTGGCCAATTTTGATCAAACATTGGAGATTTGAGGGTACACCAAGCCCTCCTTTTAGCGAACTTGTCATTCATATTTCGCACAACCATTTTGTCGTACATTAGCAATCCGACAATACTGTCAGAAGTTTGAAGAACATCCGATTGAAAAAGAATCTACTCTCGATACCAAATTCATTCGCTCTTCCCACTTTACCGTAATATTAATGTAAATCGACGTATAGAGATTCAAATCCATATCCACGAGTAATTCTTAAGGAGTATCCAAAATTTGTCAAGGAGAGAGCAGTACTATGAAAGCATATAAAGAGATATATTTTCATCTTTGTAGGGTTCAAAGCCCAAATTCCAGGTGGTGGTATCACCTTTTACAATTTATACAACTTGTCAATCCGCATCACATTCCCACATGAGTTTGCGAAAATTAGTCTTTCTCCCCGAAAAAGAGTCCAAGCGGTAGAGTTCACTGAGAAAAACATGCCCCAATGTTGAAAAATATGGAGGTTCCCGCAGATATGCTGTCAATCCTTTGCGCTAGTTTCGAAACGCATTCCCACTTAAGTGCAGTAAAACCTCCAAAATATCCGCATTTAGATTGCCAACTTTTATGAAGTTTTGTATCACCTACACATCGTCACTTAAATGCACATAGTCTCTGCCAACACACTCAAAGGCATTCGAAACTGCATGTTGGTCATTAGGGATGTACCTACAAGCCATAATCCACTCTTCATAATCTATTTACAAACCCGCCTTCTCCGCTTCCGCTCTCTCCGCCTGCATCTTGGCAATTGCCTCGGGAGACGGGGCGCCTTCTGTCATCAACTTGTTCAAAGTTGTCTTGCCGAACTCCTCCTTCAATTTCTGCTCCTCCTCCATGAATTTCGGGGCATTCTCCTTCAAATATTTCTGGAAATGCTCGTATTGCATTTGGCCGTGCTCGCGGATAACGTCGAGCGGCATCTTAGGTTGCTTTTGCACCTGCGACAGCGGCACACCCATCAACAGCGCCAAGAAGGTGCCGGCGTTGGGCCGCTCCTTGAACAAGTGAGCGTTCTCCTGGCGCCATTTGAGTCTCAATTGCTCCTCGCGCTTGGCGAACTCACCAATAACATCCAGCTTGTCGCCAAAAGAATTCAAAATAGGGCGCACATCCTTGACTGGCTGAGTCGCCAAGTACTCAAGGAAGGGGATCAACTTGATCAACGTGTCATCGGGCTTGCCGTCCCAAGGTTGCATGGGAATGGCGTTCTCGGGCTGTAAGGCCCACAGCTCAGGCGACACATCCACCAAAATAGTCTTCCCCAAGTCACGGTTCAAGAGCAGCAAATCCTTAATGAGCTTGCCGTCCTTGTAGCGACATGCCTCTCTGTAAAGGGCATACGACACGTATGCGTGCAAGGGGTCCAACTTGCTGACGGCCTTCTCCGAGAACATCTGCAAGTTCAGCCCAAAGATGACGATCTCATAGTACTGCAGCAAGTATCCCAAAAAGTAGTCCAACCCGGGACGCTTGGCAGTGCGCCAGCCGTGCTTGGTGTCCCACTCAGAGTGAATCAACAAGTCGTCCAACGTCAAGACGAGGGTCAAGGGACGACGGTAGGCCTCTGGGGCTGGCGGCGGGAGCAAGTTCTCGAACGCTGGCTCCTGGAAAAACGTGAAGAGCAGCCCAAGGCGTTTGTTGAAGCGACCATACATCAGCGAGGGACTGTACCCACCGGCGATGGCACCGTCGCTGTCCAAGCGCTGCTGCTCCTCAGCAGAGTCCCAGTCGCGGGCCAAGTAGCCCGCCCCGGCAACGGCACCGACAAGCAGCGAGATGTAGAACCAGTTGGCGTAGCGCTCTCTCTGCAAGTCCTTTGAGGTCTGGGCGCGGCGCTTTCTGCGCGCCGACCGATCGCCCACCTCGGCGTCGGCGTCGCCGCTGCCCTCGGCGGCACCCTCGGCACCCTCGGCGCCCTCGGTAGCACTGCCCTCGGCAAACGCCTTCTTGGGGTCGTCGTCGAAGCCTGCCTTGGCCAACATGTCGTCGGTCAAGATCGATTGCGAACTCTGGGCCTTCTTGGAGGCGTCCTCTGTCGGCTTAGCCGCAAACCAACGCATCGCAGTGGTGGCTCCGCCAGCACGAGTGGCCACACGTGGAGCCAGACGCACTGCCGCCCTACGCATAATCGCTGTGACAAACATGGTAGAGATGTAGTTGACAACGGCGATCTTTTTCTCAAAATGACGGTAAAGATTTTCTGGAAGCGAGCGGGTTATGCAGGAAGGCAACAGACGTTCACCAGTATGCTATTGACCAGGTGCTACCGACTGATGCGGCCTGCGGCCACTTTGACGCGAGGCGTTGTAGCCAGACGCACCTTTATCTACAAGGACAAGGACACCATTATCACGGCGCCACAGTACAAAGGTGGCCGCGGGCTTGTGGGCAACTCGCTCGAGTACGTGCGACAGGTGGATGCCACCCGCAAACAGATTGACGCGATCCCGACGCGGGCCAAGACGCACGTGCTCCTCGAGCGCCTCGAGGGCCACGCCGAGCTCTTGTATTACTTGGCGCTCTTCCACCGCCAGTTGGCGGCGGTGGGCATCACCCAGGGCCAGCTGGCGGCGCAGCGGGCGCAGGCGCGCTGGCGCTACCGCGTGCGCTACCTCGTGCTGTTGCGCCACATCCACGGCATCTTGTTTGAACACTGCCGCGTGTTGGGCATCACCGAGCACCTGCACCGCCTCGGGTTCAGCCCGCACGAGATTGGCATCTTGGACCCTGACCACTTCCTGGCCGAGGAGTACGCCGAGTTGCAACTGGGCACCTACAGGGGCACGAGCTACCGCGACATGGTTCTGATTGGCGACAACCCGTTCAAGTAGGTTTATATACACCTATGGCTTGGGAATGTGCAACGACTTGGAGATCTCGGCACATCCTTGTAGGGCAAAGCCCACCGCTAACACGTGAAACTCAAACACCGAGCCCTCAAAAAACAACCCCAAGGGCAAGTGATCCAAGATGTACTCCTTGTACACCAAGTACGCCATGAACCCGACCCAAAACAAGTTCAGCGGGATGGGCAATCCCTCAAAGTACTGCAGTTTGCCGTGCTCGTCCTTGGGGATCTTGGTGGAGGAGATGTTGAAGCGCGCGAGGCGCGTCAAGCCGCACAACACCCAAAATGTCAAAACCAACACGTCGATGGTGGACTGGAACCCAATCGCAAACGCAATGCACGCTGGCGACACCCCAAACAGAATCAAGTCCGCCAACAGGTCCAACTCCTGGCCCATCAACAGCGACTTGTTGCGGAGGCGCGCGACGCGGCCGTCGAAAAAGTCGAAAAAGAGCCCGAGCACAATGAAAAAGTGCGCCCGCTGCACGTAGTGCGTTTGTCCCGTGAGGGTGAAGCGCAAGCACAGGATGATCAGGTAGAAGCCCAGGAACCCATTGAGCAAGGTGATGAAGTCCGCCATGTGCAAGTTGCGGATCATCAGAAAGTGGCGCGCGTCAGCGATGAAGGCGGTGTACTCCTTTTCGTCGGGGCGCGGGAGCAGGTCCTTCAATGACGAGATCAGAAACAACAGCGACAGCCTTCTGATCGCGGGCACACGCTCGCCGAGCACGATGTCATTGTCGGACTCGTGGTCCGACGCAATGGCCGAGGTGCGCTTGTCTACCCCTGAGGCAAGTGCAGACATAATTGGTAAGGGAGTGGGTGTGGTTTGTGGGCTTTTTCGCTACTTTATAAATTTTCGCCGGGGCGCGCCGCCAAGTCCAACTGGTCGGGGTTGGGGTGCGGACACAGCAATAGAAACAAAAAGCAAAAATAGGTCTACGAAAAAAATTGCGCCGCTTGCTGCGGTGAGGCTGGCAGCTTGTGTGAGATTCGGGGGGTGCGCGATGACGGTAATGGGGCCAATACGCGGTCGACACATCGCGGTCATTTTCGCGCTGGCATGTGATTGTGAGGCGGCGCGGCTGTGCAAAAAACTGCATACAGCGTGAAGTGCCCTGGGTGCTACTTGCACAATACGCAGTGGTACTGGATGCGTGCGCTCTTGACCTCGCCCTGCGGCGGGGTGGCATACTCGTAGCGGTACCCGAGCAAGAATTCCAAGATCTTGCTGACGTAATCCCCCGGCGACTGGAGCTGCTTTTGGCCGCTCGAGAGTAACTGCGCGCTTGTCATCATATTGAACAACAGAATGTCGCCGGCCTTGACGAAGGTGCCGCCATAGTTGTACAACTTGATCATCTTGATGTTATTGTGGGTGCGGCCGTTTTTGAGTATCGCCAACTCCTCAATGTCGATGGGCTCGTACACGTTCTCGTAATTGGCGAGGCGGTTCTGGAAGTCGGCGTACGCAGCGCGTTGGTGTGGGTCGAGAAGGGCAGCGGACTGGCCCACCGGCGCCACCAGTGGCGCAGGCTTTGCCATCACCCCGTTATAATCCGGCGAGAGCGCCAACTTGGACATGATATTGTTGTGAATTATGTGCTCGTCGTCGACGATATTCTCCAAAAAGAGAGTCTCTGTGTCGCGATGGTACGTCATGGTGGCGTCGTAGGCACTAATCTGTTGCAAGAGCGCAGCCCGTCGTATCACAGTGGAGTTGGTGGCGTCAAAAATGGCCACGCGGTCGACCGGATCGCGGTAGAGCCAGTCAAGCAACTCCGCAAGCGTGTCGAGCGCATACTGATCTCGGCGTCGCACGTTGGCAGCGTTGGCGGCACTGAAGAAGGAGGCGTCGTGGGCACCGCCATCTTCGGCCCTGCGGGTGTTTCCCACGTTGAAGATCTCGGTGGCAAGTTGCTGCTGCTGCAAATGCTGCGCAAGCTGCTTTGAGAGGTACAGCTTGCCACGCGCGGGCAACCCAACCATAATGATGATGAGCTTGAGCGGCGATACCGACCGGGTGCTGGCCGGGAGGTATGGCGTGTACTTGGCTAGCGGATCACCCATGAGACCAAAGGACAGTCAGATCTAACGTGTCAACCACCCTTGCGCTCGAAAATTTCGCGATGAGTCGGTCCACCGGGGCAACTCCGAGCTTGGCGGCGGCGGGCGAGCGGAAAAAAAAAACAATCTACAGCCACCTTGTAGGCAGGACTAGCCATCTATTTTATCAATGGTTGGAGCTGACGAAAACCTTGGGTATCAGCGACGAGCTATCCTGGCGCAGATGCAGAAGCAAGTTTGGGTTCAGCACCATCGATGAGATCGAGCCCGACGACTGGTCACGATGGAGAAGAGGCGGCGACTGTGCCGCCACCGCCTGCTGCTCAACGGCGTTCTCCCTGAGTTTATCGTTCAAAATGGACTGCTGGCGTCTCAAGAAGTCCTGCTGGATGCGGAGATAATTCTCATGCGCCGCAACAACTTCAGTGGACTCAACATTGCTAGACGAGCTCAGTGGGCTGCGCAAGCCGTCCGCAGTGTAGAACGAGGGGCTTTCGCGGGGCGACTGGAGCGGCGACGCCACAACCCCATCAGCGGTGCGCGTGCGCTCAAGTGGGGCCAAGGGCACCTCAAAGTTGGTTTCAAAGGGGTTGCCCTCGTCGGCCTTGCGCCCAGATGAGTCCAATGGCTGCGGGGTGCCAATCTTGGGCGTAAACATGCCATTCAAGGGCACATTGCTGGACGACTGACTGGTGGAGGTCGAAAGCGAAGGTGCCAGCAGGTTGGACTGTGCGAGCCCGCTCAAGTTGATTTTCATGTTGTGCTTGGGCTTGGCCTTGTCCGCCTCAATTTTGGACTCGACAAACTCAAACCGTTCAACGTGGTGAGGGCCAAACTTCAAAATCTCCAGCAAGTCGGTCCACCAATGGCCCATGTCCAGCTCGTTGACACACTTGAACGTGAACCTTTTGCTCTTGTTGGAGATCAGTTGCAAGATGAACTTGTCAGCGCTCTTTGGTTTCAACACGTAGTCGTTCAAGTTATACAGGCGTTCAGGCACCTCGTGTGGGCCTACAATGCCTCCAATCTTGTTCTTGAGGTCTCTTTTCTCCCTCTTGGGGGTCGAGTTGTTCGAGGCGGTGGCGCCGGTGGCGTTGGCGTTAGCATTGTCGATGCTGTCTGGGATCTTGAACTCGTGAAGATAGTTGCACGTCAATATGTAATAGAAGGCGTTGTAGTTTTTGAGAATCTTCAGCTTCTTATACATGGTGCCGTTGCGAAGACACTTGTTGTGGATCGAGTCTGAGTACGGAAGATGCACCAGACTGAACAACCGCAGCTGCCGCGGTGGGTTGAGCCCCACAATAGCCGTGTTGGTGTTGACAAAGCTCTTGTTGTTGGCGATGAAATAATTCCACTCATCGTCGGGCTTGGACGACGACGTGATCTTAACCAACTGGTGGTACAACGCCGTGATCGACTGATCGTTGTAGCAAGTTTCTTGGTCCACTAACTTGCCAAACTTGTTGGTGATCACCTTGAGGTCCTTGAGCACATAGTTGGAGAGGTCGCGGGCAATGTTTTGGAGGTTGAGGTAGGCGGCGAATCCGTAGTTCTCCTGCACCAATTGCTTCTTGAGTTGATAATCGAGCTGCAACTTGAGCAAGAAGGGGTCGTCTAAAACGCCAACTTCGCTGTCATCAGCTGACTCATCGTAGTGCCGCTTGAGCACGGGCTTATCCGGGTTCAGGTACCGCGCCACAGACACCATGTAGCTGTTCAAGTACTTGCCTGTTTGACTGATCTCCTTAGCCAATCCGTCGTTGGCAAAGCTATCGTTACGCAACAGCGACCGTATCTCCTTGATCTTCAGCAGAAGACTTTTGAGTAAGCTCTCAAGACGTATCACGAGTTTGTGATTGACTTCCTTGAAGGTTCGCATTTGGGCATTGTAAGCCTGGAAATGGTCATTGGCGAGAATGCCGGGGAGGTTGGTGAAGAGCAGCGTTTCTGGGTTAAAAAAATTAGGCGGGATCACAATGTCGTCGTGGCGGCTAGCCTTGGGGTGGCTGAGGGTGCGCTTGAGAGCCTCGTCGTGGGGCACAGCACTGTCCTTGGAGTCGCGTTGGCCGCCCAGTTGCGGCTGCAGTTGCTGCGATTGCGCTGGATCGAAGTTCTGAGTGTGGGCGTGCAAAATCTTCTTTTCAATGCCGCCGGCAATGCCGCCGGCAAGAGTGCCGATCGAGATGTTGCGGTGGTGGCCCTTGAGGTCGGACGTGGACGAGTTGGCAGACCCTAAAAAGTTCCCCAGCGTTCCCTTCGATTTGAGAAACGACTGATTCGACTTGGTTTTGAACAAATGCGGCCGCGAGGGGCCGCCGCCGCCATTGCCGCTATTGCCACCCAAAGAGTTTGACGTGCTTGAGGGAGTCAAGCCGGTGCCGGCGCCTGCGCCTGCAGTTAGATCCGACAGCGAGTAGTTTTGGTTCATCAGCGCCAACAGCGTGCCGGAAAGCGTGCGCCGCACCTCCTTGGGCGGGGTGGGGATACTAGCGGTGACATCAGCCATCACCTTGAGCGGCAAGTTCATTGCCCCGGGAAACAAGACGGAGTTGATGAGCTGGAGGTTGACGCGGGCATTGAACTCCTTGACCGTGGCCGCCTCGCGAAGGTAGTAGATCAACGAGCGGATAAACTTTTTCCAGCACTTAAAGTAGAGGATGAGATCGTCGATCGGCCGCGAGTCAGCGGGCGGGAGGTTGCAATAGAACGGTGACCGCGGGTCCGACGCCGCGAGGATGTCCTCGCTTTCAAAAGTGTACATGGCCAAAGATGCAAAAGACGGAACCTGAGAGAAAGACGCTTGATAAATATACCGTAGTCCACGAACAAACCTCGCCCCCTTGAAGCTGCGATCCAGGTGTTCTTTTTTTTTTTCATTTATTTATTTTTTCCATCCCACTGGACTGATTTGCGTTTGATGTGCGTAAGCTTGGAAAGCCCGGAAGCCCGCGGGTCAGAACGGCAGTGGTCATTCGCAGCAGAATGGGGAGCCACGCGTCAAAGACCACCAAGCGCAGGCTTTGCAGTTCTTGTACATCGTGTACCCATGCCACTGCTTCGACTCACCACCGTGTGTTGCACATCACACGGCCAAACGCAGCATAAATCTGGGGTTGTACTTGGTGATCTCACCAGATTCATAATCTTTTTTTCACTGCAGCAACCCATGCACATTCTTGGAGAAGCGCTTCCGGAACGTGGCGCGCACTCGCGGCTAATTATAGACAGCATTACACCTGACGCACCGGCGCTGGCGGCTAAAAGGAGGGGCGGTAAATGCAAAATGGCAGCATTACCCGGGTTCGACACCTCCAAAACGTTGCGTGGGCTCGGTACCGCCACTTAGACTTTTTTAATCCGGCTAATTGCAGTAGTCGCAACCCCGGCAGGGAGGGGGCGGTTTCAAATAGCAAAGCAAGTAACCTTATCCAAAATTAGATTTGGCGGAGGCATGGCGGGGGCGAACAAGGCTCACGCGGCTGGAGAAAATCAAAGAGGCTCATGAGGACAAAAGTTTCTTGCGATTCTTGCGGAAAGCGCGTAGGCGGCGCGCATTCTCAAGCTGTATGCGTTGCAACGCGTTGGCGTAGTCAAGCAACGCATCTGGCGCGAGGTGCAAGCCGCGCAACGTAGCCTGATGCCTTGAAGCCACGCGACACTTGGGCAGAGCGGTTGGCGCCTGACAATGTTCTGGGTACGGAAGCCCCATCGCCGTGCCTTGAGTTAAGGATGAGGGATATGTGCTGATTGTGCATATTTTATACAAAATCAAATAGACTCAGTCGTTACCGCCATACTCAATGGCCGCGCAACGGCAACCTTTCCGCGTTTGGCGCAATTCAATGTAACTCCGTTGCATAATCCGAAACAGTCGGGGGTACGCCCATGCGCAGGAATGGCTTGCCAGGAGGGGAGGGGCTACGCTTGATGCGCCGTTTCTTGTTTTGGGTGTGCAGAATTACCTTGTTGTCTCGTAAAAGCGTATTCGAAGCTAACATCGTAAACGTAAGCGGCAAGTTGTGATGTGCCGAATTTCTCCCTAGTCCCGAGCGCATGATGAACGCGAAGAGTCCACTCATACATGTGTTGTGACCGTTCAGCAGAGCCACGAGCAGCCGCAATCATCCCTGCTTTATCCTTTCTGCCAGCTTCATTCTCTGTGGCTGCGGAGCCGAACCCGAGTTACCTCCGAGCCGCTATTTCCCTTTTAGGTTTGGTGAGCCAAGTCCGTTCCACCTACGCGCACGCGCTATCTCTCCGCTCGTGAGATAAGATGTGCCAGGCACAAAGCAAATGGAGCGAAAAAAATTGTATCTTTTTCGATTATCCAATGTCACGTGCACCGCTTATGTAGCGCATGGGTTGAATGTGTCAGCAACGCAGCCCTACTCACTTTTGCTTACCACAGCCGGAGGCCAGCAGCGTATTGGATAGTATGACGGCGGTTAGTATTGAACTCTCGCAGGAGCACTTGGACCACCTCAATGCCAAGCTTCAGGACCTCACGCCGCAGGAGATCCTCAAGTGGGCGTACATCACGTTCCCACACTTGTACCAGACCACGGCGTTTGGCTTGACCGGGCTTGTTACGATAGATATGATCTCCAAGCTTCAAATCAACAGTCAGGCTGACGGCGGGCGCGCCATCCCGCACCCGATCGACTTGATCTTTATAGATACGTTGTACCATTTCCCGCAAACGTACAGCTTGGTGCAGGCGGTGCGCGATCGCTATCATCCGACGTTGCACGTGATCAAGCCGGCCAATGCCAACACCGACGTTGAGTTCAGTGAGCGGTACGGCGACCTTTTGTGGGAGACTAACGATTCTTACTACGATTACTTGGTCAAGGTTGAGCCGCTGCAGCGTGCATACAAGCAGTTGGGCGTCAAGGCGGTGCTCACCGGTCGCAGGCGATCGCAAGGTGGGGCGCGTGGCTCGCTCCCCGTGATCGAGGTGGAAGAAGGCAGCGGCATCATCAAGATCAACCCGTTGTGCAACTGGGACTTTAAACAGGTGAAGCTGTACGTCGACGAGCACAAAGTGCCCTACAACGAGCTCTTAGATCTTGGCTACAAGTCGATTGGCGACTGGCACTCGACGGTGCCCGTGGCCGACGGCGAGGACGAGCGCAGCGGGCGCTGGAAGGGTCAGGCTAAGACCGAGTGCGGCATCCACGAGACCAGCAAGTTTGCTCAGTTTCTCAAGCAAAGCTCATAAATAGAAGCTCATTCTTTCTTGTACCTGCACATAACTCCCCCATCTCATCGCAGTCCAAGTTGAGATGCGATACAACCGAGTCTACTCTATTGAACGCCATGGGGAAGAAAAAATCAAACTCCGCCAATGCGGCACGGGCGCTCGAGTCGACGGTGTCGCCCATCCTCGAGATCAATTACTCTGACCCACTTTTTGCCCTCGCAGCGCACCCGACGCAGCCCATTTTGGTGTCGGGACTCGCCACGGGCCACCTATACTGCGCCCAATACGATGACAACGTGCTAGAGAGCAGCCAACAGGTGCGCCGAGAGCAAAATGAGCTCGCTGAACGTGAAGCGTTTGCCCGAGGCAAGATATCGGCGGTGACTAAACTGGTTTCGCAAACCAAGCACAAATGGTGGACCTGCATAGATAATCATGCTGCCCTCCCGCAAGGTGCCACAATCGCACCGGCTACACCGGTTGTCAACTTGTGGAAGACAAAACGACACAAAGGTTCTTGCCGGCTGATTATATTTGACCCTTTGCCCCACCTGGTGGGCCAAAATATCTACTCCGTTGGAACTGATCACGTGATCAAGAAGGCTGATACCGAAACGGGTAAGGTGGTGAGTAAAGCTGAGGTCAAATTCGGTGGCAACGGCACCGACGCAATCACCAAGCTATGCCACTCAACCTCGCATCCATTCTTACTTGCTGGCACTGAGAGCGGACACGTGTTGGTGTACGACAGCAGCAATTTGGCCAACAAGGTCAAGTTTCGAGTCGACAAGGTCCATGATGACAGTATCAATCACATGCTAGCAATGCCAGAGGTGTCAGCCTACCACTACTTGACCTTGGGGTCCACTACGCTTGCCCATATTGACATCAGAAAGGGCATAATCACGCAGCTGGATGACCAAGAGGATGAGCTTTTGTCCATGTGCCATGCTACCGACCAATTGACCCAAAATAAAAACGACACCGTATTGGTGTCGCATGGAGAGGGTATTGTCACAATCTGGAAGAACTCCAAAAACCGCCTTGCGGACCAATTGCTGCGAATCAAGGTCAATCAGGGCGCACTGATCGACGCAATCGTGCCCACCATGAATATGGACGACGAGGAGTTGCGGACGCTGGTGTGGTGTGGCGACAGCGAAGGGTTGTTGCATCGCATCAACTACAAGATGGGCAAAGTGGTGGAGACCAGAGTCCATCTGGCGAGCACGCGCAAGCATGGAGCCGCCGATGAAGTGGGTATCTTGGATATCGACTTCAACTATCGTCTTATCAGTGCTGGCATGGACAGCTTGAAGATCTGGTCTAACGAAGGACACCATGATGTTAGTGGGTCCGACGGCGCCAGCGACTGCGACAGTGACAGCGAGAGCGATGACGGCAGCGACGGCACAGAGAGTGGCAGCGGCAGCGGAGAGAGCGGTATCGGCAGCGGCAGTGGTAGCTACAGTGACACTGCGAGCGGCAGCGACGTCGACAGTAGCGACGATGGTAGTGGTGCCGACGAGGACGGCAGTGGCGACGACAAATCTCTTGCGGCTTCCGTATTGCCTACACTTGTTCGCAAGAAGCGCCTAGTCGTGCCGATTGAGGCTTCCAAACCTAAGCCGAAAAAACGGGTCATTGACCTCAACGGCACTACGGAGCCGGCAGAGCCAGCAGAGCCCAACGCCAAGAAACTAAAGGCAAAACAAATGACCACCAAGCAGCTACGCAATTTGCAGAAGCACGAGCACGGAATCAGGCGTTTTGATGATTTATAGGGCAATTTGCCGCCAACCATACCAAATGGGACCGCTTTCAATACGATAACACAGTGATGTCACACCTCTTGAAGCGTTGTCGGCTGGCGCCCTCGCACTATAGACCCCTCAGGCTCGTCCATGGTCCACCACCAGCCGTCCTCCAAACATTTTGTCGTCCACGTGACCACAGATAACGGAGGGACATCGGCGCAAAGGTGATGCCCAGGCAGCCAACGCGTACAACGCGGCAGCATGAATAGCCAGACAGTCGCCACCGTTGAGGGGGTGACGCTTGTGCGGCGGGGACACCACCTCACGGGAACTCTCATCTTGGCCCCGCACCACCTTGTGTTCAGTTTTGTGCCGCCCGCGGGCGGCGGCGTGGCCGCGGGCGCGCCGCGCGAGATATGGGTGTGCTATCCCGTAATCGAGCGAGTGCACAAGGCCCGAGGGTCGCTGTGGATCGCCGCGTACCAGGAGGACCCTGACGGGGCCCCGTCAGCGCCTTCGAACTATGCGCAGGCCTCGCGGACTGGTGCTGACGGCGGGGAGAGCAACAGCAGCGAAGCGCACATACTGAACCTGACGGGCGACATTGGCGCGACGCCCCCTGCAGCTCGCACGCTCGCCGAGCTGACCCCCAACTTGCCTGCCAAGGCCTCGCACACCAAGTCCGGCCGCAGACACATGGACCACTATTCGTCGTCGCACATCCGCATCCAGTGCAAAGACTTCACGTACTACTCGTTTGACTTTGCGAACGACGGTACGTGCACCGACGTGTTCCACAAGCTCAGCCACTTGATCACCCAGCCCAAGCTGAAGGGAAGCATACGCCAGCTCTATGCGTTTGCCTACCAGCCCAATGTCTACGAAAGCAGCCTCAGCCCTAACGGGTGGAGTTTGTACGACCCGCTCCGGGAGTATACGCGGCTAGGGTTGCTACTGCTGTTTTGGCGTGCCTCCTCACTCAACGAGGACTATACGTTTTGCCCGCTGTACCCACACGTGTTTGTGGCGCCGGCCACGATCTCCGACAATGTATTGAAACACGCCGGCAAGTTCCGGTCCAAGCAGCGCATCCCCGCGGTGGTGTACCGCCATCGCGCTGGCGCCAACGCCAACGTGATTGCTCGCTGCGCACAGCCTCTTATGGGGCTCAAGTTGCAAAACCGGTCACTCCAGGACGAGAAGCTCATTGGGGAGATCTTTGCGACGCAGAGGCGAGAGGCCGTCCAAGTCGATGGCGAGGTATCTCAGCCGCACCGCAACTTGATTGTTGACTTGAGGCCATTGACAAATGCCATGGCCCAGCACGCCTTGGGCGCCGGCACCGAAAACATCGACAACTACCGCGGCCGCAGCGACAGAATTACCGAGGGCACTGGCGCCACTGCGCCCACTGTCCCCGCTGCTCAGGTTGATAAGATTTTCTGCAACATCGACAACATCCACGTGATGCGGGACTCACTCACCAAGCTCAGCTCCATCCTCAACGACTTGGACCGCTTCCCCAGGACCATCGGCAGTGCTGCTCTCCAGCAGGCTCTCACAAAAACGCAGTGGCTCCACCGGCTCTCAATCATCCTCCAGTCTGTCGATCGAATCGCAAAGCTGGTGCACTTGAACAACACCAACGTGGTGATACATTGCTCAGACGGTTGGGACCGCACGTCCCAGGTGTCGGCGCTTCTGCAGCTCTGCTTGGACCCTTACTACCGCTCTCTCGAAGGGTTCATGGTGCTTGTCGAGAAGGAGTGGGTCAGCTTTGGGTTCAAATTCGCCACCCGCAGCGATCACGGCGGCTGCATCGGGGCCAAGATGAGCAAGGCGGTGGGTGCGCCCAGTGATGCTGACTCGAAGGATAGTGAACAACCGCAGCTGCAGGCACAGGTTGCCGCGGCCGCCGCAGCGGCAGCCGCGTCGAGTGGTGCCAACAAGGTGTCGTCGTTTTTGCAGCGCGCAGCCACGCACATCAAGAACACCGCGGTGTTGGCGCTGAACGCGGACTTTGACGACGATGGCAAGATGTTTGGCGCATCGTCCTACAGCGGCAGCAGCGAGCGGTCGCCCATTTTCCATCAGTTCTTAGATTGCGTGTACCAGCTCTTGCGACAACACCCGGCGCGGTTCGAGTTCAATAGCCGCTTCTTGAAGCGGCTCTTTTATCACCATTATTCGTGCCAGTACGGCACCTTCTTGTGCAACAGCGAGCGCGAGTCCAAGGTGTTTGACGTCTCCGAGTGCACCACCAGTGTGTGGGACTACTTCAACTCGCGCAGGGCCGAGTTCGTCAACCCCAGCTTCAAGCCAGAGCTGACGGGCGAGGGCGTGATGTTCTTCAACTACACCGACATCAAGTGGTGGTGTGAGTTGTACGGGCGGTCGGACGAGGAAATGAACGGGCTTTCAAACTCGTTGGACCGCAAGTTCGCCAAGATGGGCAAGGCAGCATAGCATATAGACGGCGTAGAGCTGTGGCCACTTGTGAGTCATGTGTGATTCTGGGTTGCGATTTGCAGCCTTTTTTTCGGCTCTGTAGATGGAAAAGATTATGCACGGTTTCTTCACGCGGATTCCTGAATGGCTTGCACGCCTGGGGGTGGCATCGCGCGCTCTGCGCCTGGTGGCAACGTCGAGTGGGCCGTCTGGGGTCGAGGGCCGGCTCCCGGTCTCGTCAGCGCCAGCGAGTGACGGTGCGGGTGCCGTCGCCATCACCGATCCGTACGTCCTCTATCAGCACTACATCTCACAGGGGATTCTTCAAAAGGACATGGCACAGGTGCGAGTGGCGAAGGAGTTCCAGAAGTTGTACTTCCGTCTACGCGACTACCGGCCGCCACAGGAGCTCGGGGTGCGCCTCAGTCTTGTCATCCGCAAGTTGGAAATCCAGCGGGCCCAGGAGGCCCGCCTGCCCCTCGCCACCCTGTTTACGCTGCGCCTTTGGCAAGTGTGGCGAGACCCCTCCGCGGAGCGCCGCGAGCTCATACGCGCCTTGACCGACGAGGAGGAGCTCTACAATTTAGCCGCGCCGCAAGGCTTGTTGCTCAATGGCGAGGTTGGCTGCGGCAAGTCAATGTTGATGGACATCTTCGCCACCACGCTCCCGCACGACTCCAAGATGCGGTGGCACTACAGCAACTTCATCTTGTGGGTGTTTAGCGAGTTGCACCAGATTCAGCGTGAGCGGCTGCTCACCGCCACAGCGGCCACCACGTTATCGATGGAAAGCGAGTACATTTTGTACGAGGTCGCACAGAAGATGATTGCGCGCAGCACCGTGTTGATGTTGGATGAGTTCATGCTCCCGGACATCGCCGCTGCCACCATTGTGCGCACGTTGCTCACGTACTACTTCAAGCTCGGCGGCGTGCTTGTGGCCACGTCGAACCGGCTCCCGGAGGACCTCTACTCGCACGAGTTCCACAAGCACAACTTCAGGACGTTTGTTGGGGTGTTGCACAGCCGCTGCCAGGCAGTCGACATGATGCTGACGATTGACTACCGCGCTCAGCCGAGTGGCGCCGCAGGGCTGCGCTTGGTGGTGGAGAGCGCCGCTACACGCGAGGAGTGGCTCGGTTTGATCGCCGGGGTCGTGGGACAAGACCGCGGACTGCCCACTACGTTGCAGGTGTATGGCCGTACGCTTGAGGTGCCCCGAGCCTTTTGCCGCAACACCGTTTGCCTCATCGATTTTGCCCACTTGTGCCAGGGGCTCCACGCGGGCTCGGACTACATCACGCTCGCCAGCACCTACCATACCGTTTTCGTTGACCACGTGCCAGCCATGTCCCTCAAGATGAAAAACGAGGCGCGCCGGTTTATCACGTTTTTGGACGCAGTTTACGAGGCCAAGTGCCAATTGTATATCCGCAGTGAGGTGGAGGCTGATGAGTTGTTTTTCACAAAGGAGGAAGAGGAAGAAGGTGACGCCGAGGAAGCGGCGCGCATGATGATGGCGTTGCAAAACCCCTATCGCCCCAACGTGCTGGAGTATGGCGGCAGCAACGCCGAGTACCTCGAGCAACCGCTGCCGCCGCCGACGCCCACCATGGCCGTGTTCACCGGCGAGGATGAAAAGTTCGCCTACAAGCGCGCGGTTTCGCGCATACACGAGATGGTGCGGTCGCCCCGCTGGCGCCATAGCCAGTGGGTGCCGCTCGACGCGCTGATGCGTCCGTGGGAAAAAACCACTGCCCTTCGCGCGGCGCCGCGCCATCAGCCGGCGGCACCGCCCCCGCCGCCGTCTGAGCGTCCGCAGATCGACCTGCAGCACATCTGGGCCATGGGGCACTGGACACGCCTCAACGGGCAGCGCGTCAAGGACGCCATAACCAAGAGCTGGGTGCGCAGCAGCATGAAGCCAAAAGAATAAATGTCGCATCCGCAGCGCGTGCGCGCCGCCGCACCCCGCTAGCACCGGCCCATCCGTGGATGTGTGAGCGCGCGCGCTCCTCGGCAAACCCCAGATTTTGCCCCAGACTGTACGCCCCCCACACTCCCCTCACGTCATGACCGTGCTCACTGCCGAACGGCTTGTACGCCTAGCATACAACTACCCCTCTCTCGACAGCACGTGGTTCCTCGTGGCGTGCGCGTGCCTCCTGGTGGTCAACCAGCCGCAGGAGATCCCCAAGCTCTTTCACTTTGCGCTTCGCCAGCAGTTGCTCACCAGTCGCAGCGGCGACCCGACGCTTCTCACCAACCGCTACCTACACCAGTTGGCACAGGACCTGGTGTCGCTGGCGCAGGCTTATGCCGACTTCACTGCCGTGGGCGTGGGGTTGCCCGACGTGCTCATCCCGCACACCTACCACGACAAGTTGCCGCTTGCCTACAAGTTCTCGCGCAGTGAGGACATCCACGCGCTGCAGATGCGCATTGCCACCAAGCTCCGCGAGGTGTTGCTCAAGTCGATTGCCTTGGCCGGCCTCCCCAAGGCCATCAACGCGTTGATGATCTTGAAGAACGTGACCCCCTCGCTGATGTTGCCCCACGCCACGCCGGTGAGACCGTTGACGGTGCACGCTGGGCGTGTGCCCTCGCTGGAGATCGCGTGCGAGGACGTCGAGGGCACCAACTTTGAGGAGGACTCCCCGTCGCGCTTCGTCACCACCGACACCCTCGACGGCCCTATCTGCCCCGACCTGGTCGACGCGCGCCAGATCCAGCACGACCTCACGCGCGGGCTGGACTTCTGGAACACCATCTACTCCGCCAAGGTCAACATGCGCATCCGCAAGCAGATGCTCAAGGCGTACCCGGACCTCTGGTACTACGCCTACCACCACGCGTACGCGCCGCTCTTAAGCTACACCGACGTGTTGCTGGCGCGCGAGACATCCATGTGTATTGTGGCAAGCTTGATCCCGCAGGACGTCAACCCGCAGCTCAAGGGCCACTTGCGCGGCGCCATCAACGTCGGCGTCACGCGCCACGAGCTCGCCGAGATCCGCCAGTTGGTGTTTGACATTTGCGACTGGAGTGGCAACGTCACGTGGCGCGACGGCCGCGACTCGGTGGCCAAGTTGTAAACCCGTAGCAGTTGCAATAAACGACCGCGAGCCTCCGCAACCCACGTGATAACTCCTACAGCTGCCCAATAGTCTATTCATTTATAGCTTGATGCGGTTCTCACGCTGTATCAACACAATCTGCAACCCGCAAAACACAAAAAACGCCAAGTAGACAAACACAGCGCCAAACACCGTCTTGGCGACGGCCTTACCGTCGGCCGGGTCCGAGGTGGACCCCACCATCGACTCGTGCTCCGTCTGGAATAGGTATCCGATGAAGGACAAGATGACGACGGCGAACGTGGACAAGATGGTGCAGAAGTACGCCTTCCCGGTGGAAACGACGGCCTTCATGGTGTGGACGACAGTGGGTTTAGTTGGCGTCAACTGCCCCTGGGCGAGCGCTTAGATCGAGACAAACTTACACAAAACTGATGGCTGCGAAATTAATGCAATCTATGGCACCGGCGAGTCGATAAAGCTACTGCTGCTGAGGTTCTCGTCGTCGCGCAAAGGCGGCGCGCGCGGTGTGGCTGGTGTGTATGCGTCGGCGTCTGCAGTTTCGACGCCTGTGTCGGGGTCGCTTTCGGCGGCAGAAAGGTGTATGAGCGGCTGCGGCGAGGCGCCGGCGCTGGGGGCCGCCAGCGCGCCCAGCGCGCCCAGCGCGCCCAGCGCGCCCAGCACGCCCAGCATGCTGAGTGGGGCGGCTACACTCGCCGCGGCAGCACCGTTCTGCACCTCTACAAATGTAGCATCCCCTGTCGGTTTCAGCTCTTTCTCAGCCACCCTTCTCCTGTGCATCGCCAGCACTAGGCGGTACGACTCCTTTATGAAGTGGAGCCTCTGGGCCACGAACTTCAAGTCGTCTAGCCACTCGGCGTCGGCTGCTGCGCCCTCAGCGGTTTCCAGGTAGCGCGCCATTGCGTCGAGCGACTCCTCGATGTTGGGAGTGGCGCTGCGGCGGGTGCCGTTGCTGGCACTTGGCGGTGGGGTCGAGCTGCGGCTTGTGGTATAGCTGAGAGACGGCCTATTTTGCGGGGAGCCGCCATGTCGCCCCGTGCCATATCTGAGGGTCACCATCTTTGACGGTGTGGCCGGGGCTGCCCGCACGCGCGCGCTCTTCAGGTTGTATCTGAAGGTGACAAACATGGCGTGGTGAGGGTTGGCAGGCTAGCGACAAAAATTTCGCACCCGCGCGGCGCCCGCGCAAATTAGCGCCTACCCACTAGCCTCGAGGTGTTATGACCACTGCCAACCTCCCCAGCGACTCGCCGCTCGCGGCCACCGCGGCGGAGCTTCAGGCGTTGATCGAGAACCTCATCGAACTCGGGGTGCTTGTACACGACAACCAGGGCACCCCGCAATCGCACAGCGCGCTTGTGCACAAAACCACCCATCTTGTGGAACAGTTGAGCACACTCGAGGCTGCGCGCGACACCGCCGACTACCCCATCCCCATAGACGTCATCAGCTACATAGAAGACGGCCGCAACCCAGACGTCTACACCAGAGAGTTTGTCGAGCTGACCGCAAAGAGCAACGCCCGCCTCAAGGGCAAGATGCAGCTGTTTGCCTTGTTACGAGACGTGTTGGGGGCCAAGTTGGCGGCGGAGTTCCCGCGCCTTGCTCCCGCCATAGAGGATATCAAGATGAGAAGCACCGAGAGCTAGACAATGCCGATGGCCAGGAACTATTCTGGATGTTCGGGAGGTACTAAATGCGCCTCCCTTCAACGCCTTCGAATGTCTTGTCTTACTGATTTCCCTCGTTTTGGCGGTCTGCGCGCCAAAAAAAAAAAAAAAATCAAATTAGCGTGGCTGGCTGGCTGCGAATCAAGCACCAGCAAGCTCCGCTATCCTCAGCACACGCGCCCTGAGCGGATCGAATCGGTCATTACGGGCTCTACAATAGGACTTTCGTATGTTGACGGACTGTTTGTAGCCCGTTTGGGCGATTTTACGACCCTTTTTCGAGTGTTGAGATCAGACGCACGGTGCTGGCTTCAGTGGCTGCACTTCGTATATATATATTGACAGCACATTCCGTGCCACATTCCCTTGCTATACACAATTCGCTATTGTTTCGATGCTCAGCGTCCTTCTCTTGGTGCTCCTGGTGTTGACGGCGTCGGTGGATGCCGCCGACTACGACACAACTACCACCGTCACCACCACGCCGCACGTGACCTCGACCGTGACCGAGGGGTACGCGGTGCAAGTGTTTGAAACCGCCTACATCTACACGAACACGGCCGGCTTGGTGACGACGCAGACGGTCGTCGGCAGCACCGCCACTGTGGCGCAGACGGCAGCCCAGGACACCCCGGTACTGTCAGCCGCCGTGCCCGCTGACCCGAGCGTTGCAACAGCCCTCAGCTCGATCGGAGCTGCAACTTCCACCGTGTCGCCCTCCGTCACCGCGGATTCCACTGCTAGCGGAGCATCTCTCGACGCCAGCTCCTTGCTCACCTCCGCGAGCTCGCCCGTCACCTCCGCGAGCACGCCCGTCACCTCCGCGAGCACGCCCGTCACCTCCGCGAGCTCGCCCGTCACCTCCGCGAGCTCGCCCGTCACCTCCGCGAGCTCGCCCGTCACCTCCGCGAGCTCGCCCGTCACCTCCGCGAGCTCGCCCGTCACGAGCTCAGCTGATGCCGAAGCGTCGTACTTGGCCACTGGCCACTCCACCGCCACAACTGTCATCGACGGCACGTCCGTCGTCGTCGAGTACACCGTCTTGTACACCGGCGTCTGCCCCTGCGAATAGTCACTAATGTAATAATGTACCTACGCCCGTAGAAGCCAATGGCTGCAAATCCTGCATGGCGGCTTCCTCCTACCAAGTTTTTGGATTTTCTGGCAGCTCCCTCACGTCACCATGACACTTGCATTTGCTCAGTCTACAGTGAGGGCGGCGCTGCGCGCGCCCATGGCGCGCCGGTGGGTTGCCCTCCGGACGTCGCGGTCGGTCAAGACCTCCACCGTCGACTGGAAGCCAATCAAGTCTGCCACAACCGACCTCGCCAAGCTGGAGCAGCAGGCGAAACACTCCGGGATGCGCTACTTCTTCCTCTCCCTCATGGTGGCGATGCCGGTGGTGCTGTTTGCGCTCGGGTGCTGGCAGGTGAAGCGCCTCGACTGGAAGACGCAGCTCATCACGCGGTGCGAAAACCTGCTTCTGCTCCCGCCGATGGAGGATTTGCCCGCGGACTTGTCACCCGACGACGTGGCCAACCTCGAGTACCGCAAGGTCAAGCTCCGCGGGCATTTCGACTACGACCAGGAGATGTTTTTGGGCCCGCGCAAGCGCCACAACGAGTTGGGGTACTTGCTCGTGTGCCCCTTTGTGCGTTCGCTGGGCGGCAAGCCCATCCTCGTGGAGCGAGGTTGGATCCTGAAGGACAAGGTGGTGCCGCAGACGCGTGCCCACGGGTACTTGCTGCACTTGGCGATGCCGCGCGGCGAGATCGAGATTGTCGCCATGATCAGGGTGATGCCGCCGCGCTCGCTGATGCAGTACGAGCACGACAAGGGGTCGCGCCAGTTCTTTGTGCCCGATGTGGCGGCCATGGCCGAGCAGAGCGGCGCGTTGCCGATTTACTGCCAGGCGTTGTACGACTTGTCCGACAGACCGCAGTGGCGTCGCGAGCTGGAGGCGCTGCGCGGCGTGTGGGACGCCGTGCTGCGCCTCTGGCGGCCGCCAGTGCCACACGACACCCTCGGCAGCTTGCACGACTCGCACGACGCCACCTTGGAGTACCAGCAGTTTGAGTTCATGAACGAGGGCGTGCCCATCGGCACGATCCCCAAGGTGGTGTTCACCAACAACCACATGCAGTACTTGGTGACGTGGTTTGCGCTCCTGTTCTTCAGCACCGGGTTGTTGGTGTACTCGTTGGCCAAGGGCAGGCCCGCGCTGGCGGAGCAGGTGATTGGCGCCAAGCGCCAGCACATGAAGAACCTCTGAGTATATATTTGTACATATGGCTATCCGCGCGCGCTGGTGATGCCAAACAACACCACCACCAACGCCACGTCCGCCACCACCATGCCAAGCACCTCCCAGTACTGCAACGCCGCCGCCACTGCCGGGCGGTAGCGCTGAATCTGCGGCACCACCATCGCCACCATCGACATGCCGCGTAACACAAAGCTGTTTTGAGCCGCCGCGTGGTGGCGGGCGCTCAAAAAGTACGCCGCGAGGATCGCCACCTCGCAGGTGACGAACCAGGCAAAGAAGCGCGACGAGTTGAGCAGCGCCGCCCGGATGTACGAGTGCAGCGACGCCTGGAGGGCGTACCCGTCGAGGTAGTGGTAGACAAAGTTGGCGAGCGTAGCGAGGTAGCGCACCACGAGGAAGCGCGCGTGCATGCGGCGGTGCTCGTACTGCGCCCGCGCCGCGGCCGCGTCGGCCGGGGCAGCGCCTTCGGCGCCCGCGGCCTCGGGGCTGCCACTGGCGGCGCCCTCCCCAAGCATCTGCATCATCATGGCGAAGGGGTCGGCGTCGGCGGTGCCGCGCGCGGCAGCGTCGGGCGCGGCGCCGGCGGGTGCCCCAAAGAGTTTGCTGAGCATCTCGTCAAAGTCGGGGGGCTGCTCCTCGTCGGCGGGCGCCGCTACCACGGGCGCGCTGTGCGAGAGCACTACGTCCTCGGGGTCGTCCTCGGCCGTCGCCGCGGGCGCCGGCGCCGATGCGGGCGCTGGCGGCGACTCTGGCGCCGCCGCCGGCGGCGGCGCCAGCTTGACTG
Organism: Debaryomycetaceae sp. JAC-2022a; assembly: GCA_032598715.1. Taxonomy (NCBI): domain Eukaryota; kingdom Fungi; phylum Ascomycota; class Pichiomycetes; order Serinales; family Debaryomycetaceae; species Debaryomycetaceae sp. JAC-2022a. The sequence goes on along the minus strand of CP095438.1, from coordinate 342,190 downwards.
ACCCGCCTGAGCTCAAGATAGTGTTCAAGCGCTCGCCGCTCTTGGCGGCCATCTTGGCCTGCCGCCGCTCGCGCAATACGCGGCGCTTTTCGTCCGCAGAGAGCTCCTCCATCGTGGCGTTCAAAGAAAATTTACCGCCCGAAAAATATCCCCACCCTCATGTCTCTCCCGTATGAGGAGCAGTTGCGGCGCCAAACCATTCTCAACCTGATTGAAAACCGCGACTACTTGTTGGTGATTGCGCTGCAGCAGGGCAAGTCCGTGCCGCAAGTGCGATACGAGCTCATGAAGCGGCTAGTGGAGGGATAGGTGTAATTTACACTATGGTACAGAGATGTAGGCGCTAGCGGAAGGGCGGGCGCGCGCGGGTGGCGCGCGGCCGCGGGGCCGCGCTCGCGGCCGCGCGGGCGGGAGCGCGTGCGGGCGCCTCAAAGAGGCCGCGCATGTAGCGCGGAGGCTGGTTGAGGTTGGGTCCGTCGGCCGAGGGCGTCGCCGCGCTGGCAGCACTGGCGCGGGCGCCGACGCCGCGGGCAGCACGCTGCGGGCGCGCGCGCGGCGGCGGGATCTTGGACCGCGGGTCGAGCACAAACGACTCGGCGGTGTCGTCGGAGCCAGGGGCGCCCGTCGGCGCCGCGCGCATCCGCGTACGCAAGCGGCCATTCTCAGCGCGCGACACCGCCAACTTGGCCCTCAACTCCGCGATCCGCTCGTCCAACCCCTCGATCAACTTGACCTTCTCCCACTGGTCCTTCAGCGGGCGTCCCGGAAAGTGCACGCACCACATCGTCATCAGCAACCCATACAAGAAGCTGGCAAACAGCTCGTTAAATCCCAGCAGCAACGACTCGTGGATGCGCTGCAATCCCCGCATGTTGGCCTCGAGCTCCTCCATCGCGTCGGACAATTTTTCAAACTTGTCGGTGTTGGCGGCCGACTCGAGCGGGAGGTTGTCCGGGTCTACCGGGTAGTGCACCTTGGGCAGCTGCGCAAGGATGGTGAACACGCCCAGCGAGCGGTGCAGGCGGCGCCGCTTGGGCGTCGAGGGGCGAGACATGGCGGCCAACTGGAGCCACGCGGGTGTTTATTTATTTGTGGTTGTATGCAGGTCTAGCTACTGGCGACCACCTGCTGCCAAGTTTTGCCCTCGCGCCGCAACTCTTGCGCCAACTCGTCTCTGATCTTGGCGGGCAACCCGGGGCCCTTGTAGGCGAAAGCGGTGTACATCTGCACAAACGTGGCGCCGGCCCTGGCGAATTCCAACGCGTCGTGGCCCGACAGAATGCCGCCGCACCCGACGAGCACCAAGCGCAGGTCGCGCGTGTGTTGGCGAAGCAAGCGCAACGCCCGCAAGCTGAGGGGCTTCAAGGGCGCCCCCAGCAAGCCGCCGGCCTGGTGGACCAAGTCGGGGTCCGCGGTGAGAAGATGGGCGGGGCGCTGCACCGTCGTGTTGGAGACGATGATGCCGTCAACCGCCGCCAGCTTGGCGGCGGCGGCAATCAGCACAATCTCGGGCTCGCTGAGATCGGGCGCCACCTTGACCATCACAGGCGGCTTGCGGCCCAACGCGTTGAGCCCCAATTTGTTGCGCTCGGCCACCACGTGCTCGAGCAAGTTGGTGAGCTTCAGCTCGCTCTGGAGGTCGCGGAGCCCCGGGGTGTTGGGCGACAGCACGTTCACCACCAACACGTCCGCGTAGGGCCCCAAGCGTGCCACACCCTTGACGTAGTCGTCCACCTCGTCGCCGTGCTTGTTCTTGCCCAAGTTGACCGCCAAGAGCTTACCGTCGCGAAACAGGTTGCCAAAGGGCTTCTGCGAGGGAAAGTGCAGCCGCTCAAACGCGGTAAGCAAGCGGTTGAGCCGCAACTTGAGGCGTGCCACCACCAGCCAGTGGCCCAGCGAGTTGAACCCGTAGCGATTGATGACGGCGTCGTCGCGCGGCAACCGGAAGAAGCGCGGCTGCGGGTTGCCCGGCTGCGGCTCCGGGGTGACCGAGCCAATCTCCACATACAGGAACCCCATGTCGAACAATGCATCGATGGCCTCGCCTTCCTTGTCGAGCCCGGCGGCGACCCCAAGCGGGTTGTTGAGGGTGCGGCCGAAGACGGTCACCTGCAAGCTGGCGGGGCGGTTGGCAGCGTCGTCGAGCAACCGCGGCACAAGGCCGTACTTCATGAGGGTGACGCCGAGCCGGTGGCCCTGCTCAGCGTCGGTGAAGGTGCGGATCAAGGGGCAGAAGACGTACTCGTGGATGGCGCTGCGGGAGTCGGCACAGTACACCGCGCCCGCGACGGCCCCGAGGGACGCCGCGGCAGCCACGGCAGAGCGCGGGAGCACCGCCGAACGAAGTTTGAACATGAGAGAGGTCGGACTAGCGGTTGGGGTCGTTGCGGCTGGCGCTGCTCGCGCCGCTGAACCGTGCTGGCGGGCGCTAGGTTGCTGGCGCGCGCCGAGCGCGCGCCGAGCGCCCAGTTCCGGGCGCACAATGTGCCGCGCCCCGCTGCCCCCACCCTGGCCTGCTGACCATCGAGCGCGACACCACCCAGACCCCCACTACAGGGCCGACCGCTTCGCCATCCCGACTGGCCTCCGCTCCTGACTGACCTCCGCAGTGCCCACTCCCATCGTTCGGTGGGAATTTCTTGCTGCAATAGGTATGTCCATCTCACTCCTGCATGCAACTGCCGATGAGCTAAAAATCATTTGCACCATCCTTTGCACCACCCCATGTCGCACATTGTGTCTCTGAGCGCCCCCTTGGACACCTCCAAGTATGAGCGCGGGCTGTCCCGACAGCAGCGCAAGGCCAGGTACACCAAGGACAAGAAACTCAACGCCGGGTTGAAGAAAGTCGACCGTCTGTACAAGGATGCCGTCAAGTCGGCGGCCAGTACCGAGTTGCTTCTCCAGGAGGAGGCCGGGTTCCTCGAGGCCGAAGGCATGGAGAAAACCTTCAAGTTCAAGCAGGCCGACATTGCCACCGCTGTAGATGCCGCCACTGCGGCCAAGCAGTTTGAGCTCAAGCTCGACGAGTACGGGCCGTACACCCTCAACTACACGCGCAACGGCCGCGGGTTGCTCATCGCCGGCGCCGGCGGCCATGTGGCGCTGGTAGACTGGCGCACGGGCGCGCTCGACTGCGAGTTGCATCTCGCCGAAACGTGCCACGCCATCCAGCTGCTTCACAACGACCAGTACTTCGCGGTGGCCCAGAAAAAGTACACCTTCATATACGACAAGACCGGGTTGGAGCTACACCGGTTGAAGCAGCACATCGAGGCGACGCGGCTCAGCTTCCTCCCCTATCACTTCTTGCTTGCCACCGCTGGCAACACCGGATACTTGAAGTACCACGACGTGCTGACCGGGGTGCTCGTCAGCGAGCACCGCACTAAGTTGGGCCCGACGCAGGCGATGAAGCAGAACCCGTGGAACGCGGTGATGCACTTGGGCCACGGCAACGGCACGGTGCTGCTCTGGGCGCCCAACATGCCGCAGCCGTTGGCCAAGTTGCAGCTGCAGCGCGGCCCCGTGCGCGACGTGGCCATCGACCGCGAGGGCAAGTACATGGCGGTGGCCGGTGCCGACAAGCAGCTCAAGCTCTGGGACTTGCGCAAGCTCGCCGTGGTCGACACCTACTACACACCAACACCCGCGGCGCTGCTCGACATCTCCGACACCGGGTTACTTCTGGTTGGGTGGGGCCCACACGTGACGGTATGGAAGGACGTGTTCAAGCAGCGACAGCTGGCGCCCTACATGAACCACTTGATTGCCGGGTCCAAGTGCCAGACGGTGCAGTTCGTGCCCTTTGAGGATGTGCTTGGCATCGGCCACCAGCGCGGGGTGCTGTCGATTGTGGTGCCCGGCGCCGCCGAGGCCAACTTCGACGCCTTGGAGTTGAACCCATATGAGAGCGCCAAGCAGCGCCAGGAGCAAGAGGTGAGGCTGTTGCTCAACAAGCTTTCACCGGACACGATCCTGCTCGACCCCAACGTTATTGGCACCGTTGACAAGCGTGCCAGTGCCGTGCGCTTGAAGCCGGGTCAGATTGATGACGTGGCCGCGACCGACGCTAAGATGGAGCCGCGCCCAGATGTCAAGGCGCAAAACTCCAAGCTCCGCACCCACTTACGCAAGAAGAAGCAAAACGTCATTGATCAGAGAAAGTTGCGCATCGAGAAGAATTTGAAGATGGAGAAGGAGTTGCGCCAGAAGCGCCACCGCGCGTTCAAGGGCATCCCCGAGGAGAAGGACCTCCTCGGACCGGCATTGTCGAGGTTTCAGTCATAGCATACAGGCACGAGTATTTCCCTTTATACATTTCTAGATCGGCTCAACTTGTAGATGGTTTCCTCCAACACACCCGCCTCCCACACAAGCGAGTCAAGGTACGCCTCGTCGACGTAGGAGGAGGACAGCGACTGCGCAAGCGCGCATGGCACGGAGCCGTGTTCGAGAAGAGCCTCTGCCTCGGCGCGCAATGGCATAAACAATCGGCGTTGCTCTTCAGAAAGCATCAACTCAAAACTGTCAAAGGCCCTCGCCATGCGCGCAGCCTGGTGGCTGGCAATAAACAGGTTGATGGCTGTCTTGTCCTCGTCGCCCATAAACCCGAGTGAGGTAATGCCTAGGTTGGCGTATCGCGATGTATGGGTGCCCACATAGTAGAGCAAGACGCAAACATCATCTTTGAGCTGCGGGTCCCCGCTTGCGAGAAAACAATCAAAGTCAATGTCGACAAGCAAGTCGCGCAATTGCTTCACCACTCTAGTGGGCACTTTCGCCTGTAAATGAGCGCCCAATATGGACTTTATCTGCTGATCATCCACATCGGGCGCGACTTCTTGCCCCAACAAACACTCAAGGAGACCGACGAAAACAGGCCGCGAAGAGAGAGTATCGACGGGGTCACCGCATCGCAACGGCGACTGCGGGAAGTCCGACAACCACGCAATGACGGATGTAACAAAGGCGGCCATAGGTGTGATTTTTGTGTGTGTCGCCACAAAAGAAGGCAGCTCGTAAAAAAAAATGAATTAATGCGATGTTCTGGCGGTGAGCGAGTAGTTGGAGTAATCCATCGTAATCAAGTCGTTGAATCCCACGTGCTGGTGAAGCATGGCGTGGTTTTCCACCTCCAGCCTGATGAAGCTGGCCACGGCCTTGAACTTGCCGTGTGACATGCGGTCGTGGTGTTCGACCTTGGCTTCGAGGTCTAACTCCTCAATGATGTTGAAGAGCTCTGATGACTCCAGCGTGGGTGGTGGCGACGACGGAGAAGCCGCTACGGTCACAGCGGCGCCCGTCGCAGCAACGGCCGCCGCGCCATGAGCGCCAGCATCGGGCTCGATTTCGCCGCTAAGCAAGATCATCCAGCAGTTCACCACCTGCTCGTAAGCCATCATTTTGGTGTATTGGAACTCGGAGTTGGTAAAGTTTGGTAGCGTGTGTATCAAGTTGGTGATGCCATCCAAGAACCGCAAACTGACAGCGGCGCGCAGCTCTATGGGCGGGAGGTAATTGAGGATAAAGTCGCTGAGGCAATGAAAAAACTCGTTGAGGCGCGGCTTAATGCGGAGGTAGGAGTAGTCAGACTCCATGTCGCACTTGTAGGGCAAGTGTGACAAGATTGATTCGTGCTTGAGCCGCATGAGCTCCATCGACTCGTCCAAGGTTGGCTTGGGCGCCAAGCGGTTAACGGTGTCGCTGATCTCCGGATGTATCTGTACCAAGTCGTGGAGCACCGCCTGCAACTTGGCGCGGTCTAACACTTCAATGATGCGCGTGAGCGGCAACGCCTGGCCGATGATTTTGGGGGTTTTGGACTTCTTGTGGCGCGCGCCATTGCCACTGGAGACAACTGCAGACGCGAGGGCGCGCTTGTTGGATGCGGCCGGTTTATGCACCTTGAGCTCGTCGTCGGGCTTGCTGCGTTTGCGTGAAGGAGCCGCTACCCTTGGGAGGGGCTTGCTCCCCCAGTTGAAGCCACTTGAGATCATGGGCAGTTTGTGTGGCTGGATGAGAAGAAAAGGAGTTCGATAAGTGGTCCTGAAATATTTGTTCGTGGCGCTACACGGGCAGCTGGCCGAAAACCAAAGGCTGCCTAGTGAAAAATAAGGCACCATAGAAAAAAAGAAAAGCCGAAAAAAGAAAGTACCGGAAGAAGTAAGAAGCTGGCCGGTATGTATGCATGGCAAGTCGAGGTTTGGCAGAGTGAACGCGGATGTGTGCGCGTTGCTCGGTTGGCAGCCGCCTGGTGACCTGTGTCAATGCAGGGCTGCGGGCGACTGCCGCGGGCGCGCCGTCTACGGTTTTTCGCAGCCATGCGGCGCGGCAGGAGGCGGTGACGACGCACGTACAGGGTGGAATGACTCGCTCGGGCTGGCCTGGCCTGGGTGTACGCATTTTTTAAGGTCCGCTTTCAACCGGATGCCAGGAAACGCCCCGCTAGTACTCGGTACGATAAACCTATCGAACCAACCTCCTGAAAACCTCAATCGTTGAGAGTTATTATATACATAGATATAAAGTGAAACCGCCGTCGCCGAACCCTTGTCTTTTAGTAATAGTCATTGCTCTCGTACTCCAGGTCTGAGAAGTCTGACACGCAAGAATCGCTGTCGCGATCGTAGTCTGCCTCAGTCAACCCGACGTAGCGCTTGCGCTTCAACTCCACTTCATCGTCGGTCTGAATGTCGTCCTCGTCGGTCAAGTCGTCGTGCGCCACCGAGTCCCGAGTGGAGCTGGCATCATCGTTGTTTTCCTCAATCTCCTCCTTCTCCTCCAACTCAATCTTCAACTCATCCATGATGTCGAAACATTCTGCAAGCAAGGCGTTGAGCAAGCCTTGGCCCTCGGGGATAGTGCCGTTAACATAAAACTTGCCGTCCTGCCGCAAGTTATCCAATGAAGCCAATTTGAACTGGTAAGGGTACAACTCTTTCAACTTGCTTAACCCGTCAATACGCTTAATCTCCAACAAGCACCGACGCACCGTGGACAATTGGTTCAAGATTGGCTGCAACGACTCGCTCACTGGCTCCAGACTCTCCAAGAGCTTGTAGATAAGCAGATAGCACCTGCGGAGCATGTAGAGGAGAATCATATTGAGCCTCCTGTGGTCGGCATCGTCTGGTCCCAGTGTTTGCGCCAACTTGGCCAATCGCTCGTCGTCAATCTGCTTCAATCGTTGCGCATAATTGTACAAGTCGGTCTCCCGCATTGTCCATCTTCTGGTCACCATCAAGTTCTCAAGGGTCAACTTGATCTCGATCAATCGCGTGTACAACGTCTCAAAATCTTTCACAAGTGAGCCGCCCTTGATGGAGAGATTTTGGAAGAGGTTGGAAATGTCGGGGTTTTGGTGCTGAATCTCCAAGTCGTGGATGAAGTTGTTGCAGTCATCCAAGAGCCCGTTCAACACCATAGTCAGGTTAGCCTGGGCCTCCTCTGGGGCCAGCGAGGGGAACTTGCCCTCGGGGGTGCGCAACAGCTCAATCTTGTGTAACCGCGCCTTCAAGTCCTCCAATTGGGCGCCAACATCACCACTCAGGGTGGCCGGTACCACCAGCAGTACCGCCTGCAGTTGCGACCCCGCCGCCGTCAAGAGATTCAACAATTGCTTGCGCACCACCACCAACTCCAGGTAAATGGGCTCCAAGTCTGGCGGGAAAGTCTTGAAGATGTTCTCCAACTCAGTTAACGCCCCCATGCATTTGTTCCACTTGTTGCGGAGCAAAAGCAGCTCTTCGGTGCGATGCTTGGCCGCGCTGGCTCCCTCGGCCTCGGCTTCGTCATGCTCCTCGGCATGGCGCTTCTCCTCCAGCTGCACTATAATCTCCTTGATGTCCTCCAAGCGCTTACGGATGGGCTCTAGATCGTCCATAGTGTAAACCTGGCACGCCCTGAGGTGGCCCAAGAGCTTGTACACCGTCAGCAACGACAGGTAGGTGGCGGGGGCGAACTTGGTCAACCCACAGGTGACAAAACACAACAGCAAAATGCTCCATATCTCGTCCACCAAGACATCGGTGGCGTTAGGGAGAGCCAACGTGATCCCCTTCAACTCTTCGTCCTTGCGGGTGAGCAGCAATTCGTGCAAGCGGTCAAGGAACTCGTCGTAGATGGCGTACACTTGGCGCGACGATATGTACTTGGTGCGGTTGTTTTTAAGCTCGAGGACCTTGTCCCGGATGCCGGCTATCTCATCGTACAACTTCTTCTCATATGCGGGGATCGTTTTCATGGTGGGTGTTGGAGGGACCGGTGAGTAGCAGGGGTGGGGCGGATGTGCGGTCAGGCGCCATTTTTACCCGTCTGACCCCCACACGAACATGTGCAGGAACAGCCGGGAGATGGACTGATTTGGTCCGATATGGCGAAATGGGCTGCGCAACCTTGTGCGACTGTGGATGATTGTAAGGCGAGGCTGGATAGAACTGCTGTACCATTTGAATGAGCTCGCTGATGGGTGCGGTTATGTGGGCTCGGTGTGCCGTAGTGCATGCCATTCGCAGCAAAACCGCACGTTCGCCTCACCGAGGCAGGTTTGCAGCTCATATGCACCGCAGCGGACGTGCGGGCAAAAATATGCTGGGGCAGCCTCATCTCTTTCCACCGTTAAAGATCTGTTGCCTCTTACTAGAGATTCCCCGTTCTACTTGACTACAGCTGGTTCTCACGTATCGCCGTACCATATAACTCTAATTACTGAACTAAAATCTCTTTTTAATTTTTTTTTATCCTTTATCATCTGCCTTGCTTCAAAATGTTATTGGCGGCATCGTCGCTAACCTGGATTGGCCACCTGTAGTATCTTACGCGAGTAGTCTGCCTCGTCGGCCAAAGAGCCCTCAGAAAGCCGTCTTCGGCCCATCATAACGGGATTCAAGCGCGGATCCACCAAGCCCTGGCCGCCTCCGGCACCGGCTGCCACCTGTGCATCTGACGGATGAGTGAACGGGTTTGTCATGGGCATATCCAAGGGGTTTGCCCTGGAGTTCTTCAGGGGCCCTCTCAGTACCGCTTTGGTATCGTAGTTGAATCCCTCGTCGTCATCATCGTCTTCGCGGTTCTTAAACCGCATAAACAAAAATACAGCCACGGCGACGGCTGCTATGCCAGCGATGCCACCCACCACACCCCCCACAATAGCTCCCACGTTGGTAGACGATTTGGACTTGGGCTTGTCCGGTGACGAAGAAGAGGTCGCTGTCGCAGTCGCAGACAGAGACGTGGATGGTGACGACGAGCTAGACTCGGTGGTGGTTTCCGAAGCCGAAGACGATGCGGAAACCGTTGAAGTGATGAGCGTCAGAGACGGCGTTTGCGAAGAGCCAGGATCGGTGGATTTCGATGCCGATGTGCTTGTCAGCAGGGTAGCCGAAGTCGACTGTGTGGACAGGGTTGGCAGGCTGGTGGCCGACGTCAGAGTGCCGCTAGCAGACGCAGAATTGTCGCCTTCGGTCAAACTGGTAAAAGTTCCAGCTCCAATCTTGCCCGGACCGGCATAAACATTGTACGCGCGAGACCCTCCGCACATGTCGCTGCCGTATCCGTTACAAACCAGATCACAACTATCATCGTCGGTGAGCCCAGACAGAGGGAACGAATCCAAACAGTAGCAGGTCCCACCGCCATTGAAGGCTATGTAAGCATAGTCCTGGCACAAATTTTTCGAGCACCAGTCCACACTCTGATATGGATTGTAGGCATTTTTGGCCGAGCTGACGCTGGAGAAACAGCCAAGTGAGGTAGTCGCAGCCACGCACAGGAGCAAAGATGCGAAGGCCACAAGGCTATGAATGGGTTTCATGTGATGCAAAGGCGTTATGGTCGTTAGGGAGCGGCAGAGCGAATGTGTGGCCAGGGGGGTCCTGTAAATGGCCGTAGTGAGTGTTTGCAGAGCTGCTGGCGAGTGGTCTTCCTCAAGTCGACCGTCGCTGCTGTCAGTCTCAGTCCTATCGAATGGAAGCTGGAGGATGCAAGATGATCGATCCTGAGGAGAGCAAAAATCTTTAGAAGCGCGAGGGCGGAAGGAGGACAGACACAATGCCAAAAAAAAAAAGAAACATGCAATCAAGAAAAGAGGAGCGGCGCGGCGCGTGAAGCTTTTTTTTGGCGACACCGCGCAGCGCATTTACTTTTCGTAGGTGAATTGTAGTCGAGGTGGAGAGCGACAATTACAAAAAGAAATTTCCACCCAGTCCAACACCCATTAATATGACAGGGCCATAGTCTCTGGTGCGCAATCTAAGGGGTGCGCGTTTTGGTACATTGCAACGCACGAGGCGACTGCAGTTTTTCCGTCGGCATTACTCGATTTATGGGGTCACCAAACGCGCGAATATGGCAGGGGTGTTTACGTTATAAATGTTCGGCTGATACACTGTGCATGCAACTCTATATCGCGAGAATCAAGCACTTCAAGGCTCTTGGAGAGGGAGCTGACATGTTGAAAGCACCCAACACCACGAAGATTGAACAACTCTGCCATACGCTATGTAGACGTGATGCAACGGATTTGCCTCAAGCGTACGCGCTCCTACATCAATATTAAGACGCGATTCGCGCTTTGAACATTTTAGCAGCTTGACGGGCTCCCTACGAGCCGTCACAGCCGCAGACACTGAGTGTCAAGCAATAGCTTTCCGTAACCACTTTACGGCGCATCGACATGGGGCGCCGCAGTCCAGATTCGCTGATGATGCATGGTGCACCATGGTTAGGATTCTTTGGTAAAACTAATTGCACTGTAAGAAGAAAAAGTACGGTTATGAAACATTGTTGACGATAAACCACCTCAATATAAGTAAAAACACATTCATTCATTTGAGTTTTGTTTCCGTAGACTAAAGGAGAAGTAATGGTGCAAGTACACCGATAACTCCTTGCACAGATACACCGAGCTGTGCGCCCATTGCCTTGGAGGAGGTTGACTTGCTGGATGCGGTTGATGAGGTTTTGGCGGAAGTCGAACTCTCCTTGCTGCTCGAAACGCTTGACGCGGCACTAGATTTGGCACTGCTAGTTGCCGATCCACTGCTAGCACTGGCACTGCCGCTAGTGGTACTTGCGCTACTGGCGCTACCGCTGGAAGCAGTTTTCGAGGCTGAATCGCTGCCACTGTCAGAAGCACTGGTGGAGCTACTGCTGCTGGCACTACTGCTGCCGGCACTGCTACTGAAGCTGTTGCTGGAGGATGACGAGCCTAAGTTCAGAACCTGGTCGCTAGTGTACACACTGAACAAACTATCGCCACCGCAAATTGCGCTCTCAGATCCCGAACACGGCATGTTGCAAAGCGCCGTGGCAACCTCGTTGATTGATGGGGTGTTTTTGACGCAGTAGCATTGATTACCGTTTTTGAGACCAATGATGGAGTACCCCGAGCACGACTCCAAGCACTGCTGAGGACTTTGTTGCTGCGATGATCCGATCTTGACAGCCCAGTCAACGTTGCTGTAGCAGGCGATGGTGGAGTTGGTTGCAGTGGCCAACGTGGCGCAGAACGCAAGAACAGAGACAGTGGTGAGCTTCATGGGCGGTGAGAGAGCGAGATAAACCGAGCAAGTTGATGGCTTATATGATAACCTTGATGCAAATTCGTGACGCTATTCACGACGCACTACTAAAAAATTCACTTCTTGTCCAATTAGGAAGCCCCAGTGCGCGAGGGCATCTTCAGCGCTCGATTCAGTCTGACTAGATCCATTGTTTACATAAACGTTAAGCTCGTAAAGCGTCGTCTCACCACAACAAAAAAGCCAGAAAATAATTCGATGTACTATTTGTAAAAGCATGCATATCCACTATCGGTAGTATACTATAAGGACTCCAATTATCATCATAAACTGAATAATAGGGAGAAGAAGCCTCCAGCGCAGCGGCATCTGCTTCAACGCGTGTTGCGTCTTCTCACTGGAATGCCAAGTCATATGGGGGTCACTTTGGAGGGGGAGCAAGGGAGCTTTGATCCTTCCCATACACATTTGCGCTCGAAGGAACGTTGTCTGGAATATAGGCTCTATTTAAAGTTTTTTCCAGTGCCTTATAAGCGGCTCCCTGTCGTGGCCGAATGGGTGTTTTTTCGCGCCCATTGCGCATATCTTTGCACGAAGGATCGGTATTTTTACGAAGTGCTTACAGATATTGGGTGCAAAGTTCAAGATTCAATATTGAGGTAGCAGCTAACTACTCTTCATCGTAAACAATCATCAACCCCAAAAACGAGTCGATGACGGCTGTCGCCGCTAGACTTGTTATCTCTGCGTTCGTGTCATATGGAGGACTCACCTCTACAACGTCTGCACCCACCAAATTGATCCCCTCCAAGCCATCCAAGACGCTGAGCAACTCACGCGTGGTCCACCCTCCAACCTCCAGAGTACCCGTGCCCGGTGCTGCAGCGGGGTCCAAAACATCAATATCCACGGAGATATAAACTGGCCTCGAAAGATCACCGATCCTTCGCTTGATCTTTTCAATCACGGCATCACGACCTAGGTTGTCCATGTCTCTTGCAGTGATGGTCTTGAATCCACATTTGTGGTCATGGTCAATGTCGTACTTGGGTGAAACATAGGGCGCCCTCAACCCAACGTGCATGCAGGTCAGTGTATTCAAGAAGCCATTTTCAGCTGCATAGTGGAGAAAAGTGCCATGGTTCAACGACATATACTCGGTAATACCTCCGCCGAGAACCTTTGGGTCCCACGTATCAATGTGAGAATCGAAATGCAACACGGTCAACGGGCCGTACTTCTCATACGCTGATCGTAATGTCATCAAGGTGATTGTGTGGTCTCCACCCATTGTGATGATCTTAGGACGCATGTTCCCTCTGATGGTTGGGGTGTGAGAATGGATGGCCCTTTGACCTCTATACAATTGGTTTAAGGCAATCCGATTGTCGAATGGAGTCATCGGTATATCCCCACAGTCTATGATTGACAAGTTAGTGGCGTAAGGGTCAACATGCGAAAGTTTGGATCCGGGCTTCCCATTTCCCCTGACCGGAGTGAACCCTTGGCCCAACCGCCTCAGAGTCAGACGGATAGCCTCGGGACCAAAACGAGCACCCGGTCTATAGGTGACTCCCGTATCAAAAGGTGCGCCAACAATGGCAATGTCGATGCTTTCAGGTGACTTAGAAGGATTAAAACAGTTTAAATGCTTGAAGTGCCCAAAAGTGACAATCCCGCCAAATAGGCTTTCGTTGTTGAGGTCTGAAGTGTCATCATCACTGGGGTAATTGATCTTCGACTTGTACTTCATATATCCTTGGTGCAGTTTCGCAGCCATCTTGATTTTGCGTGACTTTTCTTGCATTTCATGGAAAGTAAGAAAGTCGTGTGTCCCAAGCATGTCAGAGAGGCTATACTCAAGTGGTGGTTGTGCTGCTATATGCGATACTTGGCCTGATGCTAAAAGGTCCTGCTTAAAGTTGTGGGCATCGGCTGAAAGCAACACACCATAGACAGAGTCGATAAAGGATTCATGGCCAAAGTTCACCACGTCCTCGCCTTTGGGTATGATGTGGGCCGTGGCAGACCCCAAGGTGACAATTGCGGCTGCTGCTGACAACCTCATTTTGAGCTACTCAAATATCTTTACTCTGAGACCCGTTCGTTTTATACTTCAATTAGCGTATCTGGTTGGCGGGATTGCTGCATGCGGTAACTCTATGCGACAGAGTTTGCAGGAAAGCAACGAAATGTCCTACACTATTGGCTGCGACAAGCGATGCAAGAGTACGGTATTCATTTGTACACATTGCCCAACGTGATCAGCTTGATGACAGTATAGTCGTCGACACCATAAAGGGACCCCTCTCTGCCGAATCCTGACTCCTTAACGCCACCAAAGGGCATGGCCGCGTCAGTGAATAGCCCCGTGTTGACTGCCACCATGCCTGATTCCAAGAACTCACTCATAAACCAAACAGTGTTCAAATTCTCCAGGAAAACATAACTAGCTAGCCCGTGCTCGGAGTCGTTGCAGTACTTTAACACCTCTTCCTTTGTCTTGAACCTAACAATGGCCCCCAATGGTCCGAATGTTTCCTCCTTGATCACCTTCATCTCCTGGGTGATGTCCCCTAACACCGTAGGCTCATAGAAATGTTTGCCCAACGCAGGTATCCTTCCGCCCTTGTGCAACACGGTCGCGCCCTTTTCGATTGCATCGCGAGTGTGCTCCTCAACTTTGGCGATAGCACGCTCATTGATCAAGCACCCATGGGTTACGCCCTCGTCGAGTCCGTTGCCGATCTTGAACTGCTCAACTTGATTGACAAATTTGGCGACAAACTCGTCATACACATGCTCTTGAACATAGATGCGGTTGGCGCAAACGCACGTTTGCCCCAAAGACCTGAACTTGGAGGCAATTGCCTGCACCACACTCAACTCTAAATCCGCGTCCTCAAAGATAATCACCGGGGCATTGCCGCCTAACTCCATCAGCAATTTTTTCAATGTCAGCGCTGATTGCTTCATTAGCAATTTGCCCACTTGGGTGGACCCAGTGAAAGACACCTTGCTAATGAGTGGCAGTTCACAAAACTTCAATCCACACATTGGCGTGTTTTCGGTCAGGGTCAATACTACATTAAAGACCCCTGGGGGGATGCCAGCCTGGTCGGCCAAGTATGCTAGGGCCAAGGAGCTGAGTGGGGTTTGCCCATCGGGTTTGAGAATGGCTGTGCAGCCAACGGCAAAGGCCGGAGCAGCCTTGCGAGCTCCCATGGCTGAGGGGAAGTTGAATGGACACAAAAGTCCCACTACCCCAACCGGTTGCTTGTAGGTGATCACCTTGTTATTGTGGTTCGAAGGTTGGATTGTATGGCCATACAACCGCTTGCTTTCTTCAGCAAACCATTCGAAATACAGTGCCGCATACTTAACTTCCCCAATAGAGTCGGCAAGAGCCTTGCCATTTTCAAGCGTGATAATGCGAGCCAAGTCGTCAACATTGTCCATCATAAGATTGTACAAGTTTCTCATCCATCTGGCACGCTCATAAGGAGAGGTCTTTTTGAAAGAGGCAAAGGCCTCGTGGGTGCATTTTATGGCGTAATCAATCTCCTCCGCGGTCTGATCTGGCAACTCCACGAGAAATTCTTCAGTAGCAGGGTTGAAAACTTGAAACGTCTTGGTGGACTTAGATTTGTACCATTGGCCATTTATAAAAGGCCTTGTCCTGATGAGGTCGGGGTTGTTGAGGTTCAACATCACACGCGAGTTGGAAAGGTGTGAATGGCCGACGAGCGACAACAGAGTCTTGAGTTTTGTCAGCTCTCGTTAGCCGCTTACCGGATCGGGCGCATTCGGTATCGGTCCGAAAGCAGTAACGCGCTAAATCTTGATTTTGAGCGTACAGACAGCTTTCGTGAAGAGAGGATACGAAGATAAAAACAGGTTACCGACGCGCTTCAACGGAGCACGAACCCGACTGCCGTACCAGCTGCAAAAATACACTGATTTCGAATACATCAATGACCGCTAAATGTACTGGGTATGTACTTAATAGCGCGACACGTATCTAGATTTTGGCTCGTTTACATCCTGGGGAACATCGTGCGAGAGCACTTATGTGCTGACTCCAATAACCCCAGGATGCGGCTTGGACGACTGCGTCATCAATTACAATCCTTCGAAATTCTAAACTTGGTGCATACGTAAACGGGCAAGGCTAACCTCAAAATGTGTAGGCCAGCGCATAAAAGTATGGAACTGAAGTTGGAAGTGTAGGCCGAGGTTGACACATGACTGGTCTAGACTAACTTTGTCACCCTTGCGGCCTTCTCGATATTATCCCCCATCCTGCTTCAAAATTCATGCACATGAGCGTGCATCAGTGGACTGGCGACATAAATTGAGTCAAAAACCTTCACAAATTGATGCTTCATTTAAGCGCCACCTTTACCCCGTTCACCACTAACTGTCTCGTTGAATATCTTTAGCCACGTAGTGCCAGGCAATGGTTCATAGCTGTTGCGCCACGTTTGCAATTCGACTAGCTGCACGTCTATGCTTAGCGTGACACCGATATTGCGCATACCAAGAAAATTTGGTCTCTAAAGTCACATAACCCGCAAAAAAAAAAACCGTTCTTTCGGCTCCGTTGTCTCTGCATTAAAGCCGAAGCCGAAAAGCATAGACATCACTAATTCAGCCGTGGCCCCTTTGTCATCAAGGTAAATAAATATTTCACAGTAGCATAGAATCTGTTGAGCACAAATACTGTGCCAATCCACCCCACCTCAGATAACGTCCAATATGGACATGCACAACATCATGTCCAAGTTGGTCACATACAGTACATTAGGCTTGGTCAGAGATAGAACAAAGAAGGACAGGAGAGCAACCTCACCAACTACATCCGAGTACGAGAATGCTGGCTCGAAATCGTGCTGGCCGCTGGGCAGCTCAAAGCATGCTCCTATTCAAGTGCCTGAGAAAACACGTCGTACGCCGGCCAAACCATCGGGAGACGTCAACATTATATCGTCGCTGCAAGCTCTCAGAGGTCAAACGGGCTCGCATTATAAAATAGGAAATGCCATATACGACGTTGGCCACTTGCCCGTCTTGTATTCTCCTGATGTGGTACTAAGGCGCGGAAGCTTGGCCAGCCTGAGTGATGACTACATACTGGCCGAAGGTCTGATACGAACCGTGTGGATATCCTAGATCTACACACCTAGAGGTGATAATTGAGTGGGTACAGGCCACCGATCCCGACCTACGGTGGAAGTTCAAGGTCGAAAACGGATTCCAAAAGCAGATCTTTAACGTATAATGGGGGGAAGTTTTACAAAGGTTAGTCGAGTGACCTCGGTCAATAGTAGGTTTTAATTTATGATACACGATATGAACATTTTTCTTATTAAGGCACACTGAGATGTGGACGCTGAATGCCCAATGCACTTTGCTATGCACGCATGGCGCACAAAAGACCACTTTGAATCTCTGAGCCCTTTGTGTTCTGCTTTGTGTGTCTTTCCCCTGACAGCACTGCCTACTTGCGCACCCAAAGAATGCGAAATTGCATCCCATTTTAGGTGACACTACTAGGGTGAAATGCCACACTATGCTGGCGCACCGTAAATTTTCTCCCGTATACCTTTATGCTCCCTTCGAGTTTGAATAGGGAAAAGAAAAAAAAAAAAGGACTCTACCGCAAACAACCAGCCAAGGCATCCTCCCAACGCATCCATTTTCTTCGCTTCTTGACATCACTTTGAAGCAGTCTTTGTCTTTCGACCCCGCTTGCCGTGCACACCATCTGTCCCCGCGCATCCGCACTCAACCCGAGGACCAACTGGATCCCCTGAGCCAACACACCCTTACATAGCGAAGCACCCAACCGTGATCCATGAGGATAACACTCACACATCTCATCTGCCTTGCGACATCGATATTCGTCGTGAAAGCTGATGTTTCCGTGTCGTCGCCCAAACAGGGAGCACTGTTTTCCGGCTCTTCGGGGACTGCCGATGTGACGTTGCTGTGGATCGACGACGATAGCGGCGACGACAATGATTTCCTGTTGGATAATGCCAACACCTACACAGTACTGCTCTGCTGGGGTGACAATTCCCACATCAGTTGTGACTCGGACAACCCCATCGTCAAGCAAAAGGCTTTATCCAAGTTCGAGGTTGATGCCAGTTTGGATGCTAACGCGTATCCGAATGGGTACTATTACTTTCAAATCTACACCGTGTTCAAGGACGGATCAAACACCATCCATTACTCCAACCGCTTCCAGTTGACGGGTATGACTGGACCCAAAACCATCACTGCAACCGCTACCGGCGAAGCGCCGGGAGCTGCCACGTCGGCTAAGAACGGCGACGGCACCAAGATTCCCCTGGCATCATTCACGGTGCCCTACACCTTGCAGACCGGATCATGGCGGTATGCCCCAATGCAGACACAGCCAGCCTCGACCATAACTGCTACCACGTGGTCACGTAGGTTCCCCACAAGCGCCGTGACGTACTTCACCTCGTTATCGCCATCCCCCAATGTGCAGTCGACTATCACCCCAGGCTGGAATTATACAGCCATCTCGGCCATAAACTGGGCTAGTGTGGCTCCCTTCCCAACGTATTACTATCCCGCCAGCTCAAGGGTGAGCAAGGCTCAGTTAAAGACGGCAAAGAAGAAGAGATGGCTTGATTAGGGGCTATATAAATGGAGGTCAAATGATTTAAATGTGGTTTTGTATTGTATGCTTCGCCCGCTAACTCCCCGGAGCGGTGGTGTTGAAAGCTTGTTCTTGTCACGTGATCAAATGTTTGAAGTTACTGGCTGAAAAAAAAACCAACGAGAAGCTGTAGTCACCGTGCAAACTCAGTCTTGACGATGATCTACTTGAAGTCAGTTCTCAACGTGATTGACAACTCGGGCGCACAGCTTGCTGAGTGCATCAAGGTTTTACGCCACAACCCAAAGAACTTTGCTCGCGTCGGTGACGAGATCACGGTTGTAATCCAGAAGGCCAGACCATTGACCACGGACATCACCGGCCAGTCTGCCAGCAACAGAGTCAAGAGAAGGGATATTTGTCGCGCCATTGTGGTGAGGACTAAGGCGCCTTTCAGACGGCCCGACGGCAGTGTCGTGCGGTTCGATGACAACGCGTGTGTTTTGATTAACAAGAACGGCGATCCGTTGGGGACGCGGGTGTCATCGGTGGTGGCCAAGGAACTCAAGGAGTTGCAATACAACAAGATTGTGTCGTTGGCGCCCAAGGTGTTTTAGAGCATGTACATAATAAACAACAGGATACGACGGCGTAAAGCGTATGGGGCGTTCTGATGGCTCGGGGCTATGCTTCGGTCAGACGCTGGCAGCCCCCCTGTGCCTCTCCAGGTAGGTGGCTGTAAAAACAACTCTAGAGGTGTATCAGTGCGCTGTGGAAACACCCTTATTGTCGGCTGGCCTAGCACGCCACCCAATCTTACACTGGGTGCAAAAACTGAATGTGAAAAACTGGGTGTATGACGCGGACGGGGTTTGCCAGACGGGTACTGTGGGAAGCTCCGAATTTAATCAACACGTCAGACCACCCTGGCCCGTTCATTTTGTGAGAGTTCAAGATTGTTGAGGGATCTCGATAACATATATTGATACCAGTTTTGTAGATAGTTACATCTAATGGACGGCCAGGAGCCCACCTTCACCTCGAAGTCATCCCTTGTCGCATTCTTGAGCTAGAATTTTCTGAATTGGGTCCACGGCGCGGCGCTCTGACAACTTGAAGCCATCCGAGTATGGACTGACTCACTGCCATGAGTCGGTGCCTTCGTGTGACCGTGTCTGCACCAAAATCTAACTCTGGTGTCTGAAATTTTTTTTACATGTTCCAGTGATTTAAGCACCACGTACACCCCGCCACAGGTAAAGATGTCTGAAGCTATAGCACAAAAGGTTGAAGCCATAGTAGTTGACGATAAAAAAGTGGAGCTCACCGGGGAGGCGGCAGCCGCTGCCGGCGGAGCTGTGCCTGCGGCGGTAGGAGGTGTTGTTGCAGGCAGCGACAGTGCGGCGGCTGCCGCGGCCACCACGCCCGCAGCTGCTAAGGAGGCCACCAAGGAGGGCGCCAAACAGGCCAAGACCTCCCGCAAGGACAAAAAGAAGGACGCGGCTGCTCTGTCGCCCCTCTTCTTGGACCCGCAGCCCCAATTTATCGACGAGCGTATTGCTCTCTTTGATCAGTTGAGAGCCCAGTACGAGGCGGAGATTGCCGCCAAGGAGCGCGTGCCCATCCAGATCACTCTCAAAGACGGTCTGATCAAGGAGGGGACTGCGTTCGAGACCTCGCCCATGGACATTGCCAAGGACATTGGCAAGTCCTTTGCCGAGAGACAAGTCGTGGCCAAGGTCAACGGCCAGGACTACTGGGACCTTGAGAGACCGCTTGAAGGTTCGGTGTCGTTGGACTTTCTTGACTTTGACCACCCTGAGGGCAAAAAGGTGTTTTGGCACTCCTCGGCACACGTGTTAGGCGAAGCCTGTGAGGGCCACTATGGGTGTCACTTGTCGCACGGCCCTCCCACCGACGATGGTTTCTTCTACGACATGTCTATCGACGGTGGCGAGGGCGTTGTGCAGCTGTCTGAGTACTCCACCTTGGAAAAGTGCGCCACCAAGGCCATCAAGGAGAAGCAGAAGTTTGTGCGCTTGGACATGAAAAAGGAGGACTTGTTGAAGATGTTCCAGTACAACAAGTACAAGGTTCACTTCATCCTGGAGAAGATTCCCGATGGTTCCTCGGCACTGGTGTACAGATGCGGCCCCTTGATCGACTTGTGCACTGGGCCCCACATTCCGCATACTGGCAGAATCAAGGCGATGAAGGTATTGAAGAATTCTTCGTCGTATTTCCAGGGCGACTCCACCCAGGACTCCTTGCAAAGAGTGTACGGTATCTCCTTCCCGGACAAAAAATTGATGGATGAGCACATGAAGTTCCTCAAGGAGGCCAGCGAGCGTGACCACAGAAAGATTGGCCGTGAACAGGAGTTGTTCTACTTTAACGAGTTGTCACCCGGATCTGCGTTTTGGTTGCCTCACGGTACCAGGATTTACAACACTTTGGTTGACTTGATGAGAAACGAGTATAGGCAGAGAGGATACGAGGAGGTGATCACACCAAACATGTACAACTCCAAGTTGTGGGAGATTTCGGGGCATTGGGGTAACTACAAGGAAAACATGTTTACCTTCGACGTTGAGAAGGAGTCTTTCGGCTTGAAGCCCATGAACTGCCCGGGCCATTGCTTGTTGTACAAGTCGAGGGAGAGATCCTACCGTGAATTGCCCTGGCGTGTGGCCGATTTCGGCGTCATCCACAGAAATGAGTTTTCCGGGGCCTTGTCTGGATTGACCAGAGTGCGTCGGTTCCAGCAGGATGATGCTCACATCTTTTGCACCGAGGACCAGATTGAGAAGGAGATCGGCGGGGTGTTTGACTTTTTGCAAAAGATCTACGGTGTATTTGGGTTCGAGTTCAAGATGGAGTTGTCCACCAGACCGGAAAAGTACGTGGGTGAGGTTGCCACGTGGGACCGTGCCGAGAAGAACTTGGAAAATGCGTTGAACAAGTTCTTGGGTAAGGGCAAGTGGGAGTTGAACCCTGGCGACGGTGCCTTTTATGGTCCCAAGATTGACATTGTCATCAGCGATGCCTTGAAGCGTTGGTTCCAGTGCGCCACTATTCAGTTGGACTTCCAGTTGCCACAGCGGTTTGGGTTGGAGTACAAGTCCGAGACCAACGCAAAGGACACGGCCATGGCCAAGCCCGTGATGATCCACAGAGCCATCTTGGGCTCTGTAGAACGAATGACCGCCATCTTGACCGAGCACTACAAGGGCAAATGGCCCATGTGGTTGTCGCCCAGACAGGTGTTGGTGGTCCCCGTCGGGGTCAAGTACTTTGGCTACGCCGAGGAATTGAAGGAGAAGTTGACCAAGGAGCACGGCTTCTATGCCGACGTGGACGTCTCGGGCAACACCTTGCAGAAGAAGGTGAGAAGCGGGCAGATGTTGCAGTACAACTTTATCTTCATCGTTGGCGAGCAGGAGCAGGAGGAGCAGTCGGTCAACGTGAGAAACAGAGACATCCAGGAGGAACAGGGCAAGAACGCCACCGTCAAGTTTGACGAAGTGGTGCAGCAGTTGATCACCTTGAGGAAGGAGATGAGAAGCGACAACAAGCTTGTCTAGACACAATGAAACGTAATCGAGCCCAAGTGTAGATGGCGTGAGCCTCTGGTCACGTGCGGAAATCACGGCCGCTCTGGGTAATTGCTGCGTTCTCACCCACCCCGCAACACTCCGTTTATCTTGGGAAATGTCGGAGCAGCACGAGGTCAATCCGCTCCAGAAAAAGCTCAGTCCAGCGCAGTTCAATGCGAGTGTCAAGTTCTACGAGGCCGACCACCAATTGGAGCCGGCGGACCGCGAGCAACTAGCCAGCGATCTCAAGGACGTGGTCACCTGGACCTCGTTGGCTGGGTACGGTGCCGGAATGGCAGGCTTTTTCGGGCCCACCTTGTACCGGCGCGTGGGGCAGCGTCTCCCGGTGCCCTACGGGCGGTTGGTCCACAAGCCCTTCTGGTCGTTCTTCTTGGGGCTCTCCACCATGCTCGTGGCGCACCAGCTGGTGGGCCGGTTGCAGTTCAACTCGCACATCTCAAAGTTGGAGCAGGACTCGAGCCGGCTGCGGCAGCTCAGCGTGTGGCGCGCAATGGACTTCCACCAAGCGGGGTTGTTTTACTTGTACTACCGCCAGCTGGCGGCTGATCCGTCGTTCATCCTCAAGGACCCACGCCAGTACACCGAGCACGACGTGGTATTCCACCCGCCCGCCAAGCCGCTCGAGGACGACGAGGTGGGCCCGCTGTGGGACAGAGTCCGTCGCGAGCACGGGTTTGAGGAGGCTGCGGACTTGAAGCCCCTGGAGCTGTCGGCGCCGCGTTCGGCGTGGGACAAGTTGCGAGACTCCAAGTAGCTGTATATAACACACATCACATTGCAACGTAGTGGCATCAACGGGGCCATTGGCTGGACGGTTGTAGGTGTCCCAGACCTGCATGTAAGTATTGGGTGATACGTGGAGCTCAATGCGCCGTTGAGCACTCTGCACCATAACATCACCATGGATCACGGCGAGTCCGAGATATACACGTTGAAGAACCAGTTCTACACCAACCAGTACCTGAAGGTGATTGCGTACCCGCTCGAGCAGTTTTCGAGCGAGACGCAGTTGAGCGTGTTGGTGTTCCAGGTGCGCGCCACCATTGCCTTGGGCCACGACGCGTCGCAGTTGATCGAGAACGGCAAGAGCACCTTTGGAGTCGAGCAGGAGCAGGTGCCGAAAAACGAGTTGGTGTTTCAGTTGCTACAGGCGTGGAACGACTTGCAGACGTTTGGCACTGACGACAGCACCTACTTTGATGACATCATCCTGTCGGGCAAGACGCCCACCACCGAGTTGCAGGCGGTGTTGACGGCGTTGTACTTGGTAAAGTGGGGCAAGAACGTGGACCAGGCGATACAGGTCCTCAACCGGTACGTTGACGCGCACGCGTCGGCAGCGGTGGAATTGGAGTGCTACTTGGTGTTGGTGCAGTTGTACTTTGTGCGGGGCACCTATGCGCCGGCGTTCAAGATCTTCAACGACTTCAAGCAGATGCCCAGCTCCGTTCGCGACTCCATCGTCTACCAGGTGATGGAATCGTGGGTGTTATCCATCAAGGGCGAGAGCGACAACATCAGCAATGCCTACTACTTTTACGACGAGTTGTTGTCGGCCGACTTTGACGAAGATGCCGCGGGCAAGTTGAGGGTGTTGGGGTCGGTTTTTGCGCTCACGTTACAGCTCAAGCACTACCCCGAGGCACAGGAGCTCTTGACGCAAATGAAGGCCCTTGACGGCGACGCCCAGTCGGCGGACTTTGTCGCCAACCAAATCACCTTGGACTACTTGACCCATTCGGGTGAGAACGTGCCGGCGTTGTTGGAAAACTTAGCCAAGCTCGAACCTGAGCACCAGTTGTTACAGGAGTTGCTGGAGAAGAACAAATTGTTCGACGAGGTGGTGGAGAAGTACGCCGTGAAATAGTCTACAACACAATTGCTCGTTTGCGCTTTCTAGCGTCTTCTGTCTCTTTATTGCTCGATTTTCACCACATCTCCTTCCTCGTTCAACTTCAAGCCCTCAGCAAGCAACCGCTTCTCGATTGCCTTCAACTCTTGTTCGCGCTCCAACAACTCCTTGCGCTTGTTGATCAAGTCCTGATGCACGCGCTCCTCAAACTTGCGTAATCTTTCCTCCTCCAATTTGATTTGCTCCTCCTTCATGAGGTATGTAGACTCGTGATCGTGCCCATCGGCCAACACAGAGTTGCCCAACGCAGACAGATTGGCAACCAGGGTGTTGTAGTCGAACGAGCCGTTGGTGTGTGCTCTGTCATCACTGCCAAGGGGGTGCTCTTCATCGCCGTTTTCGCCTGCGACACCCGACGCATTGCTGATGTAGCGGAACTGCTTGCCCGAAAGTGCCTCGGTGCGGTAGTTCTCATACATGACATCGTGGGTCAACTCTTTGAACTCGTTCAAATGCGTGATCAACAAGACATTCTTAAGGATGGTGAAGTCGTTGATCTCGGGGTTCTCAACATTTATCGGCTTCAAATATTGAGTATTCAACACCCTCAACTTGAGTATATCGTCGTCCTCCTCGTCACCCGTCTTTTGTTCCTGAAAGACGTTGGCACCAATCACCGAGAAGGGTATGAGCAGGTTTAAATACTTGTTGTACTCAATAATCTCGTCATCGATGTAATCCAGCTCGTGCTCGTACTCATTGAACTTGTAGTAGTTTACGTTGAAGCGTTGCAAGTCCTCCAAGATCAAGCGCTTGTTCAAAAGGAGTTCCTGCGGGGTGAGCGAATCGGCCTTGGCAATCACCGGGATTATATTGACCAAGTTCAGCACGTTCTGCATGAACTTGATGTCGATCTCGCTCAAGCCGTGGCCCGTAGGCACAATCATGTATATCAACACATGAATCCGGCCATCTTTGAAACGGGGGTTGCGCTTGACGCGACTCTCCTCGAGCAACACCTCGTCGTATTGGTGTCTCAAAAAGTCCACCACCACTTTGAAATCGTCATCGCAGTTGATGGCATTGGCGAAATTGGGGGTGTCGATGATATTGAGAGAGATCTTGTGGCCCTCATTGTCCTCGAGCTCAACGTTCTCGTGCCTCAATGTGAGCTTGCGTGTGAAGGGATCCTCACTGGCGGTGGACAGCCCGGGCACAATCGAGTTGCCGCCACAGAGAGTATTGATCAAAGTGGACCGGCCACTGCCGCTTTGCCCAACAATCATCACCAGAAAGTTGATCGACTTCTTTAAAGTTTTGCGCTTGCGCAACGCAGAGGACGTAGTGTTGTTGTCATGGGAATATGTGTACGACATTGCCTAGACCAAAGCCGAGTGTACTTGCTGAAGGCGCGTGGGCGGGTGTGTTGTTCGTTCCTGAGGCGTTACGTTTTGGCGTTTTGTGTGTTTTTCTTTTTTTCACGGTTGTTTTGTTTTTTGGACAGGGGCAAGCGCGCCAGCAGCCAGTGAGAATATGGAGACAGGAATGAGGGTAAAACAGAGTGACGGCAAGAAGACTCTACGTCTGCAGGACTGAAACTGTAGTGATGCTACTTGAGATCTACATTTCTCGCATACCGGCCCACAAGACGCGGCTAGTAGCGTTTCGCCGCTGCAACTCGTACCATGCGTCTCCGATTATTGTAGACAGAAAATCGAAGTTTCAGGGCCGATTCCGGCGAATACAAAGCGAGGACGAGATCGGACCCGTGCTCCAAGAGTTGACTGAATCCGATCGGAAGATAGCCCGCGCCAGCCACCCTCACATCATCGCCTGGCGGCTCCCAAACACTCAGGGCTTCAAGGACAACGGTGAGAGTGGTGCAGGACAGCGATTGTTAGATCAGGTGCTTGTGAGGCACAATTTGACTGGCTTGCTTTTGATCGTTACGCGATGGTATGGGGGCACTCCATTAGGAGGAGCCCGTTTCAGACACATCATCAACAGCGCCATGAGCAGCTTAAGAGAGGGTGGAGTACTCATGGGAAAGCAGTCAAGGAAGCACTAGTCGAAGCGCGTTGCCATTCGCGGTCGCCAGAGTCACTGGTAATCAATTATCACGTGAAATTTTCATTAGAGGTAGTGCGCACTTCACGGTGCAGCGGAAGTGGCCATCTCCCTGACTCTGATGTAGTCTTCATAGCGCAGGCAAAGATGATACGTTTTCTCGGCACTAAGATCGCGCGCGCTTCTCTTGCCCCTGTGGCGAGGCTCTACTCGGTGAAATCTGTGCCCTTGACGGCTGAGACATATGCTTCAAAGGTGTCACGTAACCCACATTTCAAAACGCTTGATGATGACGACTTGAAGCAATTTCTGAGCATCTTGCAAGACTCCAACGGCTTGGTGACTGAGGCGGACGACCTTCTTTTTTACAACGAGGACTGGATGAGAAAGTACAGAGGACAGCTGCAACTCGTGTTGAAGCCCAAGTCAACGGAACAAGTCTCCTCTATCGTCAAATACTGCAACGAAAAAAAGTTGGCTCTTGTGCCCCAGGGCGGCAACACCGGCTTGGTAGGTGGATCGGTCCCCATCTTTGATGAGATAGTGTTGTCGCTTTCATTGTTGAATAAAGTTAGATCCTTCGACGAAGTATCCGGTATCTTGAAATGTGACGCCGGGTTGATTTTGGAAAATGCTGACAATTACTTGGCCGAGAAGGGATACATCTTTCCCTTGGACCTTGGCGCGAAAGGCTCGTGTCATGTTGGCGGTAACGTGGCTACCAACGCTGGTGGATTGCGTCTCTTGCGGTATGGGTCCTTACATGGATCTGTCTTGGGCTTGGAAGCGGTTTTGCCTGATGGCACAATTTACAACTCCATGGACTCTTTGCGCAAGGATAACACTGGTTTTGACTTGAAGCAACTCTTCATCGGGCTGGAGGGTTCCATTGGTGTGATCACTGCGGTCTCGTTGTTGTGTCCGGCGCGTCCGCTGGCCTTCAACGTGGCGTTGTTGGGGGTATCGCTGTACGAGGCTGTGCAGAAGGTTTTCGTTGGCGCCAGGAAGGAGCTTTCCGAAATTTTGTCAGCATTTGAATTTATGGATAACAAGTCGCAGATCTTGACGGCGCAACACTTGAAGATGGATCATCCTATCGAAAGCGACCAGTACCCCTTCTACATCTTGATTGAAACCTCGGGCTCCAACAAGGAACATGACGATGAAAAATTAGAAACCTTCTTGGCCAACTCAATGGAGGAAGGATTGGTTGACGATGGTATCATTGCTCAGGATGAGACGCAAGTGAAAAGCTTGTGGTCATGGAGAGAGTCCATCCCCGAGGCCTCAACCATGAACGGTGGCGTCTACAAATACGATGTTTCCTTACCTTTGAAGGATTTGTACGGGTTGGTGGAAGCCGTTAATGCCAGATTGAGTGATGCTGGTTTGATTGGGTTTGAGGATACCTCTAAGCCTGTTGTTGAGGCAATAGGCTATGGACACGTTGGAGATGGCAACTTACACCTCAATGTTTGTGTGAGAGAGTACTCCAAGGATGTTGAGCAGCAATTGGAGCCCTTTGTCTACGAATGGATCCTGTCGAAGAATGGGTCGATTTCTGCGGAACATGGGTTGGGCTTCCAGAAGAAAAATTACGTTGGCTATTCCAAGAATGACGTTGAGATCAGAATGATGAGAGACTTGAAGCACCATTACGACCCCAATGGCATAATGAACCCTTACAAGTACATATGATTCGCCAATCACATCAGCAAATAAAAAACGCTTTTGAAGTATATATCTATCTGAATATAAGCATACATTGAAGTCTCTCTAAAACTTCGACGACTCCTTTCTAATCAAAGAACCAGCTTCGTACAACTCATTGAACACCTTCTCAAAGTGCTTCTTGGCAATCGGTCTTTTGATCTTTAACGTTGGGGTGATAAGGTTGTTTTCAATGGTCAAGGGCTCGATTGCCAAGTGAATGTTGTGAACCTTTTCAAATCCGGAAAGGTACAGACCAGCATTGTCGTTCATCTGCACCAAGAATTGTTTTTTGATCTTGGGTTCGTTGATTTTTTTCAAAAGAGTCTCGTTGGTAGATACTTCGCTGGCGTCAACCCCAGCCTTAGTGATCAACCAGTGTCTGGCCAGTTCTGGTTCGATACCGACGATGGCAACCAAAAATGTCTTCAAGGAGTCTCCGTGTGCGTAAATCTGAGCAATGGAGGGACTGGAAGAGAGGTACGTGTTCTCAACCTTTTCTGGGGTGATGTACTCGCCCTGGGCCAATTTGAAAAAGTTCTTCACTCTGTCTATGATGTACAATCTGCCAGTCTTGCCATCGATTCTGGCAATGTCACCGGTGTAGAACCACCCATCCTTGTCGATGGCCTTGGCGGTCTCTTCAGGGTTCTTGAAGTATTCCTTGAAAATCTGCGGACCTCTCAACAAGAGTTCACCTCTAGGTCCATCTTTGTCTGTGGAGTGGTAGTTCATCTCGGGAATATCTCTCAATCTCATCTCGGTGGTGATGGCGACGGCACCACAAGATCCGGGATTGGCCTCATACCTGGGAGAACAGCAGATGCCGGCAAACGATTCGGTCAAACCGTAACCTTGACTGAACCCCATATTCAAGGTCGCCTTCAAAAAACTTACCGTCTCGGGAGAAATGGGGGCAGAGCCGGATGTGGCCATGACGCAATTTTCTAACCCGACCTTCTTTCTCACCAAGCTGAGCAAGCCATCGTAGAGCAAATGCTTTCCAGATGCTCCGTCGTTCTCCTTTTGTAACTCGATCTTAGTCTCAACAGCCTTTCTGAAAAGCTTAGCAAGCAATGGCTTCTCTTCGTTGTCTATGGTCTGAACCTTTAAGGCGGCCTCAAGCTTGGTGTAAACTCTGGGGACCAAGTTAACAATCAGAGGCTTCAACGTTTTCAAATCGTCCAAAAGAGTCAATGGAGATGGGCCCTGAGGGTAGCCCACTTGGTTACCATTGTACAAGGCAAAATTGGTGGTGGAGCGCTCATAGATGTGAGCCAAAGGCAAAAAACTTAAAATTTTGGCTCCTGGCATCTTTGGCACCACACACAGGCAAAAGGCGAGACTGGCGGCAGCGTTACTGTGGGTCAAGAGAACACCTTTAGGGTTGGCACCAGTCGTTCCAGAGGTGAACGATATCGTGTAGGTGGTTTCTGGAGTGGGGGCAATCACAGGAACAGGGTATATTTCGCCCAATTTCTCAACTTGCTTGAAATCAAACAAGGTGATGTCGACATTCTTGGCCTCGGCAAACAACTGCGCATCCTCAAGGTTAGACAAATCCAACTTGTCCATAGACACAATCAGAATCAAATTCTGCAAGTCTGTCATCTCGGATTTCTTCAATGAAATCATCAGTGCGATCTTGTCCTTGGAGCAAACCAAGACAGGGGATTCGACGGTGCTCAAAATGTATTTAGAGGTGTCCCTGCCCAAGGTATCGTAAAGAGCGGTGTTGGTCAAAGAATACGAACAGCACGCCAAGTCGGTGATGGACCATTCCGGTCTGTTTGCAGAAAAGAGCGACACGACAATGGACGAATCACCGGCAGTGACGTGGGAGTCAATGCGGTTGTGAGCGTCAGTGTCTTTCTTGTAGGGATTGTTTTGTAAAATGAAGAGGATACCAGACCCAAAATTCAATTGACGCTTGTTGACCTCCTCATAAGTCTCAAACTCATATGGTCCAAAGACGCCTGTTTGTGGATCTTTTTGTCTGGCTCCAAGACACGGCTTGTCACCGTAAACGTCCACCGCGGCCTGAAAAGACTTGTAAAGCGTGTCCAAACTGGGGTGCACGGTGGACTTGAGCTCGTCAACACCGTGTGCGTTTCTGAACACAGCACTGAATCCATCCTCCTTGGTGTGTGGCAAACTCACGGAGCGGTGGATATCAACATCCTGGTCATCAAACGGAAGCGCCTGCAGGATCAACTCGTGAATTCTTTGCGAACTCTCTTGAACAAGCGACATGGCGACGAAATATCCTTGGCGGTTAACTCTTGATACGTCGATCCACTTCGAGGCAGGCCAGACAATCAAAACTTTACAAAAGTCTCTTACGTATGCGGAGATTGTCTACTATTTTATATATCCTCGGCTTTCGGCACAAGGTTGATATGTGGGGCACTTAAGTGAGAGGCAACGAGGAAAAAATAATGCAAAAAAGAAAACACGTAAATTAACGGCGCCAATATTTCAGCCGATCCCCTGGTGCGTGGATTTCACGTAGCAACTAGGCTACGACCGAAATGTGGAGAATCCCTCATCGTGGCTGGACTGCAAGCCAAGTAGTTAGATCCGGCAATACCGCCGAACAATGTCTGGATGAGGAAGTCATGTAAGCCGTGCAATTACCTTGCAGCAGTTCAGGATGTATTGCAGTCTTCGCTTCACTGACCGAACAATGATCATCCTTTTCGCCGTGAATGTGGCCGTGATGTCTACTAGCCTAATTCTCCGATAGACTTTAGTTATTCGGCTAAATGCTGGAACTGGAAGTGCTCAGGAGGGGCAGTTTCGGGGTGCGTTCGGAAGAAAAAAAAGTCAAAAACGAGGTCAGTGCATCAAATGGCTGAAAGTACTAAAAAGTGAGACGTGTCAACTGTATCGAGGTTCCACATTGCCAAAATTCTGACACTCATTGACGATGCTATGAAGGACTTAATGTAGTTGGTGTTAGAGTAAGTTTCCATTTTTTTTACAAAGTCGTGGGAAAAGTCAAACGTGCTGTAGCGAGTTCGGATGGTAAAGCTTTTACCCCACATGAGGGGAACAAAATGCACACAGTAGAGCGTTCTTATCCACACTGAGCAGTGCGACTTAAAGTACGACGCTTATAGTCTCAACTAAGTAAACTCGGAGTCGATACAGCCGACCATGTCATCATACCATACACCCTGACAACGCATCTACCATCCTACGGGTCCGCGCTCAACCAATGTACTCGTAATCATATTCTTTTCTTCTACATATTTCACATGCATACAAAGTGCGACTTTTCATTTTTCGGTGTCTCTTCACACGGCAAGATCAGTCTGAGTATATATGCCTCGCAAGTGTAGGTGGAATCAGTCTTTACGAGAAGTTCTTAGCTAGTGATCTATTGTTGATGTCCCACACTGTTGGGCTATCATGATGCGGGGCGGGTAATTTCAGCCCGAAAGCGACTCTCTTTAAACAAATTACAGACAAATGACAGCATATTCCATAATCGAAGTGACCTGCACGTACCTTATATGTTTGTCCTTGTGTGATGATTCAAATTACTTAAAGGTTAATGAACAGTGTGACTTGACACATTTGAAGCCCAGCTAGCCTTTGCCTATTCATCTATATGGCTGAATGAGGCGAAAGGTTTCTGTAAATCAAGCGCCGTGGCGCAGTGGAAGCGCGCAGGGCTCATAACCCTGATGTCCCAGGATCGAAACCTGGCGGCGCTAGCTTGTTTTTTTCTTTTTATCGATCGCGAGATCAGAACACGTAAACACACCAAGAATTTATCAAACATTTGGTGACGACCATTTTGTTCCCGATCATAATATGGTAAGTGTCGATCCTGCTTGATGTTTCAAAAGCGTATTCTAACAATCTTTCAAGGCTATACAAACTCCGCAGCAGAAGCGGGCTAATGCAAGGTATGCGAAGAAGATAGAGAAGCAACATGGCAAAAAGAAGGTTGAGAAATCGTCATACCAGTTGCCTATCTCCAAAGGCTGGATCGCGGCGCTTGTGTTTTTGGTCTGTGGGGGCGCCGTATTAGAAGTGTTGCGTGTCTTCTTTTGAGTCCTTCCGCCCTCTCTCTTGGTGTCACGGGCCTTCGTGGGAAGCACGCATGAAACGACCACTCAATTATATCCCCGTTTGTTCATAATCACCACGGTAGCGAAGACGCAGACACCTCACTTGCCTACGATTGCCTTACGCCCAATAAATGTCTGATGTGGCTATTGTCTTGACATCTGCGTTGTTGCTATATTAGCTATTCGTCATCTCATGCTTTTTGGTTATTTTGTACATAATCGTCGTTTAGCATCAGTGTAGTATCTCATTTTCTTGTTGATTATGGGTGGATGGCAATAATATACCAATTGGTGAAACAAGATCTGCGCTGTTCGACACGCTCGCGTTTGAAATTTTCATGGCTTCCTGATCGAAGACCATCGCGTTCCCACGACTGGCTGGGTAGTTCTTCACCCTATCGGCGTCAGCAAAGTGAATCGAATTCAGTTGAATATCGTTTCCAAATACCTCAAACTTGTTCAAGTATCTCTCCAAGTCTGAGCCCTCACCGTAATCATATATGGCGAACTCGATATTCTTATTGCGATACAAATTGGGGTAGGGTGCACATGTTTCGATCTCGGTTCGAGAAAGGGGGTTGATATATCCATCAAGGGGTTTCACCACCACTGACCTCGAAGGTTGTGTCAATGCTGTAGCTTTATTTTTTGAAGACAGCACATCAATGGTCCCATGTCGTACTTCAGCAGGCGATGGTGGGCTCATATATCTGAGTGCCTGCGAGCAGATGTACCGCTTGTCGACAGGGTTCGATGGTAAGTCGTACTTGAACACGCTGCTGCCATTCAATGGGGAGATCAACCTCAACTGACCCCTATCATCGATGACAGCCAACTGATTTATCTGATCTGGCTCATTGCTGTTCTCCATGCTGTTACTCAGATTGGGCAAGGTGAGGAATTTCTGTGCGCCCCAAGACGGCAAAATCCAGCTATCGGCAAACTCACCATTTGCCATCGCTTGACGAGAATATCCCGTCGATGACAAGTGAGCATAACCATGCTGCTCCCCGCTGCTACCACGAGAGTTGCCATTCTGCAGGGAGCGCGTACTTTTGCCCAAGACATTGGGAAGGTTGTTGTTAAGATTTCCCGATAAATAGTTGACGTTGTACCAATGAATTGAACCTGAATACTTGGTAATCAACCCAAAGCCATAATTGTTTCCCCTGATGGCGCAGTTCTTGGTGTTTGCGTTGCTAATAAACCAAAAAACATCCCGTATTGTTGCTGATGTTTTGCCTCTCTCAAATTTGCCAATGAATGACACCTCACGAGGTAGCTTGTACAAGTCCCACATGAACACCAACTCGCCCCTCAAGTTGACATGGACAAGCTGCAAATCATACGGAGAAAGAGACAACCTGCTAACGCCGCCGGGTGGTTTAAATATGCCCATCACCTTGTCATTTTTTAAGTCAACAACTTCGATCAATTGATTGCTATTGGGCCGCGTCGACACATTTGAAGCGGCTGATTGATAAAGGAGCTTTGTGAAATTACGTGCTTGCTTGTTCGAAGTCGGCAGAGTGCGCGAGCTTTTGTCGTTGTCTCTGTCGAAATATAACTTGACTGTTTTCGAAGAGGCCTCCGATAGCTTGTAGATGCCGTCGAGTGCTGTATTGGACACGCTCGAGACGACCCGATTAAGGAAGGGCCCCGGAGGTGGTAACTTCACTTGCGTGAACATTTGCGGTTTTTGCTTGTTTCTAGAATCAGCTCTTTTGGTGGCATACCCATTTTCAAAACTATCATCACTGAATTCATCTAGCCCCTGATCGCCATTATATTGAGCTAGATGGTATGTTCTGTCAGTTAATGTGTCACATCTGCTCAAGCTTCTTAAGTGCTGAAATTCGGCTTTGGTGGGTGAATAAACCAACCAGTTACCTACTATGTCAAACACGGCCTTGTTGTCGAAGCAGCTGGTTCTGAACACCATCTCGTCAGGATTCATGCACCCGTTTGGCTGGCATGCGCTCTTGTGTATGGTGGGCTGAACACGGATAGGACGGTACTGAGCGCCATCATACTCGAATACTACCAAATAACCCTCTGCATTGCTTATTGCAAGATAGTTGCCATTAGCCTTGACACTGAAACGATCCTTGGGTAATGCAGCGCCTAGCTTGGGCTCCTTTGGGTTCATGTCAGGTGGAAGCGTCAATGCGGTCATCTCCAGCAGGGCATTGTATACCTCAAAAGTGGCTTGCAAGTCTCGCTCAGATTGAATGACAATGTTGCAGTCGCTGGCAATGTAAAAGTCGACAATGGTGCCCTTCAGCGCCAAGCGGCATTGGTGTAGTAGATGCAAGACATCGGAGTCAGCTACACTGGCGGGCCGTTTATCTGCCAGCTTCCATCCCCAGGTCTCGAGGATTTGCTGCTCGGGATACATAATCAACACGTTGCCCTCTTCATCGGACTTGATGATAGAAGTTGTCACCGAGTCATTCCTGTCGTGGGTTTGCGCCGCCTGCTTGATTTTTTTCCACGTCGCCGACGGGGTTCCTAGCTTATAGCCTTTTTGAGGCGTCGAGTGGCTGGTTTGTCAGTAAATAAAGTAGGAGTGTCTTGCATGGTACGCACGATTTATTGATTCTAACCTGGTCGCTCGACTTCGCCTCAGTCATGACTTTGATCTGAATATAGAGCGTGAACAGGGAGCACAAATAGACCAGATGCAGCGAGTGCCCCTATCTCATTAATCTTTGGTGCCAACGCTTGCACGTTGTCTTAGGTAGGGAAATTGACGTCTTTGTTGGGTTTGACGAAAGCGGGAGCGGTGCGATAAGATAAGGGGCACACTTCGTGTATCAAATATGGGGACGCTACCTGCAGGTTAGCCGTCATCTGCCTGCAGACTGGCTGCCTCGTACTCACAGTAGTTACAAAACAGTACAGAAGTCGTCGTCAGAGGCGAAGACATAAGCGAGCGCAAAGAAAAGAAGGTGTCGATCCGTATATAGTCCCATTAAGTCATCTTTGGTCACCTCGAGGAAGTGGACAAACAGGGTGGAGAAGATCGATTGATGTTCCACCGCGAAAAGTTTTCCCCTTTGCCACTTTAAACTGAGGATAAACGAATATCTCAGGGCAGACGGAAGGCATACGCAGTGGTTTGTGTCAGAGTTGATGTCGGAATCTACAGTGGTTCCCTAGGCTAACGCGTATATTAAGTATGCACGTTGGTGTAGTTGATGTAACTGAAGAATACTGGAGGTTGGAGAAGACTTCGGGTATGAAAACTTTGTGCCCATTTTATCGTGAGCTGCGTTAAAGTCCGGGTAACGTCTCTTGACTCGTCATTAGGTGAGCCAGATTATCGCTAGCGGTGGTTTGTATACTAGCGCTTATTGTAGGATTGATGCGAGCGTCTGAATAGCGACTGGCAGAGTGGGCGCAGCCCACACAAGGCGCATCTACACCCAGAATAGTATTAAAAAACTAGTTTTCTATTGCGATGTATAGTGAACACAAAGAAACGGCATATAACGTCTGCTCGATCAAATTCTCTCCTGTCAGCACGTATGGACCAGTTTGCCTGCAGGATGGTGTTTTGTTGGTGTTGGGGCCAAATGGGCACTCTTTTCGTCTGGCGTAGACGTTGGGGCGTTGGGAGCCCCTGCCGTAAATTTAACAATTTCAATCGGACTTTTGTTGGGTTTTGCAACTATAAAGATAAAACAGGCCGCGTTTACTAACCTGCCATAGCGCTGCACGATAAAAATGAGACCCGAGATCGAGCAGGAGCTTTCACACACATTGTTGACGGAGCTTTTGGCCTACCAGTTTGCCTCGCCCGTGAGATGGATCGAGACGCAGGATGTGTTTTTGCAGCAGCACAACACTGAGCGCATCATCGAGGTTGGTCCTTCGCCCACTTTGGCCGGCATGGCCTCTAGAACGATCAAAGCCAAGTATGAGAGCTATGACGCCGCCTTGTCGTTGCAACGTCAGGTTTTGTGCTACTCCAAGGATGCCAAGGACATCTACTACTTGGAGGATGCTGCCGAAGCGGCCCCGGCGCCTGCCTCAGTGGATGCACCAGCTGCGCCTGCTGCTGCGCCTGTCGCGGCGGCTCCCGCTGTGGCCCCTGCTACTTCCTCTGCGCCCCCCGTAACTGCTTCTGCTGCGATTCCAGACGAGCCAGTTAAGGCTGCGCTTATCGTTCACGTTCTCGTGGCCCAAAAGCTCAAAAAGTCTCTCGAGGCAGTCTCGCTTTCCAAAACCATCAAAGACCTTGTTGGGGGTAAGTCGACGGTGCAAAACGAAATACTTGGTGACTTGGGTAAGGAGTTCGGGTCGACCCCCGAAAAGCCAGAAGACACCCCTTTGGAGGAGTTGGCTGAGTCCTTCCAGGACACCTTCACGGGTACATTGGGTAAGACATCGTCCTCATTGATTGGCAGATTGATGTCTTCGAAGATGCCGGGTGGGTTTTCGATTACAGTTGCTCGCAAATATCTCGAGACCCGCTATGGCTTGGGTGCCGGGCGGCAGGACGCCGTGTTGTTATTGTCGTTAACACCGGAACCGGCCACTCGGTTGGGCTCGGAGGCTGATGCCAAGGACTTTTTGGACTCGTGTGCCACCAAGTATGCGTCGTTGGCGGGGATCTCATTGACCTCGGCTTCGGCCGGCGGCGATGCAGGCGGTGCCGGCGGCGCGGTGATTGATAGCGCTGCCTTGGATGCCATCACGTCTGAGAACAGAAAATTGGCCCGGCAGCAATTGGAGTTATTGGCTCGGTACTTGCAAATCGACTTGACCAATGGAGCCAAACTGTTCATGAAGGAAAAGCAGGCCACCGCAGTTTTACAGAAGGAGCTCGATCTTTGGGAAACCGAACACGGCGAGTTTTATGCTTCCGGGATCAAGCCCTCGTTCTCGCCCTTAAAGTCGAGAACATACGACTCGTACTGGAACTGGGCCCGCCAGGATGTACTTTCGATGTACTTTGACATCAT
The DNA here is from genome assembly GCA_032598715.1 of Debaryomycetaceae sp. JAC-2022a. Taxonomy (NCBI): domain Eukaryota; kingdom Fungi; phylum Ascomycota; class Pichiomycetes; order Serinales; family Debaryomycetaceae; species Debaryomycetaceae sp. JAC-2022a. The sequence continues at coordinate 305,736 of CP095438.1, read as the reverse complement.
CTTTGGCAAGTTGACCTCGGTGGACCGTGAAACCATCAGCCAGTGTATTCAAATCATGAACAGATCCAATCCAACGTTGGTCAAGTTCATGCAATACCACATTGACCATGTCCCACAGGAAAAGGGCGAGACCTACAAGTTGGCCAAGAAATTGGGCCAGCAATTGATCGACAACTGCAAGCAGATGCACGGGGTGGACCCTGTCTACAAGGACGTTGGCAGAATCACCGGACCGCAAACCACAGTGGATGCCAAGGGAAACATCAACTACAAGGAAGTGAACAAGGAGTCTGTACGCAAGTTTGAGCAGTATGTTTATGAGATGGCTCAAGGGGGCTCCCTCGCCAAGAATCAGCAGGTTGAACCAACAATCCAAGAGGATTTAATCAGAATTTACAAATCCATCTCGAAGCAGGCTTCCTTGTCAAAGAACACCAAATTGGAGGTTGATCAGTTGTACAACCAATTGATCAATTATGTCAACACCTCTAAGGAGATTGAGGTTGGCAAACCTGCAACTTCGATTCCGCAGGTTGCTACGACGGGCACAACCACCCCCACCAATGAAGATGAAAGCACGGCTTCAGAAGATGACGAGATTGCTTCGTTGCCCGATAAGACTTCGATTTTGCTGCCGGTTTCTTCGACAATCCCCGCCCAGACCATCCCCTTCTTAAACTTACAGAAGAAGGACAAGGCCGGTAACTGGGCATATGACCGCGGCCTATCCTCCATCTACATTGATGGGTTGGAAAGTGGAGCTGTAAATGGCTTGTCATTCAAGGATAAGTATGTCTTAATTACTGGCGCTGGTGCTGGTTCCATTGGTGCCGAAATCTTGCAAGGTTTGATCAGCGGGGGAGCCAAAGTGATTGTTACTACGTCGAGGTTCTCCAAAAAGGTGACAGAGTACTATCAGACTATGTACTCGAGATACGGTTCTTCTGGGAGCACCTTGATCGTTGTCCCTTTCAACCAAGGGTCCAAGCAAGATGTCGAATCATTGGTTGATTACATTTACAATGACCCTAAGAAGGGCGGTTTGGGATGGGATTTGGACGTAATCATCCCTTTTGCTGCCATTCCAGAGAACGGCAGCGGTATCGACAATATTGACTCCAAGTCCGAGTTGGCTCACAGAATTATGTTGACCAACTTGTTGAGGTTGTTGGGTAAGGTCAAGTCCAGAAAGACGACCGACACGAGACCCGCGCAGTGTATCTTGCCCTTGTCACCAAACCATGGAACTTTTGGCTTCGATGGGTTGTACTCAGAGTCCAAAGTGTCTTTGGAGACCTTGTTCAACAGATGGTACTCCGAGGATTGGGGTACCAAGTTGACGGTTTGCGGAGCAATCATTGGATGGACCAGAGGCACTGGTTTGATGACCGCTAACAACATCATTGCCGAGGGCATTGAAAGATTGGGTGTAAGAACTTTCAGTCAAAGAGAGATGGCTTTCAACATTTTGGGGTTATTGACTCCGGAGATTGTGCAGTTGTGTCAAGAGCAGCCAGTCATGGCCGACTTGAATGGCGGTTTGCAATTCATCAAAAACTTGAAAGAGTTCACCTCGTCATTGAGAGCGGACTTGGTTGACAATGCCGAAATCAGAAGGGCCGTTGCCCTTGAAAGCTCCTTGGAACAAAAGGTTGTCAACGGTGACAATGTTGACGCCAACTACTCCAAGGTAACTGTTCAGCCCAGGTCAAACATGAAGTTTGAGTTCCCCACATTGAAATCCTACAAGGACATAAAGGCTGTGGCACCTGACTTGGAGGGTATGTTGGACTTGGAGAGAGTCATCGTGGTTACTGGTTTTGCCGAGGTTGGTCCTTGGGGTAACGCCAGAACGAGGTGGGAGATGGAGGCCCATGGCGAATTTTCTTTGGAAGGTACCATCGAAATGGCTTGGATTATGGGTTTGATCAAATACCACAATGGCAACTTGAAGGGTAAACCATACTCGGGGTGGATAGATGCCAAAACTCAACAACCGGTCGACGATAAGGATATCAAAAGCAAGTACGAAGAAGAGATTTTGGACCATGCGGGCATCAGATTGATTGAACCCGAATTGTTTAATGGCTACGACCCCAAAAAAAAGCACTTGATTCAAGAGGTTGTCATCGAGCACGATTTGGAGTCATTTGAAACTTCCAAGGAGACGGCTGAACAGTACAAGCACGAACACGGAGACAAGTGTGAAATCTTCGAGATCGATGACTCGGGCGAGTACACCGTTCGCTTGTTAAAGGGGGCGACTTTGTTCATTCCTAAGGCCTTGAAGTTTGACAGACTTGTTGCTGGTCAAATTCCAACCGGATGGGACGCTCGGACTTATGGTATCCTGGAGGACACCATCGCACAGGTGGACCCAGTCACCTTGTACGTCTTGGTGGCAACTGTCGAAGCCTTGCTTTCTGCGGGTGTGACCGACCCATATGAATTTTACAAGTATGTGCATGTTTCCGAGGTGGGTAACTGCTCGGGCTCTGGTATGGGTGGTGTTTCGGCATTGCGTGGGATGTTCAGAGAAAGATACAGCGACAAGCCCGTTCAAAATGATATCTTGCAAGAGTCCTTTATCAATACCATGTCCGCATGGGTCAACATGTTGTTGTTGTCGTCGTCAGGACCTATCAAGACACCCGTTGGTGCTTGCGCCACTGCTGTTGAATCTGTCGACATTGGTGTTGAAACCATCTTATCGGGCAAAGCTAAAATCTGCTTGGTTGGTGGCTATGACGACTTCCAAGAGGAGGGATCGTGCGAATTCGCCAATATGAATGCCACTTCCAACTCCTTAGATGAATTTGCACATGGCAGAACCCCCAGAGACATGTCGAGACCATCCACCACCACCAGAAATGGATTTATGGAGGCTCAGGGTTCGGGTATGCAAGTTATCATGACCGCTGATTTGGCAATCAAGATGGGTGTCCCCATTTATGCGGTGATGGCTATGACTGCGACTGCCACTGACAAGATTGGAAGGTCCATCCCTGCGCCAGGTAAGGGTATCTTAACCACCGCCAGGGAACATCACGGCGACTTGAAATACCCATCCCCCATGTTGAACATCAAGTACAGATCTAGACAATTGCAAAAGAGATTGCAGCAAATCAAGTCCTGGGAGGAAGGTGAATTGGAGTACTTGAATGAAGAATTGGAATTGGCACAGGAGGAGTATGGCGCCGAATTTTTCGCCAAGGACTTCCTTAGAGAAAGAACTGAGGAGTTGCACCGCGAAGTCAAGCGTCAAGTGAGTGATGCTAAGAGGCAATGGGGTAATGAGTTTTACAAGTCCGAGCCACGGATCGCCCCATTACGGGGTGCCTTGGCGACTTTCAATTTGACTATTGATGACTTAGGCGTTGCCTCATTCCATGGCACCTCCACGAAGGCAAACGACAAGAATGAATCTGCAACCATCAATCAAATGATGAAACACTTGGGGAGATCTGAAGGTAACCCAGTTTTTGGTGTTTTCCAGAAGTATTTGACTGGTCATCCCAAGGGTGCCGCCGGTGCGTGGATGTTGAATGGCGCTATCCAAGTTTTGAACAGTGGTCTTGTCCCAGGCAACAGAAACGCCGACAATGTTGACGAGCAATTGAAGGAGTACGAGTACGTCTTGTATCCTTCAAGAACAATTCAGACGGATGGTATCAAGGCTGTTTCTGTCACTTCGTTTGGATTTGGGCAAAAGGGTGCGCAAGCGATTGTTGTTCATCCAGATTACTTGTTCGCCGTGTTGGACAAGTCGACTTACGAGGATTATGCCACCAGAGTTTCTGCGCGTAACCGCAAGGCATACCGCTACATGCACAACGCCATTACCAGAAACACCATGTTTGTTGCCAAGGAACATGCACCGTATTCCGACGACTTGGAACAGCCCGTTTACTTGGACCCATTGGCCCGCGTAGATGTCGGCAAGGATGAGCTTTCCTACTCAAAGAAAAATATCCAGGGCGGCACCAACAACGCCTACGTTGGTGAAGTTGCCGACACAACCTCGAAGGCTTTGTCCTCCTTGAACAAGGGCTCAAAGGGCGTTGGGGTTGATGTTGAATTGCTCTCATCATTGAACTTGGACAATACCACTTTCATTGAAAGAAATTTCACTAAAAATGAGATCGAGTATTGTTCAGCAAATGCCGATCCCAAGGCGTCTTTCACCGGCACCTGGTCTGCCAAGGAGGCGGTGTTCAAGGCCTTAGGTGTTAAATCTCAGGGCGCTGGGGCTCCCTTAATTGACATTGAGATCATCAGAAAGGCGAGTGGTGCTCCTCTGGTGAGTTTGAATGGTTCCGCCGCCAAGGCCGCCGCTAGTGCTGGCGTCAAGGCTATCAGTGTTTCCATCTCACACGACGACTTCCAGGCCACCGCAGTCGCCTTGAGTGAGTTTGCTTGAGAAGCCCATACTCGGATGTACAAAAGTATAAGTGGCTGCAAATCGGTTTTGTAGCTTGTTGACCGAGCGCGCGGAGTTGGCGGCGTCGCGGAATCTAAAATTTTATTTTCTTGTCGTCCAACTGCGGCTTGAAAGGCTCAACAATTAAGCATCAAGATGTCGAGTCAACACATTACAATAAAGCGATGTCTTGAAGAGGGTAATAGATATATGTTGACGCCGGGCTCGAATACTCCGATCCGTACTGCGAATACGAGTCTCAACGTCGATTGTAGTGACCTCGGCAACTCGCGTGTCCTGGTGGTACGGGGTCGTGCATTGTGGCCGAAATCGCGATCCCACCTCTCCCAGATAAACAATTTCACTTGACGTGTGCGCGTGTGACCATTCTCCACTCCTTGAGCCCCAACCCACTCAACGTCATACTGGTGCACTCAATCGCCAAAGGCCTTCCACCTCAGGCTCCCACAATAACATACAACCATGCCCGAGGAACATTCTGCCAATGGCACTCCCAACGAGGCTGAGCTGCAAGGTAGTGAGGTGCGCGCTGCGTCCAACGAGGTTGAAGCGGAGATTGGATCGGCCATTGGTGAGACGGCTAGTCTGAGAGTCTCAGGTGTTGTAGCATCATCAGCGGAGTCGACCGCGACTACAGCAACTAGTGACACACCGGTAGAGCGCACCAGCCCAGTTCTAGCAGAGCCATCAATCGAGACACCAATTGACACGATGCCGCAACAGCCAACGGTTGAAGTCACCAGTGCGCCAACCCAGGAAACCACTACCATCGAAGCTAATGACGTCTCTGCTACCTCTCAAGTCGAGGAAAATACCACTCGAGCTTTGCCAACCCCCCCAACTCCTGCCAAAAACACACATTTTTTGACTGGGGCACTCACTTCCCTCTTGGAGGCCAAAGAGCTCAAAAAATCACCCGAAGTCAAGGCCGCGGTGCAAAAGGCGCTCGACGTCTTGAACAATGGTGGATCCAACGAGGCACATATAATATTTGATGCGTTGAAGCTCACGTGTGAGACACAGTCGCATTCTTTGAAGGCGAAAGGGGTGGACATTTTTGCCAAAGTGTTCGATTACGGGGTGTTTGAAGGTGAGCAGGACATCGTGCGACTCACAGATGCCTCTGTCGATGTGATCTCATCGTGCTTCGATGGTGAGGGTACCGATCCCTTGGTGGAAACCCAAGTGCTCAGGGCATTGACAAACAGCATACTACTCATGCCCTGTCACGGAGCGGCTTTGTTGAAAGCGGTGAGACAAATCTACAACATCTTTATCTTTTCCTTGTCCTCGGACAATCAGCTCATTGCCCAGGGCACGTTGAACCAGGTGATCGATGCCGTATTCAGCCGCATCAATGAGAAGGGGTTGATCAATGCTCGGGAAAGCAAAGACGACGTCACGCCGGTGGCAACCCAGGCGCACGCCACCCATAGTTCTCCCACCCAAGGGGGTGCGCCCTTGACCTTGGAGAAGATGAACGATACCTCCAACGTGGACGAGGACAACTTGGCGGTGAACGCTAATGACGAGGATCTTGTGGTGAAAGATGCCTTTTTGATTTTCAGAGCCATGTGCAAGCTCTCTGTCAAGCCGTTGGAGTCAGAGACGTTGGACATGCGGTCACACTCGGCGCGTTCGAAATTGTTGTCTTTGCACATCATTCACACAATCTTGAAGGACCACATTGAGATATTTCTTAGCCACGATGTGGTGATCTTGACGTCGCTGGCGTCGCCCTCGGCAGACGGAAGTACTCGGTTGATCAATGCCGTTCGTCAATACCTATGCCTATCATTGTCACGGAACGCAGCCTCACCTTTGGCGCCGGTGTTTGAATTGTCGTTGGAGATCTTCTGGTTGATTATCTCCAACTTGAGATCGGATTTCAAGAGAGAAATCCCAGTGTTTTGGGATGAGATCTACCTTCCAGTGGCAGAGATGAAGACGTCAACTCCGCACCAAAAACGGTATTTGCTTTCTATCATTGAGAGGTTGTGTAACGACTCACGGTGTATCATTGAGTTTTACCTCAACTACGATTGCGAGAGCTCGATGCCCAATATTTGCGAAAAGATCATCGATTACTTGTCCAAACTCAGCTTGGTTAGAGTGGAGGTGCTGCCGCAACAGAAAGCAGCTTACAGGGAGTACAAGAAGCGCGGCATCTCTGTTTATGACATCAGCAAGGCCATCAACTTGGCTAGCGGCAAGATGAGCTCCAAGCCTCCGGAACCAGACATTTACAACCATTTTCCTTTGGAGTATTCTTTGAAGATGGAGTCCATAGGTTGCACCGTTGGGTTTTTGAAATCCTTATTTTCGTGGGCGCAAAAGGCCAACTCCACATCAAGCAATGTCGTTATCAATGCAGACGGACTCAGCGATTCTGGAAGCCATTTTTCGTTGCGAGACCGTTCAGGCACTGTTGAATCCACAAATAACTCCACCGCGGCCACCCCGACTCGAAGCGGCTCGTTCGTCACCATCGACCCCGACGACCCCGAGCAATTTGAGTCGTTGAAACAGCGCAAAAAGGCGTTCTTGGAGGGTGTTCGCCTATTCAATCAAAACCAAAAGAAAGGTGTAAAGTTTCTTTTGGAGAATGGCTTTATTGGTGATGAAGAGCCTGTCACAATCGCAAAATTTCTCTTGGAGACCGACACCTTAGACAAGGCAGCCATTGGCGAATACTTGGGGGAGGGGAAGGATAAGAACATTGCCATCATGCACGCCTTTGTTGATCAGATGGACTTCACCAACTTACCGTTTGTTGATGCCATGAGACGGTTCTTGCAGTCCTTTCGATTGCCCGGCGAGGCCCAAAAGATTGATCGCTTCATGTTGAAGTTTGCAGAGCGATACCTTTTAGGCAACCCGTCGATATTCTCCAATGCTGACGCCGCGTACATATTGGCGTATTCGGTGATATTACTCAACACGGATCAGCATTCTCCCCAGGTGAAGAACAAGATGACGTTTGAGAATTTTGTAATGAACAACGCAGGGATCGACGATGGCAAGGATTTGCCGAGAGACTTCTTGCGGGAGATCTATGACGAGATCCAATCGAACGAGATCAAGTTGCAATCAGAGCAACACGCCGCATTGTTATCTGGAGATGCCAGTTTGCAAGTTGGCAACAACAGCGGCGGTGGCTTCTTTGGGGGCCGCGACTTGAACCGCGAGGCTTACATACATGCCTCCAAGGAGATGTCCACCAAGACGGAGAAGCTTGTGAGGAGCTTGGGTAAAAAAAGCGGACGGGCCAATGGCAGTAGTGGAAACGCAACCGCAAGCGGCTCGAAGGGGGATCTCGTCGAACCCGATGGTGTGTTTTACGTTGCCTCGCACGTTTACCACGTCAAGTCAATATTTGACACCTTGTGGATGTCGGTGTTGGCAGGATTGACCCCACCGTTTAAAGAGTATGATGACGAGGATACATGCCAGTTGTGCTTAGAAGGCATCAAGTTGTCGATCAGGATTGCCTGCATGTTTGAATTGGAGTACGCCAGGACGTCCTTCATTGGAGCCTTGGTGCAGTTTGAAAACTTGAACAACTACGAGGAGATGAAGCCCAAAAACGTTGATGCCATTCACATCATGTTAGACTTGGCAGTATTGGAGGGCAACAACCTACAAAGCTCATGGACGCAAATATTGACCTCGATCAGTCAGCTTGAACGTTTGCAATTAATTGCCCAGGGTGTCGACCAGTACTCGATCCCTGATGTGTCGATTGCCAAATTGACCAATCGAAACTCAGTGGAGACGTCTCACAGCAGCCACAGAGCTTCAACCAGTTTTTTCAGTCTGTTTACCGCGCCATCCCCAACAGCCTCACAGACTGCATCCAACAAGTTTCACAACCAGCACTTGACCGAGCTGGTGGCTCAGCTTTTGACTCAGACCGATTTAGAGGTTGCTATGGACAAGGTGTTCACGAACAGTGCGAATTTGTCGCGCGATAGCATTGTTGAGTTCGTTAAGGCGCTCTCGCAAGTGGCGCTGGAGGAGATCGAGAGCTCGGGGATGCTGAACAACCCTCGGATGTTTTCGTTGCAAAAGTTCGTCGACGTGTGCTACTACAACATGGGACGTATTAGGGTTGAGTGGTCGCATCTCTGGTCCATCATGGGGGAAACCTTCAATGAAGTGGGGTCCAACTCGTTCAACCTGGTGATTGCCTTTTTCGCGTTAGACTCGTTGCGCCAATTGTCTATGCGGTTCTTCCAGATTGAAGAGTTGTCTCACTTCAAGTTTCAAAAAGAGTTCCTCAAGCCTTTCCAGTACATCATGGAACACAACGAGTCCTTGGAGGTGAAAGACATGGTGTTGGAGTGCTTGAACAATATGATTTTGGCCAAGGCTTCGTCGATCAAGTCGGGCTGGTCTACCATCTTTGGAGTGTTGACGTCTTCTGCCAGTCAAAACAAGGAACTGCTTGTCGAAAAGAGTTTTAAGATTGCGAAATGGATCAACAAGGAGTACTTGGACGTGGTTATCCAGCAGGAGTCCTTCAAGGACTTGGTGGTGTGTTTCACCGCATTGGCCAAGTGCGAGCGCTTTCAGAGGATGAGTCTTCTCTCGCTAGAAGTGCTCCTGAAGTTGATGCACACGGAGGGCAGAAGGCACATAAAGGGGAATGCCACCGACGCTGAGACCAAACTGACGGGTGGTTCATTCTTGCCCGAGGAGACGTTAAACAAAGTGTGGTTCCCCGTGTTGTTTGCGTTCCACGACATAATCATGACGGGCGACGAATTGGAAGTGCGGTCTAGAGCACTCAATCATCTTTTCAACATTTTGAACGAGTATGGCGGTCACTTTGAGGTTGAATTCTGGAAGGAGATATGTCACAAATTGTTGTTCCCGATATTTGCGGTATTGAAGAACCACTGGGAGGTTAGTAACGTTGACAGCAACGACAAGCTCTCGGTTTGGTTGTCCACCACGTTGATCCAGGCATTGAGGAACATGATCTCTTTGTTCACACACTACTTTAAACCTTTGAGCAGCATGTTAGACGAGTACTTGACCCTTTTGATCTCGTGTATTTGCCAGGAAAATGACACCATTGCTCGCATCGGCAGACTGTGCTTGCAATCGTTGTTGATCGAAAACTGCGCGAAGTTCAACCGGCAGCAGTGGGATCAAGTTACCAAAGCCTTTTCGCAGTTGTTTGACTTCACCACTGCCCAGGAATTGTTCACCTTGGACCCGTCTCTCCCAGCCACCCCTGCGCATCCAGTCACTGCTGCAGACAAGCTAAGGCACTCCAAGGAGAAGTCCACCATCGTGGTCAAGTGTGTGCTACAACTTTTAATGATTGAAACGTTGCTGGAGCTCTTTGAGAACGATCAGTTTTATGACTCTGTACCATACGACAACCTCATACAATTGTCCAAGCTCTTGGAGAGGAGCTACAGTTTTGCGCGCCGATTTAATGACGACTACGACTTGAGAGTTAGGCTTTGGAATGCCGGGGTGATAGAGAGGTTGCCCAACTTGTTGAAACAAGAGTCGAGTCTGTCAGCGGTGCTTATCAACATCATGTTCCGCATGTACTGCGACGATGACAAGACGGGCGATGAGCAAAAACAAACTATAATCACCTTGACGCTTCCCTTGTGCCAGGAGATCACACTGAGGTTCTCGGAGTTTGACGAGGCCAATCAGCAGAGAAACATCACCACATGGAAGCCCGTTGTGGTGGAGATCTTCCAGGGATACGTTGAGCTCGACGAGGAGGATTTTGCCCTGCACGCACCTCCATTGTATTCACTCACCTTGCGTTTGTTGAGCAAGGGCATGTCGCTGGACCTTCGCTTGGCCATAAAGTCGTTTTTAACCAGGGTGGGCGACGTGTTCGTGTTACCCAAGGAGCACCAAGGGTGAGCCTACAAAAATGAATATGCTTAGTGCCAATGTAAAATGAGTGACGAGGAGGTGATGAGCGCCAATGCTGATTCGAAATGTGGGGCAGAACGTGTGCACTGCTTTTCGGAGTGCAGTCGATTCGCGCCAAGGAGGGCCCCGAAGCGGCGCCCTAAATTACAGCTGCAAATAAGTGGTCCGATCACTCGTTTGCTATGCGAGGCGACACCCGCGAGGTTAAAAGTAGTTGTAATTTTTGCTAGTTGCGCCACCTGGTGCCGAGTCTGAATCGTCCTTCTCTCACACAGCCATTACCTCGAAATCCACACCTCAGACACCTTCCATTGTGCCTACGGCGGTGCGTTTGCTTTCAAAAGTCCCGCGGTTACACGCGGTATTGCTTTTACGCACCCCGTTCTAGGTGACACAAAGGTGGCCGGTGCGAAAAAAAGTTCTGAAAATTTTGTTCGACGACGTATATGGACAGTAGTCTCATGGCCATAAAGTACTGCATTCTTTTCCGTGTCTAAGTTTTAAGCTCTTGCAATGTCTTTCGAAAACAAGGTATGTTGATCTGCGGCTCGCATTGAGCTACACGCGCTATCGTGGGGTGCACTGCTCGTCTGCAGCGACATGGCGGCTGGTCGTCCGCTCGACCTCCTCCCCCCTCTTTTTGGTGCCCCGCTGTGGGTGCGCTCGATTGTCCCCCGCCACACCTCGTTCTGAACCTGGCTTGCTTTTCATTTACTAACGCGGACAGAACTTGTTCCACTTGTTGGGTAACGACGTTGAGGATGACACCATTCCTCCTGTCTTGACCCGCGAGGTTGTCAAGAACAGCGGCTCTTCCAAGAAGGCGGATGTGCCCCCCCCTTCTGCCGACCCCGCCAAGGCCAAGAAGAAGGCCAAGGTTGGTGGCAACGAGGGCGCGTTGAAGATCAAGCCCAACAACAAGGATGTTGCTGCTCCCCTGGAGACCCCCAGCAAGCACTACAAGAAGCCCCTTGACCGTCATTCGAGATCGGGCAAGACCGACTCTGCCAAGAAGATCAAGCAGAGCTGGGGCTCCGACGACAAGAGAGAGCTTGTCGACGAGAGAGACGCCTTGGCCGACGCCAACGAGGAGGTTGACGCCGACAGCGCTGCCGCCGCGGCCGAGACCTCCTTGGAGGCTCAGAAGAAGTCGTTGCAGGAATACTTTGCTGAGTTGGAGTTGCAGAAGGCTGAGTTGGCCAACAAGAGAACCACCAGAACCGTGGCCCCCCTCGATGGCGAGGTGATCGCCAAGGAGCAGGAGACCTACATCAACCCCACCCAGGCCAAGAAGGTTAAGTCGAAGGTGCAGAAGGAGAAGAAGTTCTTGGACATCCAGGCCAAGTTCTCTGACGACGCCCATGCTGCCCCCGAGAGATCGCACGACTCCAGAAAGCCCACCAGAGGCAGAGGCGGCAAGACTAACGTCTCCACCAGAAAGCCCGCCGCCGCCGCCGCTGGCGCCAAGAAGCCCGTCGCCGGTGCCAAGAAGCCCGTCGTTGACGACAAGAACTTCCCATCGTTGTAAGCAGCGAGCGCCGCCCACCGCGAAACAAACATCTGTCATGTCTGTTTATATTGTTTGATGAAATAGTATTAAATGATGTACCCGAAGGAAATATCTGTATCTAGGCGGGCTCTGGGTGGTTGCGCACAATGGCGCTGATGCCAAAGTCGTCCCCTGGCACTATGATCAAGGTGCTGTTGGCAAAGTCGACTTTGGCGAAGCCAACCTCGCCCAATTCCGGCACCAAGCCGTTGTCGACGGCGGACGCCGAAAACGCTGCCATCCGCGCCGCAAGGTGTGGCGTCACCGACGCGTTGGACGTGCCCACAACGCTTCGCGTCGCGGTATCGTAAACTACGATTACGTCTACCGCGGTATCCGTGTGGTATAGAGAGAGCGTGTCGGCCACGAGCTCAAGCGTCAGCTGTGGCAATAGCGGAAGAGACGTCATTTCCGGAGGGTTGGGGCCGGTTGGTTGAATCTTTTTTCGCTATCAGCGCGACCTCGCAGCATGGATTACCACGAAGCCTGAATGGGTTGCAATTTTCTCCAGGCACAAGTGCAGTGAATGCGGTGAACCCCGTAGTGTGGCAGCTCGAAGTGGCGCGAACCATTTCGAGTCGCTCGCTGGTTGTGGAGACAACTGGGCGCTGAGCCGGCTGAAAAATAAAAAACGGGCATTCCCTCTGGTGGAAGAGGTGGGCAGTGGCAGTGCCAGGAAGGGAACCGTCTTGCCACAGTAACAGCGCTACATACCCTGTATCACGCTGGCATCTTGCGCTATCTATGCAATTACCATATCGATGATTACTAGTTTTTTTTTTTGGAGCCTTTCTTTATTATCTTATCGCTAGTAAGCCACAGCTCGTCTCAGGAGCGGTGGTCTCGCTTGCCCCTCGAGAGGTAGAGTTGCCGCTTGGCATTTTGTGAGCGCTTTCGGAAATATCGCACTGCTGCTCCCCACTGCACCAGGTCTGGGTCCGGTCATGCTACTTGCATATAACGACCCACACCACAGTAAACGTTTGCGTAGTCGACCTCCCAACTCCCGGGTGTGCTCGGGAGACAAGGAGAATGGGCAATTGTCGAAAACATTAATGCAGCCACTAGCCGCATACAAAGGCCGCCCATGCCCACACTTTTTGGCACGCAGACTACATCACCATTCGCCACGCCTACTCTACACTCCCACACGGTGTCGATTAGCCTCCCTCCATTTGCTTTTACAGTGTGGTCACCCGCATTCGCTTCAATTTCGCCCAAGACGGACGACGAAAAAAAAAAAAAACAAGCGGTGCGTGCGTGGTCACCCTCCCAATCTCGCTATTACTCACCGCAACACACGCGTTGATAGCCTGTCATTTATTTTTTTTTGTATTTTGTGCTTATTTGTTTCGGATTACCTGGGGTCAGCCTCCGCGGGGCGCATAGCGCACAAATAAAACACCAAATTTCCAGAATTTTCAGACTAGCCGCAAACAACACCCACAGCCTAGATACAAACTAGATAACACACATTCTTCAACACTACACTATCGCTCAGCCTGGCATGGAGACCGAGCTCAAGCGCACGCTCCTCTCGACTTCGTCACCCGAGGGCCTTTCGGTGGCGGCCAAAATCACCCCGACGCGAATCGCCAACTTGTTGATCAGGAAGGGCCCGCTCCCGATTCGCCACATCACGGGCCAGTTGGCGCTAGAAGTGCACGGGTTCGAGATGTTGTCCCTCTCGAAGCAGCGCCGGTTGATCATGGCGGCGATGGAGCAGACCGATCCTGAGAACAATGTGTTGTTTGAGAAGATTGGCTGGGGCCAATGGGCCGTGCGCAAGGTGGACTCGGACTACATTGTCACCGAGGGCACCGAAGCTCACGGCACGTCTGCCGACGATGACCGGCGGCTTTTGAGCGTGCACGACTTGCGCAACCAGACCGGTGTCAAGCTCGGGTGGACCAAGAAGCAGCAGCCGCCGCAGTTGCAGGCGCTGCCGCAGTCGCAGCCACCGCAGTGGGCGTTGCAGCTGCCGCCACAGCCGCACATCACGCTCCCCCCCATTTTGCCGCAACGTCGCAAGCTGGTGGGCAGCTCCATGGCCAATCCGCAGCTCGTGGCCGCGTTGCGGAGAGACTCAATAACCGCCGAGCGACAAAACCTCCACAACGTTAAGCTCCCCGGGGAAGGGTCCAAGAATGCGTCGACCTTTGAAAGCGATCTGGAGGACGACTACGCGTTGGACGGCAGCGAGAGCGAGACTGACATCGAGAGCGACGAGATGGCGCCAGACGACAGCACCGTGTTCTCCTTCGAAGACGAGGCCAAGACGCCTGCCCGTCGCATCGCCGCTGCCGGCAGCAGGCGAAGCAGCGTCAAGTCGCCGCCGCCGTCGATCAAATTTGCCAACCGGGTCCCGCTCAAGGTGAGTCCGCCACCCGGACCAGCCACGATGCACGGTCGGCGCAAGCTGTCGCTGTCGACCCCCGGCGTCAGCAAGCAGAGCCACACCCAGCGCCACATGGTCAACCGGTCGCGGCTCAACCTGGCGGAGAACCTAGACAACTACATTGTGCTGCTGGCCAAGAACTCGGGTGCGTCGCTCCTGTCGCCGCCACACTTGACCACGATGGCGGGCCCATCGAGTCTTTCGTCGCTGCCCTGGGGCCCCAACTACATCCACCATGCGTCGCCCGATAGCATCGCGGCGACCATGTCGATGGGACGCCGAAAGCTGTCGTTCAACGAGTCGCATCTTCGCTCTACGTTGTCGACGTCGGTGCCCAAGCAACCGGAACGGTTGGCTAGCAACGAGGATCCCTACCAGAATGGCGCGCACGCGCAGTCGGCCACCTCGGTGGTAAAGCCGCGCTCGCGCCGCGGCGAGCACAGCGACACTGACGAAGAGGACTGGGCCGCAATCGGCGCTGAGCAGCTCCGCAACGCCCTGCTCAACAGACACACCACCTTGCAGAGCGAGGAGCGCAACGCAGCGTACGCATTAGTTGATCTAATGTCAATCTAATTGTCTCTACCTTTGTGCTGTAGCGCACGTGACAGCCAGCCTGCGCGACGCGTCCTAAACATAAAAAAAAGTTCAATTTACTCCTTTGGGCCACCGCTCTTCACTCTCGACCCTTCTCCTTCAGTTCTCATGGCCAGCACAACCACTGCGGCGATCTTGCCGACGGTGCAGATCGACATCAACTACAGCGAGCTCCACGATCTGATCCGCGACTTCTTCTCGCACTTCAAGGGCGCCGCCGGTGCGGAGGACGCGCCCACGGGGCCCAAGTACCTCGCGTTGCTCCAGCGCATCGCCAACCGCGAGCTCACCACGCTATACGTGGAGCTCGACGACCTCCAGGCATACCAGGACTATCTGACGCTTGCGGTCAACAAGAACCTAGTGGGCCACGTAACCCGCAACTGCCACCGGTTTCTCGAGGTGTTTAGCAACGTGGCGGACGAGTTGATGCCCGAGCCGACGACGGATGTGCTGTACAAGGACGACGTGCTAGACGTGATCATCCACCAGCGGCGGTTGCGCAACGCGCGCCTCCAGCAGGACACCGCCGACGAGTACAGCCACATCAGCCAGGGGTTCCACGACGCGCCCGACGCCGCGGTCGCCGCGGCCGCGGCGGCAGCGGCCGCGGGCGACGCTAACATGTTCCCCGCCAAGCTCACGCGGCGGTACCATCTCTACTTCAAGCCCCTCCTGCAAAAGAAGCGCTCGTTGGCGGTGCGCGAGATCAAGGGCAGCCTTGTCGGGCAGTACATCACCGTCAAGGGCATCGTGACACGCGTTAGCGACGTCAAGCCGCTGGTGCTCGTGAACGCGTACACGTGCGACAAGTGCGGGTACGAGATCTTCCAGGAGGTGGCGGCCAAGACGTTCTCGCCGTTGGTGGAGTGCACGTCGGCGCAGTGCAAGGCCGACAACGCCAAGGGCCAGTTGTTCATGTCGACGCGGGCGTCCAAGTTTCTGCTGTTCCAGGAGGTGAAGATCCAGGAGTTGGCGGACCAGGTGCCCGTGGGCCACATCCCGCGCGCGCTCACGGTGCACGTCAACGGCGACTTGGTGCGGCTGCTCAACCCGGGGGACGTGGCCGATATCCTGGGCATCTTCATGCCGTTGCCCTACACCGGCTTCCGTGCGCTCAAGGCCGGGTTGCTCACCGAGACCTACCTCGAGGCGCAGTACGTTGACCAGTTCAAGAAGCAGTACGAGAGCTTGGAGATCACCGATGCGATCAAGGCCAAGATCCGCGAGCTCTACGAGCAGGGCAATGTGTACAACAAGCTCGCGCAGCTGATAGCGCCCGAGATCTACGGCCTCTTGGACGTCAAGAAGATTTTGTTGTTGTTGCTCTGCGGTGGTGTGCTGAAGGAGATTGGCGACGGGCTCAAGATCCGCGGCGACATCAACGTGTGCTTGATGGGGGACCCCGGGGTGGCCAAGCTGCAGTTGCTCAAGGCCATCGGCAAAATTGCGCCGCGACTGGTGTACACCACGGGGCGCGGGCTGCTGGGGGTGGGGTTGACCGCGGCGGTGATGCGCGACCCCGTCACCGATGAGATGGTGTTGGAGGGCGGCGCGTTGGTGCTCGCCGACAACGGCATCTGCTGCATCGACGAGTTTGACAAGATGGACGAGGGCGACCGCACCGCAATCCATGAGGTGATGGAGCAGCAGACCATCAGCATCAGCAAGGCCGGCATCACCACCACTCTCAACGCGCGCACGCTGATTTTGGCGGCGGCCAACCCGTTGTACGGGCGCTACAACACGCGGTTGCTGCCGCACGAGAACATCAACTTGCCCGCGGCGTTGTTTCTGCGCTTCGACATCATGTACTTGATGTTGGATCAGCCGCTGCGCGAGCTTGACGAGAAGTTGGCCCACCACGTGGCGTACGTGCACATGCACAACCGCCAGCCGCAAATGGACTTTGAGCCGTTGGACCTGGCCACCATCCGCCAGTACATTCTGATTGCGCGCTCGTACCGCCCCACGGTGCCCAAGGATGTCGGCGACTACGTGGTACAGTCGTACATCAACATGCGCAAGGAGCTGCACCGCAACGAGGGCTCGGTCAAAAAATTCAGCCACATCACCCCGCGCACTTTGTTGGGGATCTTGCGCATGCTGCAGGCGTTGGCGCGCATCCGGTTCGACACGGTGGTGACGATCGAGGACGTTGACGAGGCATTGCGCCTCATCGAGGTTTCGAAGTCGCTGTTGCACCAGCACGACGCCGCGGCGCGCGAGGACGAGTCGCTGAGCTCCAAGGTGTACCAGATCGTCAAGGACTACGCCACCGACGCCCGCACCGGCCGCTTGGCTAAGACGGTGCCCCTCGAGGCGGTCAAGCAGCGCGTCATCGCCAAGGGCTACACCATCGAGCACTTTGACAACTGCATCAACGAGTACGAATACTTGAACGTGTGGCACCGCATCGACAACGGTGAAACCTTGATGTTTATTGGCGAGGGCTACGAGGACGACGAGATGGAAATGTAAGGAATGGATAGCAGCAGTGCAGCGGTGGGTATCGGTGGTGTAGTCACGTGACCTTCGGCGGGAGGGGCGGGGGTGGGGCCCTTATGTGGCCGTAATTCGGGTGCCGCTCGGCCGCCATGCTTTTTTCTCTCGTCTTTTTGGCCACAACGGTGCTCGGGGCGATCCCCGGCTTGGCCGACCGCACCGACCTCACCGAGCACACCTTGGTGCAGTGCCGCGCGGTCAAGTACACCAACGCGTCCGCCGCCCCCGCCGAGGTGACCGCCACCGTCAAACACACCACGACGCCGCTCACGGTTCTCATTTTCCGGTATCTGCGCATCGGCGACTTCGACGGCATCCCGCGCATGGAGGCGTACGCGCTGGGGGCGCCCGGCGGCAGTGGCATGGTGCACGACGGCAAGTTTGCGGTGACGCTCAAGCCCGAGGCCGCCGCGCAAAGCTACTACAACGGGCGCCTCGACGAGACGGTGACGTTGGCAGTGGCGGAGAGCGGCATCTACTGCGCCTACGTGGCCGGTGACAGCGATACCGCGCGCTTCGCGGTGGCGCTCGCGCTGCGCAACTCGCACGGCTTCCTCGACTACCCAACGTACGTGGTGGGCCGCCACCAGTGGTGGTTTGTGGCCATTGGCACGGCGCTCGCGGCGTATATGCTCCACTACGTGGTGCGCTCCCAGGTTGGGCGCGAGTTCAACATGAGCTCGGTGCTGCTAGTGACGCACGGGCTTGTCTTCTTTTTGCTTGTGCCGAGCGTGGTGGTGGCGGCGGTGGTGTGGGCGTGCGCTGCCGTGGCCAACCGCGTGGCGTGGTTGAGTCTGGCGGACGCGGTGCCGATGGCGGTGGCGCTCTGCCTCTTGCACGCCTTTGAGGCGTTTGTCAGCTACGCGGTGCTTATGTTTGCTATGGGGTACGGCGTCATCTTTGGCCCGCGGGACACGCCGCACTACCGCCAGATGCCGCTGAGCTTGGCGGCGCGCGCGCGGTGGATGCTTGTCGGCGACGTGGGCACCTACGCGTTGCGGGTGGCGCTCGGCACGCTTGGGCTTGAGTTTGGGCGCTGGCGCGGGCTCGAGACGGCGCAAGTGGCGCTCGCGGTGGTGCTGGCAACGTGGCCGATGGTGTGGCTCGTGATGCAGTTGAAGCACTACTTTGGCACCAAGCACACCATCGCCGCGTTCCCGCCTGCGGCAGACCCGGCCACCAACGACGCGTTGTTGCGGGCGTTTCGGCGGCTGGTGTTGGTGATCTTTGTGATCCCGTTGCTCGGCGGGTTGGCGATGGCGGCCATCTTGGTGCGCCGCATTGCGCAGTCGACGCCGGGCGACCCGGGGCTGTTGCCGAACGAGGCGGCAACGGTGCACTCCGCGGAGGAAATGATGTTCAACCTGTTGTACGTGTTGGCGCTCTTGTGGAGCAACAGGCTCACCTTCTACGCCATCGTGGTGGCGATGTTTGCGCTCTGGACGCGCCACAACTACGGCATCAAGCGCGAGGGGCCCTCCAGCGAGGTTATCTAGTCTATTACACGCTGCAATTCGCCAAGAAGCGCCGCGCCGCCGCGCATCAAGCTCTCGCCAATTAAGAAGCCGTCGACGCTGCGCTGGTAGCGGCGCACGTCGTCGGCGCTGGCGATGCCGCTCAACGCCAACACGAGCACGGGACGCGCCACCAGCTTGGCCTGCAGCACCAACAGAGTGGTGGTGTCCAAGTCAACGTCGAACGTTTGCAAGTTGCGGTTGTTGACGCCGATCACGAGCGGCTCCGCGGCGCCGAGCGCAAGCGCCGTGGCCAACTCGGCCGCGTTGTTCACCTCCACCAAGGGCACCATCCCCAACGAATGACTGTATGCGTAGAGCTGCTGCAAGAGCTCGCGGTTGAGCATCTTGACGATCAACAACACCGTGTCGGCGCCGGCCAACCGCGCCTCCAACACCTGGTAGCGCGAGAACACAAAGTCTTTGCGGAGGACGGCGGGGCGATTGGGGCCGTCGACGACGCGGCGCACAAGCCGCATGTCGTCCAAGGACCCCTTGAACCAGGTGGGCTCGGTTAGCACCGAGACGGCGGCACACCCGCCGCGAGCGTATGTCAACGCCTGCACCCCGGGGTGGGCGTCGGCGATGTCGCCCTTGGAGGGCGACGCTCGCTTGAACTCGCCGAGGATGGCGGTGCGGCCGGCGAGGCGCTGGTAGAAGTTGATCAAGGGGGGCGCCACTTGGAGCGAGAGGGTCGTTTCGAGGTGGGCGAGCGAGCGCCCGGGGAGCGCCTCGATGGCGGCGTAGTCGCGCTGGCGCTGGGAGTAGATGCGGGCGAGAATGCCCGAGGCTGCCGCAGACTCCGCCGCCGCAGACTCCGCCGCCGCAGACTCCGCCGCCGCAGACTCTGCCACCGCAGGCTCCGCCGCTGCAGACTGCGCCGCCGCGCGGGCTGGGGCCGCCGCCAGGGCCGCCGCGGGCCAGTACCCCCCCTCAACCTCTAGCAAGTTGTCAATCATCATCTGGCCCGACTCGGTCAAGATCGACTCGGGGTGGAACTGCACCCCCTCGATCGCATACGTCTTGTGGCGTACCCCCATGATCACCTGCGGCAGCGACTCCGTCGTCGCCGTCACCTCCAAACACTCCGGCAACGTCGTGAAGGTCCCCGCGAGTGAGTGGTAGCGAGTCACCGCCACCAGCTGCGGCACCTGCGCAAACATGCCCCTGCCGTCGTGGTGGATGGTGGTGGTCTTGCCGTGGACAATCTCGCCGGCGTAGTCCACCACGCCGCCAAACACTTCAAACATGCACTGGAGCCCCATGCACACGCCGAAGATGGGGAGGCGGCCCTTGAAGTGCAGTATGACGTCGCGCAGCACCCCCAGGTCTGTCTTGGGATGCCCCGGCCCCGGCAGGATGAAGATGATGTCGGGGCGGATGTCGCGCTCGATGGCGGCGATGTCGATTTGGTCGTTGCGGAAGACGCTCACCTTGCGGCACCGCGGCAGCTGACAGAGGAACTGGTACAAGTTCCAGGTGAACGAGTCGTAGTTGTCGATCATGAGGACATGGCGTCCGGGGTTGGTGGTCATGCTGGCGACTGGCGGTGTGGCCGCCGCTGCCGCTTTAAGCTTTTTTCTGCTTGACTCATTGGGTATATGCAGGTTTGCAACCACAGCACTATGCAGGTTTGCAGCCAGTCAGCATCAGTCAGCAGAGCAGTGGGTCTAGTTCGAGAGACAAGTCGGGCCAGGCGCAGCTCGGTTTCGGCAAGAAGTGCGGCTTGGGTGCCTAAGTATGTGGTGGCTCCAGCGTCAGCAGGCTAGCAGCCAGAGGTCCGTTGCAGCAGCACGCTATTGCAGTTTTCGCATCAGCGTGCTTCCTCAGCAGCATGGTGTAGCTCTGCTAGCGTCGGCGGGCCCACTCAGCGCCCGAGCATCCGCAGGTCAGCTTAGCTCGGCCAATGGTCTGTAGCGGTCTAGTCAGCCATTGGCCTGTTAGCTGCAGTCTAGCCATTGGTGGTCATCGGCAATTCAGCAGCCACCAAATTCAGCTCCCTTCTCTACTGGTCTTCGGATAGACTGAGGTGAGTTTATTGAGTCGACTCTTCTATTTAGTCCCTCTTTCTGCGCACCCTCGAGGCGATTGGGTTGTTGTCGCGCGCCAAGCTCAGCTTGAGCTCGATGCCACTGGCGCGCTGCGGCAAGTGGCTGATCTCGACGCCGCGAAGCAACACCGAGCTCACCACCTCCAAGATCAACATGAACAACGACAGCAAAATCGCCAAGCAGTAGTTGGAGATGCTGACGCCGATGTCAAGCCACGAGCCCTCGGTGCGCACCAAGAAGAAAAAGTTGAGCAGCAAGATGTCGCTGGTGGAGATGATCAACGTTGAGATTGTGAACTTCTTGATGTCCAACTGGTGGTTCATGATGCCGAGACACGTCGACAACAAGATGTACGGAATGATCAACTTGAGCATCAACAACGCGCCCATCGGAAACGGATCAAAGATTGGGATCAAGCGGTACACCGAGTCGAGCGAAAACGACGAGATCGACGCCACGTTGCCGGTGCCGAAAAACGCAAACTGCAAAAAGAAAAACCCGATAATGGTGATGCGCATCACCTGGACCCAGTGGCCGCGCACGCGGCGGTCTACGTGGCCGCGGCGGGTCAAGTGGTGGGTCTTGACGCGCTGCTCAATCAGGAGCCACTGCACCAACACCAACGAGTACCCCACGTAGAACAACAACTCAAACAGGATGGTCAAGATCACAAACGTGGGCACAAACGTCAAGTAGATGATGAGCATGCGGAACTTGTAGTCGCGCGAAGGGTCGAGGGTGTAGGCGAGGGGCAACGCCAACGACGCCACAAACACCGCCCACCCGAGCACCTGTGCATGCAAGGGCAACCCGGCGCGCGCCTGGAGCAGCACCACCGACACGTTGGTGGCGTACGCGATGAGCACGACGCACGCATGCTGCGCCAACACCAACCTCAAGTTGAGGGTGGAGAGCGGGCTCACCACGTATAACCCGGCGAGCCCCACCGCCAAGGCCAGCACCGTGCCGGCGTTGATCTGGTTGAGGCTCTCCACCTTGACCGGGTCGAGGTTGGTGAAGACGCACATCACTAGACAGCTGCCAAACCAGGCCGCCTTCTGCCACATGGCCACGCCCGCCATCGCCAGCGGGTAAACGCCAATCGCCACGAGGATCGCCGAAAACACCAAGCGCTCGAAAAAGCCGTACACGATGCCCTCGTACATCGCCACAAACGCCGCCAAGATGAAGAGCATGGTGGTAGCGCTGATGCCGTGGAAGAACTCGTTGAACCCCTGGCGCAACACCCGCCGCTCATGGAGGATGGTGTACCAGAACACCACCGGGAAAAACGCGTACATGTAGTAGTTCAACGGCGAGCCCTGGTAGAAGAGGATGTAGCCGATGAGGGCGCCCACGGCGCCAAAGGCGGCGCCGAGCCGCCGCGAGCGTGGCCGCGCCTCGACGCGTTCCAAAATGAACATCTTCAAAAAAATGGTGAAGGAGTACACGATCCAGCCGACAAAGCCGAGTGTCACGATGGAGCGCAACAAGAGCCAGTTGTAGGTCTGGAGGTAGGTGAGCCCTGCTAGCGCGGCGGTCATCAACTCCAGGATGAGCGCGATAGCGCGGTTGGCGTCGGCGGTGGGGTCGGCCTCCAACGCCGCGATCGCGTGCTCGATGTCGCGGCAGTGCTCCTCAACCAGCTTGGCGCGGAACGGGCTGTAGGCCTTGAACTTAAATTGGTGGTTGTACACCTCCACCTCCTTCACCTTGTACTGCTCGACAATGGCCAATGCGTTCTGGTACAACGCGCGCACCTTGGCGAGCTCGCCGGCGTCGAGATACGCCAAGGGCAACTCGCCCACCGAGTTGGCGGGGTAGTTGGCGCCGATGAGGTACGCCATCAACAGCGCGATGTCGGCCTGCTTGACGTCGTGGCGCACCAAGTGGTCGAAGCCCCACGTGTCGAAGTAGGAGGGCTCGTAGCCGCTGGCGGCGGCAGCCTGCGCCGCGCGCTGGTGCGGCGTGGCGAGCTGCGGCTTCTTGACGCCGGCGCCCCACGCTATGAGAGGGGTGCGTGTGTTATCGGGGTGGCCGTCGCCGTGGGACCCAAAGTCCAGCATGCCGTGGTCGGCGGTGAACACAAACGCCAGGTCCTCGTCGCCAAAGAAGCGGTGGATTTTGGGGATGAGCTGCTCCAACTGGCGGTCGATGTACTTGATGTTGTCGTAGTACTCCGCCAGATACGGGCGGTACGCGTGGCCGGCAGTGTCGGGCCCAAGCAAGTGCAAAAAGAACACGTTGCCCTGCTGGTGCAACTCGCGGTGCAAGGTGGCGTTGGTGGTCAGGTTGAGCATCAACGCGTCAAAGTGCTTGAAGACAAACGAGTCCAACTCGATCAGCGACTGGGTGAAGTCTTCGAACTCGTGGCCGTACATGCACGTGTCGATGCGGCCGGGCACGACGTTGTCGCCGTAGGCAAACATCGGCAAGATGTCGGGGGAGCCAAACAGGTAGGTGTGGGTCAGCTGGTTGAAGAAGGAGTCGAAGTCGACGGGGTTCTCCTTCCAGCCCTTGGTGACCGCCAGCACGTCCTCGTAGAACCCGGCGATCATCGCCACGTGCCCCGGGCGCAGCTCGGTGGGCATGCGCGTGTTGGAGATGCCCCACAGCGCCTCGGTTTCGACGAGGCTGCGCAAGTAGGGCGCAAGGTACTCCTGCCGCCCCGTGGCGGGGTGCGTCAACCGCTGGAACGTCTTGTCGGCGCGCAAGCCGTCGCCGACGATGAGGAAGAGGCGCTTGGCGGGGGGCGCCTCGGTCGACTTGCGGTGCGCCATGCCGTGGACCAACGGCAGCACGAAGTAGATGTCGAAGATCGACCAGAGGTAGAAGAAGTGGAAGGCCAACCCGGCCACCAACAAGAGCTGGCGGTTGTTCATGACTGGGGTGGTTGTGATGGGAAAAGCACGCTAAACGCGCGTGTAGCGAGCGCGCCAGCGCCGAATCCGTGGTGCGCGCGCGAAGCGCGTAAAACGCGCGCGCAGTGAGCGGCGCGCTAGCGCCGAATCCGTGGTGCGCGCGCAAAGCGCGTAAAAGGCGCGCGCAGTGAGCGGCGCGCTAGCGCCGAAGCCCCGTGGTGCGCGCGCCGAATCGTCGTGATGAGCCTGCCGAATCGTCGTGGTGCGCGCGCCGACTCGTCGTGGTGAGCGCGCCGAATCCTCGTAGTGCGCGCGCCAAACCCCCGTGGTGCGCGCGCCCATGGGTGCGCGCGGCGCCGCACCGCGCACCGCCGCACCGGGCGCTTGGCCGCAACCTCCCGGTTCGTTCGTTGTGCTGATGTAAATCTCTTTGCGAACCCTGGAGTCACTCCCTGCCCACCTTGGCCATCGTCTCGGTGTACGTCTGGAGCAGCGCTGCGAAGCGCCGCGCGATGGCGGCGTCCTGTTGGAGACAGCGCGTGTAGGTCGCCCACGTGGCGGCGTTGGCCACGATCGCGGCGGCTAACGCCTCGTCGCAGCGCGAGCGGTGCAACTGGTGCTGTAGCACGCGGGTGCGGTAGTTTGCGAACTGCTGCTGGTACGCGCGCGCCAAGTCCCAGCACGCCGCCGGCGGCAACCCGGTGAGCTGCGGCGGCGCCGGCGGCGCGAGCGCCGCGACGTGCGGATCAGCGCCCAACTCGGACATCGTCAAGGACAATGTGGAGTGTGCCTTGGCCCCCGTGTTGACCGGGCGGTGAAGGGTGTCTGCGCGCGGGGTGCCGCCAATGTAGTCGTAGCGGGCGCGCTTCAGCGGCGTGCCCTGCGCCGCGCGGTTCATCAGCTCGCGCCTCACCGCGGGAAGGCTGTCCAAGAGGTCGCTCATGGAGGTGCCCTCGTCGGCGGCGTGCAACGAGTCCACCAAGGTCTCGAGGTCCAGGAGGGGGTTGGGCTTGAAGCGCTTGCCGGGAGGCTCCCGCACGTTGCTCTCGGCGGCTGGCCGCGGCACGCGGCGCGGCGACGCGCCGCGTGGCGGCCGCGGTCGGATGTTGAACATGTCGGGAGGGGGCAGAGGCTTCGGCCGCAGAGGCTGTGGTGGCAGAGGCTGCGGTGGTGGCAGAGGCTGCTGCTGCTGCGGCTGCTGCGGCTGCTGCGGCTGCCGCGGCAGCCTCGGCCGCGTGCCCCTCTCTGCCGTCACCTCGACGTCACTGTCGCTGAGGACAATCGGGTCCTGACTAGACCCCTCCATCAGCGCTCGGTACGCGCGCCGCTTCTGCTCTTCGTAGAGATGCTGGCGCTCGCTCTCACGCTCGCGCTCGCGCTCGCGCTCGCGCTGTTCCTGCTGCTTCGCCCGCATGAACGCCTCTTGCGCCTGCTTCATGCGGTGGATCTCTGCCTCACGCTGGAGGCGCTGGTCGAGCTCGGCCTGGGCGCGCTCGTGCTGCTGTCGCCTGAGGCGCTCCTCGTGGTCGTGGCGCTGGCGCTCAGCCTCCGCCTGCTGCTGGCGAGCGCGCAGCGCCGCGTCGTCGCGCGAGAAGTTGGCGCCGTAGTTTTTGTAGCGCTGGTAGAGGTCGAAGAAGCTCGCGGTGGCAAACGAGCGGCTGAAGGTCGAGGACGGCGCCGGCGGCCGCGCCGCGGGCGCCGGAGCTGCCGCGCGTGAGCTGGCCCCGATCTCGCGGTTGTACTGCCGCCGCGTCGCCGGGTCCTTCAACACCTCGTACGCCTCGTTGATGCGGATGAAGAGCTGGTGGTGCTTGGGGTCGCTCGACTTGTCCGGGTGATACTTGATGGCAAGCCGCTTGAACGCCTTCTTGACCTCGTCATCTGTCGCGGTGCGCTTGATCCCAAGTGCCTCGTAGTGGTCCGCCATGGCGAGCTAGCGATGGGTGCAAGGAGCAGAGAATATGATCCGTTGTTTGTATGCAGGAGTGGTTGCAAAAGACTACAAACCTCGGGCGCGGGCATAGGGCGGCGCGTCGTACTCGGCGCTGGCTAGTTCACCGCCTTCGCCGCCGTACTTGGGCGGCAACTGCCCCTTGGGGAACCACGCCGACACGTCGCCGCTGTTCAACACCTCAAATTTCTTGGCGGTGGCGCCGCTGATCACCCCCATGGCGCGCACAGCGACAAACATCCAGCTCATCAACGTCGGCACATTGGCAAAAAACTTGATCGAGAGCAACTCAGGGTAGTGGTCGCTGAAGATAGTGATGACTTCCTTGGTGGCGGCCTTCATCTGCGGGTCCATGCGCCACATCGACACGTTGTGGTAGTCGTGGACCTGGGCAATGCGGTTGTTGGCGGGGTCGGTGAAGTCGCACCGCAGCAACGCGCGCTCCATGAGCCCAACGCGCCACCGCAAGAAGGGCGACCCGGGGGGCTCGCCGGCGGGTTTCGCCTCCGCGCGGCCATACTCGCCAAAGAGCTTGGCGGGGTCTATCTTGTCGTAAAGATTCCACGTGACCACCTCGAGGTTGGCACGTGCCGGCGGGTCAAACACCGAGATGACCCCGAGGCGCTCCAACTCGCCGTGCTGCTCGGCATACGCGGCGCGCAAGGGCCGGAACTGCGCGCGCCAGTTCAAGGTCTTGGCCACCCTGGCCTTGGCGGCGTCGACGTCGCCCTCGCTAGCCACCAAGAACTTGTACAAGATCTCGTTGCGCACCGCCTCGTCAACGTGCGGCTGGCCCGCCACGTTGATGCGGTGGCCGTAGATCTCGTCGTGGCCAGACTCCACCTGCAGGAGAATCTGGGGGATGGCCGCGACGAGCGCGGCGAGCTTCTGCGCCTCGGACTCGCTGAGCTTGACGGAGTGGAGCATACAGAGCGAAAGTGGTGTGGTCTAGATTGAAAAGATAACGCGCGGCGCGCCCTCGGCGCGCGTCCGCGGCGCGCGCGTAACGCGGGCGGCGCGACCTACCCGCCCGGCACAATCTTGAACGACAAGATGTCGTTCTTGCCGCGGTCGACGGTGTCCTCCTCGGCCACACGCGACCCGCCCACGCCCTCGATCGTGGCGATGGTGACGTCGCCCATGATGCGGCGCGCCACGGCCGCCACCGCGGTGCCGCGCTTGACCAAGACGCAATCGCGAAACACGTGCGCGCCCAGCCCGCCGCTAAAGGTGTGCACGTTGCGCACGGGGTACACCGGCACGAGATCGAGCACGTCGGCCGCCGCCTGGAGCAACTGCACCACGCCGGTGGAGCCGAAGCGGTAGAGCACCAAGTCGCGGATGTTGTCGATGCGCGTGCGGAGCTTGTCGTCTAGCGGCTTGAGGTCGGGGTCGTCCGGGCAGTCGTCCTTGGTGTCGACAAACTCGGTGCCCGGGTCGTACTTTATGTAGTTTTGCGCCGCCAACTTGCGCAAAAACACCTCGGTGATCGACAGCGTCAACACGCAGCGCAGCTCGGGGTGCTGCCGAATGATCTTCGACACGTTTTTGTCGGCATCAGGGTGGTCCATCTTGTTGAGCGCCAACACCGTGGGGAATTTGACCTGCATAAACGCTCGCACCATGCGCCCCACCGCGACGGCGTCCCAGTGCTGCAAGGGCCCCGCGCCGGGGAGCAAGTCTAGAGCGCGCGCCACCATCTCCTTGTTGGCGGAGTACCCACCCAACTGCGCCCTGAGGGTCTCCAAGTTGGTCAGCCTCGTGGCGGTGTGGCGCCGCACCACCGAGCCCCACCGCTCCATGAGGTTGCCCAAAATCCACTGGTAGAGCTCGTCTTGCAACCACTCGATGTCTTGTAGCGGGTCGTACCCGCGCGTGGCTTTGCCCTCGGCGTCGGTGGTGCCGCTGACGTCGACAATGTGGATGAGGCAGTCGGCCTCGGTCAAGTCGCCCAAGAACTTGTTGCCGAGGCCGCGGCCCAAGTGCGCGTTGGGCACAAGCCCGGCAACGTCCAAGAGCATGATGGGCACGCCGCGCTTGCCGCCACGGCAGTACCCGTAGTTGGGTTTACACAAGTCCTGCTTGCCGACGCGCGCGCACGCGCACTCCACCTCGAGGTACCCGGTCGCCTTGTTGGGGTCGATGGTGGTGAAGGGGAACGCGCCGACCTTGGCGTTGGCGTCAGTCAAGCTGTTGAGCGTGGTAGACTTGCCTGAGGACGGCTTGCCCACGAGCCCGATTACAATGTCTCGCCCCATGTAGTGTAGAGCGATGGGCGGTGAAAAGTGATCAGAGCGCGAGCGATGGGGCGCGCGCGGGATGCGCGCGGGCACGCACCGCGTGGCGAGTCTGCGCGGGATACGCCGCGGGGGGACGCCACGTGAGCGAGTCTGCGACGGCGTCCCACCGAGAGGTCCGGGCCCGCGCGGGAGGCGCCGGGGGATGCGAGTCTGCGGCGGCGTCCCACCGTGTGGTGCGGGCCCGCACGGCGCCGCGAGCGATAGGGCAGCGCGGCCCCGGCGCGCTCCTGGCTCGCGGGAGGCGCGCGGGGCACGCACCGCGTGAGCGAGTCTGCGGCGGCGTCCGTGTGGTGCGGGCCCGCGGCGCCGCGAGCGATGGGGCAGCGCGCCTCCCGCGCGCCCCTCGGCGCCCGTGGGCTTGGCGCGCGGTGTGCAGGACAAGGCGTGGGGCAAAAACCAACGTGCAAACACTTCTATCCACCATGGCGTTTTCAATTCAATCGGTGCTCAGCAACCTCTTCAGCGGGTTCCTGAGCGACTTCAAAAAGAAGAACTTCTCTCTCTACGGGCAATGGATCGGGCTCATCACGATCCTCCTCTGTCTCGCGCTCGGCGTGGCCAACATCTTCCACGCGCTGGTGGTGATTGTGTTTTCGATTATATGCATAGTGCAGGGGTTGGTGGTGACGTTTGTGGAGATCCCGTTCTTGTTGCGGATCTGCCCCTTGACCGAGCAGTTCACCGGCTTCATCCGCAACTTTGACGAGAACTGGCCGCGGTGCGGGTTCTACTTGTTGATGGCCGCCATCCAGTGGTTGTCGTTGGTGGTGCAGACCACCAGCTTGATTGTGGTGGCGGTGTTTTTCACGGTGGCGAGCGCGTGCTACTTGTTTGCCGCGTTGTCCCACCAGGAGTACTTGAAGCTGTCGTTCAACGTGACGGGGTCGGACTCGCTTGACGGGCAGGTTGGGGACCACATTGTGCGCAGTGTTATATAAATCGACGAAGCTGGCGGCCAGCAATGCCGCGCTTTGTGTGGCGTGCCCGTGGCGTGCCCGCGGCGTGGCCTGCGGCTTGGCCCGCGGCTTGGCCCTTGGCCCCGTCGTGCCTGCGCTCGCGGCGCAGCCGCGAGTGACGCCTCAATGTATTGCCTCAATCTGTGCGGTGTAGACCAAGCCTACAGTCGTTGTGGCCACAAAAGATGCAAGATGCAGGCCCACCTTGTCACCTCCTCGTGCCTACTAGCTCCTCTCAGCTCTCAGCTCCTCTTAGCGCTCGGCTCTCTCCTCCACCTCCACCCCCACCTCCTTCGTCTTTTGTTCGCGCGTGCTCATCGATTTTTATTTTCGCGGCCCACCACTCTCTTTATGGCTGAGATCACGCTAGACACCACGCCCGCGGCGGCCAGGCCGCCGCCGAGGCGCGCGCCCCACCAGGACGAGCACCGCACCACCTCGCTATCCTACGACCAGGTCAACAGCAACGCCGACGAGCTTGTCGAGCTCCGCGGCGAGGGGCGCTACTTTGGCGTCACCGACGGCCTGGGCGACGCCATCAACGCGCAGCAGAGCTTGGGGCCGTTGTGCGCCAACTGCCACAAGCGCGGCCACATCCGCGCCAAGTGCAAGACGGTGGTGTGCCACAAGTGCGGCGTCGTGGGGGACCACTACGAGACGCAGTGCCCCACCACGATGATCTGCCTGCGGTGCGGCTTGAAGGGCCACATCGCCTCCAACTGCACCAACAAGGTGAAGAAGCGCGAGTACTGCCGGGCGTGCGACACCTTCAGCCACGGCGACGACCGCTGCCCCAACATCTGGCGGCTGTACTTGACCATCGCCATACCGGAGGACACGGTGCTCCCGCTGATGTACTGCTACAACTGCGGCGACGACATGCACTACGGCGACGAGTGCCCCGAGATGCGCTCGTCGCGCGTGCCCAACCCGACCGGCAGCGCCTTCAGCGGGTCCAATTTGCCGCGCCACTTGCGTGAGATCTACCACAAGCGGTTGCGCCAGGCCACCTACCCGGCGTCGCAGGGCTACGCCCGGCAGCCCCAGACGCTGCGCGCGCCGCTGCGCGCGCCGCTGCGGGCGCCACTGCGGGCACCGCCGCGGGCGCCCCTGCGGGCGCCGCACGCCGCGGCGGCGCGCGGGCCCGCGCGCGGGACGGCGCGTGACTTCAGCCGCAACCCAGCACGTGACGCCAAGCCGCTGCGCCTGGGGGTGCTTCGCAAGGGCGCGCCGAGCCCGTTCAATTCTCCCCGGGACAGCAAGGTGCAGGCGCCGACGCGGCTGGGGCTCCTCGCGCGCAAGCGCGGCCCCAACTACTAGACGCCACACATTTGCTCCTCTCTAATTTTAGCCTTATAGACACATCATTTAGCCTTTTTTTTTTCATTTCCCCTTTTTATCAGATCGATCAGCATCGGGCCGGCGATGAACACTTCGTGGCATTACCCGACGCACAAGACGCCGGAGCTGTCGCGGTGGCGGCAGGAGACGACGAACCGGTACGCCGCCGTCGCCGCCGTGGTGGTGGCGGCGGTGGCGGCGGGGTGGCCCGTGTGGCGCGCGCTCGGCGCGCGCCGCGCGTGGGCGCCATGGCGGCGCCACTGGCACTGGGGACGGTGGTTGTTGGCGCGGCTGAGCCGCGCGCTGACGTGGTTGTTCTTCCACTCGACGTCGGTGTTGCAGTTGGCGCTCTGGTTGGCGGTGCTTGTGCCGTTGCTGGTGGCGCACACCGACGGCGACTTGCTCGCGGTGGCGAAGCGCCTCGGCAAGATCCCCGCGGTGTGCCTCCCCACGGTGTTGTTCTTGCTGTTGCGGCCGAGCCCCTTGCCGCGCGTGTTGTACCTCCTGTTGCTCCCCGTGCACAAGTGGGTGCTGCGCATCGTGGTGGCGCAGCTGGTGGTGCACGTGGCGTTGTACTTGGGGTACTTTGCGGCGACGCTGGCGTGGCCCAAGGCGCTCAAGGCGGCCAACTTGTGGGGCTGGGCGGCGTTGGCGGGCTTTTTGGCGCTTGTGGCGACACTGCTACTGGCGGTGCGGCGGCGCTATTACTGGGTGTTCTACGCCAACCACTACGTGTGGCTGTGGGTGGTGGTGGTGAGCCTCCAGTTCCACGCCAGGCCGGTGCGGGTCACCCCGCTCACCGCCGCCAACGTCTGCATCTTGCTCGGGCAGGTGGCGTTTCGGTGGCACCTCTCACGCGGCACGCGCTATCTCAGCGACGTGCAGGTGATCGACGTGTCCGAGAACATGTCGCTAGTGGAGTTCCCCAATGAGCTCTTGGCGCAGCCCGCCACCAGCCCCGGCGCCCACGTGCGGGTTGCCAAGCGCGCGCTGAGCTGGATCGGCCGCGCCGCGCGCGAGGTGGTGCCGCTCTACCACCCGTACACCTTGGTGAGCTTGCCGCTGGACCGCTTCCAGAAGCTCATCGTCAAGCGCGGGCGGTTCCGGCTCGAAAACGACCGCCACTATGTAGTGTGCGGGTCGTACGACCCGCACTTGTTGTTTTTAGAGGCACCGCGCGCCAAGTTTTCGATCGCTCGGATACACCTCAAGGTGAAGCGGCTCCTCATTGTCGTGGGCGGGCTGGCGGTGTCGTTTGCAATCCCCCTCGTCCGTGTGATGCTCTACCACGGGTTGCCAGTCAAGGTGGTGTGGGTGGTGCGCGACTTCCGCGACATTGTCGTGCTCAACTACTTTAGCGACCACATCCAGGGCGACGACTTTGAGATCTTCGTCACGGGCAACTACACCGACCAAGAACTTCAGGGGGAGGGGCAGGATCGCGAGGAGGAGCGCGAGGAGGTGGAGATCGCTATCGACGAGGTGTGTGACGACGAGTGCTGCAGCTTTGATGCGGGGGAGCCAAACGAGCCCGCGGACGCGGCGGACGAGTCGGCGGCGGCGCCCGCCAATTCGTTCGCCGCCGCGGCCCAGCTCGAGACCACGCCGTTGCTCCGCTCGCGCTCGCGCTCGCTGTGCTCCTCCAACGCGTTTGAGATCCCGCCCGATTCCGCCACCTTCCACAGCAATCTCTACAAGCGCACGCTCGCCAAGCTCAACCTCACCAATCGCATCTACAAGGGCCGGCCCACGTTGAACCACCGCTACCGCCAGTGGTGCTACAACGAGAGCAACTTCACCCAGTGTCTGGGGCCCATTGCCGTGGGCGACAACACCTTCATTTGCTGCAAAAACGTGCCCGTTGACAAGCACGGCAACGACCTTCCGGGCAGCCTTGCCTCCTCGGTGCACTCTGACCCCAACTGCTGGGTCATTGCGGCGGGCCCGCGCAACTTGGTGCGCAACGCGGGTCTCTGGGCCCGCGAGAACGGCCTCGAGTTCCACCAAGAGTCGTTCACGGTGTGACCATCAATCTAGCACTCTAACCCTGCATAGGGCCTTCGGTCAATGGCTGCAAATTGTTTGTAGTGGTTTTTGTTTTTTTTTTTTCTTTCTTGCTGCACTTCCCGTTTGGGCCAAAGCAAAACACGCTCAAAACTTTGGCTCGCTCTTCACCACCGCACCATGGACGAGTACGAGGCCCTCGAGGTGATCGGGCGCGGGTCGTACGGCACCGTGCGCAAGGTGCGGCGGCGCGCGGACGGCGCCGTGCTCGTGCGCAAGGAGATCGAGTATCACTCAATGAACACGCTCGAGCGCAACCAGTTGGTGGCCGAATTGCGCATCTTGCGCGAGTTGCACCACCCCAACATTGTGCGGTACCTCGCGCACGAGCACTTGCCCGAGCGCAGGGCGATCCACATCTACATGGAGTACTGCGACGGCGGCGACCTCGCGCTGGTGGTGGCCACCTTCAAGCGTGACGGCGCGCAAGTGCCCGAGGAGTTTGTGTGGCAAGTGTTGGTGCAGACGTTGTTGGCGCTCCACCGGTGCCACTACGGCGTCGACGCCGAGCCGGCGAGCCTCTTCGGCGCTGCTGGCGCCGACTCTCCTCGCATTAACCGCGACACCGTCATCATCCACCGTGACATCAAACCGGACAACATCTTTTTGCATGCGGCGCAGGTCAAGGTGGGGGACTTTGGGCTTGCCAAGATGCTCACGTCGCAGAGCGACTTTGCCAAGACCTACGTGGGCACGCCGTACTACATGTCGCCCGAGGTGTTGCGCGACGAGCCCTATCTGCCCGTGTGCGACGTGTGGCTGTTGGGGTGTGTGTTGTACGAGCTCTGCGCGTTGGCGCCGCCGTTCGACGCCAAGCTGCACGTGCAGTTGCAGGCGAAAATCAAGATGGGCGCATACGCGGCGGTGAGCGACAACTACTCGCAGCACTTGCGGGCGATCATTGACGACTGCATCACGGTGGACCCGCGTGAGCGGCCCACGGTTTTTGAGCTTTTGGAGCGGTTGCCAGTGAAGTTTTTGCGCAAGGAGATGGAGTTGGGGCAGCGGGAGGCTGAGGCCGAGGCGGCGGAGGCGCGCGCGGCGCGCGCAGCGCAGCGCGCGGCAGAGCGCGAGGCTGAGGCTGTGGCGGCGGAGACGCGCGCGGCGCGCGCAGCACAGCGCGCGGCAGAGCGCGAGGCCGCGGCCAGAGAGCGCGAGGCCGCGGCCAGAGAGCGCGAGGCCGCAGCCAGAGAGCGCGAGGCGGCACGCGACGCCGAATGGGCAGCACGCGACGCCGAGTGGGCAACCGTCGCGGCGCAGCACCGCCACCTCGAGGCCGAGTTGCGCCGCGAGTTCGACGCCAAACGCCACGCCATGGACCTCGAAGCGCGCGAGGTGCGCCTCGGATACCAGCGCGAGTTCAGGTTGGTAGTGGAGCAGGAGGTGCAGGCGCGGGTGAGGCAGATCGTCGCCAGGCAGGGCCTGGCGCCGAGGGCCGCGGCGAGCGTGGCCGACGCGGCGGCGGACGCCTGGGACGCAGACGCCTCCCCGGCGTCGCCGCGCGCGCCGCTCCGCGCGCGCAACTTCAACGAGCCCTACAAGGCGCCGCGCGCGCGCGCGCGCATTACCGACGAGCTCGAGCGAGCAGGTCTCGACAAGCGCCACACCCCAGAGTTTGAGGAGATGTATTACCGTCGCTAAGCTACCCACGTGCTCCCCGTCAACGCCTCGTACGCCTCGATGTACTTTGCGCGCGTCTTCTGCACCACCTCGTCGGTCATGGCGACACCGTCTTGGCCCGCCAAACCGCTCAGGGTGAGCCAGTCGCGCAAGTACTGCTTGTCGTACAGGTCCTGCGCCGCGCCCACCTTGTAGGCGGCCGCGCTCCAGAAGCGCGACGAGTCCGGGGTCAACACCTCGTCGACAAGCACCAAGTTGTCGGCGTCGTCGAGGCCAAACTCAAACTTGGTGTCGGCGATGATGATGCCGCGCTCGCGCGCGTAGTCGCGCGCGCGGGTGTAGAGCTCGATCGCGGCGGCGCTGACGCGGTCGCACAACGCCTGCCCCACGAGCTGCGCCGCCTGCTGCGGCGAGATGTTCTCGTCGTGCTCGCCCTGGTCCGCCTTGGTCAGCGGCGTGAAGAGCGGCGTCGGGAGCTGCTGCAGCTCCTCCAAGGCGCAGTCGACGGCGAGCGTGTGGACGGTGCCGTGCTGGCGGTACTCCTTCCACGCCAGCCCAGTGATGTACCCGCGCACAATCACCTCCAACGGGATGAGGCGCAACTTGCGCACGAGGAGCGCACGCCC
Source organism: Debaryomycetaceae sp. JAC-2022a (assembly GCA_032598715.1). Taxonomy (NCBI): domain Eukaryota; kingdom Fungi; phylum Ascomycota; class Pichiomycetes; order Serinales; family Debaryomycetaceae; species Debaryomycetaceae sp. JAC-2022a. Next base: position 271,049 of record CP095438.1, on the reverse strand, counting down.
CAGGAGTTGCAGCCGGTACTGCGGCTGCGACAACGCCGCCGGAAGGCGCGCAAACAACGCCTCGTCGGTGGCGTGCGGCAACACCAAGTGGTTGGGCACCCCCAGCAAGAAGCTGAACCAGAACTCCAGCAACCGCGTCAAGATCTTGCCCTTGTCGGGAATGCCGTTTTGCATAATCACGTCGTACGCGGAAATGCGGTCGGTGGCCACAAACAAGAGGGTCTGCGCGTCCACCTCGTAGATGTCTCTGACCTTGCCGCGGGCCACGAGCGGGAGAATGCCGTCAAGGTTCGTGGTGGTGAGCGTCATGGGGAGGAAGGTGGTGGTGATGCGGTGATAAATTGGTTGACTCGGGTTGGCGTGCAGGAGATGAGAAGTGGTCACGTGAGTGGGAGATCGAATGTGGGGTGGGTGGGGGCTAATCGGTAATCGGGAACAGCAAGATGTAAGGTGCCAGTCGGTTTGACTGGGGGCGCATGTGTGGGCGTCAATGTGCGGGGCGTCGTCAATGGGGCGGGGCGTGGGCTGATTCTATTTTTGGCTTTGGCGGTGTGCAGCCTCGCCGGGTGACGGCCACTCTGCACATTGCCGAGCGATGCCAGAGGCTATGGCGCCGCGGGGTCAACAATGCGCGTGCCCGCGCCATCGCGCCCCTGACGGGCGCACTGGCCCATAAATGCGTGGCACCGCCCGTCTGACACATTTGACACATTTAGGCAATTCAGAATGTTTGGTTTCGAAGAGCACCACGAGCAGGTTTACGGCAACCACGAGGCCAAATTCTCACACGAGTTGGTCGCCGGGGCGGCGTCCTTCGAGGCGGCCAAGCTCTTTGAGGACCAGCAGCGGCGCGAGGGCAAGCCTGTGTCGCACGCGTTTGCCAAGGAGCTCCTTGCCGGCATCGCCGGCGGCGAGGTGGACCGCCTCTTTGAGACGCGCGGGTTGAACTACTTGGACCGCGACGCGGCACGGCGCACGGCGCAGGAGTACGCACAGCAGAACTACGACCGCCACTACGGCCAGTACCAGCAGTGGCACCCGGACGTCCCGCCGCCGTTTGACCACCTGTCGGACCGCTACAGCTACCAATAAACGGGTGACGCCAAAATCGTGTAGTTTGCAGCCGCGTAGTTCGCAGCCGCGCGCGCGTCTTATTTTTCGGGCTCGCAGGACGCGTCCTGGCGGCGCCACTCTCTTCATGTCGTCGATCCAGCCGCAGCTCAAGTTCAGCGACCAAGGCGATGAGAAGCTGTACTTTCGCCGGTACAGCGCGCTCCCGCCGCGCGACAAGGCGGTGGTGCGCATTATCGACCACAACAACAAGGACTACTTCACCGCGATCAATGAGGACGCCGACTTGATTGCCGACGCGGTGTACAAGACCGCCAGCGTGATCAAGAAGCTGCCGCAGAAGTACCGCTATGTCACTATCTCGCCGCAGGTGCTCGCCAGCACCGTTGTGCGGTACTTGCTAGTCGACCGCGCCTTCAAGGTTGAGTTCTACTCGAGCCGCAACTTTGACTTGTTGCACACCGCCACGCCCGCCAACTACGAGGCGGTGGCGGCGGAGTACGGCGTCAACGTCGACACGCTCCAGCCGGCGTTTGCAGCCCCCATTATCGCCGCGGTCAAGGCGGGGCCCCGCAACGCGGTGGGGTGCTGCTTTATTGACTTGGGCGGCGCGCGCATGCTGCTCACCGAGTTTGTCGACAACGACTTGTACTCCAACTTGGAGTCCTTGATCATCCAGGTGGGCATCAAGGAGGCGGTGGTGCCGCAGACGGCAGAGGACGACCCCGAGACCGCCAAGCTCCTTCAGGTGTTTGCCAAGAACGACGTGGTGGTGAGCACCGTGCGGGGCGCGCTGTTCAGCGCCCGCGACGTCGAGCAGGACTTGGCCAAGTTGGTGGACTCCGAGGACAAGATCGAGCTCGTGTTGGGTGCCAAGGGCATCAGCGGCGCCGAGCACCAGCTCTCCCTCGCGTGCTGTGCCGCGTTGGTGGGGTACCTCGGCTTGCTCAACGACAGCGACGTCAAGCACTTTCAAATCGACAAGTATGACCTCAACCTGTTTGTCAAGTTGGATCTGTCCACCGTCAAGGCGCTCAACATATTCCCTGCACACTCCCCCGCGGGCGGTGGCTCCGGCAGCGTCACCTCGATCTTTGAGTTGCTCAACCGGTGCAAGACAAGCGCCGGGCTGCGCTTGTTGTCGCTTTGGCTCAAGCAGCCCTTGACGGACCTTGCGTTGATCTGCGAGCGCCAGCACTTGGTGCAGTTACTCATTGACGACACCAGCTTGCGGGTGTTTGTGGCCAAGAATTTTTTGGCGCAGGTGCCCGACTTGAAGCGCTTGATCAAGAAGATCAGCGGCGGGCTCAAGCGGCCGTCGCAAAACGAAAACAAAAAGTTGGACGACGTGGTGCGCATCTACCAGTTGGTAGTGGCGCTCCCCGACTTGATCAACCTCTTGAAGATCACCGTCGAGGAGCAGGACGAGGAAACGGCGCGCTTGATTGGGCAGTACTGGTTGGGCCCCATTGAAACGTGCTTCGAGTCGCTTTCAAAGCTCCGCGAGCTTGTGGAGACCACCATCGACTTGACGCCGTTGGAGAATGCCGGGTCGTTGCTTACCGACTTTAACTTGAAGCCCGAGTTTGACCCGCAGCTCGTCGAGATCAGCACGCGTTTGAATGCCACCTTGGCGGAGATCAAAGAGCACCACGCCGAAGTCGGCGACGACTTGTGCGTTGACATCGACAAGAAGCTCAAGTTGGAGAACCACCAGCAGCACGGATGGTGTTTCCGCGTCACCCGCACCGACTCGTCGATCTTGCGTGGCGCCGCCGCGGGCAAGTACGTTGAGTTGCAAACGGTAAAGGCGGGCATCTTCTTCACCACCAAGCACCTCCGGCTGTTGTCGAACAAGTACCAGGAGTTGACCCAGGAGTACAACTCCAAGCAGAAGGAGAACATCAAGGTGATCCTTGGCATTGTGTTGACGTACTCGCTCGTGTTGAACCAGGTGGCGATGGTGTTGGCGCATCTCGACGTGCTCAACAGCTTTGCCCACGTGTCTATCTACGCCACCACGCCGTACGTGCGCCCGCAGCTCACGGCGTTGGCGGACCCGTCGCGCAAATTGCACTTGAGCAACGCCCGGCACCCAGTCTTGGAGGTACAGGACGACATCAATTTCATCGGCAACGACGTGAGGATGGGCCCCGGCGGCGACGAGGGCAACCCCTTTGTGATCATCACGGGGCCCAACATGGGCGGCAAATCCACTTACATCCGCCAAATCGGCGTCATCGCCTTGATGGCGCAGGTTGGGTGCTTCATCCCGGTGGAGCCCGGATCGCGCCCACAGCTCCCAATCTTTGATGCCATCTTGTCGAGGATCGGTGCCGGGGATTCCCAATTGAAAGGGTTGTCGACATTTATGATTGAAATGTTGGAAACGTCGTCAATCTTGTCTAGTGCGTCCTCGAATTCGCTTATCATCATCGACGAGTTGGGCCGCGGCACTAGCACATACGACGGGTTTGGGTTGGCGTGGGCCATCCTGGAGCACTTGATCAAGGAGAAAAACTGCTTCACGTTGTTTGCCACCCACTTCCACGAGTTGACGGCGCTAAGCGCCAAGTATGCCGACAAGGTCACCAACTTGCACGTTGTGGCGCACATTGAGGCGAACGCCGACGAGGACGATATAACCTTGATGTACAAGGTTGAGCCGGGCATCTCCGACAAATCATTTGGCATTCATGTGGCGGAGTTGGTCAAGTTCCCCGCCAAGATCGTCAACATGGCCAAGCGCAAAGTGTCAGAGCTTCAGGCGACTGACGACGACACTGCCATTCTGGCCAAGCGTACCAAGTGCACTCCAGAGGAGTTCACCAAGGGCGTCACCCTCTTAAAGGACGTATTGCAGCAGTGGAAGGCGCGGTGCGTCGAGGACGGCCGTTTCGTCAAGAGCTCCGCCGAGGCCATTGCCGAGTTGAAGGCGATTCTCGGTGACGACTACAAGGAGGCCGTGGCGGCCGACAAGTTCATACAGGAGATACTCACGGCGCTATAAGTCTATATATTCTTCTTGGACAAATACACCTCATCCTTGACGGCCAACTTTTGCAGCTGCAAAAACTGCTCCAAGGCGGGCGCATCAACACACTCCACATACGGCAAGAAGCCAAGCACGTAGCTGAGGCGGTAGAACTTGTGGGTGTCCTTCAAGAGGCATCTCAAGTACTCCAAGTAGATCAAGTAGTAGTACACTCCGGTGCCGGTGAGGATGTGCCACCACCCGTGGCCCTCCAATACAAACCCATACGGCATGCCCCACACTCTCCTGGTGGCCCTGACAAAGGCGCAGAAATGAATATCCATATTCCACAAAAAGTAGCCCGAGAGGAAGGTGACGACGCCGGTCACCATGACGCGGTAGAGCTGTTTGCGTTGCGCCGGGTCCGCCACTTGCGTGCGGGTAAGGCTTATAGACTGGAAAATAATGCCGGCATTGAGCAACGCGTACGCCACCTGGTGGATGGTGGGGTCCTTGAAATACAAGTAGATCGCCGTCAACGTGTTGGCCGCCATGAAGATGCCCGCCCCGACAAGCCGCAGCTGAGCCGGGGTCTTGAACTCGCTAAACACCAGCCAGAATGGGATGCAGGTGGCGTAGATCATCGGCAACTCGTCTAACAACTGGAAGCGGTACTGCAACGTCATGTGGAAGAGCCACGACCCAATGCCCACGAGGCAGAACCCCAAGCTCGAAAACACAAAGCGGGTCTCGAGGCGGTTGCGGTATGCCGACCACGTGGCAAAGAGCGCCAACGCGATGAACACGGCGTTGGTGATGGTGTTGAGCGCCTCGGCAACGTAACCCGACACCACGTAGTTTTCCTCGCACCAGTCGATGGTAGACGTGGGCGGGCCCCAGAACCCATCGGCACGTTCGGGCGGATACGCAGTAGCAAAGGGGAGCATCTCTACGGGGCAGTGAATTAGCACAAGCTGTACCTACGCCAAAAAGAGTCTGTGGGTGCTTTTTTTGCTGGCGATTGCTTCTGGCAAAGTGGTTGCATTTATTGAGATCATTCGGAAAGATTGTGCCGCAAATAGGTGCATCCGAATGCACGTGGAATCGCCGCTGCGATTGTCCCGGCGGGAAAAAAAAAGAGAAGGCGGAGGAAGCGGCACCCCTTCCTGGTTGCGCGCGTGACACCCACACGACACAGTGCACGTCTGGGTGTCACCAGTGGTGCCATCTGAGCCAGAGCTCGTCGTTTAGGGGCCGGGTTGTGTAGGCGTCCACCATGCGCATTTTGTCCTCATCAGTGGCGCTGGCGCCCTGGTGCGAGGCCAATGCGACCGCGTTAGTCGACTTGGCGTTTACGGCGCACCAATCGGGGCTTATCTGCGACCGAAAGTTCCAGTACAAGTTGACTAACGCCAACTTCATTTCTATCATGGCCAAATTGAAGCCGAGGCACATTCTGATGCCCTTGCCGAACGGCATCATGTGCCTCTGCTGCCGGATGATTCTCTGCCTGTAGTCGTGGTCGCTCTCGCCGTCCTCCTGGAGCCATCTCTGCGGGATAAAGCGCTCTGCATCGTAGAAGACTTCCGCCTGGCGATGTAAAGAGTAGGGCTGGCTCGAGATGGTGGTGCCCTCGGGGATGACGATTTTAGCGCTCACGGCGTAGGCGCGATTGGTGACGCGTGGCTCGGCACCCGGGATCGATGCATGCAACCGCAAGTTCTCCTGGAACAATGCATCAACAAACCTCAAGCTGTCGACCATTTCTAGGTCGTCAATGATGGTGATGGCGTCACTGGGGCCAAACGCATCGTCAAGCTCCGCCTTCAATTTCTTTTGCAAATCCATGTGGCATGGCCGTGATAGCTCGTACGTCAAGTATGCCAACAGCGTGGCGGTGGTTTCGTGGCCAGCAAAGATATTGTCGCTTAGAAAGCTGTAGGCGTTGACGCCGTGGAACCCATTGGCCTTGAGAGTTTCCAACGTGGTCAAGTTGGCGGGCTTGCCGGCCCTTTCTACGCGTTGTGGCACATATCGCTCGGCACGGGCGTATAATTTTAGCTGCCACGCTTCTACAGCGGCCAGCGCCCGCACCGTTTCCGCGGTGGCAGCCCAATTCCACCACCGAGGCATGAGAGTGGTCCAAAACCCCATTTCGGCCTGCAACCGGTGCGAACAAATAATGTGGCGGTCCTCCGGATGCGACAAGAGCGTAGTGCCGTTGCCCTCGCCCAATTCAAACGCCAGCACCACGTCCATGGCAAGCAGCGCATACAAAGAGTACATTTCTATGCCAAGGTTAGTGCCCATGCTCGTGTCAAGCCAGGCACCACCATCCTGAAGCACATAGCCCTTACCGAACTTGTTGTGCTCCAGCCTGGCATTGATGTAGTCCGGTTCGCGGCCAGAAACGGAGGAGACGTACACCTGGTCTACCAAGCTCGCAACTTTTGCCACGAGCATTGCTCTAGTTGGATTTGAAGGTGCAAATATTGCTCCTTTTTGGTATAGCGATAACAACACCTTTTTGTACTTCAAGTGTCGGTCATTCTCGAGCGACAGAAAGATGTTGTCCTTGAAACCGTGATTGCGAAAGTTTTCGTAAAACCTCAGTTTGGGGAAGTTGCGGATGTAGATGTCCTGGATGTACTTGTAGTCGCCGTTAACACTCACCTCTTCAGGCGAGAGCAACACCACCTCTCCGTATTTCTGATGAAGCTGGTACACCGTGAAAATCCATTTGTGAGTGCGTTGGCCATTGAGGGCCCAAAATTTTGATATCCGGTACAAATATGGCCCGGGGACGTTACGGAGTGGCGACAAAAACAACGGATAAATGACAGCAAAGTATAAGATGACGCTGACGAAGAGAGTAAGGCATGTCGTGAACGGATTCAGGCGCATGCACGAGGCTGCATAGACCATCATTTCTGCAATCATGGTGACTTTTCTCTTTGATTCTGTTAGAGTCCCGAGGAGATAAGTCCACTGTGTCGACCTCGACCTCGGAAGTCAATGCAGATTGGTCGTGCGATCGCTGCTTGAAAATATGGTTGCATTTAGGCTGCATAAATACGCGGCTCTTATCGCTCGGGCGCGCGCCGCGCCAGTGCGAATTTGACAAATTCCGCTGCGGAATTGCCATAGGGGTATCTAGCGCGTTTCCATAAATGGTCGTTTTATTCGGAGGCTATCAAAATATATCGGCGACACCCTCCAATTGGTGGTTCTTTCTTCTTCTCCAGTACTCTCCATTGTACTCCCAGAAGGTGTCACCAGTGATGGGGTGCTTCTTCTTGATGAACCAGTTGGGCTTGTAGGATATACCCTTTGCCTCCCTGGCCTTCTTGGCTGCTCTCTGCTTCTCCTCGACGCGGTGCTTCTCATCCGAGGCCTTGTCGTATTGGCCCTCCTCCATGGCTCTTTGGTCGGGCCGCAATCTAGTGTCCGTGGGCGCCACCCATTTGATCAACTTGGCGTTATTGTCATTGAGGGTGATTGCAAATTGTGTCAAGTTGAAGGGCACCTTGGGGCGTGGAGCTGCCTCCCACACGAGGAACTTCGCGCCGCTTTGAGGGTCTAAGCTCTCCTTGACTTGCTCGGTCTCAATCAACGAGTTTCTCCTATCGCCGCTGGGCTTGTCATTGACCTTCTTGGCGAAGATCCTTGAGTTCCAGTGGCCGCCAATGGCCCAATGGGTTTTTCCCTTGGCGTCCACCACGTGTCCCAGTAACTGGTAGGCAGACGACGCTCTCCAGCCGCGCTGCTTCAAGTCCAACACCACGGTGTCCCCCGTAGTGTGGTTGGTGACCTCCATCTTGCCAAAGTTGTCGACAGTGGGGTTGCCAATGATGATCCCCACCACAGAAGTATTGACTTTCTTCCAGCTGTACAATTCCTCGGCCACTCGTTTGCCGTGCTTGTCGATAACGCCATTGTCTGGCCGTATCGCGCAAAACATCTTACCCAAGTGCTTGAAGTCGAACGACCGCCCTCTGAATTGCGAATCGACGGCGTTCTCACCATAATAGTCCCACTTCGGTGACTCGGCACTGCACGCACTGATGGGCGGATGGTGGCTTACTTGCTCAACAAGTAGGCGGTAGTTCCCGTCGGTGCGGCAGTACTCAAACGTTTCACCCAACAACGGGTTGAACGGCTTGGCAATTCTGTTGATGGTCAGGGCGTATTCCGATGCGCCGAATGCAGCCACGTACACCATTCTCAACGTCGAGTCGTCATACAGCGCAGCAGTGTCCAACAAGGATGAGTACTCGATGTCTTCGGCGAGTCGCTGCAAAAGCGACGTGCACTCGTTGAACGACACGGGCAAGGTCATCTTGGTCATATCCTTGCCGATCATCGACTTCAAGATTCCCCACAAGCCCACCTTGGGACGGTTGTCTTCATCCATGGCCAACTTTGTTCTCGGCGGATCCTCATACCCGAGAAATGTGCCCTCTTCTTCAAGCTTCCTCAGTTTTGCAACCTGGGGTTCGTTGACCGCCAGCGAAGAGGAGATCACCTTTCTCGCGACACTGCCTTCGTCCTTGGGGCCAACTTCCGCATCTGGACCCTGAGGCGGTAACACTTTGGCTGCTGCTGCGCCAGCAGCGGCACCGCCGGCGGCGCCGCCGGCCTCCATTGCTACTTCGCCTTGCTCGTCGGCTTGAGCGGTCACAGGCTCTTCCTTCGGCTTGAATTCGGTATCAGATTCGATCAATTCGCGCTCGTCGGGCGCGTCGAAAAACTCATCGTCATCGTCGGAATCGTCCAAAATCTGTCCAATGACGTTGCGGTTGCTCTCATCCGAGTGGGTGAACCCAACAGCCGCCGAGCCACCAGCGGAGCCCGAGCCAACGTGTATGTTGCCCTCGGTGATATACTTTTTCAACTGCTTCTTTTTGCCCTGGTACTCCGCCAACTTGTCCTCCCGCTTAGCGATTTCGTCTTCCAACTGATGTATGGAGTTCTCCCAGAGCTTGTTGACCTCCACCTGCCGGTCCAAGCGCTTGAGCAACTTGGCGTCTCTGGTTTGTATGAGTTTGTTGTAGCTGGCGAACGACTCGTGGATTGTCTTCAACGTGGCCGATGCCACGCGGTAAATCTCCTCGTGGTCAACGCTGGACTCGCTTCCATTGACCTCTACTTTTTGAAACAACTCTAGCAACGACGTGATGCCAACTTCGAGGCTGCCCTGCAAAGTGGACACCTGGTTGCGCAAGTTCTCGAAAGCCAAGTTGGAGGTCTCCGAGCCGGGTTCGTACGAGTCGTCCTCGTCGTCCTCCTCACTCTCGTAGTCCTCCTGTGAATCGTAGTCAAAGTCGGACTCGTTGTAGTCGCTGTGGCGCTCCGCCGACCCGGCGCCCGCAGATGCGGGCCCGGCCGCGTCGCTCACCGAGACGGTGCTGCCGTGGTGCGCTGACCCCGCCACCGAGTGGATACTGCCCTCTTTGATCTTGCTCATGTTGGGCGAGGTTGGGTTCGGGGTCGTTTCCCTTTCAAAGTTGGGGTTGTAGCCGGCGTCGCTGTTAAGACTCGACGCAGTCGAGTTCTGCAGCACGCTGCGCTTGTGCCTAGTGGACTTGCGGCCGGGCAACAGCAACAAGCGCCGCGTCCGCGAGCTCGAGGGCTCATCAAAGGACTGCTTGTCCGGCGTCGGGCTCGTGGGCGACAGCGGGTCGCGCTTGGCGCGCTTCATGTTGTCCTTGGCGATGGTGATGGCGTTTTGCAACGTCCACACCCACCGATTGGTCTCCACCGGATGGTTGGCCTTGAGGTGCCAGCGGATGCCGTTCTTGCCGATAATCTCAAACTTGAGCTTCTCACTGCTGTCAAGGTGGAGGTAGGCAAAGCTCAAGTTGAGCAGCCCGCGGCACAGGTTGTTGGTGTCGTCCTGGTTGGCGTAGTAGCTCAACACGCCGTGCAGGTCCAACACAAAGTAGCGCAACTTGTAGCCCTGGGCGAAATTGGTCCATTTTCGCAAGTACCCCTTGTACGTCGGCACCAGGCCCGTCTTGATGGCGTTGTTGGTGTTGATCACCGGGTCCATCAAGTTGCTGTCCTTCGATGCCAGCTTCAACAACTTTTTGAGCGCATCGTTTTTGGCCACCAAGTCAACGGGGAGCTTGCCGCGCTTGTCGCGCTTGAAGGGGTCGCCGCCATGGCGCAAAATCCACTCCACCATCTCCACGTCATCCTTCTTGATGAACTCGTGCAATACGGTGTTGCCGGTGTCAGGGTCGGCGCCGTTGATGTCGAGCAACTCCAGCGCGCGCGCATTGTGCACGAGCAACTGCTCCAACAGCGCAAAGTCGCGGTGCAGAAAATCGTGGCGCAACTGGATCGACGCGCGCTCGACAAACTTGGCGCGCTCAAACTGCATCAATTGCGCAATGTTGGGGTCGCGGCACAACTCCACCGGCTGCTGTTTCTGTAAGTTGACGATGGTGTCGTTGATGTTTGGAAGCGCCAAGAGGTACTTCACCACGTCGCCGCGCAGCGCCGCCGCCGCCAAGTGCAACGGCGTGTTGCCGTCGGGGTCCTGGCTGTTGACGTCGAGGTGGAAGCGCTCCGCGTTGGTGACCAAGTACGCCAACACCGTCGCCGGCGCCACCTGCACCGCGTAGTGGAGCACCGTCTCCTTCAAGAGCGCAATGTCGTGCGTCTGCGTCGTGTGCGGCGCCGCGGCAAGTTCGGCCATGATGGCGTCCACTTTGTGGGTGTCGCCGCTGCGCAACGCATCGAGCAACTTGAGCCGCAACAACGAGGCGCTGAACGTGGGAGACATAAGAAGAAGCAACAGCGATCGGGGAAAGCGTCCAGGCTAGCGCGGTGCGAATGAAATGTTCCGAAAAGCAAGCCAGATCGCCGCGGAAAAAGAAATAGCCACCGACAATGGCAGCAACCGAGTCCGCTGAAACGCGCCCCGCACATGTGCTTGACGGGTGGGGCATTGTGCACCTTCGGTGCAGCATCAAGGCTTCTTTGCGTGATTAATAATTCAAGGGCGCCCAACTCAAGTCGGCGCCCCTCTCGCTATAGAGCGGTGGCGCTGGCGTGAGTGCCCCGGCGCCTCTTCCCGGAACAAGTCACGTGATCCAACCGGGCTATTTCGACATTTGCCAAGTGCGCGTGGCAGCGACCACGATGGCCAAGAGGGAGTCGGAGGAAGCTGCACCCAAGGGCAAGCGCCTCAAGAGCGCGCCGCGCGCTGAACCCGCGGCGGCGGACGACGCCGCCACCGCCGCCGCCGCGGCTGCCACCGCCACATTGTACATAAAGAACTTGAACGACCAGATTCGCATCAAGGCGTTGCGGCATCTGCTCTACTTGCTCTTCGCCACCTACGGCGACGTGCTCGAGATCGTGCTCAACTACAAGCGGCCGTCCATGCGCGGCCAGGCGCACGTGGTGTTTGCCGACGTGGAGGACTCGGCGCAGGCGCTCAGCGCGTTGCAGGGGTTTGACTTTTTCGGCAAGCCCATGCGGATTGAGTTCGCCAAGCGCCCGTCGAGACTATTCGAGGCTACAGCTGAGGAGTAGATTAACGTCCCGATAACTCAAGTGCATCCTCTAGCGCGTTCTGGACGCAGTCGGGCACGCCGATGCCGCGGCCGAACGCCATGCCGCCAAGCAGGAAGCGCGCGTTGGTGTAGTGGTGGACCGTGGCGAGCTGGTGGCCGTAGCCGACGTTGTACTGCGGGATGCAGTCGCGGTGCGCCACGTACGACACCAAGACCTCGTCGTCGGCGACGCTGACGTCGTCGACGCGGTCGGCGTGCAGCGGGTGCATTCTGAGCCGCGTGGCGGGGTCGACGCCCAACCGCTGCGTCAACACCTGGCGCACCCGGGCGAGGCTCTGCTGCGTCGAGGGCACGCCCTCGCGGAAGTGGTGGCCGCCCATCATTAGGGTCACCTTGTGGTAGCCTTTGGGAGCCGCCGGCCCGCCCGCAAGCGGCTGCGAGTTCTGCTCAACGTCGCTGTCGTAGATGACGCCGAGGAGGCCCTCGGGGTTGGCGGCCTTCTTCGGCACGAGGAAGCCGAACCCGTGGCCCTCGCGCGGGATCAACCGCACCTTCTTGGAATACACATTGACGAGAAAGATCGAGACGTACTCGAGGCGCAACGCGGCGGTCAACGCCGGGGGCGCGTTGGCGAGGAGCCCACTCAAGGCGTTGGTGTTTATCGTCGACCGGATGTGGTCGAAGCGAGTGCCGTCCACCTCCCCGTTGTAGTCAATCAGCGTGATGCTGGCGCCGTACTCGATGTCGACGTTGGGCTGGGCCGCCAAGTGCGCCGCCATTGCCGCGGGCAAGCGCTGCAAGCCAGTGGCCAACTTCAACATGGGGTATTGCTTCAAGCGCGTCGAGAGCTGGCTGAGGTCTGCCCCAGGCGAAATGAGCTCCTGATAGCGCGCGAGCGAGCCAGACAACCCGGCGGCCGCCCTGGGGCGTTTGAGCATGCCCCTCACCAACGAGCCGTGCTCACGCTCGAGTGCCGTCAACCGCGGGACGATCGACTGCGCGCTGAGCCGCGCCACGTCCCCGGCGTAGATGCCGTGCAACACCGCGCTAAACACATTGTCGGTCACTTTTGTGCTGCCCAACCGCCGCCGCATGAACGCCTCGACGCTCTCGTCGGCGGGGGTCGCGGGCAGGCGGAAGGGCTCCCCTAGCAACCCCGTCACCAACCCAGCCCCTAGCCCACTGCGCATAAACCGCGCGAGCGACCTCCAACTGTCGGGCACCTGCACCAACCCGCCGCCATCGAGCAAGTACTTTTTGTTGGCCACCGACGTCTTGGGCATGACCCGGATCTCGTCGGCGCAGCCCAACTGCCGCAAGATGTCGACGATGAGCAAGGTGCCCTCGCTGACACCGCGGAGGGTGCGGGGGCCACGCTCCACGCTGATGGTGGTGTCGTCAAACGTGTTGTGCACCGCCTCTGTCTTGATCCAGCCGCCGGCGCTGCGCTGCTTCTCGTAGATCTTGATCGAGACGTCGGGTCGCAACTTATTCAAGAAGAAGGCATACGCGAGCCCGGATATGCCGGCCCCTACAACCGCCACTCTGCCCTTGGCGGGTATCGGCGTGCTCATCTACAGTTTGTAGTCTCACCATTTTTCATTTGCGGCAATCAACGATAGCCACTGGTCACGTGGTCTGCGCCGGATAATCAGGAGGTTGCAGAAATCCGGTCCTGCTCCTGTCGTCTCGTCGCCTCGAGCAACAGACGCTTGTCGGTGTCGTCGGAGCTCGAGCTCGACATGCGGCTTATCTCCTCGACGCTGCAGTTGCCCAACAAGGGCAAGCGCTGGTCGAAATTGAGGGTCCCCGTGGCCGAGATGGGCGCCCCGCCGACATACGAGTCCTGCGTGTAGATGCTGCTGTGTCCGGTGTCGAGTCTCATGGGCTGCGGGCGCGTACCCACGCTATCGCGCTCGCCCGACGAGGCCGGCGCTGCTCTGGCGATGCTACTAGAGGTGAGAGTGCGGATGGGCGCTGGCGCCGCGGAGCGCGCACCCTGGGGGGGCTTGCCCGCGATGTCTGTTGGCGGCGACCTGCCCTTGGCGTCCCAGGCATCCGATCCGTCGGAGCTTTGCAAGTCCTGCTCGTCAAACACCGCCGATCCTCCCGACTCGTTGGTTGTGGTTGAGACCGCGTCGGTGCTTGTTGATGCGTTTTCGTGAGAGGCGGCGCTTGAGCGATCCTCGCTGAGCGTTTCAGACGACAAGGTTGGCTCCAAGGCCATAGGGGAGCCTATCGGCGCCTCTTCAGACGTCTTGCTCTCCAGCCGCAGCCGGTCAGCCGGGGCGAATGAGCTGCTGAGAGCACTTTTGATATTCAGATTCAGCAACGACGAGAACGAGCCCGACGACCCCGATCCTGCACCCTCCTGTGGCGGCTCGGCCGAAACTCTGCGTGGCAGAGCATTCTCTTGCGACGGCACGTCGTAAGCTGGCACCTGGTCAGAAGGAGTGAGCGACGCCATTCTGCTGATGGGGCCGGACCCAATGGGCGCCGCCACAGGGGAAGCTGCCGGTGACGTTGCCTCTTCGAAAGAGGGCAACTGCTCGCCCGGCTGGTCATACAACGGCTTGATGGATATCCCGTTCTTGTTGTATCGTGGGGTGCGGAAGCTGACGCCGCCACCGTTACCACCGCCGGTTTGCGACGCATCGTCCTCAACGTCAAGCACCCTCAGGTAGTCAATCTCGTCGTACTTGGGGAGTTGGACACTCTCCTCGTTGCACTTGGAGCTCAACAAGATCAACGGCGTGTCCACCACCACCTCGTAGTGATGTACCTTGTAGTTGTCCTTGGGGTCCGGCTTGGAGATCCGGAAGCACGCCTGGAGGCGATGGTGGATCTGAATGTGTCTGAAGTTGGAGTCCGGGTACAACGCCTTGGTGAGGGTGGTGAAGCCCGCCTTGATGTTTTCCTTGGTGCCAAAGGCGCCGCCATTGCCGCTAGCAAGCGAGTGCAACTCCTCGCCCATAAGGGACGACAACTCGGGGGTGGTGGCCAGCTCCGCCTCGGCATCGGGCGCGGTGCTAAGCAAAAGGTCCGCATTGACGTGGTGGAGATTCGTCTCCAACGCGCCAATCACCGGCGATGAGGGCAACTCGCCCGAAAACGACGAATGTCTCGAGGTCGCGTTGTCGGTTGGGTACAACTGATGCGGGAGCGAGCTGTGAGGGTCCAACTCATCGTCGTGTGGTCGCGCGCCGCTCGAGGTCAAGATCATCTTGTCTGTCCTGGTGGTCATGAACGGGAGAGCAATGTTGATGTCCAAGGGCGAGGCCACCATGACGTCAGACAGCTTGCCGTCTACCCTCTGGTCATGTTCGTAGCAGCTAAAGAGCAAGTTGTTCTCGGGGCACTTGATAACTTCTTCTTTGTAAGGTTCGGGCCCCGACCCGCTCGACTTGGACTTGGTGCGCAACTCGCAAATGGGCACCACGCGCTCGCGCGGCTTGCCGTCAGCCAACACGGGCCGCAAGTTGAAAGGGTCTTCGCCGTCGTAGTCCTGCTCGCGCGTCAAGTCTCTCGAGACGTAGGTTATGCGCTCCAATACGTTGAACTTGATGCGCTTGATGGTGACGTCTTTGACCAACGGCACAAGCTTGACGTTGATCTGGTGCTCGGACCCTAGCGCCACATACTTCTTGGGAAAGGTGATGGCATAGTGGAGCAGATCGTTCCACACGCGGTTGACGTAGATGGGCTTGTCGGCGATCGAGTTGGCAAACGACGGCGCGGTTCGCACCATGGGCAACTCGTACACCGCGTTGACCTTGGACTTGCGGTTCAACTTCTTGGACATCTTGGCAAACTGCACCGTCAAGTTGTGCGCGAGCGACCCATTGATCGACAGGATCGTGGCCGGGATGTGCTCGGGCAACAAGAGCGGGAGGAGAAACACGTAGATGCCCTCCTTGGCGGTGTACGAGCCGTCGGTGGTGCTACCGGTAGAGTTTCGGCGCGCGTGGCTCGTTGAGTAGATATGCATGGCGGGCTCGGGCAGGTCGGGGGTGCCGTCGCGGGAGGCTTGGTCGCCGATGTCGGCCAAGCGGTAGTTGCGGGTGCGGGCAATCAAGTCAGTCAAGGTAATCTCCTTGGCCTTGACGTCGTTGGAGTTGAGGGTGCTGATGTAGTAGTCGGCGTCGTCAAAGGTGGTCTCCCACTCGATGCTGCCAATCTTGAAGCCGTCCTTGATGAACGACTTGTTGTAGGGATCGCCCGACGGCCAGAGTAACGTCACTGCCGACTGGAACTTGAACTTGAGGTCCTTGACGGTGCACTCCTTGTTCAACTCGACGATGGCGGCAAACGTATGGGGAATGGGGCAGTCGGTGTCCACCTTAGTGCCGAGATAGTTAGGCGACCGGAAGCGCCTGAACATGTTGTGGATCGACTGGGCGGTACCGGGCGCGTCGGGCTCGTCATCCAGTAGCACGGAGTCCTCGCTGAGGGTCTGCTCCAAATCGGGCCGCCCGCCGTTCTCGACATCCTCATAGGTGAAGCTGGCGCTGCTGGCCGGCGGGAGGTATATGCAGTCGTTGGAGTTGGCGACGTAGATCCTGATGGCCTTGCCGGGCGAGGCGAGGCGCACGTTGATGGGGAGCTGCAACCCAAACTCCTGCAAAAACGAGCACAACTTGCGCAGAATGACCGACGTCACCTCGTGTTTGATGAGCGCCTTGGTGTCCTTCTTGGAATGCGCCGCCCGCGAGCGCGAGTTGGAGCGCGAGCGGGCGCTGGCGAACGCCTGCGAGTGCAGCGCTCGTGGGACGCCGTTCGGCGACGCGTGTGCACCCGCAGCCTTGTGCTGGGGCTCTGAAATGACAAACATGGGGTTGGTGCTGCTATTGCGGCGCCGCGTGGGGGACGCGTGCTGCGGCGACGAGAGCGACGCAATGTCGATCATGTCGCTCGAGGACGTCGAGGACCGTCGAACCTTGGACTTGAGCCGGTCCAAGCTGAAGCTGTGACCATGCATACCAGAGTCGAGCAGGGTCGTTCAGCCGTACTCAGTTATCTGGGAGACAAAATTCGAAGGCGCACGATCCTTAGGGGCACAAGAAAAATTGTCCGAGTGAGGTGCAGAAGATGAAATTGGATCGCAGCGTGGACCGCCTAGGTTGGGCTGTCAATTTCTATTTCCCTTTTCTGACCAGTTCGGTCTCCCTGGAAGCCAACTGTCACTGTGGCAGTCTGGTGGAGCAATGAAAGTAGGGGAAGAGGGGAAACGCTATCTACATCTTGGCAGCGTGCAACAGCTGAACCCAATTAGATCAACGAAAAAATAATTAGATGAGAAATGCATCAGTGAAGATAAGGGGGAAAGACAAGAAGGAACTGCGCGTCGCGACCGTCGGGATCAGAGGCACTCGGGTGTGGGCGGTGACGGCATCCCGGCCTCAATTGCTTGACTGCAATTTCACGTGTATTTTTCCGATTGCGTCAGTGCTGCACCTTTGCTCAATTGGGCCGCCGGAGGCAGCGGAACCTGATAATACATGCATGATAAGCGCGACACTCATTTCGAACTCGCTGGCTTCTACGAAGCAGTAGTATTGCTGTAGTGGCTCGCTGCATGTGGCACGTCTTGTGTTACCGAGTGAACTCGGCCCCGGATGCGTATATCATGCTTGAAGTACTATGAAAGGCGCCGTGTATGTGTGAGTGCTTGTCATGCAAGAAAAGTCGTAAGCTGAAAATAACAGTGTGGCAGCACCCGCATAAAATGACATATGTACGCCCACGGGATGGCCGCAGTCCAATCGTTTATTTTCCGGTCAGAGATGAAGGTTGCTAGAGATGTCTGAAGCACGTTTAGCCAGTGCTCATGACAGACTTTAAGTGACAATATTGCCGACATGTTGATGCGAATACGCACTCAATAGTGAAATTGAGGTGCGGCAACCTGCAGCCAAACCTGATTGGGAAGCTGGAGCGCTTAGTGTAGGTGTGAACGCGACCAGATAAGTTGACTTGGATGTGATGGTGGCCGAGCTGCTTAGTTCCTTGCTGCCGTGATTACCTGGAACTAGGAGAAGTATGCTGCCAATTCAATGATGCAGAGTTTGATCCATACTCAAAACGAATGGATTCATCTGTCCTATACGTCTACAGCACTATGGTATGCATCCTGCGCACGAATAAAATGACACCATTGCATAGCTTCCTATCTACAATTGTCCACTACATTGTGTGAAAAATTCAGTACAGTTTTCTATTTGCCTATCATCGTTGAATGCCCAAGTTCACCTCCCATAATTGTAACCCCCCTTTGAAAGTCGACCGGGTGTAGCTGGCAACTGAAGGCAGTTGAATTTAGCTTCGGACTCCATCGCTTGCCTCCGGAGAGTGTACAATTTATGGGCCAATGTATCCTTTGGCGGTTCTACTGATAAGAGGTCAAGCTCTTCTGGTCTCAATTTAGAGATCAAGGATGTGGTAGCAAGTTGTGGAGCAGGGTAGACTCTGTTTTCCGGTATGGTTGCAAGTCGAGGGCTATAGTGCAATTTGTTATTCTTGCGTCTCAAGGTTGCTGCCCTAGTAGTAAGTTTGTTGCAGGATACTTCATTCATTAAAGTGAATGTTTTGGCGGTGGCAAGTGTGAAATCATCATCCTCGTCATCACTATCCGAGTCTGAGGATATGTCGTAGTTCTCCGTGTGGGCCATTCTGCCAAGGGAGTCGTTGTCCGAGTCCTCGTCCTCCTCACATCCATTGTCTTCAAGACTGATAGCATCTAGTAGGGGCTGAATCAAGTGCTTTTCTGGTGAAGGGAAGTCAGATACTTCAGATTGTGGAGTGTTTGGTTCTGGTGCCAAACCCATGCTGGATTCCCAAGTCTCCATGGTGGTCGCCGATGTACTATGGACAATGGAAATTGATTTCCAAGCAACCTTTCTTAGTATAGTGGGCAGCTGACTTGATCCGAGCACTTGGTCAATATGGTCAAGGTCAGGTGCATTACTTGAACTCTCAATTAGTTCATTTTTAAGCCTCTCGTCGATGTCGTCATTGGCGAGGCAATTGGTGGCAGTCAACTTTGACTGGTTAGTTCTGCAGTCATGGCGCTTCAAGAAGGTCTTGAGCTTTCTAAAAACCCTTTTGGACTTGGAAGTGGGTCCTGTTGGGTTGGTTTTTGGTGTAGACTGGGGTTTCTTGGAAGGATTCAAGTGAAGTGCCTTCTTGATTGATTGGGCGGTTCTTGACTTTGCCTTCGAGAACTTGGCAGAAGGCTTGACGGCCGTGCAGGAATAGTTGTCTTTAAGGAAGGAGTTGAATTGCATTGTCGTTCGGAGTGTTCCGATAGTCTCAGCGTGTAAGACTTGGGGGTGGGGGTTTCGGATGGTAAAAGAAGAAAAACCTCCCCAGGATGAACAACTTGAAAACTTGGGATGGTTTATATATGTTTTACCGGCCCTTTCTGTGGTTTGGAGCACAAATGACGACTTGAGTATAGATGGGCCTTGTACCACAGTCCACAGATGACTTGTGCTGTTTGTGAATCCTCTGTTCGATACATATCTTGTAGGATGAGATGAATTCCAATCGCAAGTAAATATGAAGCAAATTACATGCATAGCATGCATGAGCTCACACGAAAGAGTACCTCAGTGATGCGCAGGGTCTTGCATTTTTTGAACATGTGGTTGCAGATTATCATGTGTTTGAATAAATTTGCAGCCATTTTTGGCTGCAAATTTTTAGTTGACGCAAAATGCGTGGAATAAAGATTGATTGTACAATTAGCGCATAAAGGGAAGGATATGCACAAATCTATATTAGGGATTCTTCGAATGGTCATTGAGCTCAAATCTCAACGGAGAGTGGATTTTCACCAGGTACTCTGTCAAATCGGTGTCGCTGGTCGCGTCATGCGAATAGTCGTCTCCGAGGGGTCCATATGTGGTTCTGCTAACCTTCTTAGAAGTTGAAACGCCTCCATCCATTGGTGAGTCCTTTCGGTCTACCGAAGCTTCACCACTTCCAGGACGCTTCTTGGCTGCACATTTCACTCCTGAAGCGAATTCGACGTTATCGTCTTGTTGCGCTTTGCAAGTAAAGAATGTGTATATGCGTTCGTTTCTGAGACTTGAGTCGTCGCAAAACTCCCTTAGACTCAACGATATATCTTGCACCAAAGAACCAATTGTTGTCTCGGCTACTAGTGTCTTGGTGTTGTTGTTGAACAATTTGTACACCAGAAGCTTCTTGCTAATAGACGATGTGATAAAAATGAGGGGCTCAAAAGTGGACGATGCCGAAAGCTTGTGGAGCTTCCGTCTATTGTGAGCTCGTGACGTGCTTTCCGGTGCGTACACAAAAAGCGACGCAGAAATCGGACCCATCGTAATCCCGTCGTACCAGTTGACTTCCTCCATCGAATGGAGATTGATTATGCCCACTTTGGCCATTGTGTCTGTATATGCGATGTACTGGCAGTTGTGGTCGTCAAACACTTCAATCTTGTTGATGCCAAACTGCGAGAACGTGCTTCGCTTCATAGGCAATCTCAGTCTGGTGATGTTGAACACGAGCAACTCGCCAAATTGGGTGCCACAAATGATCACTTCGGGGTTTGAGGGCACAAACGTCAACGAAATAAACCAGTTTAGCGCCTTCTGCACCACCGACGGCTGATATTCTTTCCCGAGGCGTGAAACCCATATGGGCACCAAGGCCCTCACTTTGCGTTCGTTGTGGTGCACCATCATCAAGTGCGATGAAATCGCCTGAAGATTGAACGACGTGATCCGACGTCGTATCGCGTTCGAGTAGTGGGGGTGGTGGTAGCTGTAAGGGCGGCTTGTAAACGCCTGGAATGGTAAAGCGGTCGGGTCCGTTGGCAACCTATTATGGTACAGATGTTGTCGATTGAGGCGCGAATATTCGGCAATCGACAGACCCAGGTGGTAGGTCAAGAGCACTGCCTCGTCCTCGTCACTGTCAACAACGGGGTCGCCGTCTAAGCGATCTTCATCGCTTTGCACGTCCGAATTAAGCGTGCCATTGGTGGTCACATGGCCTCGCAAGGCGTGGTCCATCGTAACCTTGTACACTTTCACTGCGCCGCCCTCATCAGCGCAGGCCATGCTGAACGAATCGCCAGCCGTTTTGGTGGCCAAAATAGCAAAGCACCTAACGGGGCTTTGCACCAGGTACACCAAATAACTCTCATCGGCATCGTCGTTGATCAAGTCACGAAACACCAACTTGCCTTCATGCGAACAACTGTAGAGGAAGCGATTGTCCAAAAACCCCAACAGCACAATGGCGTCGGATGAGTTGATGTTGGCATGCTTCCAGTCCTTGTAGAGCTTGTACTGTCTCCCGCCGCGCGAGATTCGGGCACCGGCGGGAGGCGACGGCAGCGCGCTCGCGCGGCTTGCCTCAACATCCTCGTACAACTGCACCAACCCGGAGCGGCGCGCAAGGGCAAGGTACGTCTTGCCCTGCAGCTGAAATGAGACAATCTTCTGGATGAAGTTCTCCCATCCTTCGCTCAAGAACTGAGCCTTGGGCGCAAGTGTTGTCGCAACATTGCCAGGCCTCACTTGCACCACTACACGCGGGTTAGCACCGGCGGCGACAAAAACAGGCTCCTATACAACATACCTTTGAGCCCACCATCGACTTCGCTGGAGAGAAGAATATCCATGCTACGGGGTCAGTTGTGGCGCTAGAGGTGGCGTCTTATTCTGTGATGCTGTGGAGAGGAGAGGATTTCACCGATCTGGAGCGGGGAAGTAAGGGGCGCCGGACTTGAAGTCGCGCGAAAGTCTGGGGTAGGTGGGTTATCTGCAGGAAGGAAACGATTTTCCATCGCAGCCATGCACAAATCACGGTAAGGTCGGGCCCGCTTCGCCTCCACGCAAGGGCTTGACTATTCGCAAGTTGAGACCTAGCTTAGGTGAGCTCCCCGGTGAGGCAGGAACGTCACCAGGTGCAAAGAGCGGTCTGCCGGCGAAGGTATTTGAGTTTCTTTTGCTCGAAGAGCGAGTGGGCGTGTCGCCAGTGTGAGACTCGCCATGCTGCTGCTGCTGGGTTCTGAGTTTCTCCCTGAACATCTCGAGCTTCGTGTCGATGTTCAAACTCTCGATCAGCATCTGAACCTGCTGCTCTTTCAACGTATCCTCTAGCTTCGAAATGCGCTCGTTTCTGGCCTCAATCATCGATGTCGAATGGGCAATGTCGTCGGTGAGAGCGCTATTTGCCAGCTCCAACTCTGCCAACCGAGCCGCAAACTTGAGCGCTAACTTCTCCAACTTGAACAACTTCAGTTCCTCCTCGTGCGAGGATTTGAGTTTCTCCATCTTGAGCTCGAGAAGTGTTGCCTCCAACTCCTCAATTTTCTTGTCTCTGCGTCGCACCTCTTGATCAGTTGAGGTGGCGCTTTCCGGAACATAGCGCGGGATTCTTGTTGGGGTGACGAGTGTGGGCGCGGGCGAGTCTACCTGAGCCGTGCCCACTTGCCGCAACTTCGTCTCCAACTCCTCGATGTAAAGTTTGTTCGCCTCGTTGGTGCGTTCCAACGCCTCTATCCTGAGTTTCATCGCGGCTGGGCTCGACTCCGTGTTAACGTGTGCATGATTCTTGATCTTTTTAGCACTCGATCCAAACCTCAACGTTGACAAGGTCTCCTGCTCGTTCAACGATGAGACCAGACACGTGATGATGAGGGACGTTCTCGAGTTGCCGCCCAATGACTCTTGCAAGATGCGAGTTAACCGTGAGTCGCGGTAGGGAATATGGCTCAGTTTACCCTCGGCAAGAGTGTAAATCACATTGCCGAGAGCAGACAACGACGAGTTGATCTTCTTGGCCTCTTCCAAAGTGTGGCCAATCGCGCCCGTCTTGATCACTTTTTCGCTTCCCGCTAGATCCACTAGAAAGAGGTTGCTAGTCTTGACGGTGTCGTCATCGGTACAGCGCTGCGAAAGCTTGATCTGAAAGATCGCATGAGATCGAGATGATTGTTCGTTGACGCTGGTGGCAGCCATCGCTCGTACTCGGTTTCCCCGCTGCAATACTGCCATCAACTCAGTCGACGAGGACACAAATGCATGCTTTACCCCGCGCACGTACACATTGCCGTCTTTGTCCTCGTGTATAGTGTATTGCGGCTGCTGCAGCGGCAGCAGAGGATGTGGCTGCTTCGTATTTGAGTCATCCAAGAGGTCTCTCACCTGCTCCATATAGATTTCCATGTACGAAACGCCAACGATGTACTCAATATCCAGCAGACTATGGCTTATGGTATTGAAGATGTCGCTGATGAGACGCGGCACAATCCCGTCGAGTGCAGTACCGCCCGTCATAGTGTATGACTTGCCCGAGCCCGATTGCCCATACGCCAACACCGTGCCGTTATAGCCTTTGAACAAGTCATCGATGGTGCTCTTGATCAGAAACTCGTAAACATCCAACTGCGATGCCTCTGGCGGGAACACCTTATCGAACGTGAAGGTGTTGGAGAAGTCGCGAGCGTTTATGGAGACTGCCTGGCCGTCGCTATAAAACTCAGCTACCTGGTGGCCGTGATTAGCCTCGTATTCTGTCGGGGGACGGAACCGTGCGATCACTTTGATGTTGGTGTTGTGCTGCTTTGGCGGCGACCTGTGTAGAATTGAGCTCCGGGCCAGAGCAGACCGCCCATACGCAGCTGAGCTATGTCGCCTCGTGGGCGTCAAGAGCGTCATGTCGTTGTAGTCGTGGCTAACGGATTGCCCGCCATGTGAGCGCGCCTTCGTGGCGCGCGCGACTGCGGAATGTACAAACAAAGGACGCGAAAGCGCGAAACGTAGGCTGCAACGGTGGGGGGCAGTCGACGGCGAGATCACGACAACTCATCAACAGGGAATAGAAGCTACGAGAGTAATCCATCATTTAGTGTGCTGATTCGAGTTGTGCGTTGTGTTCAGAATCTGAAAGGTTTGTTGCGTCTGGCTGCAAAAAGGTGACCACAATGACATATCCAAAAGCCTCCCACACGGTGGCGCCACCGACGAAAGCGAATCGCTTACTTGAGCTGTAATGCAAGTTACAATAAGTATCGTTCGCGCAACTACCTCGTTGTCGGTCTGCCACGCTGTCTTTCTCGAGTAAAGTCACGAACCAATCACGGCAGTTTGACTCTGCCATGGTACGCCCGTGTTTTGACTCGGACTACGCCCCATCACCCCGCCATTTTTGCAGCCGCATGCTTATCTGCTTGCATGTCAGCCGAAGTACACTTCCAGGCATTACCAAGCATGCTGGCGCTATACCTCTACCATTTGCGCCCAAGCGCACAACTTCTGCGCGTGTTCGATCGCTCGAACCATCCAACTCGTGGCCAGGTGAGTCACTCAAATTTCCTCCTATCACGCCTGAACCCAGTGCAAATCGCACGTGATTTTCTCCGAGAACACTACATTTGACAGCTTTCGGCTTGATTTACTGACTGCTGACACTATTGAGCAAGAACATCAATGTCATCGTGTCTCCGCTAGTCAACTGCGGCTACTCCGCTCTCCTCCTCTCACCTACAGCGTAAACGCTCTTGTTCACTGCCTATGCTTCAAACTCCGAATTCGGTGGTGCCACGAAAAATTGCGCGACTCAGTCATCGGGCTAATACTCTCACTGTAGACACGATCAGGTTTTCGCAATTTCTCCAGCTCATAAAAATCTGCAAAACACCCCAAAAACTCTCAGCCAATCGATCGTCCTTTGAAAGCTGATCTAATGTCTGCCCCCCAGCAAATCGCCCAAACGTTCCAAAAGGCTATGAACCTCGGCGACTCGTCGTCGCCCAACGCGGTTTCCACCTCGCCCACCCAGTCCTACATGCAGCAGCATGCCTTGAGACTTTCGCAGCAAAAGCAGGGCAAGACGTTGAAGCCGTTTTCAACCGGCGACATCAAGATTCTTCTCTTGGAAAACGTCAACCAGACTGCCATAAACGTTTTCCAGACCCAGGGCTACCAGGTGGAATTCTACAAGACTTCGTTGCCCGAAGACGAATTGATCGAGAAGATCAAGGACGTGCACGCCATCGGCATCAGATCCAAGACCAAGTTGACCGAGCGTGTGTTGCAGCATGCAAAGAACTTGGTGGTGGTAGGCTGCTTCTGCATTGGCACCAACCAGGTCAACTTGGAGGCCGCAGCCAAGTTGGGGGTTGCCGTCTTCAACTCACCCTTTTCAAACTCGCGGTCGGTGGCTGAGTTGGTGATTGCTGAAATCATTACGTTGGCGAGACAATTGGGGGACCGCTCCATCGAGATGCATACGGGTACTTGGAACAAGGTGTCCGCCAAATGCTGGGAGATCAGGGGCAAGACCTTGGGGATTGTCGGTTACGGGCACATCGGTGCCCAGTTGTCCGTGTTGGCTGAGGCTATGGGGATGAACGTTATCTACTACGACGTCAACATGATCATGTCGTTGGGTAACTCGAAGCAAGTGGAGACCTTGGACGAGTTGTTGACAAGAGCCGACTTTGTCACGTTGCACGTGCCTGAGACCCCAGACACCCACAATTTGTTGAGTGCGCCGCAGTTTGCTGCCATGAAGAACGGCGCCTACGTCATCAATGCCTCCAGAGGCACTGTCGTTGACATTGGTGCCTTGGTGCAGGCGATTAAGCTGGGCAAGATTGCCGGTGCGGCCTTGGATGTGTACCCCAACGAGCCCGCCAAGAACGGCGAAGGCTTGTTCTCCAACGACTTGAACCACTGGGCTTCGGAGTTGACCTCGTTGCGCAACGTCATCTTGACTCCGCACATTGGTGGCTCCACCGAGGAGGCCCAGCTGGCGATTGGCATTGAGGTGTCGTCCTCCTTGACCAAATACATCAACGAGGGCAGCTCCACGGGTGCGGTGAACTTCCCCGAGGTGCTGTTGAGACTGTTGGACTTGGACCAGCAGAACCTGGTGAGAGTGTTGTACATCCATCAGAACGTGCCCGGTGTCTTGAAGACCGTCAACAACCTCTTGTCCAACCACAATATCGAGAAGCAGTTCTCTGACTCCAGAGGCGACATTGCCTACTTGATGGCTGACATCAGCGACGTGGACACCACTGACATCAAGCTGTTGTACGAACAATTGGAGCAGACCCCGTACAAGATTGCCACCAGATTGTTGTACTAATTTAATTGGTCACTTGTTGATAATCACTACGTACGGATACACCCAAATGAGAAGGGAAAAGCGCATGTAACATCCGGTCGTGGCGAGAGAAGTAGCGCAATGACTGCGAGAGATTACAGAAAATCGCAAAACTGGCATTTTCTTCTCTATCTTCACTTCTCCTCTGTCCCTGATTGTAGCGATTTTCCACACACGATCGATCATCATGGTGATTGCAGCTGAAGAGTATATGTGGTTTCATCAGTCTAGGTTGCACCACCTGCTACGTGGCCTACGGTCTCACTCGTCGTGGCTAAGTACCTCGTCTTGGAGAGGTGTCTGTAGCATTATGTGAGCTAGATGTCAGGTCGTTATGCTTACCAAAGCTTTACTGGCAGCAGCTATTTTACTGATATCACGATGGACAGCCTGCCAAGTCTAAATCGACTCATGAAAATTTGACCAACAAGGCTGTGGCTAATGCACGGTAACAATGGTAGCTAACAAATCGAAATCTAGGGCGAGAGTTTGTGATTCGAGTGCTATTGGAAATAAAGGTAGCTTACACGAGAAAGTGTCCGATTTCTGATTGTCTCTGCGCAACCAGAAAGGGATGGTTAAAGGTTAACTCTTGGCCTTTTGCAGCCAATGTGAAAAATAAGCTAATGCATTGTTTCCACTAGCGCAAAAGTATCACGTGATACTTCCTTCAGTGATCTCACCTGCAGATGGCCTGGTGGAGGCCGGGTAAATGCACGACCAATGGTGGCAATATCTCACTAGTCTCGAAAAACACGAGGGCGGATCCGCCACCACCGATTCAGACGAGGTACTCAAAGCCACACCACCCCCCTTTGCTCTTGACAGGTCCACGCCTATTCCACCCACGCATAGGTTTCTTTTAGTAAGCTCAAATGGCGTTAGTTTCCGCGGCCCCTTACTTGGCCTTGCTCAGCGAGCAAGACTCGACGTTGAAGGCGTACGCATTGACCTCGCTCAATGAGATAGTTGACCAGTTATGGGCGGAGATTGCAAACAACATAAACGACCTCGAGGACTTGTACGAGGACGACAAGTTCCCTGACCGCCGGTTGGCAGCTTTGGTGGCGTCCAAGGTGTACTACAGCTTGGGTGACTTTGAG
This sequence comes from Debaryomycetaceae sp. JAC-2022a, assembly GCA_032598715.1. Classification (NCBI taxonomy): domain Eukaryota; kingdom Fungi; phylum Ascomycota; class Pichiomycetes; order Serinales; family Debaryomycetaceae; species Debaryomycetaceae sp. JAC-2022a. The sequence goes on along the minus strand of CP095438.1, from coordinate 244,224 downwards.
GCGTCCGTCAAGTATGCTCTTCTTGCCAAGGACAAGTTTGATCTTGAGCACGAGCAGTCGCAGTATATCGAGACCATCGTCAGCCAATGCATCAATCTCTACATTTCGTTGAGAAGAACTCAGTTTGAGAGTGGAGAGACCGGTGCCGCCATCGACCCGCAGTTGTCGTTGGTGTTTGAGAGGATGTTGAACAAGTGTATAACCAATGGCGACTACAAGTTGGCGCTCGGGATCGCCCTAGACAGCTACCGCTCAGACGTGATTGAGTCTATATTACGCGAACGGATCGAGTCAGACAACGAGGAGAGTGCCCTTCAGTTGGTTAACTATGTGTTGGCGTGTTGCAACTCCATGTCGATGAACCTCACTCTGCTCAAGGGCGCCGTCGACTTCAAGACAGTCATTTTGAAGTCACTCATTGACTTGGTCTTGACGCTCAAGAAGAAGAACCAGGACTACTTCACCATTTTCAAGATTATTGTTCAATTGAACGATTCGAAGTTGGCGACGGATACGTTCCAGCGGTTGTTGCGCGACGGTGAAAACTTGATTGCTTATCAGGGAGCCTTCGACTTGGTCAACACCGCCACTCAGGAGTTGTTGGACACAGTTATCACCGGCTTACAGGAGCACCAACAATCAGAAGAAGAGGACCAACGTGATGCTAGCGACAAGCTCTTGCATATCTTGTCCGGAGTCCCTACGTGCGATTATGACACAACCTTCCTCTTCAAAAACAACAACACAGACATCACCATCTTGAACAAGACTAAGAACTTGTTGGAAGGCAGATCGTCCATCTTCCATTCAGCGGTGACCTTTGCTAACGCCTTCATGCACGCTGGAACTACGGATGACTCGTTTTTCCGCAAGAATCTCGAGTGGTTGGGCAAGGCCACCAACTGGTCGAAGTTTTCAGCAACTGCCGCCTTGGGAGTGATTCACAAGGGCAACTTGAGTCAGGGCAGAAACATTTTGAAGCCTTACCTACCCGGTGCATCTGGTGCGCCTCATACCAAGGGCGGTTCATTGTTTGCCTTGGGCTTAATCTTTGCCGGCCACGGACGAGAGATTTTGGACTACTTGAAAAAATTCATCGACGAGCAGGGAAACTCTGCGGGCAACACCGACACCGATGTGATGCTCCACGGTGCCTGCCTTGGATGCGGTGTTGCGGGCATGTCATCGCAGAGTGAGCCGTTGTATGAATCGTTAAAGGTAGTTTTGTACTCGGACAGTGCAACATCGGGACAAGCAGCCGGTTTGGCTATGGGTCTCATCATGCTCGGTTCAGGCAATGAACAAGTCATCACCGATATGATAACATATGCCAAGGAAACTCAGCACGAGAACATCATCAGAAGTTTGGCAATTGGAGTATCACTCTTAAACTATGGCCGCGAGGATTTCGCGTTGCCCACTATCAACGACTTGATGGAGCAAGAATCATCTATTTTGAGGTATGGTGGAGTGTTTACGATTTCTTTGGCATATGCGGGTACCAGTAACAACCAGGCAATTAAGAAGTTGTTGCACCATGCAGTCAGTGATCCATCGGACGATGTGCGCAGAGCTGCCGTCATGGGGTTGGGCTTCATTCTCATCCGTGACTTTCAATCTGTGCCAACTATCGTGGAGTTGTTGCTGCAATCGCACAACCCTCATGTCAGATATGGAGCCGCCATGGCTTTGGGAATCCTGTGTGCGGGGAGAAATGTACCGGCAGCCATTAAGATTTTGGAACCTTTGTCCAAGGACCCGGTGGACTTTGTTAGACAGGGTGCCCTCATTGCCACGTCGATGATCTTGATTCAAACCAACGAATTGACCACACCCAAAGTGAAGACGTTCACTAAGCAGCTCGCTGACACTATCAAAAACAAGCACGAGGATGCATTGGCCAAATTTGGAGCTACTCTAGCTCAGGGTATCATCGACGCTGGTGGGAGAAATGTCACAATCAATTTGGAAAACGCACAAACCAACACTCTCAACGTCAAAGCCATTGTTGGCTTGACAGTATTTGCCCAGTCGTGGTACTGGTTCCCATTGGCACACTTCTTGTCGTTGTCGTTTGCTCCAACAGCCTTGATCGGTGTCACGGAGAATTTGAAAATCCCTAAATTCAAGGTCAACTGTCATGCTAAGCCAGAGTTGTTTCAGTATCCTCCCAAAGCAGAGGAAGTGAAAGAGAAGCAACCTGACAAGATTGCAACTGCTGTTTTATCTACCACGAACAGAGCCAGAGCCAGAGCCAACAAGAAGAAAAAGATTCAAGAGGACGACGATGAGGACAACATGGAAGTCGAGGAGCCCGCCACAACCAAGTCAACCGAGAAGGCCGGCAACGCAGGGGACAAAAAAGATGATACGAAGTCCACAGAGGGCAATGTCGTCAGCAGTAATGCTGGTACCGATGAGGAAGTCGCGGTTGTTCGCTACAACAAAGTTCCTTATAAGATCAGTAATTTGACCAGGGTGTTACCTATACAATCAACCTATGTTTCCTTTATCAAGGATGACAGGTTTGTCCCAGCGAGGAAATTCAACAGAGTCAGCGGTATCATTGTGTTGGAGGATACCGAACCCTCCGAGAAAGTGGAAGTGATCAAAACGGTGAGGCAAATGAACGTTACGGAAGCACCTTTGCCAAAGCCCTTCACATTGAGTGGTGAAGATTTAGAGGATGAAGATTGCGTATAATGAAATCAAGATATCTAGACGATGTGAGTGCGAAAAATTGGGGCCGTTAAACTAATGTCTTGTGAGTCTACTCGAGGTTGAGCTTTGACTTGAACTTTTGCGTTTAAGTGGTGAAGCGAGGCTAATATAGAGGCTAATATAGATGAGCATGAATTTGACGCTCAAATATCATGGTGTCGTGAAGGCAATGCTGTGATGCTCTCACCAGTCAACACATTTATTATATTTCGTGTCACTTGGAGTATACAAGGCAACTTAAAATCAATATGTAGTGGTAATGAGGTTGCAATACCAATTTGATAAGGCGTTCTTTAAAAATTATGATTATGCCTTTAGGCGCTCAGACTTTTCAGAATCTTAGACAATAATTCCATCGCACGTTGATTTGCAGTCTCGTTGGACAGAAGGCTGTTCGCGAACACGAAAGGAGCGGACTAAGCTTCGCTAATCAAACAAACCTCTGAGTCACCAATGTTGGAATATTAGCTTGAAATGTTGGAAAGCTCCAGGGCCGGGATGTCATCGTGCGCATAATCCCAACATCTCCGATCGAAGGCCATGAAAAGAGCGAACAGTATTTGAGTAATTGACGCATTAATTTAGGGGGTCTTCCTCAAGTGACCACATGTTAGGCAAAAAGCAAGCTGAATTACTCATGGCATTGCGTATAATTAGCGACAAACATCTGCATACATCAGGACGCCTCGAGAGACTGTTATGCAAATTTCACACACGTCAACATACTTTATACCTCGTTAGCGGTGAAATGGTTGAGACCACAGCCGCTTTTTCGCAAATTGATGTACTCGACTCTTGCTTTAAGGTTTGATATTGAATGTATGGGACATATTTTTTCGGCAAGACAGGACGCTTATCCGTGAGGCGCGGCAGCAGATACAGAAAATAATACACGTGGGCTCTGGATAGTTCGATTTGACACATTGTTCTCAAGGCAGCATAGACCCGGTTGAACAGTCCAGAAACACCCGACTTTCTTGTTTAAGTACATCATTCAGCGATAACTGCAAACGACGCATTGGGCCCGTGAACTGCATGTTAAACATCTACATCACTCTTCTTCCTTTTTCGGGGAAAGAAGATCAATTTCGCAACCACATGGATGAAAGACTTTCAATTCGAAGCACCGACGCGGCTCCAGTGAGAAAGCCAGCCGCACGCGGCCTAAATGTATTCGGCTATTGCGCATCGCCCATTAAGTTCTTATCCCGAAATTAATCCTCAACGTACTGGGGACCCTATATAAATATTGATCGCTCTTGCCAATGTAAGCGCGTAAAGCTAGTCCCAAGCACGATGTCCGACTCTAAATCCCCTTCAGGAGTCGTTGAGTACAACGTGTCTCCAGTAAAGGATGACACAAACATTGTCAAGACCGGATCACTCGACTCGTCCGATGTGTCCCTCACGCACCCATACGAATATAACGCAGACATTAGAAAGCAAAGGTTGTCGGGCGGCACCAAGATCAAGGATGTCTTGGTCATCTTATGCGCAGGGTTTGCTTTGATCTCGGATGGGTACCAAAACAATGTCATGACAATGTTGAATACCGTGTTTACTCGCGAATATCCCAAGGAATATACCGCGGACATGAAAACGACAGTTTCCAATGCCTCGATCGTGGGAACAATTTTCGGTCAAGTGGTGATCGGTCTCACCACCGACTACATGGGCCGTAAGTGGTCTATTGTCATTGCCACTTTGTTTGTGATCTTTGGGACAATCCTTTGCGCTGCCTCTCATGGCAAATCGGTCAATGGGTTGCTTTGGATGTTGACCATTTCGAGAGGAGTCACTGGCTTCGGGATTGGCGCGGAATACCCGTCGTCTTCGGTGTCTGCAAGTGAAGCAGCCAACGAGTCCATGAAGAGACGTGGCCAGGCGTTTGTGTTGTGTACCAACCTTCCGTTGTCCTTTGGTGGTCCTTTCGCCCTCATCATTTTCTTGATCGTCCACCAAATCACCAAAAACCACTACGAGGCGTTGTGGAGAACCATGTATGCCATTGGAGCCTTTTGGCCGCTTCTGGTTTTCTATTTCCGGTTGAAGATGTCCTCATCTGAGTTGTACAAGCGGAACGCCATCAAGAGAAAAGTTCCCTATTGGTTGGCATTAAAGTATTACTGGCCCAGATTATTGGGGACTTGCGGATGTTGGTTCTTGTACGATTTTGTCACATTTCCTAATGGCGTTTTCTCTGCTGGCATCATTTCGTCAGTGTTGAAGGGTAGTGCAGCTAAGGACTTGGACAGGGTCGCCGAGTGGACATTGCTTTTAGGCGTAATTGGGATTCCTGGTGTTATCATTGGGGCTTTCTTGTGTGACAGAATTGGCAGAAAGTACACCTTAATTACGGGATTCTGCGGATACATCATCTTTGGCTTGATTGTCGGTTGTGGTTACGAGAAGATCTCCAAGATCACCGCACTTTTCATTGTTTTGTACGGCTTGATGATGTCACTGGGTAACTTAGGCCCCGGTGACATGATGGGGTTGACTTCATCCGAACTGTTTGCCACCCCGATTCGTGGCACTTGTTACGGTATTTCCGCCGCCATCGGCAAAGTTGGAGCTGTTGTTGGAACCAAGTCGTTCACGCCCATTCAAAACAACTTGGGCAAGAAGTGGACCTTTATCATTGCCGCTATCTGTGGCCTTCTTGGTGTTTTGATCGCTTATTTTTTGATACCCCACTTGAAAGAGGATGATTTGCTCGAGGAAGATATCAAATTCAAGAATTACTTGGCTGCAAATGGCTGGGAGGGCGAATACGGGTCTGAGCACACAGCCACTGAAGTCGACGTGGTGGAGGATCCTGAAGTCGACAAGCAAGCATGAACTAATAATCAGTCGCTTATTATGCTGTAGTGCAATCGCTTAATGTACATCATTGGTTATAGTGTGTCGTAATCGTGTAATTTGCTAGCTATCTTATTCGTCATCTTCGGGTGCGTCCAAGCGCGCAGATGTTTGCGGGATATCTACGACCACCTCACCGTCAACTATCTTAGCAAAAGATGTGTCATCTGGGTACTTCATGAAATACTTAATGGCAAAGGGCCAGCCCATTATCACTGCAAGCAACCCCAAGGCCCAAATGGCCTGGGGCACCTCGTTTCTGATTGTCGAGAAGAAGGTCCCGCTCGGAAAAAAGGGCACGTGCTTCAAGCCGTTCGTAATTCTAGACGCAGAGTTGGCAGAGGGCTGCACTGGCGTCGTCACTGGAATCAGATGTGGCACGGGAACCTTCAACCCGGGGTTGCTTATGTATCTGCGAGAATTTCTGATTTGAGATCTTAACATGGTTATCTAATGAATTAGCCTTTTAAAAGATTACAGTAGATCTTGCCCGACATTTATAGAGTTGAATGAAGCAAGCTTCGTATCTTCTAGACCTCAGTTAGAAGGTTGCTTTCAGCGTGTGACGTAATACATCAGCTCAGCACGCGGGCTCAAATCTTAATCTTGGCTTTGTGATCTTGGTCGTGTTTGCTCTCGGCTTACGTAAGGTATGCTATCGTGGTCTGCGGCATCGCTTTATGTGTCAATACATCACGTGTACACCGATAACAATCACTTGGTAATTGTACATTCGCTATCGCGTCATCTTTAAAATAGCTCGCCTAGATCTTCAATGCCTCTTCATAAGAGGGGGGCGCGCCAATGTACTCGATAGAGCCCTTGGCGTTGAAAATCGCATTTTCATCCGACACATCAACCCCATTCTCCAACGCCTGGTTCTTCTCAATCTCCGACAAACCAAGGTCATCCTTGGCGATCCAAATGTGTGGCTCGGGATCATTGACAGCAGGGTCTTCGTAGGCAGTGCGAAGGAATTCGTCATTGTACTCAATGTAGTTGAAGAAAGGAGCCGGCATCTTGGCCCTCAATAAGTCATACGTATCCTGCTTGGGTTTGAAAAACCTCGTGACAACACTAACCGGTCTTTTGGCGCTGGCAAACTTGCCGTGGTCATTCTCGGTGGGTTGTCTATCAACGGTAGAATCGGGCAACTTCTCATCGCGGTGGTTGATGGGCAGCCTGGAGTCCGCAACCGAGGTCACCTCTTGCTTGACGGAGTCGTCTGAGTTCATAAGTTGCTGCTCGCGGGCTTGGTCTTGTTCAGGGAGAACGTGTTGTGGAAGAACGTGCTCGAGCTTGCCAGTCAATCCCAATTGGTTGCCACCATCCCAGTAGTGTTCGCCCTCAATCTTGATTTCCTTCAAACCTTGGTCATACATTGGGTATTGGAACGTCGTGTCTCCAGACGCATACTTGATAGCGGAAATGGGCACCGTTTCAAACAATGGCAAAAAAATCATCTTGAAATAAATGTGTGCGCCAGCAGTGCCAATGATAGTAATGGCTTGCAAGGCCACGCAAGCCCAGTTCTTCGAGAACACAAACATGGCGATGAGACAAACTTCAGCCAAGTAAATTCCAACAAACATTTGAAACAACGCCGAGGGAAAGTTTCTGCCCTTGGCATCGTGCTTGTTGGGCTGCAACACATAGGTGAGCTGGTATGACCAGGCAAAATAAATCAACACAAACGTGACAAAGGTGAACCCTAAAATCAATGGCGCAATGATAGAGTAACACAAAGCAATGACCGCCAACAACTGGTTGACCGGGTACGTTGTAGACCAGCCGGGCTGGCCCAACGTGTTGTAACGCGACCACTTGGATCTGGGGGTCGAGTCCAATATTTTTCCCAAAAACTGAGCCAAAATCAAGGGCACCATTTGAAACAAGAGGCCGGAACTGACACCCAACCCTTGGAAACACAAGTAACTCAAGTAAAAGTTGGACGCGGGTGGGATTTGATCCTTCAACATTTGCAACGCGCTGCTGGGGTCATCAATGATCGAATTCACAACGGAGGACGCAGAACTACCTAACGTGACCACCAAAAACACCTGCACAACCTGGAAAGCGTAAAACCACGCTTGGCAGTAGCTTTCAACATGTTGCACGGTGATGCATCCAGCGATCTTACCCATCTTCTTAATTATAGGCGGTACCAACGACATCAACACACTCAAGGCCACCACGGGCAAAAGACCAGTAATGAGCCCCATGAGCACGTCAGGCAAGTTATTGATGAACTCGAAGGCGGGGATCAACTCGATAAGCTTGTCAACGTGCGAAATAGCACCAACAAAGGCCACGGGGATCGCCCAAAAGATAATCAAAAGGGTCAAAAAGGTGTTGGCTAAAATTTTTTTGACCTTGCGCTTGTACTTGGTCAAGGCCAAATTCTCCCAAATCACGTCATCGGGAGCATACCCGGTGAATCTCTTGGTTTGCTTGAACTCATCATTGTAAGGAATGGCCTGATACGCCTTTTGCAACTCCAATTGCGTGGGGAACTCGATAAAGACAGAGGGAATCTGCGTGTTAGCGTGGCACTCCAACTGGTCCTTCTTGATCTCTTTGTTCAACTCGCCCAATCTCTCCTTGCCATAGTCCAAAGTGTCAACCTTTTTGCCAATCAAAAACTTCAATCTGTGGGTCGGTCTCTTTTTGCCACCTTTCAAATACTTGTTGAGGTCGTCGGCAGGGGTCGGGGCAGGCTTATTCTTCTTGACACACTTGTTTCTCAACTTAACAGCCTTGCTCAAAACCTTGTTGACGGCACCCTCGTACTTGCCAGCCAATTTTGCTCTCTCCTTAACCTTGTCATTCAACTCGGCATAGTCGCGAGCATACCATATGTTGGTCGCAGTGGGGAAAAAGCGTCTCAATTCAGCCTCTTCCAAAGTTTTGCTCGGCACCTCGGTCAACAACAACGTTCTAGAGGACAACAAGGAGTCGTACAAGGGAGTTGTTTGCAAGACATGTCTAAACGTGGTGTAGTAGACAAGCTCGCGGTAAATCACGAAAATGGTGCAACCGAAAAACACCCACGACAAGAAGACATGTCCAAAGTATCTCCACTTGTTGCGAACGTTGCCAAAGGTAAGAATGTTAAAGCCATCCTCGCCGTTGGAGTTGGCGGCCGCCAACGGGAACAAAATGGGCCACAAGATGATGCATCCCAAAAGACAGATGGCGCCAAACTCAAAGATGAAGCGGAGGAAAAAGTAGCCATCGACACCCGCGTGCTGAATGAAGAAGGTGTCTGGCTTCTTCATGATGTGTGTCAACCAGGTCAACACTCCTTTGGGGTTCTCATCGGGCCGAATGTCACTGGAAAGTGTCTTGACCTCGGTACGTGGCTCGTACACTCGGCGCTGTCTCTTCCTCAATATGATAAACACAGTGATGTAAATCACAAATATGATTAAAAAGAAAATGAGGGAGGTCACAAACGAGCTCACGGACGAGTCCGACTGTTGAGGATCAGAGTCGGCCATTTTGTTGGTGAGTTCTCAATTGCTCGTTGTGGAAAGGTGACTGTGTTCTTCCCAGGTTGTTGTTTTTTTCTTTGGCGTGGTGGACTTGAGATGTAGCTTGTTTTGATTTCCCAGTCTTCAATTTATTTTCACGCAGGGGGTGCAGAGGCGTAATTGTGCGTTCGGCTCTTCCTGCGGGTGCTCTCGGTCTGGTATGGACTTGTGAGTACTCAAAGGTTGATACAGGGTTGGTTGAAAAAATTGATTTCCAAGGAGACTAATAATATGTTGCGGTACATGGTGTGTTTATATTGCACCCTTGCTTCGCCGTGTCATCACTCATTTCTATCACAATCTAGCAATCGTGCTGCGTGTGGTGAAACTTCTTCATTACACAAAGCTGAGTCGCATGCGCAGGCATTTCGATAAATGCATTGTTCTGTGTGGCTGCGGTTGCTCTTTTCTAAAATATGAGAGGCTGTGCACCTACCCTTCAGGGTGAGTCTGACGTCAATAAGAGAAGGAAGTCCACAAAAAAAAATAAGCATATGCACATGAACGAAAGATGTCAGTGAGGCAGCCTCGCCACAAGTGCTAAGCACTTGCTAGCTTCTGGCGCACCTGTTTAATCATGCGATCGCATGCACGTATAAAGACAGTTTGTGACTTGGTTCCACAGATTGAGATGCCTCACGGGGATGTCGACCGTCTATTCCATCTGAAGTATTAAGTGTGTCCCACCAAGACCAACCTCAAGTACTGCGCTGGTGGCTAATATTCCAGGTACGTTTTTTTTTTTCATTCTTCCAATTGTTCTCGCTTTGATATTTTGCAGTGTTAAACTTTCCAATTCAGTAATTAATGAGCATTCGATGAACCCAGGCCTGGTCATGTTTACATATTCGTCACCAAGGGTACAGGCACTGGGAGAGTACCGCCGCGTACCTAAAAGGACTGTGCCTCGGTTCTTTGCTGCAAGAGCGCTCGACAATATAGCAGGGCCCATGTGCATCGCTGATCAAATCGGTACTTTACAATAACTGACCTTTGGCTTTAGGGCATCGATATGCTTTAAATTAACATGACGGATGGCGTTGACTATACGTAACCTGATCGAATTGAAACGTGCATGCGCACGTGAAGCGTCTTCGTGTGACTATCACTTAATGATGGAAAAGCATAGCGGAAAGCCGAATTTTTCACAAATTTGCACCTCTCTACTGGCTACTGTGGACAGCCTTGTCAAAGGGTGGCGTCTCGGGAACTGTACTTCTTCTAGGTGGGCCCGATGGTCGACGGAAATCATCCTCATCGTACAAAGGGTGACTGAATGAGTCGAACGTATGGACTGGCGGGGTGTCCAGATGTAGCGGTGGCGGAGGACCCGGTGGCGGACCCAAGCTATCCTCATCAATCGAGTGTGGACCATCATCAGTACCAGCTGCATGTGGAGAGATAGGCGGGACCGGCCCCAAAGCTACTCCGTCGCTACCTGATTGTTGTCTGTTGTGCGTCGATGGCGGCTGCGGCAAGTCAGTCCCCGAGCCCAACCCCGTGAAGGTGGGACCACTGACAGAACTCTGCTTGGCAGCGTGAAACTCACCGTTGGCATCGTAGTAACCCATGTCCACAACAGTGTTGGGCTCAGCTGTGTAGGTGGGCACGTAAGTGGAGCCCTCGGGATCTCTGTTTTGACGATTTTGCTGATGCTGCGATTGCATGTACGACGGTGGCGTCATCCAACGGGTACCGTACAACGGCTGTACGCCATGCTGCGTCCTCTTCTTGTTGACTCGGAGCGTCCCTAATACAACAATGATGATAAAAACGATGAATATGGCGAAAAACGCCCATCTTGCACCTCCGCTGGAAGTCCACCCCATGTCATCATTGTAGTCTCGTACGTGGAGGACAGGCATGATGGAGTGCGAGTGTCGGCACGAATGAAAATGCTTATAAAACTAAAGTGCCTTTCACGCTGCGTATTAGATGCAAGTGTCGTGTGGCTGTTGCCCTCGAAAGATGGTCTATTAGTTGCAAGTCCAGCGAGATCTCCGACTTACTCTGCTGAGGTGCCTCCTTTTTTTCGTCTTCTGATGGCGCTCGCGCCGCCGGTGCTTATCGCTTAACTTTTTTTTTGATTTTCTCGACTAAATCAATTTTGTGTGCCATTGCTGGAGCGTTGCGCACTCCACGTGAGCAAATAACTCCGATATGTTGCCAAGACTTTGGGACTGTTTGGCCCATCCAGCCATACGTTGTGCCTTGAGGTTAAGGGAATCACGGTTTTGAAGTGTCCTCCAGACCGCCCTTGAGGACACTTATTTCGATAATTTGTCAGTAACAGGGGCCACATGTAGAATTGAGCGGAATAGGCGATTGCGGGATTTTGCCGGTTTGGTAACGAAGTGCCCGAGCAGTGAGTTTTGAAGGGAGAAAGATGATTTCGAAAGCAACGCTCAGTAGCGGACTGGTACAGGCAAGGAGAACATAATTGTTTACGCTGTGATCGGAAACCACTCGAGAGGCTATGAATAGTCGCTCTCCCGGAGTTGTGTTTCCAACGAGACGCTTTGATCACTTTTGAACTGTATTTTGTTTTGCAGCAAAGAACATGAAATGCAACTACAATTTACACCCCTTTACAGTATGCTACTTGGCAGCTCCCAGGGCCCCCAGCTTATCAGGATCAAACCCTCGGCAAATACTCCTCTAGAAGCCATGGAATGTTTGTGGACACAGGTATCAGACGCCTTGTGTAACTGTCAAGAGGTTATCTTCATTTTTGAGAACAAACATTCATCCGCTGCGAGGTATGTGGTTGTTCCACAATTTTCACTATGTGGAAGTATCAAGCCTTCACTCGTCATTAGAGTTATGAAAATTTTGCTTAGGCTCTTGCGCTTGGGTACTTCTACAACAGTACGTGACATCTACTACCAAGATGTAAATTTATTCAACAAGGAGCAACGCATAGCGCGTAAAATGATACACACCTTCGCCACCTCTCTCGGTGTGAGCCCCGAAGAAGGACTTTGCGTTTATCCTGGGCAGAAAGGGATGGCGTACGGCGAGATCATAATTCAGCTGCCTCCATCAAAAAAAGAGCCCACCCAACGCCTTATCGATATTAAAGAACCCGGATTGATTCCAATTTTGACGCACGAACCCTTATGTGAGTATAGACTAGTCTGTGGAAATCCCAAGGCAATCGTGGTCCTAGAAAAGGAGGCGGTGTTCAGATCACTCAGTAGTAGCTTACAAAAGAGCAAAGACCATGACATGATCGTGGTCACTGGGAAGGGTTTTCCATGTAAGCTCACACGCAGATTCATCAGCTTGCTAGAATTGATGATTCCAGGTATACCTGTATTGGTGTTTGTCGATGCAGACATTTACGGCATAGAAATTTGCGCCACCTACAGGTACAACAGTACGACAGAGACAGGAAGATTACTGGACTGCGGGGATTTCCAACCCCGTAACTTGCAGTACATGGGCCCCTATCTTTCGGAGTACCAATCAGGTTTTCTTGATATCGATACCAAGGAATGGTTGCGAATGCAGCGGTTTCTCATCAATCACAGTGCTGGTAGCTTGCATCAAAAGTCCGAACTTGAAGTCGCATTTCATCGTGAGATCACCAGAGGAATGTATTTACTCAAGAAATGCGAAATGAATTCCATCAGCGAACCATACCAGACCTTCATCGTCCGCAAAGTACGGCGGTTTTTGGAGAGACACATGAAGGCAAAGTCAATGCGCCATTCAGCTGACGAAGGTGGGCGTTGTAACTATATGCTGAAGTAGAAACGAATGAGATGAACTTACGTTAGCATATTGGGGAGAACAGATCCATACATTGGGCTGATATCGACTGACGGCGACTTTGCACCATCGACAGATGAAAGTGCAACAAACCGCTTTCCAATCGCAAACAGGTATAATCATTTCACGTGACTACACCCGACGCGCGCTTAATTGCCACAAAGACGGCCATGGGCGATTCCCAAATCAGACTTGACTGAAAATTGCCGGCTGCCGCGTTCTTTTCTGCACCTACTCTTCGTTTATCATGACTTACACAACCCGTGCTATTGGTGCTGCCAACACATTGGAACACAGAGTTTTCATCGAACAGGATGGCAAGCCCGTGTCCCCCTTTCATGACATCCCCTTGTATGCTAACGAGGAGAAGACCATCTTGAACATGATTGTTGAGGTGCCCAGATGGACTAACGCCAAGATGGAGATCTCCAAGGAGGACAAGTTGAATCCCATTCTCCAGGACACCAAGAAGGGAAAATTGAGATTTGTGCGCAACTGTTTCCCTCACCATGGCTACATCCACAACTATGGTGCATTCCCACAAACCTGGGAAGACCCAAACGTCACCCACCCTGAGACCAAGGCCAAGGGTGACAACGATCCATTGGATGTCTGTGAAATCGGTGAAGAAGTTGCTTACGTTGGCCAGGTCAAGCAGGTCAAGGTTTTGGGTGTGATGGCTCTTTTGGACGAGGGTGAGACTGACTGGAAGATCATTGTTGTCGATGTCAACGATCCGTTGGCCCCCAAACTCAACGATGTTGAGGATGTCGAGACTCACTTGCCAGGCTTGTTGCGTGCCACTAACGAGTGGTTCAGAATCTACAAGATTCCCGACGGGAAGCCTGAGAACCAGTTCGCCTTCTCTGGTGAATGCAAGAACAAGAAGTACGCCGAGGAGGTCATTTCCGAGTGCAGCGAGGCGTGGGAGAAGCTTATCAAGGGTGAGTCTCCTCGTGGCGAGATTGACTTGACTAACACTACATTGACCCAAACTGCGTCCTACTCTGAAAGTGCTGCCTCCAGTGTCGCCGCCGCTTCTAACTTGCCTCCCGCGCCTATTGACAAATCGATTGACAAGTGGTTCTTCATCTCCGGTGCTCACTAATCTTTTGTTTTTTATCTTAATAAAGAGTTTATTGAGCTAACTAAACCGCCAGAGTACTCGAGTTCAGGTAAGAGAGGTGGGTCCTGCAAAAACTTTGATAACTCCGCTATCCAATTTTCTTTGTCAAGTGCTGCGCTTATTTTATCTTCAGAATAGTGACTACTGTCAATACTGTATAAGGTTTTCTCGTTGGTAATTATTTAGTAATTGATGTTTGAGAGCCACATCTGTCAAGCATAGCCGCACGGTCCATGAATACTTCACTACATCCGTCTTATCGCCGACTTAACGGTTTTGCTTACGCGATCAAAAGTTTGAGCAACTGGGGCGTATAAATGCCCTACGTAAAGTGCTTCCAACACGTCCATCGCTAACTTATTTGACTACAATTAAGAGCAACATAATTCAAGCGAAAACGTCAAATTTGTTCTCGAAATATTATTTTCCATTGACACACATCAGCTTTATCAATTTCATCATGTCGATTGTCATTGTGGGAGCAAATTTCGCGGGCACCATTGCCATCGATACAGTCTTCAAAGAAGCTGCCGCTTCTGCTAACAAGAATAAGTATAAGGTAACTGTGATTTCAGACTCAAGTCGAATTTACTTCAATCCGGCGACACCAAGGTTGTTAGTAGAGTCAGACAAGATTGAAAAGGCGTTTTTTCCCATTGAGCCATACCTTAAGAAGCATTCAAGGGGGGTCAAATATGAATTCATTCATGGTAGACTTGATCATGCAAACTTCGACACCAAAAAGTTGGATGTTTCCACGAATGGCGAGCAAAAGGTTGTTGATTATGACCATTTGATATTGGCAACAGGCTCCCACTACTCCAGTCCCGTGTTCAAATTGAATGGCGACTACACCAAGACCATCGATGCCATCAAGGACTTGTACGAGACCATCAAGAAGTCCCAAACCGTTGCCATCGTAGGAGGCGGTGCGACGGGCGTGGAGACTGCCGGAGAAGTTGCGTCCGTTTATCCAGACAAAAAGGTCACTTTGTTCACCGGATCTTCGGGCCCCTTGGCAACTATCAACAAAGAGAGCGCAGCCACCAAAAAATTGCGGAATTTGGGCGTTGAAATTGTCAACAAGGTCAAATTTGTCTCTGTTGACACTAACGACGACAAATCTACTACCATCACGCTTGATGACGGTTCCACCAAGACATTTGATGTGTACATTCCGTCTTATGGCAACTCAGCCAATTCATCGTACGTTGATGAGAAGTATTTGGACGAGCAGGGATGGATTTTGGTGGATGCCAATTTGAGAGTCAAGGGTCAGCCTGATGTCATTGCCTTTGGTGACATAGCTTCTATTTCGGACAGAACCATCGTGGATATCAAGTTGTCACAGACAAAGCCCTTTGTCCAGACTGTGAAAAAGTACATCTTCAAGCAAGATGTCAAGCTCACGCCTCACGCTAGAAGTAAGACCACGCAGCTTGTACCCATCTCTAAGAGTGGAGGTATCGGGGTGATTTTTGGCTATTCTGTGCCTAACTTTCTCGTCAGACAATTGAAGAGCAAGGACTTTATGCTCGGAACCGCAGCCAAGGACTTTTCGTAGAATGTAAAAGCGGCGACATACTAAAAGAGACATAAGAAGACAATACTACTTGAATGATTGATAGTAGGCAAGTATGAGTGACGTAGAGTGCACCCAACAATAGTGTCATCCAAGAGCCACATGCGCTGGTGTCTGGTAGCCCTAATAATATGGATGATACAGGCCCATGTATGAGAGTCGTAAATTTTTTTTCGCTTACAATCACGCAGGATGGCTTCGATCAGCGATGAAGCTCGCTGATTGTCATGGACTTTTACAGGCAGGTTGGAGATGATAGTCACGAAGTCCTTTCACAATACGCAGCGTTGGTGGCAGCTATAGATTTGCAGGGCTTAACTACCTTTGACCTCCTCAACTTTGCCAACTCTACAGATCGATCGGCCGCCTCCAGCCGACTAGCAAAGCGATTGGGACGCTCGATTCGAGAGATCGACTCTTTTTTGGACAACATCAAGGCTAAGAATGAAGTCACATTGACCCCTGGTACCGTGGAGCTTGAGATTAAGTGTGTCTCTACAGGATTGGCAACGCTTGATGCTCAACTAGGTGGCGGTATCGTCATAGGCGAGGTGTCTGAAGTCTATGGTGCTAGTGGATCGGGAAAGTCTCAGTTTTTGCTACACATTTTAGCGGAATATCTGCGAAACAGACACGGCAAATGTGTGTACATCTCGACGGAGGCACCCATCGAAACAAGAAGGCTTGAATCCATGATGTCGACGCCAATGGAAACCATTTTTTGCATATACTGTCCCGATCTTGAAAGTCAGGACCACATCATTCAAACACAGCTTCCGGTATTGCTCAAGAAGCATGCCGAGATTGAGCTTGTCATTATTGATAGCATCTCGCATCACCTTCGGCGCGAAGATGCTTTGACCAATGTGTCCTACCTCAGTACCAAGATTGCCACACAGGAACAGACGCTTCTGAGTTTGTCCATGTACAAGAATATCAAATCCAACTTGGACCTGCAGCACAACCACTTCTTCAGGTCCAACCCAATGTATCGCAACATTTCCTCGAGAAATCTATATGTGATTTCCTTACACAGGCAATTGCAGACGTTGGCGACTTTGCACTCGGTTGCGGTGGTGGTTTCTAACCAAGTTAGCGACTCATTTGACAAGATAACGAGCCACGATGAAACCGCTCCTCTGGATTACGAATACCAGTTGGGGTTCATTGCCGGTTGGGATCGCCAAGCGATATGTCGATATCTACAGGTAGCGGACCCATCGTCGACACCCCGTAACAGCGAAGCCTATTCGCGGTTGATGCAAACGTTACAACAGGATCCCACCAAAAGAAGCAAATGCGACAATGCTAATTATGATCCACGCTACAAACCCACCTTTACTGAGCAACAACTACAACTTATCGATCAGCTACATAAGGAAAACACCACAAAGCGGTACTTGCCAACCTTGGGGTATACCTGGAGTAGGCGGGTATCGACTCGTGTCTTGCTCATCAAGACGTACAGACCGAACCTTGTGCCGCCGGCGCCAGTGGACCGGGAAACTGGCCTAACGTACGAACAACTTGACGCTGGTTTTGAAGTGCTGCTGGACATTCACTCAAACAAACGCAAGATTAGTTCTGATAGTGGCCACTACAAGGACGGACAAGTCGCCTTATCTGACTTGGTCACTGGTTGGAATATAGAGAGGCACATGCGCGTCGTGACTAGTTCAAGCGGTCCCTCGCCCGGTGTGCTCAAAAATATCCCGTTCCTTATCGAAAGAAGCGGCCTCAAGGAGGTTTGGGGTGTGTGATTCACAGTGTTCGTATCAGGTAGCCAAACCTAGTCGCCCGAACGCCTGAAGCGAAGTCGCCCATTGCGTCTTCGAAATATTGACCTCAACGTGGGTCGTGCACCTGGACTAAATAAAAAGTCGCGATACGAGAGATTGTGTGATAGCTCCACCGCACATTGACAATATGGACGAGTCTTCAACACAAACAAAACTCTATTATACCAGCCCCTCCCGCACATTGATTGCAAAATGAAGGTATGTTTCGCAGCTTGATGAGAATGCTCAACGCCATAAGGCACACTTGCATCACCAACCATTGCTTTAAGCCAAGCTAATAACTCAAGTTTATTGATGAGGTTGACCTCGAGCTTGTCAACCAAGAGCTCAACTTCCATTCGCAGGACAACAACTTGGTCATCCGTGGCGGATGCGACCTTTTCACTACCAAGGCAATGAAGGCCGACCGCAAGCTCTTCAAGACCATCGACAAGCACTTGGATCAAATCTTGGAGGACACACAACTCTCTCAATCCCTCGAGAGAGAGCGCAAGCAATCCATCAACTCACTTTTCGGCACCAGCACATCCCCGACGTCGTCAACAAAGTCGGACGCGCGTAGATCCGGCAGTTTTATATCAGAAAGGGATCGCCGCAGCAGCGGCTCTCTGATTAATTTCCAGCGGGCGTCTTTCCTGAAACCGACACCTGCTGGTGGCTCCAATTTGTCAAGATCGTTGAATGGCGATGCCCACATGAACGAGGCTGGTGGTCCTTCACATGATGACTCAACCATCGACGAATCACCCTTCGGACCGCTCAAAAACTCTACGACTCGAAAGACGTTCGCATACTTGATTGCCATATTGAACACAACGTATCCGGACCATGACTTTTCTAATTTACAGCCCTCTACGGAGAACTTTCACAAATTGAGTCTGCCCGAAGAGTTGATGCACAAGTTCAACAATGTAATGGTTTCGTTGGGCAAAAAGGATGATCTCCTTGAATGGATATGGGACACCATAAATCTGTATATGGACTTGATCCCCCCCAAGCATACCATGCTAGGAGGTTCCGCCGGCGGTGCGGCACTGTCGCGCCACAACAGTGTCAATGGGGGCGCGACTTCTGCACATACCCAGACTTCACTGGCAGATTCACCACCATCACATCAGAACTCATTTGAGGGTTGCCAGATCTACGAGTTTCAACCAACAGACCAGTCCATACTTGAGGATCTCAACTACCCCTACCAAGCTATGTGGTCGAATTTCTGGTTCATCTATAACCGCAAAAAGAAACGAGTGGCGTTTTTATATTTGACTGCAGTCAACAAGATTCACTACTCATTGGTTAATAATGGTCGCTCCTCGTCGTTCAGTAGAAGAAGGCGGCTTCAGAATGCGGCGAATATCGAAGATGATGAGGCTATTGATGATAATGACGACGAACAAGACCTTTACATGGACGAGTACATGGATGAGGAGGTGATGATTGATGATGATGACGAGGATATCGGCGATGATGTTGTTGGGGACATCGAGATTTGAGTTCTTTTCCACGGGCTGCATCAATGTATAATATAATATAGAAGGAATGTCGAGATGGTATGGATGTGGGGATGCCGGCATTGCACTAATGAGGCGCTACGCGCATAATGATTTTGAGTACGCGTACACTTCAGGTGCGATGTTGGCGACTCCATTTCGTGCGCAATACTGAATTTGCACCTCGTAAAATTGATTTGGATCGGTGTGAGCCCAGGCCAGTCCGATCTCAAAGCAATGCGAGCCTCCTGAAAGTGAGGACATGACGTAATTGCGAATAGAAGAAAATGCTAGATCTTGATATTGAATTGCTTCATACATATTGATGCAACTGTGTACACGAACAGCAATTTTCAATCATGAGCTCAAGCCACCTTTGCCGCGCAGCAGCAACTCTATGTGATTTAGTGCAGTACGTTGCTTAGTACTCGAGACATAAATACGCAGCGCGTTCCTCGCAACGGGCTCATTCTTCAACTTATCGCTATCAATATGGAAGCAACACAAGTAACTCACAAACTCAACACCGGCAACTACATTCCCGCATTGGGATTGGGGACGGTTCCCTCGCACGACAACCCAGCAGGCGTGAAGGATCAAGTCATCACCGCTGTCAAGGCTGGATACCGCCACATTGACACTGCCTGGTACTACGGAACGGAGCCATATGTCGGGGAAGCGTTAGCAGAGTTGTTCAAGGAGGGTGTCGTCACGAGAGAAGAGATGTTCATCACGACTAAGTGCTGGCCATCATTCTACCACAATCCTGAGAAGTCTTTGGATGCCTCGTTGAAGCTGTTGGGTCTCGATTATGTGGACTTGTTCCTCCAACATTGGCCCATCTGTTTGCACGGCGACGAGAATGGCTTGCCAGCTGCCCCTAAGGATGACCAAGGTAACTTGATTTATGATGATGATCCTGCTACTGGCACCAAATTCATCGATGTTTACCACGAATTCGAGCGTATTTTCGACGAAACTAAAAAGGTGAGGGCAATTGGTGTTTCTAACTATTCTCTCCCGAGACTCAAGAAACTCTTGTCCCAAGTCAAGCATGTTCCCGCAGTGAACCAGATTGAGTACCATCCGCAATTGCCCCAGCAGGACTTGGTGGACTTTGCGCAAGAACATAAAATCATTATCGAGGCGTACAGTCCAGTTGGCAGTGAAGGTGCCGGTGTTCTCAAGCTTCCCTTGGTGAAAGAATTGGCCGAGAAGTACGAAGTTACCGTCAATGAGATCGCGAATGCCTACCACATCGTGAGTGGGAGAGTGAGTTTGCCCAGATCCTCGAACTTGGAAAGAATCAAGACCACGACCAGATTGCCTCCGTTGACCGAAGAAGATTTGAAGAACCTTTATGCGATTGGAGAAAAGAATCCTAAGAGGTACATCAATGACCCATGGGGCTACGGCATCGGTTTCAAATACTGGGAAGGTGACACCAAAAGTATCGAGACCTAAATAGTTTAAATTAACGAATGATTTCATGTGTCAATTGAATGGTCTAAAGAGGACAGGTCAAGATTCAAGGTCATGCAACGAGTCCATTGCTCGAAATCGGGCAATCTGAGTAGAGAAAGCAAACTAGCGGACATGCTGCTAATACCTTGTAAGAGAACTAATCAAATTTGACCAATTGAGAAACTGCCTTCAATGCATAGAAACCGCCAGCATCAAGGACGGTCTTTCCAAGATCATTGATGAATGCTTGTTTTCAAGAGGACCAATGTCCTAACTGAAGCGAGGTATAGTCTTGACAAATTACTCCTATACCATTTTTTGAAGTATTATTACATATATCGTCAAAACTCGATGTATGGCATGATATATTATCAACGACCAAATTATTGACTAGTCATTACCTTGTTGAGAGGTCGTCACAAAAAAAGCAGCAAAAGGTCAAGGTGAGGTAATTTCCGGACTTCGTTCAACGTTGGTTGGAGATCAAGTAATCAAATCTAGCTAGCAAATGCCAAAATAGACCGATATTTCTTGCACTGCATTTAAAAAAAGAATTATGGCCGCAAACTCGTGAGCAATACATAGCATTACTATACTCGAACGACATCCGACCCATGACGTGCCCACAAAATAACCGATGACCAGATAATGCTTGATCTACAAAGCAAAGAGTGCCGCCGCCACCAGCATGTTGTCAACTCTTATGCTTTACTTGAGTTATCTCTCTAGTGATAGCGGCACTCCAAGTCAGTGCCATTCACCGCATCCTTGCCAACACCTGTTACATTGCTGCTGTAGACTCGCTAGACAACGCGCTTGGATTCCGAGGGGTGATGCTCGTGCACGAGTTGAAACAGTTTGGGGGGCCATCTCGTCCACATTGGTGGTGGCGAGCAAAGAGATGAAGACAGACAAAGCCGACACTAACTTATATGGGTCAAGCTTGGGGCTTCCGCTACGTATGAATTTTGACATTTCGGGCTTCTTTCTGAGCTACCACTACTAAAAGCTCGAAGGCGCCGCGAGAATAGCCCGTACTCGCCAGCTCCTCGTATTCAAGGTATTGAAAGTCATGCTCTACCACACTGATGCTTGTCCCAATATGGCGCTCAAGTGCTACGCGGCAGCCGGCGACCTCGACGGCATGCGCGATTCTGTGGTATCGGCTTGCGTGGCCGCCGCCACATGCTCGCTGCCTAGATAGGCATTTCGATTGAGTTCCAAAAGTCCCCGATGGCGTTGTACACCTACAATGCCATGATCGGCGTGGCTGACAAGGCTGTCATTGAGCAGATGTGGGTCAAGTCCGAGTGTGCTTCTGATACGCAATTGACCCGTAGACGCGATGTATACAGCAGACGGGTGGGTTGCCTAGGGCGATGAGAAATACGATAGGGTGCTGGCCCTAACAATCGGCCAACAAAAATATGACCGCAAATCATGAATTGGCACCGAAAGTAAGACGCATTCGAACTATGTACGGTACCGCGGGTAGCTCAAAATGAAAAGAAGTCAATAACAACTAAATCCTTTATAACAAGAGAGTCAATTGTTTGTTAACCAAGT
This sequence comes from Debaryomycetaceae sp. JAC-2022a, assembly GCA_032598715.1. Taxonomy (NCBI): domain Eukaryota; kingdom Fungi; phylum Ascomycota; class Pichiomycetes; order Serinales; family Debaryomycetaceae; species Debaryomycetaceae sp. JAC-2022a. Next base: position 222,307 of record CP095438.1, on the reverse strand, counting down.
CAAGACGACCCTCTGCGCTACCATAGTTCGAAGCTGCTAAAAAAAAACACCTTCGTATCAATCAATATCTGTAAATAGCGGCAGATGAGATACGAAAGGGGAGGAAACATCACTCAATGACTTCGACTTCGAAGATCAGACCGGTGGCAATGATGATACGACACATGGGGGGTGGGCGGCTCAACCAAACCTAGCAACAAAAAAGTGCCAACACGAGAATAGAGCTTACCCTAAATCACTTGGAAGCAAAGACAACTTGTTGGGATACGAATGTACATTAAGAGCTTCAAACTTGCAACGCTTAAAGATGTATATCTGTTAAACGCCTAATTTATCTGATCCGCCAAAGAGACATACATTCATGTCAGCGAGGCACGACACCACATCAAAAAGACGCATTAATACAAGATCGACACTACTGATCCCTAAGTCGAGCGATGTTACATCGACATAAAATTGCCTATGGTGCAGATAAAAAACCACACCCGATCTCTAGTCGGCATAGTTTGTGGTTAGGACTACGACGGTATCTGATCATCTTCGATCACCCAACTTTCATTATTGATCAATGAAAACGTCTTTGGCAAATGCTATCGCAGTAGTTAGTCTTCATTAAATCCAAAAATTTCACCTCTGACAACTCAATACTGATGCCCCGACCGTGCCTATTAATCATTAGGACGAAACTAGAAACCAACAAAAGAGAAACATAACGTCCCATTCTCATATATTCAAGCAAAGGCGCTTCGAACAATCTAATATATCCAAAAGAAAATTCCTGGATCGCCAATCACCACATGGCCGAATGGTTAGCCAGAGGAAAAGGCGCAGCTGAGTTCAGTACTCGCCATAATGCGGACCGGCCAGCCAAGTCCAATGTTCAACTACGAGCCGTCCATGAATCGGTCACCTTAGCCTTTTCGTACACAAACTAGAGACAGTACAGCAGTCGATATAGCGAAATAAATGCCGTGCGCTCGTGTTTTGCCGAGGTCAAAGCAAAATGCATTGATAAGGTGAACTGAAGTATACACACATATGCAATGACAACGGTTTGCGAGCCCTCCGGTTATGACGAATTATCGTTTCCACTATTATCAAAGAGTTTAGTCCAATACACATTAATGGTCAATGTCATACTATGCGGGTGTTGCGGGCGTAGCAATACCAGCGTCTTGAGTAGTCTTCCATTCATCAACTGAGCGCTGCGACATTCTTAGTTAAAGCATAGAATATGCATGTACCACACAAACAAACCGGTGGATTGAATAGAGCCAAAATCGAACTCAATCACACGATATTGACACTTCCCGTGCTTCGCGCAAACACAACCGCAATCCGTCATCAGTCATCAAGATGATACCTGCAATGCATTATTACCAATACATCTCAATTAATTGTCCACTCAAGCTCGGAAGAGGCGACGAGCAACCTATCCACGATCTTTCGGTTTGTTGTCAGAAATTACGCAGCGTAACGCCTATTTGGCATCGCCTCCAATTGGTTTTAGTCTTTGGATCTTTGGGCCCGGTAGTCATTCAAATTAGTCGGAAAGACTTTACTCGTTGCGCCTGACACCAACACGCATCATGAGCGAAACTTTTTGATGAAGGAGATGCTTCGAGAATTATGAGATAATGATACCGCAATCTTACCTTCAATGATGCATACCTGCTATATCACTCAAGTTCATGAATGATTCCATGCTGATGCGTTCCTGTCAGACCAGGTTTGTTGAACAATTCTTCCATAAAAATAGTCTCCAACTAGCTATGATTTAATTAGAAACTAATTAGGAGACAATTCATTACATCAGTGCTCAAACTAGCGATCATTTCGTGAGAAAACAATAAAGTCTCGCAAAATCAAACATGTCCTCGACCCGTTCGTTCGTCGTTCACTTTCGCTGAGTAGTTCCAAAGTTGAGTCAATGTATCAGTACCAATGACACGATCTGTTCTAGTATGTAAACGGTTTATCAACTTATGTAAAAATTGTATAGACGTTTGTTTACTTACGAACGACCGACTATTTACCATCCAAGAGTTTTATTATTGGCGCAACCTCTGAGATTGTTTGAAATGACCATGATATATGAGAGTCTGCAAATCTAAGGCAGATCCTTCAAACTACTATGGGAAACTTGAGATGCAAGTGTAAAAACATAACAGATTGAACGGCATATTGATGCAAGAATTGCGCCAGGCGGTTATCTAAGTACCTGAACCAATGCCAGCACCATCGCGCAATGTCATGAACTCATTGTTTGGGAAAAATTAATTCGGAGTCTATACCAAACCATTAGTCAAGATGTTGTCAGTTGTCAGAAGCATGAGTGATTGCGAGACATTACTGTGATACTATGTCCGAATTTTTTGTAATTAAATAAAGAACCTCTCCAGATTCCGTCACCGATAACAAGAACTCTTGACATTCCGGATGAATGTGGTACTTTTTATCGCAAATCATCCAGAATTGCGATTTCTCTACAAAATAAAAGGCCCGGTCGCGTGAACAGCCTTTGTGCCCTCGTCTCGGACCCCATCTGGAAGATCACCTATGACGATGAGGTTGATTGCTTCCCCTATATCGTCGTCGTTGCATCGCGTCTTCAGCACGATAGGCGAATGTTAGCGTGACGCATTGATTTGGATGTGTGTTGTAAGTAGAAGATTACGATACTAAGCAGGACAAGGGGACAGCTTACTTTAATCTTTAGATAGAAATATGCGCGTTTTGCATGGGCCTATCTTCTATTTCAGTTCACTGTATTACCGAACCTATTGGTATTGTTCTCCAGATGATCCTTATTTCTTCACTCTTTGATATCATTCCTGATATATGCTCATGGTCTGCTGAACGAAGGTGATAAATGTGTGTCATGGGATATCATTCTCCCATCATCTACGTATGTCAGCTATTTATTAGCATTTGTGGGGACAGAAAGTTTCGATATTGAGACTTTTCATCCATCGATCTTGATGGGCTATCGTCAGAGATAGGCTCGTGGATTGTAGCCTAAACCATGTCATCTCGCCTTCGGTTTCTCAAGTACCGATAAATTTTAGTAAATGCGTTGAGTATGCCTGCGAAGTCGCTTATCTTCAAGTAATTCGTGTTCCACAAGGTACTAGGTGCAATTGGAAAACATTATACTGTTCTTGGTAAGCTCTTGGCAGTTGGATCTCCAAAAGACACTGCCGAGATCATTTCATTGTGCCCTTTCATCATTTTGATGTACTAGGATATATCTCGAATTAGCTGGTTACCTAAACTATTCGCCTTCGCTTTTGTTTATTACCACGGCGTACTTGTTACGATCGAATACCAAACTACTTCGTGATCGCTCAGCCTATTCTTCCAACAATGACTGCTAATGCCTTCTCATCGTGTGATGCTATCATCTGGCTACGTTACGTATTTGAAGTCGAAGGAATTATTATGTACTCGGATCTGCTTTATGGACTTTTGCGTTTGTCCGTTACACACGCGGCACTAGTTCCGATCCGAACTATATAGATGTCAAATCTGCAACGAGAATTTTGCGGACTCTCGATTGATACTCGATCTATAGTAAGCAGCTAGGGTCGAAACACTGGTGCTAGAATCATCGTGATACTCTGTTTCCTCAGTTTTGATTTTACAATTTTCCAATTGCCTTCGTAGTCCATCGATGATCAAAACCCAAGGTCGAATGTGCTTTGTGTCCTCACTTACTGCGAATTTATAGACTAACTAAAGTAGGTGAGTAAGCCAATCCGGCTTTGCGGTAGGTAGATGATCGTCAATTATTCAAATCCCACTCGTAGTATTCCTTGCTAAACCCTGTACATCAGACTTGGTGCTTCTCTAGCCTTGCGTTGATAGAAGTCACGACCTTCCGTTCACTTTTGAGTTGGACTACCAACGTGCGGGCCTCAGCTACTTGCTCGACAAGCGCATTGTGACAGTGCGGCATTTGGCCAATGACGAGTACAAGCGGTCGTGGTTGATCCCCAACGCGTGGGTGTACATTGCCAGTGCAGGCTTTGTGGTGGTGATGTGGCTTGTGTTTGTCATCAACTTTCTGTACATCTCTAGCGACTACTCATTCAAATGTATGTATCACGCTTGGCAAATGCACTTTAATCTACACGGCTATTCGTCTGGCACCCAATTGTTCTTTGATAAGACCCTCCAGTTTTGCAAGCGCGATAAATGATGCCCATAATGACGCTCACCTTGTGTCTACTTGCTATCGTTGGAATATCATATCGAAAACTCACTGAGCTTTGTATCATCATCATCTTACATAGAGATGGTGTTTCTGTATCTTAAACGGAATATGTTATTTGTCGACTCGTTTATCACAAAGTCGTAATATATTGTGGCTAATCATTCTTCTGAAATCCTCACAATCTATCACCAGCATATTGTTAGCTCGAATTTCTGCTGCGGTCTGCAAAGAAATTTATCACTTCGTGTTCCAAGAAGCTTGCTCGCATTCGAAAACGTCTTAGGTATAGTACAGCAGGACGGGTGCAAGAGTATAGATATTGCTGCACGTTTTCCTCAGGGTTATGTGCGCTGGGCGAAAAAATAGCTGGTGGGCTTAGTATGAGTAAAGAGGTCCCAAATCAAAAACCATTGCTCGGTACAACTTTGAAAAGAGGCAGCATAAGAGAGGGTCATGGTAGAAAGGAGCTTATTGAGTGTAAGCGAGGCGGTGCTGAATGTTGACCGTTCTAGTGGGTCGAAGAGAGTAAGCTTGACGAGCTCGCAACCGGGGCTGCCTCGGATTGATGAGCAATCGTCATACGGAGTCACCAGTGAAGATGGCTCATGTGATGATGGTGCTAATGAAGGCGAGTGGGGTCTGCCGCTCTTCCCTGTGGCCACGAGCACATCAATCAACAGGCTTCCGGCGGAGATCTTGCTTCGAATATTTGGGTTTCTTGATCCCCTCACCTTGAATGACATTTGGCAAGTGTGTACGCGGTGGAAGCTACTAGCCCAGAGCAGAGACGTGTGGATAACTTCTTTCGCCAATGAATTTTACACGTCGGAATCCTTTCCCTCGGTATCCAACTCAAAGCTTTGGATTGTGGAGTACGAGGCGCGCCTTCGAACGAAAAGGCGATGGCTTCGGCTGAAGTTGAAGTCTCAATTTTACAAGCTACTGAGCGCACTATCGTCTCGTCTGATGATTAAAGCAGATTTTGACACCAACAAATTGTTAGGCTTGTTTTACGATAACGAATTCTTTGCATGCCACCTTGTGACCGGGAAAAACCAAACTTACGTGCTCAACTCCAACATGATGTACACGAGAAAGACCCCCAAGTTCAATACGCAATACTTGATTCAGATCAACGGCCAGGATGACTCGATCTGGATCAAAAACTTGCACACTGCCAAGTCTCTGGGTGCGCGTGCCTTGTCCTGGGTTCGATGTGACACCGGCGCGGCGCAATCAGCTGAGGAATTGTGCTTAGACATCAATGAGGATGCTCATTCCAGCAGCGACTTTGACTTTATTTCAGGGGAATCTGGGGGCACAGTCAGGTGCTGGACGTTCAAGGGAAGGTTAGTGAAGGAGTACAAAGTTTCCCACAGCCCCATAATGTTTGTCAGGTCGGACTTCAGGTCCAAGATAGTCGCCGTTGACTCCAACCAGAGTCTACACTTCGTTAACTGCATCAACGGTGACATCACGCACACCGAAACATATGCGCTACTCGAAGGAGACTTCGACGAGTTGCGTGATGACCACCTCACCACTCTGGGTTCACGCTGGTTCGTGGAGTTTGATTTCGGATTTGACAAGGTGACGTTGGTAACCCTGAGTCGGTTGATGGTTTTGGACTATATAAAGGGCACGCTTCACAAGTACATGGAACTTCCAGCTGGGGTCACCATTGCAGATGCCGTTCTCCAAACAACCAGACATCATAGGACAACCCGCTTCGACACACTGCTTGCGGGGATGGACGGACTTATGCATTGTGTTTTGCTCACAAACGACGTTATCATGGTGTGGAACATCCGAGACGACACACCCGGGTCGCATATTGTGCCGCAGTGTCAGTTCAGAGTCGGCGATTGCGTTCGGGGCCCGGTCAATGCAATGGCGCTCAACAGCAGTGTGTTGCTTTTGGGCTACTCCAACGGGTACTCCGAGATCCGCGACTTGTTTAGCGGCGAGTACGTTAGGACGTGCACCAAGAATTTCCCCAAGAGCATGGATAGGACGTACGTGGGTGCGCCCGTCGAGAAAATCATCTTGAATCCAGACCCCGCTGTGCCCAATGGCGTGGTGGTGTCGCTCAACTTGGTGCACTACTTCCAATTGGGCGACGTGGCCCCGCGCCGCGACACCAAGAAACGCAAGCCGCCGCGCACCCTAAACTCACAAAAGGTGGGTCACAGGGCTATCATGTCGCAATTGGACGACTACAAAATGCAAGAGGAAGAGCGGCAAGAGTCGCAGCGGTTGCAGCGCAAATACAACGGCGACAATACGGGATTTGATAGAGAAATCGAGGACGAGATGACAATTGCGCTCGCGTTGAGCAAAAGCGAGACTGAGTGCCAGCGGTTGCACGAGGACGACCAGATGCGCTTGGCCCTAGAGCTCTCGGCCAGCGCCTCCGAGGCTACCCCCGACACAGCCTCGCAGGAAGACGAGGAGTTTGCCCGGCAATTAGCCGAGGTGTTGCGCCTCTCCCTCGAGGAGTCATAACCTACAAATAGACGCGTTCACTCGTGTTCATCACTAGCTCAATTTGTGCACCTGGTTGGCGATGAAGGTACATATGTCGTCGTGGTTTTTGCCCGCTAGGTGTGGGAACACGTAATTGCGGTCGCAGATGGCGAGCTTCATGTTTTTCCACTGCAGCAACTCAAAGTCCTCCTCGATGTCGACGAGGCGGCCCTCGCGCACCGCCTTGCGCGCCACCTTGATGCCGCCGTACATGCGGTGCTTCAACACCTTCTTCTCCTTGTCGTAGAGGCCGCCCTGCTCCATCAAGACCACCGGATCGAGCTTGGGGTAGTTGCAGTGGATCGTGAAGAGGTCCACCTCGCCGTTTTCGCCAAACGCCAGGTTGATGGTGTCCTCGAGGTACTTGATGCGGTCCAGCACCAGGCCTTGCGGCACCTCGCTCATCTTCTTTTGGTAGAGCGCGTAGTCGACGATGGCGTCCTTCTGGCCCATGGCGACGCCCTTGAAGCCGCCGTCGTCGCCAACGTACCCAAAGGTCTTGATAAAGGACTTGACCTGGTAGAACGGCTGCTTGGCCACGTGCGCCGCCGCCGGGAAGGTGTCCTTGTCGCCCTCGCCCTGGTCGCCCAACGAGAAGAGGCGGTAGTAGAGGTTGGGCCCGTACATGTTGTAGTACATCAGGAGCAAGAGCGTCTTGGAGTGCGTCGCCTTGTTGATGAGGAGCTGCCCCAGCTCGGTCAGGAGGTCCGGTATGGCGCCGTCCAAGTCGTGGTAGGGCACGTGCGGCGCCTCCTCCTCGCCGACGGCCACGGGGGGATCGAGCGGGAGACGGTTGACACGGGTGCGCAACGCCTCGTCCACACTGACGCCGGCAATGTCGTAGAACACCGGCAGGATGACGCGGCGCCAGTAGTCGGGCCACGTGACCATGCCGTGGCGCTCAAACACCTCGCTGGCGAAGAGGGCGTCGGGCAGCTTAAGGAGCATGTTGTCGGCGTCGACGAGCAACACGTTCTGGAACAGCAGCACCATCAAGGCGAGGCTCTTGAACTGGTAGCTCGCGAGCTTCTTGGACCACGTGAGCATCACCAGCGGCCCGAGCACGTCCGGGACCACCACGCACGACGCGTCGTGCTGCGGCAACACCAGGGTACAGAATTCCACCTCCTCCTCGTAGTCCTTGTAGGTGGGCATCACCACCTCGACGGGGAGTTTCAGCCCCGTGTCGCGGAGCAGCAACACCAGGAGGTACGCCAACCACAGGAAGCGCCCGCCGCCGACGAAGACGATGCCGCTGGTGTCGGGCTTGTAAACGACGTTAGGCTTGAGCTCGGGGAGCAGCTTGAGCGCCTGGGCGTGCTTGGCCTTGAGCTCGTCGACGACGCGCGGCAGGATGTCGGCCTTGGCCAAGAGGTGCGCCTTGGTGAAGACACCGTCTTTCGGGGCGGAGGTGTAGGCAACAGCCTTGGCGGGGTCGCCGACGTCGGGGCGGTTGGCGTTCATCACCTCGAAAGCAGCGCGCCAGAACTGGTGGCTCGGCCGCAGCTGGAACAGCCCGGCGATGTCGGGCTTGGCGAAGGTGGGCGCGGGCTCGTCGCCGAGGGCCGCTCTGTAGAGGCGGTGGTGGGTGGAGGTCTGCACCACCACGACGCCGATGACAAGGAGCGCCGCCAACGCGCTGAGGGCGCGCCACATCGTGCGCAGTATCCGGACAAGCATGGTGGGGAGAGGATGGTTGCGTTTTCGTTTTGGCAGCGCGTGGCGCGGCGCGTCCAGGCGGCGCGGCGCGCGCGCGCGCTGCGACTGGGGGGCAAGGGGCGGGGGATCTTCGCGCCCTGGGCGGCCAACCTCTCCCATGCTGTACAACGGGGTCGGGCTTCAGACGCCGCGCGGCTCGGGCACTTCGGGGTACGTCCAGCGCAACGCGGCTGCCGTCAAGGACGAACAGGTGCGCGACAAGGCCGGCGGCGGGTTGTACCGGTCGCGGCAGTTGCGGCAGGCGCTGCCGCGTCCGAGCGCCACGAGCGCAGCGCTCTTGGAGCACGAGCGCAAGCGGCTGGCGGTGCTCAGGGTGGCGGAGCTCCGCGACCGCCTCGAGGATGAGGGCGTCGCCGAGGAAGAGATTGAGCAGCGCGTGGCGGAGTTGCGGGCCGACGCGGGCGCTGCGCGCGACCGGTCGCCAAAGCGACCAGCGTACGAGCCGCGCTACCTGGAACGCGCGGGGCGACCTGATAAATAGCAAACATGGTATTTGTATTCACGGTGAGGCAGGCTCAAGTGTAGGCGAGGGGATGATGTTAGGGGGGGCGAGCTCAGCGGCGGGCTCTGCGGGCTCAGCGACGGGCTCAGCGGCGGGCTCAGCGGCGGGATCAGCGGCGAGCTCAGCGGCGGGCTCAGCGGCGGGATCAGCGGCGAGCTCAGCGGCGGGCTCAGCGGCCCCCAACTCACCAGCTTCAGGCATGTCGTTTGCCCCTGCCCCAGCCTCCGTTAGCTCCGCCGGCACCCCCCTCTCGCCAGCCACAAAGACAAAGTCTGTCTGCGACTCCGCGGGCTCCTCTCCGCTCTCTACCCGCTCCTCCCCCGCGCCGTCGCGCTCGCTCGCCTGCTCACCGGCGGCCACGTGCCTCACCTCCCACAAATCCTCAATCACCACTTCGAACCTCTCCAGCGTCGCCAACTTGGCGTCCTTGATCGCCGCGGGCAACCGCTTCCGAGGGCCCTTAGCCCTGCCCTTGCGCACATCCAGCGCCACACCCTCAGCCTCAGACGCGCCCGCTTTCAACTGCGCCGGGTCCACCATGCCCGGCATGGCAACGCCACGCCCGACCATTCCCTGCAAGCTGTTGCCAAACTTGACCTTGTCCGAGGAAAGCCTCAGCGGTCTCTTGGGAACCGAGGGCGCGGCCTCCACGGGCGGGGGCGCCTGCGAGAACATCTCCTGGAACGCTGCGATCTTCGACGACAACTTCTTGGGCTTTGGCGGCGGCGCCTTGGCCCGAGGCTCCGGGGTGGACTCGCTGCTAGGTCTAGAGGGTCTGCGGGGCACAGCTGGGGTCGACCGCACACTCGCAGCCGGCGCGTGCTCGGGCATTGAGCCAGACCGGGTCGGCTGCAGTGCCGGCTGCACTGGCTCAGCCAGGGTCTCTCTCCCCACCGTCAAGGACTCCGAGGGTACCGGGGATGACATCGGGGGCGATACCGGGGGCGACACCGGGGGTTCTGTTGATACCGGGGGTGACACCGGGGGCGATACTGGGGTCTCCGTTGCTACCGGGGGTTCTATCGAGGGCTCTGCTGACACCAGGGACTCTACTGACACTGGCTCGACTGGCTCTTCCGGTTCAGTGCACTCTGCTGGTACCGAGGGCTCCACCGGCTGATCAAACTGGTGAGGCTCCTTCGGCTTCGTGTGCTTTGGTTCTGTTGGCTCTGCTAGCTCCTCTAGCTCCTCCGGCTCCTGCTCGCCCAGGCCCTCCTCCTTCTCCTGTAGCACCGTCTCCGTATCGTCATTGAAGCTCGACGAGTCAGACACCGCATGCTCCTCCGCAAACGTCTTGAACGTGGTCTTGGTGTCGGTGTTGCCCGGAGTCTTGTCGCCGTCACCATCAGCATCCCTGAGCTCGCTGAGAAGCTGCGCCGAGTGCTCCTGCGCCGAGGCCGTGGGCAACTCGCCCAGCACGTCCGACCGCCTGGGCCGCTCTGAGGGCAATGTGGGGCCATCGGACGGCAAAGTCGAGGGTACCGGTTCCCGAGGTTGGTCGCTTCCGGTGTCAAGTGGCACCGGGATACTGTCAGAGTCAGTGCCGTGGCCAACGTCAGGACCTTCTGCGAGGTCGCCCTCGGTTGTTGCCACTTTTGTTGGTCCCAGAGCGACCGGATCTTCCGAATTGACCGGATCTCCCCGCTGCTCCCTAACCACCGGTATCTCCAGAACTTCCGGTTCGGCCGATCCAACCACACTCGAGCTCTTCTCACTGTTTCCTCGATTCAGTCTGGGCCGCTCGGGAACGGCCGGACGCGCCGGCCGCTGTGGTATCACTGGCTCGTCGGGTCCCTCCTCAGACCTTGGATTCTGAGGCACAACCGGTTCGGCCCGCTCCTCCGGCTGCGCTCTTTGCGGTCGCGTAGGCACCATTGGCACCGGCAGAGCCGTCAGCTCCGCCTGGTCCGCCAGCAGCTCAGCCGCCGCAGCGTCACGCCGCAGAGGCCGCTTGGGGATCGAGGGCACCGACATTGTTGCTGTGGGGCCGTCTACGTGGTTTCGCCGTTTTCGTTTTTCGCGCGTATTGCCGCTATTGGGCGCCGGCAGCCTCCCTAGTGTCCAGCCCCTGGCCCTACAATCGCTAGTCACAATCTATTCAATTACGAGTAGTTCAACCTGAAGATGTCGTTGAACACGTAGAACGAGTTGCCATCGGGGTTCAAGTGGAACACCTGCGAGTAGCGCTGCGCGTTCTGCTCCTCGTCAATCAACAACTCCCCGGTAACCATCACCAAGATGTCGCCGTTGGGCGACGCCGGCTGTGCGTCCAAGGTGGAGATTCTGTGGGCCACCTTCTGGAAGGGCAAGGACACGAGCTTCTCGACAATGTCCTTGGCACCCTGCAACTGCGAGGTCTCAAACGTCAACATCGACTGGTCGCGGTAGAGGTTGCCCAACTGGGTGCGGTCCGAATCGAACTGCTGGTAGTAGAAGTTACAGAACTCGGTGGCAACGGTGTTGAAGTCGACTACACGGTTAGTACGGCAAGCCAGGGCTGCAGCGGGCGTCTACGTACCAGACATGGCGGGATAAGTGTGCGATCAATTGGCGTGGTGAAGCAAAATTCGGCCAAGTGGCAAAAAAGTTACACAAAGGCGAGGCAAGTATTGTTGCAGCCAGGGCCTGCTCGCCCGGGTTTCACTGCATCGACGAGTAGTCCTTGAACACCCCCTTCATGTGGGTATTGGTGATCTTGCCCCTCCTGGCCTTCTTCTGCTTCTTTTCCACCTGCTGCGGCTTCTTCTTCAACTCCATCGGGTCTGCCCCCGTCGGCTTCAACCCCTGGTCGAGCAACGCCTGATAGAGACCGTCCGGGTCGGGCAAGCGCACCTGGCTCCACATGGTGCAGAACTCCTCGTCGATCAACCCCATTTCGCCCCCCAAATTGGCCCAGATGCAACGCGGCGCGTTTTCCTTTTTCGTCTTTAGCACCAAAATCTTTTGCAGCGCCTCCAACTCGGCAATGGCGTCGAGGCACCCCAGCCACCCGTCGCGGAGCTCCTTGACGGCGACGCCCTTGAAAGTCGGCTGCGACCGCAAGAAGTTGAGCAAGTCATCCAGAGACCGGATGTTGTGCAATGACACGTACTCGAGAGTGTCGGTCTTGGGGTCGTACCGCACGCGGTCAATCTCCTTCAACAACGGGAGCAAAGTGCCATGGATGTCGAAGTTGAGATACTCCTGGAGCTTGGCTACGGGAACCGGGGCGTCCTGCTGCTTGATGTACTCCACTGCCAAGTGCATCTGGGTCGAGAGGTGCAGACCGGACATTTGATTCGCCAGCGCTCGCTGTCGCTTGAACACCTGCGCCATAGAATCGCCCCCGGATCTCTTACCGGGGGCGCCGTTGGCCGGAACCTCGGCCTTGACCTGCGGCTGGATCGGCCGCCGCGGTACAACCACCGAGGGCCCGCTGCGGATCTTGTTCTTGAAGGCAGACAACTGCGCCGACAAATCAGACATACCCACCAGACCAAGTCAACCAGACTTCCACCCATGCCCTAACCGAAAAACTGTAGTCCGTCGGTACTGCACACAGATACCTCCGCCGCAACAGCTTCCATTAAAGGTCGCGCGCTCCCTCTCTTCCCTTCTTTTTTCTTACCACGCCACCGGAGGTGGCCCCTTGCGTCGACGGCTGCGTTAACATTGTGCAGCAGACACTTGGGGCCCGCTGCTGGCCATAACAACCGACAGCTTTAAAACCATCGCCATACGAGGTCACCGCTGGCTTCTGCCACGCTGGAGATCCATGACATGGTGATGACCTGAAGTCTGCAACATCCGTAGCGGCCACGGCGCTGTCCCTGCCTACACCAATTCTCTGATCGCTCTTAGCTAAAGTAATTTTCTCCAATGCGGCCGCGCCGCACCTGGCTGCGCCGCGTGTGGTACTCATGCGTGTCCATGAGTTCGTCACGCACAATGCGCGTCGCCAAGCGCGACCCCTGCGGCAGTCCCAAGTCTATGCGCTTCGCCCACAGGAGGTTTTTGTACATCCCCAGGTTGGTGAGGTCAACCACCAATTGCTGCTGGCGGTGGCCGCAGCAGCGGTCCAGCGAAAGCAGCGACGCCAGGAGACTGTCGCCGTCGTTGTCGTCGTCGTCGCTCATGGCGCAGGGCGTGTCCTCCAAAAAGTCCCGCAACAACTCCTGCACCAGCAGCTTGGTGAGCCAAATCATCGACGCAAGGTTGAGGTATTGGAGTGTGTGGCAGATGCGATCCAGATGCACGCGGGCAATAGTGGTGAGGATCTGCCGCTCCAGCACGCGTTCCAAATAATTACTATTGATAGCCTTTAAGTTGAGGTCCAGGAGGTATACCACGCCGTCGCCCTTGGCACCGTACAGCCAGTCGGCCTTGTGCGCCGCAAGCGGCGGTAGCAAGCTGTTGTAGCGCGGCCGAGTGGGCGCATGGAGCAGGTACACCGACAGCGCCAGCGAGCCTGCGGCGGCGCGGCCACCCCCGGAACTCGATGTCCACGCCGCCGCCCGCATCAGCTCCCCACGACGAAGCAGCGCCAGCGAGCTGCCGGGAGCCAGCCCCGCCAGCATCAATCGGTGCACTGTCCCGCTCAAGTCCTTGGGGTAGTTGTGCATAAGGTCATACGTCTGGTATTTGTAGGCCATCTTGTGGTTGATCTCGTAGTCCACCAGAAGCAGAAGGTTGGCAAGGTTGATAATCGCAAGGTTGGGGCAGAGCCGGAGGATGTGAAGGATGTAGCCGATGGGCACATCCTTCAGGCCCAGATAGCTGTACAAGAGCTTGTTCATCGGCGGATGTGCGTGGGGCACGAGTCGCCGCAGCAGCAGCAGTTGCAGCAGCTGCAGCAGCTGCAGCAGCAGCAGTATATGCAGTGCATGCAGCAGCAGCAGGGCGTTTCGGCGGTGACTAGGTGCCGAAGGGGCGCGTTTGCCCTCGGATCCCAACGTCGAGTGCAGACGCTTGCGGAAGTATCGCGAGAGCTTGTGCATCTTGTTGGCGGCGGCGTGGATCGAGGCGCTCGACGCCGAGCGAGGCGCCAGCCGCACCAGGTACGACGACCGCACCGAACGCGCCTGGGGCAGCACTGTCAGCAGCGCCAGGACCGCCAGCAGCTGACTGTGGGTCTTGGTGAGTCCCGGGTGCAACGAATAAATAGGGTTGGACTGGAATTTCCAGTCGCGCCACCCAGCTAACGGGTGCGCCATTGGCGTCAAGAGTGTGACATTAGTTCCGGGGGTCGAATGCACGGTGGCACCGGGGGCAGGGTTGGCACGTGCCACCGGGCCGTCGCCACCTGCAGCGTCAGTAGCGTCAGCGGCAACCGCGAAATTATCGGCATCATTGCCCTCGGTGGGGGCGGCCGCCCGGGCGGCACCATTGTCGAGCTCACCTCCTTCATCCTCCTCAGCAATACCAAAATTGCTGGGCTTTAGGCCAGAGAGGTCGATCTCGCATACGTAGACCCCCTCCTCAGAATTGAGCCGTAGATACGTCACAAACTGGGCGAGTTTGTAGGTGGAGGTAAACGAGAGCAGGCGATAGAAAAAAGGCTTGGTGAGCTGGTAGAACTGGCGGCTCACTAACAAGCAGCACTTGTAGTCGTCGTCGTCAATATACCCCCACACGCGCTCCAAGATCTCCACCGGGAGGTGTCGCAATTGAAGCGGCATCGCGACCGCCAGTAGTGGTCTGTGCAGGGCTGCCGCGAGCAGCAGTTCGTGGCTGCCCATGCGCATCGACAAGATGGAGGTGCGCCGCGAAACGTCGCCAAGCAACGATTTGTACTTCATTTTGATTTTGGACTTGTTCTTCGCGGGCGGTGGCTGCACCGGGGGCAGGTCATGTGGTCCTACCGGAACTAAGGAATGGGTCCGGTAGTCATAGCGGGAATTGGGCGACAATAAGGACCGGTACGGGGGCAAGAACGAGTGGAGATCTAGCGATGCCGTCAGGGTGATCATGCAGGTTCCGCAATACAGTGGCGTGGGCAACCTTTTGAGGACGGTGTAGCAGTCTGACCGAGAAGCGGAGGTTGGAGTGAAAGAGGGGAAAAAAAAAACGGCGGTGCAAACGGTGGCAGAATAGGGGACTTCGGTGGCAGTGGGCGCAAAGGTAGCCGCTTTGGGAAGCGTTTGTTTGCGGCGCGGCGCAGCTGACCACACCACGGTGTCTCGTGCGCGCAGGAAAAGAGTAGATAAGGAGATGCAGGAGTTCTCGACACTTCGGTGTGGGGCTTATCGTAAATTCTTCATTCAAAGTACAAAGTTTTAAGTCTGGTTTTTGAGATCATACGGTGGAACTAACAGGGAGGCTGAGACTGATATTTCAAGATTCGAAGGTGAGCGCCTACTTGCCGGCATGCAGCGCCGATAGTCTGGCGAGCTGGGGCCGATTTGAGATGGCGGCGTAGCCCCCACGCGGGGGAGAGCGTGTAGGTTACAAGAGTTCAAATAGAGGCGTGTGCACAAACGCACCACGACGACGCTCGACCAGGTACAAGCGTGGGCCCGCTGATAGACTACTGGCAACAAACGCCACTAAATCACCCAGCGAGGAAAAAAATAAAGTAAGAAACAACCTCAAAGGCAAAAATCAAGAGAAAATAGAATGAAATAAAGGGTCGCATGGTTAGTGACCACTGTATTCCTGATGGGTCACCGGTGTCCCAACACGTCGCCAGATGCGAACAGGGCTTGGCCGAGCTGGCCATCCAACCACTGGCCCAAACTATGCACGAGCATGATTGCGAGGGTGGCTTTGATGTACTAATCGGCTTTGATTGGGTCGCTTGCTCTGTCTGTACTGAAGATATTTTCTGAGCCTGACTGCGTTTTTCGGGCACCTTGCACACACGAACAGAAGACACATGGACATGCCAACTGCGTCGTATGCGAGTCTCGGGTGAATGCAGTTGAACGGAAATAAATCAGAAACGAATAACAAACAATAGTCACACCTCTTCGATAGGGACATCGAATGGAACAAAACCAATTTGAAGAAACTGTCTTGGTGTAGCATGCAGTTTTTCACACTCCGCAAAGGTGCTACTCCAGTATCCTGCTCGTACTCGATCAGTTGTGGGTGATACAACATGACTCAGTGGGAGGATTGCAGGAAAAAGAAACACTGGCGGGTATTTTTGTCAGCCACTTTGTAGCGGCAAATATTGTGCATGCATGAACCTCTCCCATCCGGATACGCAATGTCCTGCAAAGGTATAATACGGAATGCATTCAGCGCACGTTAATATCACACAAAGAGGGACTGTCTTTCGGTTAGGGTGATATAAAGTTGTAGAGATCCAATTCCCTTAAACCTCCGGACAAACCCATCTCTGCAACCACACGAACCCAAGACCCAGCAGTCTCTCGTCGGAACTAGATCTCGCCTAGATTCGCGCACCTGTTCAGCACAGAACCGCATACCCAACGCTGGTTTTACGCTCATCAAGAAGATTTCGTTTTTGCCAAACGCCTCGCGCTGCGCCCCGACCCCAGGTGCTCCCCACGAATCAACGCTCCGTGCCTCCTTGAGCCCCGCTGCGCAATCGAAGAGTCCACGCGTGTCAGCCAGGAATCTGCACATTCCCCAGCATAGGTCTGCCTTTGCGAATAGCCGCGTTCGCAGCCCAGAAGTGTTTTTGGTGGAATCGCCATCAGGTGGCACTTATCACAACAAATTTTTTTTTTTTGGATTATTTTTTGTGTCTGTTGATAATAACTGCCTGCTGAAGGTCAACACCAGAAGAGCTCCACGTTTCGCTCCATCGTAGTTTGGTTGATGGACTAAGAGTGCGCGCACGAAGCTTCTACAACACTGCAAACCCCACACAGAGAGTCGAAACGAAACCCACGCGAGGCCGCGCAATAAGAGACGCGCGCCCCCCAGATTAACACGAATGTCTCTGGCCAAAATCGTCCCATCGTACTACGGGTACGTGGGGTCGACCAATGACGCGCTCTTGATCATCCAGGCCATCGTCGACAAGCAGTTGGACGCGATCCCGCGGCGGCCGCACGAGCGCGAGCGGCCCGGGCTTATCAAGTCGGGTAACGTGTTTGTGTTTGTAGAGGAGGAGTCTGGCATCAAGCGGTGGACCGACGGTGTGGCTTGGTCGCCGCTGCGCATCTTGGGCCGCTTCTTGGTGTACCGCGAGTTGGACAAGTACTCGTTGAGCGAGAAGGATGACAAGAAGAAGAAGAAGCGCAAGGCCAGCTCCGACCACGACGCGTTGGACCTGAAGCAGATGATGCCTCCCGCGCAGCAGCTCTTGCAGCCTGCCGACGGCTTCGACGACTACAAGGGCGGCGCCGGCGCCAGCGCCTTGGGCGAGGCCCTGGGAGTGTTCAAGGACCAAGGGCTCATCAAGAAGACGTTGCTGCTCTCGTTGAGCGTCAGCACGCAGGAGGGCAAGCTGTTGGTCCTGGCACGCCGATCGAAGCCGCACGACGCTACGGGCGCGACCGGCGCCGCCAAAGGCAAGCGCCATGGCGGCGAGGATAAACACACGGTGCACTTGATCAGCTACTATAACGCCGACGACGTGTTGAACGGACGTCTCCAGCGGCCCCTGGTGACCGACTTGAAGGACTTGCCCATCTCGGGCGAGTTATGGAGCGCCATCAAGGAGCTGTCGCTCGGTGGCAAGATTCCCATCGAGGACGAGGCGTTCTACTTCCTTGACACCAACTACCAGTTGCAGAACATGTCGTCGCTTCTGCAGCAGCAGCACCCACAGCAGCAGCAGCAGGGCCCGCACCACGGCGCGGACACGCCGCATCACCAGGGCACCAACGGTGACCTTGGGCAGCACCCCATGATGCCCGGCATGTATGTGCCGCGGAAGTACTCCTCGAGCCAGCCGATGCACCTTTTGCCGGTACCACAGCAGCCACAGCAGCAGCCGCAGCAGCAGCCGCTTCACCACCAGCACCCGCAGCACCAGCACCAGCACCAACACCAACACCAGCACCAGCACCAGCACCAGCAGCACGCACCGCCCCCACCTCAGCAGCCTCAGCCGCACGAGGACGAGGAGCACCCGCCGGCGATGTTGCCGCTTCCGGCGGCACAGTCGTCGAGCGACCTCAATTTCATCAACCCGTTCACGGGGACTGCGCAGACGCCCTCGGGCTCTATGGCAGGCACCACCGGGACGAGTAACAACTTTGGGTATAGGATGTCCGCGGGCTCGGGCCTTCCCTACTACAACACCAATTACATGAACGCGCCGACGCAGCAGGCGCAGCAGCAGTACCTACACGGGCTGTACATGGATGGCAACATGGGGGCCAACAACGTGGCGGGGTACAACAACTCAGCGGCGTATCCCCCCCAGCCGCCTGCATTTCCGCACTTCCCCCAGCACTATCAGCAGATGTACCAGCAGTCGCAGCCGCCGCCACCACAGCAGCCACAGCAGCCGCACGGCAGCATCTCCAACTCGAGCGAGTACTCCATGGGCGGCACGCTGAACGGGCTGGTGTCGCTGATTGGGTCCACGGTGGTGGACGGGGCGGGCGGCGGGTCGATCTCGAGCGTGCTGGGCGGGCCGCCGTCGTCGCTAGGCGGCAAGAAGGCGCGTACCGGTTACAACAACTGGTTCACCACCGCCAGCGGCGCGAGCCAGATCCCCGGCGCATACGTGGCGCCGCCGCCGGTGGGCCTACCGATGGCGCCCGACGCACACCACCACCCACACCACCTCTCTGGCGCTGACGACCAGAAAAACCAGCCCTACGTGGCCAATCCCAGCTACAGCAACGCCGCCTAGGGTGCTAACTATGATAATTGTACAATACGGAGCTCTGCTCTGTGATCTTAATTTTTTCATTATTTTTGGCCACTTTCATGCTGCGCGTCGAGCTGAAGTGCGTAGGTTATGTTTTCGAGGCTGAAAGGCGGTGCTGAGCTGGCGGCCAAGCTGGCGCTTGCAAGATGCAGAGTTTGAGAGCTGCAGGAGAATGTGCTTGCGAGGGTACGGCCGCTTTGACTTTCCCCCTGCATTGTATGGTGTCAAACCTAAACGAGAACAATCAAAACGTTAAACGCAATCGCGTGCTGGCATGCAATGACATCGTAGGACAAACGCCACTCATGCGCGCATGTCGCGTTCTGGGCTCCCCTCGCATGTTTGCGAGAAAAAAGGTGATATTGGCGAACGGATACAGCAACCGTACCGCCGTGGAGATGACGACACGAAAATATGGGTATGGCGGTGGCGTTGGCGCATCTTGGTGCGCCAACCTCGTAAGTGCTCCTCATCCCCGCTGTATATTAGCCTGTGCGTTTCGTCCCAACGCTAAAATTTAAGCTGCCGGCGTTTGGCGATTTAATCTGGACCCTTGGGCACAAAATCTCGAGGCGGTATTTCAGCAGCCCACCACGAGCGACAAAAAGACGTGCCAATTTGCCCGCGGCACGAGAGGAACGAGTAAATGCGGGCGAATGCAGGAACGGAGCGCTCAGGGCGTGCGGGGCCATAACACTTTTACATCGAAGTGCCACGTGAAGGGCTCACTGCTTCGCTGATGATTTGTGTGATGGAGGGCCGGCGGTCCGCTGCATGCGTACAAAATAAATAATAACTGAGACCATGTCGTAGACCTCAAAGCTTGACGTGCATTGAGGGGTAAAACACAGCAGACCCTGCCATATGCGGAGACACCGCCCGTATGCGATAAAATAGCAACTGAACAATCGAAATTGCAAAGCTTAAGCGCATCGATTTTAGCGCTGTGCGAAAGAGTTTGCAGGGGTTCGTGTCCTGGTGGGAAAGCTTCAATTCTGTTTATCACACAAATAAACAAATACGGGTCGCTTCAAACCATCACAAACTGGCTGGCAAAAGTACAGAGAATGACGTTTTTTTGAGCATGCACCTGCTTTATTAGGATCGAGAAAAAATAAAGCGTCGTTGCTCACCACACCAATCCGCTGGGGAACCAATCCGATCAAGATACGAAGAGCACCAACGTCCGCGTTCTTCGCGACAATGCAAATTGCGCGTCTGCTCACGTCACGTTGGTGAGGCATTTATATGTTCTCTGAGTTTGTGGCCAATGCAGCGCTTCGGCCACCGCACCAAACCAGAATTGGGCACACAAGCCAAACCCTGGCGTTTAGCCCCAGATAAGCACATCGACATCGAAACGCGCAACGGGGGCAAAAGCTAATTTGCTGGTGATTGACTTTGTTGTATCGGGGAAATTTGTATCGGTATGGCGCTGATGCGGCTCAGCTCAAGCTGGCCACCACGCGACAGCGCGGTGGCGCCATCGCATGCACACACATCGACCTGCAGGTTCGGGGGACGTCGGGGTCGGCCCTCCGCCCGCCTTTTGGGGTGACGCCTTAGTGGCGCCCCCCACTCCAGGTGATTGTCGTGATCCAATTTCAACGTCCTTTGGCGGCACCGCAAGCTTTATGGTTTAAGCTTTGGAGGCCCAAACCAGAAGTGCAATTCTCCAAGGGCTTCCATGCTGCAGTGGAGTGTACTTTGTGCAGCAGCTACGCGCGAAAAAAAAAAAAAAGGCCTCAACCGAGAACTGCAAAATCACCACAAAAAACAACCACAAAATACAACCACAAAAAACAACACTCAAACGCAGCTTGCAGCTGCAGGCTTGGTTGTTCTTGAGCCAAACCTGCTGCAGCCTGCGCGCCACTCTGCGCGGCACACACAGCGCCATCTCTCCACTCGTTTGCCTCCTCCTCACTCCTACAGTTTGCAGCCACGTAGTCTGTAGCGTGTAATTACTCTGGTTCCTTGGGGCGCATCTTCCACTCGAGCAATGGAGCCAACTCCTCGATGCGGCCCGACTTGTGCTGAATGAAAGAGTGCTGCAAGAGCTCGTCCGTCAGCGCACGGTAGCGCACGTCGACGCAGAGACAGATGGACAAAAACTTTTTGATCAGGTTCAGGAGCACCTCGGGCTTTTTCAACTTGGGGGTGCCGTTGGTGGCGATGAGGTAGAGCGCCTTTAACGGCTCCTCGTTGAGATAGGGGGGCTCGCCCTCGATCATCTCGATCGTCATGATGCCCAACAGCCACACGTCCACCTTCTCGTCGTACTCCTTCTGCTTCACCACCTCGGGCGCCATCCAGTACGGGGTTCCTACCATGGTGGCGCGCTTGTTGCGCTGGTCGGTCAACTTAGCGCAGAAGCCAAAGTCGGTGATCTTGACGTTACCGCGCGCGTCGAGCAAGACGTTGTCCAGCTTGATGTCGCGGTGGATGATGTGCTTGCGGTGGAGGTGCTGAAGGCCCTTGAGGGTCTCGAAGCAGATGGTGGCGATCTGGCGCTCGCTGAGCTTGAACTCGTTGTTCTCAATCACCTCCGTCAACAGCCCGCCCTCCATGTACTCCATGATGACCCAGAGGTCCAGCGTGCCGCGGAGGTACAGGTCCAAAAAGTTGACAATGTTTTTGTGCTGCAGGTCCTTCATCACGAGGATCTCGTTGATGATGAGCTCCTTGCGCGGCTGCACGTTGAGGTCCATCTGCTTGATCGCCACCTTGCCGCTCGCCAGCTCCGCGAGGTAGACCGCGCCCAGCGCGCCCTGCCCGGCCTTCTCGACGATGCGGAAGAGCGGCGTGGGGTCGCGCGGGTTCACCACTGTCTTGAGCTTGGCGATGACTTGCATCTCGTTGAGCTTCTCGCGCTCGCGCTTAAGCTGCTTGGCGGACTTGGCGGGGGTGGGGGACTTGCCGAGGGGGAGGCCTTCGTCCCCCAGCTGCGCCAGCAGCTGGGGCGGCCCTTGTAGCCCTTGCGACGGCGCTGGCCCTTGGGGCGGCGCGTGGGACCCTTGAGGCGGCGCGTGGGACCCCGGTGGTTGCGCTGGCGCCGGCACCTGCGGCACCGGCCCCGGCTGCAGCTGCGAGTGCGGCGGCGCCGGGCGCGCCGCCGCGCTCTTCAACCCAAACGGCTTGATGTAGCTGGGCCCGCTCGCGGGCGCGCTCGACGGCGGCGTCGGGTACTTCCCCCCGGTGCTCACCTTCAACTCGGGCTGCTGCGGCCGCGTCGGCGGCGGCTGCTGCGGCTTCCCCGACAGCGCCGGCGGCGCGCGCGGCGGCGGCGGCGCCTTGCGCACCGGCACGAGGTCCGGCGCCAGGCTGCTGGTCAAGTGCAGCCGATCGCCCCGCTCCTCCACGCTCAACTGCTCGAGGCCCTCGGCGTCCTTCATCAAGTTGTGTAGCGGCGACACGTTAGACGGCTGCCGCTGGTGCGTCATGTGGTACGGCATCGGCGGCTTGGGCGCCACCCGCAGCGGCTTAAACTGTGCTCCCGGAGGGGCCGACCCCTGGGCCGACCCCAGCGGGGCCAGCGGGGCCAGCGGGGCTTGGTGAGCCTGCGGCGGCCGCGTCCACTCCTGCACCGCCGGCACCGGGGTGGCGGCGCCGTTGATGTCCAGATAGAACTCCAACACCTCGATCACCGCGACCGGGTCCTTCTTCCAGTCCTCGTTGGTGATGCGCAGGTGCTGAAGCAAGTTCTTCCAGGTGTCGGGCAACCCCGTGAAGCTGCCCAGCGCCGGGTCGAAGCCCACGTGCACCTTGTGGGTAAAGTTGATCGGGTGGGAGACGCCGGCGCCGGCGCCGGCGCCGGCGTCGCCGACGCCGATGGGCACGAGCGGGCACCGCGCCGTGAACGCGTCGACCCAGTCGAGGTAGTCGGCGTGGTGCTTCACCAGCACGAGCACCGCCTTGCCGCCGGCCTTGGGCACCACCTCGAGCGTCAGCAGCAGCTTGGAGCTGCCCAGGTTGGGCTTGAGCAGCACCGCCGCCACCTGATTGAGGGGGAAGGAGACGTCGGGCGCGTTGGCGGCGGCGGTCTGGCTGTCCTGCGCGTGGCGCACAAAGAGCGGTTCGGACTTGTAGAAGTTAAGGGTCTTGTCGGTGATCACCATGAAGCGCTTGTTCCAGCGGAAGGATGTGAAGATGCCGTCGTCCTTGACGTGGACCCACCCCAGCTGGCGCTTGGGGGAGGGGCGCGCGGCCGCGGCGGGGCTGTGAGGCGGCGCGTCGTCGTCGAGGCGCGGGATGCCGGTGTGGGCCGCGGTGCCACGGGGTGGCGGGGGCGCCTTGCGGTAGTGCTTGATGTCGGAGGTGTACACGCTGGCCATGCGAGAGGAAGGCGCGGGCGGGGGGACCACGGAGAGACGCGGCTGGGTGGGGGTGATGTGTTGATTGAGTTGACGAGGAAATGCGCGCCTCGCGAAGCGCGCGGAGCGCGCAAAGCGCGCGAGCGCGCGAAGCGAGGCGGCGCGGCGAGGCGCGGCAGTGCGCGTGGCGGCGGCGAGAGCGCGCGGCGGCGAGAGGAGAGCGGGCGAGAGCGGGACGAGGGGCGCGTGGCGGCAAGGGCGCGGCGAGCGGCGCGTGGCGGCGGGCAAGAGCGCGGCAGGCGCGGTGGGCGCTCGAGGCGCGCTCAAGAACGAGGGCGAGAGCGACCCCGCCCGTCGCCGCGCTGCGGCCTGGGTGCCACGCGGCGGGCGCTGGCGCCCTGACCGCGCTCTCGCCGCGTTCTCGCGCTCTGGTCTTGCTCTCTGGCCGTTCTTGCGCTCTGGCCGCTCTCGCGCCCGCCCCGCCCTGTAGGCGTGCGTAGCGCTGTAGACGATCGCGCGCAAAACGCCCCGCCCCACATTGCTCCACCGCATGGGCTTGTTCACACGCTCTAAGCGGGACTCTGCGCTGCCGGCGGCGCTGGTCAAGTCGAAGTCGGCGTCGCCGCCGGCGCCGTCCAAGGGCCTCAAGGCGTTGTTCAAGCGGGAGGCCGCCGCGGCCAGCGCGCCGCCCACCGCGCTCGCGGCGCCCGACGCTCCCCCCAAACGCATCAGCACCATCGTCGAGGACCTCAACGCGGCGCTGGACCTCGACGACCTGGACTTTGACGACCTGGACGA
Source organism: Debaryomycetaceae sp. JAC-2022a (assembly GCA_032598715.1). NCBI lineage: Eukaryota > Fungi > Ascomycota > Pichiomycetes > Serinales > Debaryomycetaceae > Debaryomycetaceae sp. JAC-2022a. Next base: position 198,455 of record CP095438.1, on the reverse strand, counting down.
CCTGGCGTCCTCCGCGTCGTCCTCCTCCTCCGCCTCCGACTCCACCCCCCACACCCACGCCGTCAAGGCGCTCCCCAAGGCGTCGACGCTCTCGTCGCTCATGGCGTACTGCGGGCTCCACCGCCTGGTGCGCGACGCCGCCGACGAGGAGCTGCGCCGCACCTTCTCCCTCCTCGACCCCACCCTCAAGATCTTCACCGTCAGCAGCACCACCAACCGCGCCGACGCGCGCCTCCGCGACCCCGTCATCAACGAGGCGCAGCTCGAGACCCTCAGGCGCCTCACCGCCAAGATCAACGCGGTGTTTGACGCGCCCGACGCGGCGCAGAGCGCCCTCGCCGGCGCCAAAACCTTGCGCCAGCGCTACGGCGCCGTGCGCAGCGTCATCGGCCGCGGCGCCTACGGCTTGATCAAGATCATCGAGCCGGAGGCGCCGGGGGCCACCCTCTACGCAGTCAAGGAGCTCGAGCGCCGCGACCGCGAGCCGCGCCAAAAATTTGTCGAGCGTGTCTTGCTGGAGTTCATCATCTCGTCTACGTTGAACTATAAGCATATCGTCAAGACCGTGGACTTGATGGTGACGCTGGCGGCGCTGGCGGCGCTGGCGGCGCTGGCAGGCGGCGGCAGCGGCAGCGGCGGCAGCGGCGGCGCCCTCAAAATCTGCCAAGTCATGGAGTGCACCCCCGGCGGCAACCTCTTCACCTACATCACCACCGCGGCGGACCGCGCGGCGCGCCCCGTGCGCTTCGTCGCGTTGGCCGAGCTCGACTGCTTCGTCAAGCAGATCGCCAAGGGCCTCTGGTTCATGCACCAGCACGGCGTCGCGCACTGCGACCTCAAATTGGAGAACGTGCTCATCGCGTACGCGCCCGGCGGCGCCGCGCAGCTCAAGCTTTCCGACTTTGGAAAGTCAACGGTGTTCCGGACAAAGTGGGACCGCGCCGACCAGCTCACCGCGGCGGGCCAGCCGGTGGGGCTGGAGCCGTATATTGCTCCGGAGGAGTACGGCGGCGGCCGCAGCGCTGCCTTCCTGCCGGCCAAAAAAGACGTGTGGGCGCTCGGCGTGCTCGTGTTTGTCTTGTTCAACGTCCGGCGGCACTACTACGCCGGCTCAGACGACCCCGCCGCTGTCGCCAGCGACGCCCCCGCCGCTGCCGCCGACGCCGGCGACGACGCCCTCCCGCCAGGGTACCCCTGGCAGCTGACGGAGTCTCTGGCGTCACACTTTAAAGACAAGCGCTTTGGCGAGTACGTCGCCACGCGCATGGAGGCGGACTACGAGTGTCGCACCAAGGAGTGGCTCGTGCGCCGCCAAGGCGCGTACCCTGCCATCGAGCACTTGTTCGAGCCCATGCGCGACGCCGCCGGCGCGCCGCTCGGCCGCGACGAGCGCGACCTCTGCCTCCTCCGCAGAATGTTCATTTACAAGATGCTCGATCCGAACCCGCACTCGCGCTTGACGGTGGAGGAGCTCTTGCGCAGCGACTGGATGCGCGGGGTCGACACGTGTGTATGAATGTATTATAGACCGATGGCTCTGGACCAACAGTCGCTATGGTACAGGAGGGCCCGCGGGGCAGGGGGCGGCGGTGCCGGGGACTATACAGCCGGGCGGTGGCGCTCCGCTGGCGCCTGCGCGGCGGGCGCGACTGCGCGAGCTTGCGGCGTGAGAGCCCGGGTGTCTCCATGGTGCAGCCGGCGCCGCCGAGCTGCCCCGCATCTGCGCTGGCGAGCCCAAACGCAGTCGGCCCCGCGGCAGCCCAGCCAGCGTCTCCCCTCGCGAGCCAAGCCCGACGCAGCCGGCCTCCCTGGCAGGAGCCAGCGGAGCGGCACCGCCGCCCCGCAGGGCCGAAGCGAAGATCGCCGCCACGCGGCGCCCAGGTCAACGATTGCGCCACTTCGCGCGGCTAAAAGTCCTCAAACAACCCCCCGTACGGGTCGTCAACGCCACTGATGCCATAGTCCAAGTCCTTGTCCTCCGGGTAGCGGTCGAACTGCAGCGTGTCGCCAACGCCCAGCGTGATCGGCGGCTCGTACGGCGTCTCGATGTCGCGCAGCAACAAGCGCTCCCAAATCACCTCCTTGAACCACGGGTGATGCTTGACGTCGTCGGAGCCGCCCTGCAAGTTGCCCAAGCGCTTCAGCAAGTCCTTGACGATCAACTTCTGCAACAAGTCCAACACGTCCGGCGGAAGGTAGTCCGGGTAAGTGATGGTGCCGTTCAAGATGTTTTCATACGTCTTCATCGGCGTCGGGTCGTAGAACGGCGTGTACCCCGTCAACATCTCAAAGATGAGAATGCCAAACAGCCACCAGTCCACCAGCTTGTTGTAGGGCTTGGTCGCCACCACCTCGGGCGCGATGTAGTCAGGGGTGCCGCACAAGGTGTAGGTGACGTCGGCCACCTCCTTGGCGAAGCCGAAGTCGGTGAGCTTGATGTGGCCGTTTTTGTCGAGGAGGATGTTCTCGGGCTTGAGGTCGCGGTAGATGATGTCGAGCAGGTGGAGGTACTCGATCGCAAGGAAGACCTCCGCCGCGTAGAACTTGGCCACCGGCGTTGGGAAGCGCTGCAGCTTGCGCAACAACGAAAAGAGCTCGCCGCCCTCTATGTAGTCCATGATCATAAAGAGGTTGCGGCAGTCCTGGAAGGTGCCCCACATGCGGATGATGAAGGGGTGCTGCGCCAACTTGAGCATGCGGCGCTCGTCGTTGGTGTGCTCCACCTGCTTCATGTTGACGACGCGCTCTTTTTTGAGCGTCTTCATCGCGTAGAAGCGCCCGTTGTGGATCAGCCGCACGAGGTGCACGCGGCCGAAGGAGCCGGTGCCGAGGGTGCGGAGGATCTGGAAGTCGTTGAGCAGATACTTGCCGCGGGTGGTGGTTTCGCGGTGGGAGTGGCGCAGCGCAATTTTGGTGAGGCGTGGTTGCTGCAGCTGCGGCAGCGCGGCGGCGCCGGCGGGGGTGCCCGCGCCAGCGGCGCTCGCCGCGGCGGCGCCCCCGTGGCCCCCGGCGCTATCGGTAGCACTGGCGGCGGCCCCGGGGCCGCCGTACCCCTCCACCGCCTCCGCCGCATCAGTGTGCATGTTGTCGTCCTCGCCGCCGGCGGCCCCACCGCCCTCGCCCCCAGCCACGGCCCCAGCGGCCGTGGCTGGGGGCGGCACGTAGATATTCTGCTGCTGCTGCCGCCGCGCCATCTCCTCCAACGACACATCGTTCAACGAGCGCTTGGTGTCGCTCGGCTCCATCGTAGACATGAAAAGAACGCTGGTGGCGGGCCTCCTCGAAATTTGAGAAAACTTTTTGTGGTCGCGAAAAATTCAAATTGGGTTGGGTGCCCGAGGCAGGGGGAGTGGGCGGCGGGCGGGCAGCGGCGGCTAGTCGCCGTGGCGGCGGCAGAGGGTAGCGGGGAGCAGTGGCAGTAGGCGGCGGCAGAGGGCAGCGGGGGGAGTAGCGCCGGGGGGGGGTGGAGGTGCCGCGGCGGCCCAAGGGACGCGGCGAGCGCGCGCCGAGCGCGGCCGGTGGCCCTGGCCCTCGTTGCTTTTTTTTTCCGGCGACAATGTTGCCTGCGGTGGCGGTGCCGCGGTGGCGGTGCCGCGGTAGCGGGGTAGCGGTGTGCTGGCGGCTGTAGAACTATGGAGACTGCGCGGCTGCGCGGCGGCGCCGACTGCCGCCAGATGTCACGTGCACGCAGCAACGGCGCCGCGGCGGCAGTTTTCTCCGAGCAGCGCCGGTGCGCGCGCGGCCGCATGCTGCGCCGCCGCTATAGCAGTACGTTCGTCGCGTCGCCCGGCCGCTACCGCAGTATGTGGGTCGCGTCGCCTGCGGGCGCTCCGCGGTGCTCATATTCTCGCCCCAGCGGCGCCGTTGCGCCTGACGCACGATCTACTGCAACATAACGGTTGCGTCCAAATCGGGCTTTTTTTTTTATCAATTCGCAGCAATTAGCGCACCCAGCACTCGTCAAACTCGTCGTCGGCCTCGATGTCGCCGGCCTCAATTTCGCTGCCGCCGCCGGCGTAGTCATCAGACTCGTAGCCGTAGCCCTCGCCGCCGCGGTTGATATCCGGGCGCGCGTGTGGCGCGCGGGCAGGCGGCGCGCCGTCGCGGCGCGTGAGCTCCACCATCTGGTTCTTGGCGGTGCGCGCCTTTTCTAAGAGGTCGTTGCCCATGACGGTGTCAAAGCGGTGCCCGGGGCTGCGCGCCGTGCCGCTAAGGCGCGCGATCAAATCGTCGAGCGCCGCGAGGAACCCAAACTGCCGCAAAAACGACGCGCGCTGCGTGGCGCTCGTGGGTGGCGCCGGCGCAGCCTCCGCCACGGCCTCCGTCTCGGCCTCCGCCTCGGCCTCGGCCTCGTCGTCGCTCACGTCGCGCTCGCTGGATCGCACAACCAGAATGGTGTCGTACACTTTGAACAGCACACTGTCCAGGCGGCGGCTGCCATAGAGCTCATTCTGCCACGTCAAGTTGACGAGGATCCAGCAGATCAGCACCTGAATGAGGTTGAGGTTGTTGGCCGCCGCGGCAGTGCCGGCGTTCACGGCGGCGCCCGCGGCGGCGCGCGGCGCGAGCCGCAAAAAGCCTAACCAGATGCGCAAGAGACGCTCGCGCTTTTCCAAGTTCTCGGCCGCCTCGAGGTTGGTGTAGCGGTGGTCCTCGATGTAGTTAATCGCCAACATCATCGAGGCGTAGTGCTCGTTGCCACAGAGCGCCCAAATGGTGGCGGGGTCGCCCACATCGTCCAGCGGCGCGCCAAACTCCGCGACCCGCAGCAACGTAGCGGTGATGAAGGCGTACCACCCGCCGAGCTCGGGCCGCAGCTGCCGCCGCCACCGGTTGAACTCGCGCGGGACGCGCGCGCTGAACACCCGCGAGCCCGAGGTCAAATTGCGCACAATGTCGAACGCAAGCACCTTGCGCTCGAGGCAGCCACCTGCCATCTCCGCAAACAAGCGACCAAACCCAAACTCCGCAATCAACCCCAACTTGACGTCGTCGTTTTCGTTGTAGGTGTAGTTTTTCAACACCTGCAACACGTTGAAGCCCACGGGGGAGTCCGAGTAGACCCGCACCAACGTCGGCACAAACGTGGCACTGTTGACGAGAATGTACCGGAAGGAGCTGAAGTCGAGGACGAGGTTGGCTAATATCCCGAGGACCACCGACTGGTTGCGGGCGGTGGCCGCGAGCGTGCCCGCAAGCGCCGCGGGGGCGGCCGCCGCCGCCGCGGCGCGCGTCAACACGCGCTGGCAGCTCTGGGTGCCGCTGAGGATAGCGGGGAAGCTGTGGATGAAGACGTTGGCGCCGCCGGCGGCGCCCTTGGCGGCCGGGTATGCGTTGCACTCCACAAAGAACGTTCGCAAGAGCGCCACGCTGCGCGACAACGCCCGCACGAGGTAGAGAGTGTGGGTGATAGCGGGGTCCCCGAGAAGCGTGGCGAGGTTGCCGAGCGCGCGCGCCAAGCGCGGGAGCTCGGCGCCGCGGCGGAGATGGGCGGCCACCATGTGGGTCTGCCGCAACAAGAAGCAATAGTGGTCCACCACCTCGAAGACGATGTAGGACAAGGTTGGGGCCGCCGCCCCAGGCGCCGTCACGCGCGCGCGGTGCTCCTCCTTGGTGCCCGTGTACACGCTGAGCAACCATATCAAGTCGCCGAGGGTGCCCGTGGCGCGCGCGCGCGCGCGCACCACCGGCGCCAAGTCCGCAATGCAGTCGTCGCGGCGGCACTGGCGCAACGCGCGGAGCGCGGCGTCGTCGCGGTATGCCTGCTCGAGCATCGCCACGAGGCGCACGTCCAAGTTGGCGCGCCGCACGTCGTCGTTGAGCGCCGGGAAGCGCGTGCACAACTGCGCCAAGATGGCGCAGGGGGAGGCTAGCATCGGCGGCACCGCCGCCGCCGGCGCCGCGAGAAGCTCGCAGATGCGCGGGAACAACCGCCGGTAGTGCGCAAAGGGCTCCTCGGCGTTGTTGAGGCAGGCGTAGAGGAGGTTAAGCGCCGCCAAGCTGAGGCGTGCGTCCGGCGACCGCAGGAGGAGAAGGAGGCGCAGGTAGACCGGCGGCGGCACCGCGGCGGCGCCGCCGCCGCCGCCGACGGTGTGGCCGCGCCGCTGCACAAACGTGAATATCTGCGCCACGGCGGTGATGAGCGCGGCAAGCCGCGCGGCGTCGCGCGCGCGCGGCGGCGCCGCGTCGTCGTCGTCGTCGCTGTCGGGCGCGTCGATGGCGCGGCACTCTCCAGCGAGGCGGTGGAGGAGGACCGAGAGGAGCGTGAGCGCAGGTGACGCACCCGCGGGGGCCTCGCGGGCTGCTGGGGCCCGCGGGTCCTCCCTTAGCAACAACGGCACTAGGCGCCACAGTCTGAGCACGACCGCCTCCAGCACGCCACCGAGCGCACTCAACGCGGCGATCCAGCGCCAAAACACAGCGCGTGAGTCGCCGTCAGCGCAGGAGGGCGCTGCCGCCATGCACGCCGCGGTCACGTCCAACACGTCGCCGACAACGTGCTCAAACCGGAGCGCCGCGAGCGTCGCCTGCGCCGCAGGCGGATCCGCAAGCACCGCCTCGGGTGCGGCGTGCGCGGCTGGCGGCCTCAGAAGCACCGCCTCCATGTAGAACCGCAAAAATTGCGCCATGGGCGCCACCGTGGGCGCCCAGCACGCCAAGACGTGCGCCGCCAGCGGCGCCTCTGCGGCCGTCTTCTCGGCAGCCGCCGCGGCGCCCGCCTCCGCCGCGGCCGCCACTGCGGCCTCCTCGCTAAACCGACACACCATTTTGGCCACCACCGCAGCGTCCTCTAGCGCGCGCAAGCGCAGCGCAAACGCCGGCCTGCCCACAGGCGTCGCCGCGAGCGCCGCCAACGCGCGGCTGAACTCGGCCGCCAACTCCGCCACCGCGGCGCCGTCGAGAAAGAGCTTGAGCTTGAGGTCGCGGTTGCCGATCAAGCTGGCCCGGAGCCCGGCCATGCGAGTCATGAGGGGTGCAGTTTGGCGCGACCGCCTTTTGGCGATCGCCGCGCCCCTGGCGATCGCCCCCGCGCGCTCGCGCCGCTACAAGTTGCGCGCGTACCCTGTCTTATATCTTGCCTCTCCAGTGCTTCTGCGCCTTCGCCGCCGGCTCGCCGCGCTTGATGTCCTCGGCGACGCGCTCGTCGGCCGCCACGCGCTTGGGCATGTACTCCAACACCTCGCGCAAGCGCGGCTCGTTGGCGCCCACGGTCACCACGCCATTCTTATCGGCCACCACGTAGTCCCCCGCGCCCACTCTCACCACCTCGTCCTCCCCAACCCGCACCTCTAGCTCCACATTCACCCCCACCACCTTGCACACCGGCCCCGGCGCCGTCGTGCCGACGCCGTACGACCACACCGGGTACTCCAACGCGCGGTGCTCGTCCAAGTCGCGGATGCGTCCCAACACCACCGACCCGCGCGCGCCGCGGAACTGCGCCCGCGTCGACATCAACCCGCCGTACAACGCGTTGTTGACAGTGACGTAGGGCGCGTGCGCGCGCTGGCACCCAAGGGGCAACCCAATCACAAGCACGCTCCCCGCGGGGACGTCGTCGATGTACAGCACCGCCGGCCGTGGGTCGTCCTTGGGCGCATACAACACGGTGTACGCCGGCCCGGCCGCCGCCCCTGCTGACCGGCACTCCAAGTTGGGGATAAACCCGCCGCTCTTCAGCCCAAACTGCACGAGCGCGTCGGCAAGGTCGCACGGGCCGTACCGTGCGAGCACACTCACAATCTCCGAAGGCTCCATGGGGCTCTAGAGGGCCACCCGCAACCCCACAAGTCAGCAGATATGGTCACGTGAGTCGCGCACAATGCGTCGGGCCGAGGCGGCGGCCCGAGTGACTCCGATGCGGCTACGCGGCGATGATCTAGAACATATACTATTACACCGATACATGGGCCACGGGTGCCGGGGCGGCGGCAGTGACGCCGCGCGGCGGGCGACGCCGAGGGGAAGGAAGCGCCGAGAGCCAGAAAGAGGTGCCGAGTGCCAGAAAGAGGTGCCGAAGAGGCACTTTCTTGCGGTCGGCGCGGGCGAGGCTCGCGATCGGCGCGCAGAGCGCCGGCATCTCAGGTCCCCTTGTGGGGCGGACCGCCCACTAGAGAGGCAGCGAACCCCGCCCGCCCTCGCCCGCCGGGCGGCTGGTCTCACCCTGCGGTGCCGCGCCCAGCGGCTGCGGGGCGGCTTGTCTCGCGCCTCGCTCTTCAGCTATCCCTGAAAAGTCCCCCCCGCATAACACAAATTCCTCCTCGTAAAATGCACCTTGAACACCGGGGTCTTCTTGGTGAAGTACGCCGTCATGTGGTCGCTCGTGGCCAAGATCTCCTTGCGGCTCTTCTCCGGCTGCTTCGCGCGCTTGGCGTCGTCGCCCGCCGGCGGCGCCTCCTCGTACGCAAACGGCTCGGGCTCCGGCGCCGCCTCGGTGGTGTTGCGCTTGACGTCCCACACGCGCACGGTGTTGTCGGCGCCGCCGCTGCACAACACCTCGCCGTCGCGCAGAAACGCCAACAGGTAGATCAGGCTGCGGCCGTGCCCGCGCATCGTCTTGAGCTTGCGCCCCAGTCCAATGTCCCACACGTTGATGACGCTGTCCTCGCCGGCGCTGGCGAGCCAGCGCCCGTCGGGCAGCACCGCCATGCAGTTGACCGGCCCCGTGTGGCCCCACAAGATGCGCACGCAGCTGCCGGTCTGCACGTCCCACATGCGGCACGTCTTGTCCAGCAGGCCCGTGAACACGTAGCTCGAGTTTGGGTGGAACTCGACGCAGTCAACGTCGTTGATGTGCCCGGCAAAGATGCGGAGCGGGTAGATGTGGTCCGTCGCCCACAACCGCGCAGTCTGGTCGTGCAGCGCCGTGGCAAAGTAGTGCCCCAACGGCAGGAACTTGACGTCCCACACGGGCTGGTTGTGCCCGCGGTACAGCACAAGCAGCGTGTACAGATCGAGCAGCCACAACCGCACCGTCTTGTCCTCCGACCCCGACAAAAGGTAGCGGTTGTCGGGCAGGAAGCTCACGCCGTACACCGGCCCGCTGTGCCCCACGAGCCTGCGTGCGGTGTCGTGGTTGGCGGAGTCGCGCTTGAACACCAGCCGGAGCGGCTTGCCGTCAAGCAGCCAGAGCTTGACAAACAGGTCCTGGAAGCCCCCCGCCACGAGGTTCAGGTCCTCGTTGAACGCGAGGCTCGTGAGGTCGTTGTTGGTGTTGTGGAAGGTGTACATGCACACCAGCGGCGCCGCCGCGCTCAACACGTTGCCGCCGCCGGCGTCGGGGCGCGGCGCCAAGCGGATCTTGCTGCGCAGGTCCTCCACCGCGAGCATCATGCGCCGCAAGTCGGCGGCGTCTTTGGGGGGGAGGGGGAGCAGGTCGCGCTGGGGCAGGTCGGGCTCGGCCGCGGTCATGCGAGAGAACTCCTCGACTAAGGTGGTGCCGCCGCTGCCGCTGCCGCCGCTGGCAGCACCGGCGGCGGCGCGGCGCTCGTCCTTCACCCTCAACTCCAGCTCCAACTCCCTTTGCGTCTCCCCGTCTAGCGGATACCGCCCCAACCTCACCTCGCTCTCATTGAACGCCTCCAACGCGTTGGTGTTGCTGGCGGTGAACCCCGGGATGCCCTCCTCCGGATTGGCCTCCCCCTCGAGGTCCTGGCGGTCGGGCTTCGTCGTCAGCACCACCGCGTTGAGGTACTGGTTGATGATGCGGATGAGCACCAGCCCGCCCACGGTCTCGTTCTCGTGCAAGAAGAACAACAAGAGGTTGAGGGTGGTCTTGCTGACGACAACCGTATAGCGGTGGGTGCGGTACGCCTGCGCCAACGCGTCCTCGCCAAGATGCTCCGCGAGCAGCAACGCGCTGAGGTGGCGCACCTCCAGCGCGTGGAGCACCTCGTGGTCCCCCCTGAAGCGGTCCAAGAACACCTTCAGCTCCGCCACGAACCCGCGCGCAATCAACTCGAGGAAGCAGTGCACAAAGATGGGGTACATCACCCGCGTCAACTCGGGCTTGTACAAGTCGAGCAGCGCGTCGACCCACAGCCTGAGCATCAGGTACGCGCGGTGGTAGAGCTCGGGGCTGCTCTCGCGCTTGCGCTTCTCCTCGAGCGCCCGCACCTCGCGCAACTCCTTCTCCTTCTGGAGGCGCACCTCGCGGTCGCGCGTGTCGCGCAACTCGCGCTCGATGCGCTGCTGGCGCTCGCGCAACTCGCGCACCTCGCGCTCGCTGCGCGACGCCTTGTCGCGCAACTCCTTCTCGCGGCGGCTCAACTCCCCGGCGGGCGGGTACGCCGCGGTCGCCGGCGTCACCAGCGGCGCCGCCGGCGTCGGGGTGTTCAGGCTCTCGAGCCGGAGCATCGACTCGGTGCGGTGGTAGCCTTTTTTGTTGAGGTACTCGAGCACGATGCGGTTGAGGTCGGCTTGGGAGTACTGGGGGGCGGCGCGGCCGCCCGCCGCACCGCCGCCAGGCGCGCCGCCGCCGGGCGCGCCACCGCTAGCCGCGCCGCCGCCGAGGCCGCCGAGGCCGCCTGGCACGCCGCCCACGCCGCCAGGCGACCCGGACCCGTTCTGCGCCACCTGGCCGCTGCCGCCGCTGCCGCTAGCGCTGTTCGCTCCCGCGCTGCCGCCGCTCGCACCTGCGCCGCCTCCGCCGCCCTGTCGCGACACGCCGCCAGGGCTGCCGGCCTTCGCCGCCTGCGCGCCCTGCTGATCGTTGGGTGCGCTCATGTGTGTGGTGGAAGCCAACAACGCGGCGGAAATTCGTTGGCGCTCTGGGTATATGCAGGAGGTGCAGAGATTGAGGGGAGGGTGGGGGGAGAGGGATACGGGGTCGAATGGAGGTATGTGCAAGGGGCGGCGGGGCGGCGGGGCGGCGGCGGAGGGCCCCGGGTTGTAGTCACCCTTCGAGTCGCCGCCCGCGGGGCGCAAGCCGCTCCGCTGGCCCCAGCCGGGGAGGCCGACTGCGTCGAGCCTGGCTCGCTGCGCGAGGCGCGTTGTCGCGCAGGCGGCGGCGGCGGAGGGCCCCGGATTGTAGTCACCCTTCGAGTCGCCGCCCGCGGGGCGCAAGCCGCTCTGCTGGCCCCCGCTGGCCCCTGCCGGGGCAGCGCGGCCTACCGCGGCGGCTCATCCATCCCCAAGCGGCCGCGCATCTGCTGCAAGCGCTTCGGATCGACCTCGAGCATCTGGCCGTTCTCGTCGATTTTGGGCGCGGGCGGCGCCGGCGGCTGCAGCGCCGACGGCGCCGCCGTCTGCACCAAAACTTCGCCGTCGCGCGGCTTCTCCTGCACCGCCTCCATGGTGGTGGCGAGCCGCAAGCGCCGCCCCAACTCGGGCAAGAAGTCCTCCGCGAGGTGATAGTCTTCGACGATGCGCTGGCGCGGCACGCGCGCATCGTGCACGTCGGTCAAGAGGCCGCCGAGGCTGCGCGGGTGGACCATCGTGCGGCGCGCCGCGCCGGCGCCGGCGCGCTCGTCGTCGTTCTCGCGCTCACCCTGCAGATGCAACTCGCGGCGCTTGCGGAGCTGGCGGAGCGCGGTGGCCTCGGGCCCGGCCGCGGCGCCGACGGAGTGCGATTCAATCTGCGCGCCGAGGCGCATCACCGAGTCGGCGAAGGCGCCGCCGGCGCCGTTGGCGCCGTGCGGGTGCGGCGCACCTTCCTGCGGGTCGAACCCGTCCTTCCCCGCGGGCGGCGCGGCGTGGCGCGCCCTGAGTTTCTGGGTGAGCTTGGCGGCGTCAAATGGCTGCTGGTGCTGGGCGTAGCGGTCGCGCAACTCCTGCGGCGGCAACGTGTTGACGTGGCTGCGGGGGAGCGCGGTCGCCTCCTTCAGCACGGTCGACGCGAGCTTTCGGGCCGGCTTCGACGATACAGAGCCCATGGTGACAGAGCGAGCAATGGCACCGATGAAGCGTCCTGCAGGGGGGCCTGTCTGGGGTGGTGGTTGCGCGCGAGCGCCGATCGCCCTTACACCAGTCGCGCATGAGCTAGGCTCGCCGCAGGCTCACGCTCCTACACCGTTCCGTATGAGATTACCGCGGGGTCCACGCCCCGTATGCTGTACAATGCTACTTCTTCTCCTTCTCCTTCCCCTTCTTCCCCTTCTCTTTCTTCTCCTTCTTTTCCTTCTTCTCCTTCTTCTCCTTCTTTTCGCTCTTCTCGCTCATTTCCTTTTTCGCTTTCTTCTCCTCCGCGTGCTTGGCCCGCTTCACACGCGGCTCATCCGCCTGCGCCTCCTCGTAGTCCTCGGCGCCGTAGCCCGTGGGGAAGTGGCGCATTCTCAAGTTGGCCACCTTCTCCACGTCGCGCCGGGGCACCCTGGCGGCGTCGACGTCGATCGTGGGGATCGTCACCGTTTCGCGGATGTTGTAAAAGCGCTGCACCGCATGCAGACTGGGCACAAACGTCTTGCCCTTGGCGTCCGCCTGAAGCACGGCAAACTTGCGGTTCTCAACGTCGGTCGAAAACGCCTCCTCGTTGACCTGAAAGCTCTTTTCGCCAACCGTGAACGTCTTGGGCCCCTGCGCAAGCGTGGTGGCGGTGAACGACACGGGGAGTACCTTCACCTCGTGCAACGGAAAATTTTTGGGCACCTTGAGGAGCCAGATCTCCTTGCCCTCGAGCGAGCCCGCAAACGGCGCCGGCTTGACCTTGCTGAAGTGCTTGGGCGGCTGGAAGGGCACATCCTCCGTGTCGGACCCGGAGTCCGACTCCGCAATGTACTTGTCCGACTTGAAAGACATGCTAGCTGCTGCGGGCGATGAGGCATCGCTCACGAGGCCCTTTTTTCGAAGAGTATATGCAGGATATGTGGTGGGTGTACGGACACAGCAGAGAGTCCCCGTAAACGAGGTGAAGGCGCTGCGGCAGCGCGGTATAAGGCGGATATTTTGACAGCCCAACAGGAGAGATGTGGGGGCGCTACGACCTCCGTGTAATCGACCTGTAGTTGCATTTACTAAAACACGTATAGGGTGTAATTTTGAAAAACGGCGACAAACTATATTTGACCGACAATCGCCATTTGGGCCTGTTTGTTGTTGGCAGTCCCATGGCGCATCGACGTCATGTTTCTCCCCTGATGCAGTTCCCTCATGACTACCAGTCACCGCGTTAAACTCTATAGCCTATTGCAGGGCGCAGCCGTGTTGAAGGTTACGTAATCGCAAAAGTGTGAAGCACCAGCATTCCCACAACGGCGGCGTCTACCAACACGCCAATAGAGTTTGAGTGTCGTCTGTGATCATGCTATTGTTCTTATTGGCCGTGTGCGCGCGGGTGCATCGCCGAAGCTTTAGCTCTCGTATTCATGCAGGCGGCGCAGTGCCAAAGCCCCTCTCTGCAACATAGTTGCGCTTACATAATCGCATATCCACGCCGTGCGTCCTTAGCAAGACGACGCCGCAGTCAAGCGACAGCCCTGTAAAAGTATATAAGCAGCTCTTGACGCGCCAGAAGTAGATGCAAACACAACCGAACAATGTCCGGTTTCATTTCGCCCCAGGCTGGCATTGCCGCCAGTATATTTTTGGCCTTGTACACCTTGTACACCGTTGTGGCCCTCGCCATAGTGTCTCGCATCGGCTTGCGAACGTCCTTCACCTTGATTTTGGTGTTCGGGGTGCTCCGCGTCGGTGGGCAGCTTTGCGGGGTGGCGTTTGCCAAACTCGGGTATAAGCATTGGCAGTGGTTGATCGCGTACCTCGTGCTCACCGCCGAGGGCTACTTCACCTTGGTGCTTGTCAGCTTCCACTTCATTGCGCGAGCCCAACGCGACGTCACCGGCTCCTCGTGGTTGAGGCCAACAGCACAGGAAGTGCGGGCGAGAAACGAGGGTAAGTCCGTTGCGGCAAGAAGACTCGGGTGGTACACGCCGTCGCGGGTGTTCCACTTGGTGTTGATTCCTGCCAACGCCCTCTTGATCGCCGGCGGTTCCATGCTTGCGGGGATTGACCCAGACCAGTACGCGTCGCTGGTGGACAAGATCAATACATCAAAGGCCTTGCGGTGCGTGGGCCAGGCGGGCTTTCTCATCGAGACGTTGGTGGCGTTGTATTTCGCCATATACGTGTTTACGAGGGAAAGAGTCAGAACGTACGTCATATACGCGTTGTTCTGCGCGTTTCCCTTCCTCTTGGTACGCGGGGTCTTCGGGGTGATGTCCATTTTCATCTCCAAGATGAACTACTTTGCGCTCTCCAACTACACCGAGCACGGGTTTTCAACGTATTTCGTGGTGTGCGAGTACGTAATGGCCACTACCATGGAGTTTTGTGCAGCCTGCATCTTGCTTACCATCCATTTAAATGACCATTTCCACCGCCACGCCGAGCGCGCCCAAGTGGACGAGGAGTCAAGTAAAGAGGAGAAATAGACATTTAATGCCATAGTAGTGACGAGAGTTTGATAAGAATAATCTATACTTGACGTCTTACCTGCATGCACAATTTGATTACGCAACGTTTCTTTTTTCTGTGTATTTCTATTATACAGGTCAATATAGTCCGATAGCCTACCTGGCTGAATGATTGACGTGGGTGAATGCTAGCATGAAAATGAATGAATGAGTGTTTCGTAAATGAATGACGTGAGTTGAGCGTTTCAACTAGTTGCGCTGTAAAGCGTATGCGGTAGGTAGCGATGCGAACTGGAGACGGATATATTTCGAGTCGAATCAAGCAGTCAATGCCTTATTGATGATGGCGTTGAAGCGCCTGTAAAAAGTGTTCTTGTTGGTGTCCGGGTTGAAATTTAAAGTGGCATCGATCTGCACCATCAAATTAATGGGGTAGCCGGTTGCGTTTTGTGGGCAGATGAATGACGTGTTGGTCACGTTACCTTGGAAAAATATGCCATACGATTGCTTGTACAGGAGAATGGGACACGCCACAAATTTGTTAGAGCCCTTGTAGGTAAGCAAGGAGCGCGACACCCCAAAGTTCTGCGAGGCGTTGGTGGGCGACTCCGTCGTCACGAGCTGGTTGTGCTTGTTGACGATAACGCTCGTGGTGGACGCCTGGTCGCTCGAGGCGTTGTACAGTGAGTTGGTCTGCACCGCCTTAGGCAAGTTTAAAATGTACCCGTTGTTGGCGCGGATGCGCCCAAAAAACGCCTTATCGTCAGCATCCAACACAAGCTCGGTGCCGTCAAACTTGACCAAGTTGTACTGGAAAACAGACCCGTTGTGGTGCGCAATCAACGAAAACACGGGTGACGTCGGCTGGTAAAACCTCTTGTCCACTGGGGCAGCCACCACCGCAGTGGCAGCCAAAAGGAGAAGCATGAAGTAGTTGTACATGAAGTTCATATTGAGTGGTGCGGATTGCTGGCTTGAGGATCGATTAGGAAGGGCAAGATCAATTTGTCTTATATAGTGTTCACTGCATTTCCTCGATATGCAGCAAATTTAGCTGAAAAGGGGCATTGCTTTTTTTAGGTGAGCCGCACGCTCCTTCGAGGCACCGAAATGACCCGATGCGGCAACCAAATGGAAATGTTTCATCATCGAGCATCGGCAGGGGGTGTTAATGCGAGGCAGCCTCGAATAACGTGATTGCGCGCGCGGCCGCTGATTGGCCCGCGTGCGCTCGGTAAGATCAAATGTAGCAACAGCAGGCTTGTCAGGCGGATCACTCGGGGACCCGCATGAGATTTTACCGGATTACCACCCGGGAGGTTCCATCGCGGTGGTCCAGTGTGAGGCTGCCGTGGCACAGTGTGCGTGGCCGTCCACTTCCGTCCGTCCCGTCTATGCCCTTCTTCTGTCTCGCGGCGTACAGCATGCCTTGTGGGACTGCTCTCTTCGCATCAATCCTCGTTAGGCCATCATTGCTTTGGATTTTCCGGGCGCCGTGAATCCGGCTTGGCGCGCAACGCTACAGACTACCAGTCACTCACATGTTATGCAAACATATACACAAGTACATACAGTGAGCGGCCCGCAAAGACCATGCCTCGCACGCCGCTCAGCGTTCTCTGTCTTTATCTCTCCGCTCGGTTTGCTTACAACTCAACGGCCTTGGGGCAGTTCAAGGCGGCCTTCAAGGAGCCATAGATGGTGAACTGCAACGAGGTCAAGGTACCAACCATAACCAATCTAGTGGGCAAGCCGGCGAACGAGCCAGTGACACCCAACTGCTTAGCCAACTGGAGCAACAAGCCCAAGGTGGACTGGCCAGGGGCCTTCTTGGTCTTGTTGACCTTGGACAACAAGGTGTCGGCGGGCTGGGACACGACGGCGGCAGCGCACCCGGCAATGACACCGGCACCCAAGTTGATGGCGGTACCGGCAGAGCTCAGCAACTCGCTCTTGGGGGTCAGGATGTTGGCGAAGATGGCCTCGGCGGCTCTCTCAAACACCAAAAACTTGGTGATGTTGTAAGGAATCTGCTTGAACAAGATCGGAGTGAAGCCGGCGTAGAACTGGCCGACACCCTCCTCGCGGAGGATTCTCGAGAACCCGCCAACGAGCCCGTTAGCAAAAGTGGGCTGCGACACCAATCTGATTCTAGTGGCCTCCAAGGGGCACAAGGCGATGTCGGCAAAGAACTCAGCGAGCGCGGCAGATCCGATGTAAATCGAGTTCTTGTACTGCTTGGCGGTGTCGAGCCCCATGTAGTCGATAAAGGTCTTCTTGAACAACTCGTAGCCACCAAACTTGAACGCACCCTGCATGGAGTACCCAAGCACGGTGGGGCCCAAGCCAGTCAACAAGGCGCCGGCACCCTCGGAGGAAACAACCTTTTTAAGCGAGCCGATCATACCCTTGTTGTAAACGGTGGGCTCCAACTGGATTCTGGTCTTGACCACGTCGATGGGGGTCATGGCACCGTGGGTGGTACCGCACCCAATGGCACCGGCAAGGGCGAACAGGGCGTAGTCGCCAACGGTGAAGGAGGGGGTCGCTAAGGCTTTGACGTCAGACATTGTGCGGAATAAATAGGAGATCGATTCTGGAGAGCAGAAAGAAGGGAATGAGTATTTGTACGGAAAATTTTTCCCGCCACGGTCGAGGTGCCGCCTTTTTTTCGTTGTCGCTCCCTTGGCTGCCTAATTTCGTGTTTGCATTTTGCTTCTTCTGATTGATCGCGCATCCCTGATCGGGCAGGGTGTGAGGGTGCGCGTGCGTGGAGCGCGCTTGATTACCGGTCAATCACGGGGTGTGGTCCTGTGCAGGCATCTATCGTGGGCGTGATTGGCCAGGGGCCGCCCTCGGGGCTGTGGTGTGCGGGTGTAGCCGGGCCCGACGTGCGGCCGGGCGGCGGCGGCCACCGCCAAGCTGTGCCTGTCGCTGCAACTGGCGGCTGCCGGGCTGGAGGTGTCAGGGGCGAGCTGTCGGTGAGACGGCGCAGGCAAGGGTGGCGGTGCCCAGGGGGCTCGTGGGGGCTCGGTAAATTACGGGCCAAGGTTAATTTTTCGTATTGGCTAATTCCTTTTTCTTTTTTCTCATCGTGGGTCAGTGGTGCAAGGCTAAGACGGTGCTCTTGGCACACGACACCAGCAGGCCCGGGCAAGGAGGACTGGAGAAGGACGCGGTGTGGTGGGGCGTATTGCTTTGCGGACGCGACACGTCGGTGTTGAGTGTGGCTGACCGAAAAAACCTGCGTGCTTTATTTCATTTGCAGCCAAGCCACTTCAACGCAACATATATGTAGGCAAGTTTATTGAGGAGGTAATTGGGGAAGGTTCGGCAGCCCACCCGGGGGCAGCACCGCGGGCGGAGCCGCGGTGTGGTTGGACTGCGCCTTGGCCCGCGTAAACAAAAGTTCGAGCGTCTCCTTGTTGCCAATGGCGATCTGGGCGGCATTTTGCGAGGCAATTTTCTTGTTTGCAGCCGACGCCTTGGCAAGGACAATGTCGTCCACCAAAATCGTAACCATGTGCTCCTTGTTGTTCTTGGAGTACTTATAGATCGGCACCAAGTCGTGCTTGGCAAGGATGCTGTGCAAGTTCTTCTTGGAAAAGTTCTTCATCATGAGTAAGTTGTAGTTGCTGTCAGGGTCGGGTTCGCGCCCGGGCGGTGGCGGCGGCGCTCCGTAGAACGACATCGGGACGGCCACCTTCGCGGCGGGGCTGGCGGCAGCTGCAACTCTCGTGGCCGGCGGCGCCGCCACGGGCAGCGCCGGCGCCGACGTTTCTGCCAGCGGCGGCTCTGCGTGCTCCTTCTTAACGCCCTTCCCCTCTGCCATCAAGATCTCATCCAACTTCAGTTTCTCCTCAAACACCGCCTGTGCCGCCCTCAATTTGGCGTGCTCTATACCCTCGCTACTGACTCCCTCTCCAATCACCTGTCCTTTGTAGCGCACATCCACAACGTGCTCCGCCTCCTCTCCGCCGCTGACGACGTACTCGATCGCGCCCCCCAACAAGTAGTCCAATTCCGCCCGGGCAAGATTTTCCACCGGTTTCAACATGTGATTCTCTTGCATCAACCGGTGGATATCTGCTATTATGGGATCGTATAGCTTGCCGAGCCAAAGCTTGATCTCTTCAAACAGAAGCGCCTCCTCACCGGCGACCACGGCCCCAATGTAGGCCAAGAAGATGTTGCTGAGCAATTGAAGTTTGGTCTCGGTGGACACGCCGCTTGGCGACACCAAGACGCGCGCCTCATCAACCAAGTTGTAGCCAAAGGCAAACTTTGTGAGAATACTGGGGCTCATCAACTTGTACTGCAACAAGTACAAGTCGTCCTCGTGCAGCAGTGGGAACCGCGCGTCTATGATATCCACGAGCGCGTGTTCAAGTGTCCTACGGCCCCGGAGGGCGAGCTTGGCATTGTGGCGGCTGCTGAAGTCGTCGAGCGACGCCAGCTCGATAAAGTCCAGCGGCTGCCGCAACGACTTATCGGTGAGCACCTTGGCCAATACGCGGTCGTCG
This sequence comes from Debaryomycetaceae sp. JAC-2022a, assembly GCA_032598715.1. NCBI lineage: Eukaryota > Fungi > Ascomycota > Pichiomycetes > Serinales > Debaryomycetaceae > Debaryomycetaceae sp. JAC-2022a. The sequence continues at coordinate 179,584 of CP095438.1, read as the reverse complement.
AGCGGCGGCAACGACGGTGGGTAGCGTGCGCCAACGGGCGCCGCTGCGCCTGGCTTAGCGTTGATTAGTTGAAACACCTCCTTGCCGACCGATGGCGGCGGCACGTAGTCCCGAAGGTACCCCACCCATTTGTCGCTGTTGGGCAGTCTGAAATTGACCTTGTTGAGCAACGCCAAGAAGGGAAGCTGCTGCGAGTCGTAGAGCTCCTTGAGGCGCACCCCGACGCGCGCCTGTGGCGTCTGCAAGAGCAGCCGCGCGCGCTCCACAACCGACGCACTGGCGTTCAGCTGCTCAAGCCCCGTTACAAGCAACTCGTAGTCAACTGCCGACGGCGCCTTGGCCACGATTGTGTTAAGCGCCGACTGCAACTGCGACACACTGCCCTTGAGCGTGTGAAGGTCATCACACCAGGTGAGCATGTCCTTGTTGGAAAGGCCAATCAGCATCACGTATACAGGAAGAGATGAGAAATCGCGGACTATGAAAATACAACACACAAATCACTCCGATCTGAGTACTCCCAGCCTTCAATATGCTAGGGCCTCAAGGTAGCCTCGTGGCAAGTCGTCAGAGTCGTAGTCTTCGTTTTCGAGCTCTCGTGAAGGGAGTCCTGGATATACTCGCAGTGTCCGTTCTCGGTTCTACAACGACAACGAGGGCGTCAAACACTTGCCGGCGTGTCTTGTTGCAAGGAGGGCGCTGGTGAGGAGTTTTCAAAACATCACCAACGTGTGTGGTGGTGCAGAAAGTTGGTTTGCGCACGCCTCTGAGTCTGCAGGCGCGTGGAGGGCCGCCCCTAATACTACAAGAGTGCCCGCCGAGAGAATGTTCGCGGCCAACGTGCAGGCGTGGCATTTCCGCGCCAGCCTCTGGTGCACTTGCCCGATTGGTGCGAGCGCGCTGTAGATAGCCAAACTCAAATTATGGATTATTGCTCACCGGCCAGTCTGCATCACTGCGGTCGCGATAGATATAGGCCGCCGCAGAGAACCACATCCCAACGGCCCGCCGCGTGCTTGCCGCTAGCGGCAAACCTGCCAGCACCCCGAGTGCTCCCCAAGCACCCGCCATGCAGCGTCTTTATCGCGCTGCGTCGCCCGGCCAGACGGCGCCCTTATCTCTGCGTTTCTTTTTTTCGGACGGCCTTCGCTGTCAACCTGTCATCAAGGTATAAGTGCGTTATCTGCCCCCCCCCCGGCCGCCTGCGCTCCCAAGACGTCTCCCTAGGCCGCCACCCCCCGCGCCCGCACTCCGAGCCTTCCCTACGCAACCACTCCAGCGACTCCGAGCGCCGGCCGGTTTCGCCCGTTTCTTTTTTTTTTCTCAAGGCCGACCGCATCGAGCCGGAAAATTTGTCGCCCGCCCTAGGCCACCACCAGGCACGGCTGACCCAAGGCTGACGACCACGCCAGTCTCCACACCGGCGCTTTAAAACAGCGCAACCGCGCCCGTCTCGGCCCTACAGCCCGTCCCGGCCCCGCAGCCCGCGCCGACACCGCGCAATCACTTTTTGTCTTTTGCAGCCGCGATGCGCTACTCCAGCGACGACTTTGTCCCCGGCACCGTCAACCTCTTTGCCGCGCGCTACGACGGCGAGGGCGGCAGCGGCAGTGAGGGCGGTAGCGGCGCGCTCAAGAAGGGCCCCAGCGGCATCATCTTGCTCCCGCAGCCGCTGGACCTGCCCAACGACCCGCTCAACTGGCTGCGCCCGCGCAAGATGTGGCACTTCTTCGTGGTGTGTTTCATCACCGCGCTCACGGCGGCCACCTCTAACGACGCCGGCGCGGCCCAGGACTCCATGAACGAGGTGTACAGCATCTCCTACGACTCCTTTAACACCGGCGCAGGCATCTTGTTCATCTTCATCGGGTGGCTGTGCATTTTTTTCGCGCCGGCGCTGCTGCTCTACGGCCGCCGCATCACCTATATCGTGTGTCTCTTGGCCGGCACCTTGGGGTGCGTGTGGTTTGGCGTCACCAAGAAGACCTCCGACCTGCTCTTTCTGCAGATCTTTGTCGGGATGCTGGAGGCGTGTGCCGAGGCGCAGGTGCAGCAACTGATCCTGGACATCTTCTTTCAGCACCTGTTGGGCGCTGCCTTGACCGCGTACATCATGGCGACGCTGATCGGCACCTTTTTGGGACCCCTCGTCGCCAACTACATCAGCCAGCGCCAGCTGTTCCGCTGGGTCGGCTACTGGGGCGCCATCATCTGCGGCGGCACCTTGCTTGTGGTACTAGTGGCGTGCGAGGAGACGGTGTTTGACCGCACGAGGTACATCCCGGTGATATCCGCCAGTGACACCGCCAGCGCCGACGCCGAGCCCAAGCTCAAGCGCGACTGCGACAGCGAGTGCGGTCACGTGACCGAGAAGGCGGCGGCGCTGCTGCAGACGCGGGCGGCGCTGTCGCTGCCGCTGCGGCTGCCGCTGCGGCTGCCGCTGCCGCTGCCACTGCGTGGCCACCCGCAGCTCGTGGCGCTCGCCTCCACCAATGCCGCCACCCACAACGCCGAGCAGCGCCACGCGCACGGCGCGCTCGACGCGCCGCGCACCTACCTCCAGCGCGTCGCCATCATCACCCCGCTGTCATACCTCGAGGGCTACGGCGTGCGCCAGTACGTGCGGCGATTCTTCACCTACTTCCGCGTCTTCACCATCCCCGCGGTGTGGTTTCTGGGCATCCTCTGGGGGCTCCAGGACGCCTACATGACTTTCTTCCTCACCACCCAGGACGACTTCTTCACCGCGGCGCCTTGGAACTACAGCGAGAACGGCGTTGCCATCATGAACGTAGCCACCTTGATTGGCGCGGTCGTTGGCTGCCTCGTGCTGGGGATCGGACTGGACTATCACGTGATGTGGCTCGCCAAGCGCAACCACAGCGTCTACGAGCCCGAGATGCGCCTCTGGCTCCTCGCAATCACCTTGGTGGTGCTGCCTGTGGGGCTCATCATGTTCGGCGTGGGCGCCGCGCGCCAGTGGCCGTGGCAGGTGATCTACGTCGGATTGGGCTTCATCGGCTTTGGGTGGGGCTCCATCGGCGACACCGCCATGCTGTACTTGATGGACCTGTACCCAGAGATTGTCATCCAGGGCATGGTCGGCGTCAGCATCATCAACAACACCTTGGCGTGCATCTTCACCTTCACCTGCAGCTACTGGCTCGACGCGCTGGGCACCCAGAACACCTACATTGCGTTGGCGGTGATCGATTTTGCCACCATCGCCTGCGCGGTGCCGATGTACGTCTGGGGCAAGCAGTGCCGCCGCGCCACCAAAAACTTGTACATCAAGTTAGTTGAGTTGACCCAGGGCATGTGATAGTAATACATTTAAGGCTAGTCTAGGTTCATCTCGTCGGCAGGCGCGGACGCGGGCGCGGACTCGGGCTCGGGCTCGGCCCGCTGCTGCATGTACGCGCTGAGCTCGTCGTCGAGGTCGTCCACTGTTTTGGGGGCGCGCGCGCCCAAATCTTTGCGCTCGCTACGCTCGCTGCGCGCATTGCGCTCGCCGCGGGCGGCGAGCGGCGCCTCGCGCGCGCGCTCGCCGCGCTCGCGGCCACGCCGCGCCGGCGCCACGATGCGATCCGCCAACAGCGTCGTCAGCTCGACGCTGATTTTGCGGCCCATGGCCATGCGGCCGTCGTACTTGGCGATCGCCACCGAGTTGTTGCGCGCGTTATTTTCCTCAAAGCAAACGTACGCCACCGTGTCGTTGCGCGGGTCAAACTTGACAAACTCCACCGGCGCCACCGCGTCGTAGAGCTGCGACAAGTCCTGGCCCGTGAGCTCGGGGTGGACGTTCTTGATCCGCAATAACGGCCGCTGTCCGGCGAGTGCCGCGATTTCGCGCGGCACCGCGCGGTTGGGCCCCGCGCTGCGCTGGTCACGCGAGGGGCGGGCCTGCGCGTTAGTGGCTAAATAGATAGGAATAGTAGAGGCTCTAGACGTACCGGCTTGCTGACGCCCTTGGCGCCGTGGCTGCTGACGCCCTTGGCGCCGCGGCTGCGGCCACCGCGCAGCCCGCGTGCTCTCCGCTCCGACTTGTTCTCGCCGATGATCTCGTCCAACGACTTCTCTAGGCTTGGGTTCGACATGGAGGTGAGGGTGGTGGTGGCGGTGGAGGCGTTGTGATGGCGGCGACAAAATGCGGCATGTGCAGGAAGAACTGGGCGCGCCTGCGGGCGAGTGCGCCGTGGACCCCGCCGCGGCTGACGCGCGCGTCGCTCGTTTGCAGCCATTGGCGTCTACCCTTCTAAACGTGCTACGCTCGCGCACGGTTTTGCGCCAATGGCATATATCGCTGCTATTGATTTGGGCTCGCTGCTCGCCAATGGCGGGTCTCGCTGATTGCGGGCATCGCGCATTCGCTAAAGCGCTACACGCTCGCTCGCTCGCTAATTGCATTTACTTTACTCGCTGACGTTCGATAATAACATTCAATTCGATCTTGCTTCGCTAATCACAGTCAGTTCGATCTTGCTTCGCCAATCACATTCATCACTCGCTTGCTCGGGCTACCTCGCTCGCCGCTCTTTTCCTTACTCGCACTTTCTCCCTGGCGATAGTTTCTCTCGCTCGCCGCTCTCTTTCTCGCCGCTCGCTCGCCGCTCTCTTTCTCGCCGCTCGCTCGCCGCTCTCTTTCTCGCCGCTCGCTCGCCGCTCTCTTTCGCGCCGCTCTCTTACGCGCCGCTCTCTTTCTCGTCGCTAGCCGCTCTCGCACTCATTTATTACGTCGCCTTCTTGTTCACCACCCTATACTCGTCCGCCTCCTCGTACCTCACCCCCGTGCTCTTGCCGTCCAGATCCGTCACCTCCACCTTCTTCAAAAAGTCCACGCGCTCCAACTTAGGCCAGTTAACAAACTGGTACCCGTTGCCCCACATATACACAAGACTGCGCACATTGAAAAGCACCGAGAGCCCGATCGCCAACAAGTTGCGCCACCCCGTGATGTCGCCTCGCGGAAACAACAAGATCGCTACCGTCACTAACAACGACGTCCCCATGAGGTACGGGAGCAACTGCACATACGGCGGCCTGCGGTCGACAAAAGGATTGACAACCGCCGCCTCGTACGGCCGGTAGCGGCCCAACACCAAGTCGTACCCGTCCTGGCGCGCGCCGTCGGCAAAATTGTTCTTGTAGTAGCGCGTCGCCGAGTTGACGAAATCGGCCAACGCGCCGCGGCGGGTGCGGCGGCCGGTGCGCGTGTAGTCCGTCTTGAGCGCACCGGTGCCCAGGTAGGCACAGCTGACGGCGTCGGCGTTATCGGCCCATAAATTCTGGAAAATGGGCACCAAGTGTGGCACCACCGCCAGCCACGGCGTCACCGCGTTCTCCAAGAGCAACTGCAGCCGCGTCAACTGGCTCTGCAATACCCACCTCGCCAACGTCAGCTGCACCACGTTGGTGCGGTCGAGACAGTCCATGCAGTTGGTGCGCACCACCTTGGTCTGGAGCGACACCGTCTGCTGTGTGGCAAGGTCGTACTGGAAGTAGTTGTCGCTGGTGTACCCGAGGTCAATGAGGTGCTTCAACAAGAGATCGACGCGCTCCCAATGCATGTTGCGGCACTCATGATGGAAGTCAAAGTAGGTGTAGTGGAGGCGCTCAAACGCGGCGCCGTCGCTACCCTTGAGCGCCGCCACCGCCTGCTCAAACGCATCCTTGATGGGCTTCTCGTAGCCGCGCTGGTTGACCAAGTTGACGCAGTACACCTCGCCGTACTCGTGCAACGCGCGCTCGAAATGGCGGCGCGTGGCGTCGAGCCCGCCTGCGCGCTGCAGAATCACGAGGTTGGGCTTGTACTTGAGGTTGTTTATCTCGGCCCAGAACGTGGGTACGCTGCCGCGGATTTGCACAAACAGGTAGACGGTGCCGTGGCCCAGCGCGCGGTCGTGCGGCGCCGTGGTCAAGAGTTGCTCGGTCTCGTTGAAGTTGGCCACGTGGCCGTCGGCGTCGGCGCCGCGCCGGAAGTAGCGCGTGCCGGCGCGCCACACCGCGCGCCGCGTGAGCAAGGCAAACTCAAATTGGCGGTGGTCGGGCGCCTGGAGCTGCGCCAGCTTGAAGTAGCCGTAGATGACGGGGGTGACGAAGGCGGGGTATGCCTCGAGCTCCTCGAGGAGGTAGCCGTTCCAGCAGAACTCGGGGTCGTAGGCGGCGGCCGCGGCGGCCGCGGGCGCAAGCGGCGCGCCCTGCGCGGCCTTTTCGGCGGCAGCGGCGCCGCCGCCGCCGCCCAACTGCGCCTGCAACCGCCGCGTCAAGTCAAAGGTGCCACCGACACTAAAGTACAATGTGGCCGTCCTCAAGTGGCCCTCCAACAACTCGAGGTAACGCTTCTCCTCGGCGTCGCCAGCCCGCAGCAGGAGCGCCACCACGCGGAACGCGGTCAAGCGCGCGATGGCGTGGCCCAAGATGGACCCGGTGACCACGTGGCGGTCCGCCAACACCACGTAGCGGTTCTGCTTGAGCCGGATTGTGCCCAAGAGACACGAGATCGTCGTCGAGGGGAGCTTGGCGTACACCTCGGGGAGCGCCGCCGCGGTCTCGACCAGGTTGGCAGTGATCAAGAGGGCGGGCGCTGACGCCGCGGCGCGGAACACGTGTGTCCCGTCGCTAGCAACGGAGTAGAGCATGAGAAGAGTGTTGTTGTGGGTCGTTGCAGCAGCAACAGTGTCTTTTCGGGTAATTTAGGTGAGGGTTACACAAAGCGGATTAGAGGTTGTGCGGCGGGTGACGGCCGGAGGCGGCGGCAGAGAGAAGCTAGGCCGGGGAGGGGAGAGGGGGCGCGCTGGGCGCGCCCAGCGCGGCGGGTGCGACGGCGGGCATGACGGGCGCGGCGGGCGCGGCGGGCGCGCCAGACGCTGCGTGGCGGCGGGCACCGAAAGGTTATCTCGGCACGTGGCGGCGAGTGCGATAAGGCACTAGACGGCGGCGTGGCTTCAGGGGTGGACCGCGGTTCACTCAGCCCGTGTGTGCGGCGGCTTTCCGTCTGCCGCCCCCCGCCAGACCGATTGTCATGCTGGCCTGGGTGGCCCTGGGCGGCCCTGGGTGGCCCGGCCGGTCCAGACCTCGCCCCGGGCCCTGGCCCATCCATGCCCACGTGACCCGCTCATTTTCGCGGCCACTCATTTTCGCAGCCCCACGTATCCCTCGCCACCTATGTTCAAGCTCAGCGGAACTCTCTCAGGGCACGACCAGGACGTCAAGGCAGTGGCCGTTGTGGACGCGTCGACGGTGGTGACGTGCCTGCGCGACGCCACCGCCAGGGTGTGGAGGCGCGCGGCGGCGGGCCCCTGGGGCGCGCCCGCGCCCGCCACTGTGTTCCGCGCCGAGGGCTCGCAGTTCCTCAACGCCGTGGCGGCGTTGCCCGGGGGCGTGGTGGCGACCGGCGGCATCGACGGCACGGTACACCTTGTTGAGCTCGACGCAGCGGCCGCGGCGGCGGCGGCGCCGCCGCCGCCGCCGCGGCTTCTCGTGGGCCACACCAAAAACGTGTGCCTGTTGCGCTACGGCGCCGGCGCACTTGTTTCGTCGCTGTGGGACCACACTGCCATCGTGTGGGACCTCGAGCGGTGCGCTGCGCGCTTCACCCTCCGCGGCCACACCGCCGCGGTGTGGGACGCGGTGGTGGTCGACGAGGAGCGCATCGCCACGTGCTCGGCGGACGGCTCGATCGCGTTGTGGCGGCAGGACAAGCTTGTCGGGCGCATGGACCCCAGCGGCCCGCTCGGCGGCCACACCGGCGTTGTGCGCAAGTTGGCGGTGATCTCCGCCACGCGGCTCGCGCTGTGCTCCAACGACGGCCTGGTGCTCGTGTGGGACTTGGAGACGCGCCGTGCAGTGCAGCGCTTCGCCGGCCACGGTGCTGCGGGCGCGCCCGAGTTTGTGTACGACGTGGCGTACCTCGCCGCGCTGAACGAGTTGGTAACCGCGGGCGAAGACCGCCTGGTGCGCGTGTGGCTGTTGGCGCTGGGCGAGTTGGTGCAGGCGGTGGTGTTGCCATCGGTGCTGGTGTGGTGTGTGGCGGCGTTTGGCGGCGGCGACGGCGACGGTGGCGGCGCGGGCGACTTTGTGTGCGGCGGCTCCGACAACGTGGCCCGCGTGTTCACGCGGCTGGCGCGCGTCGACGAGGCCGGCGCGGCGGCGCTTGCGGCCGCGGTCGAGGCGCAAGCGATCCCGGCGCAGAGCGTCAATCTCAACCGCACCGACATCCCCGGGTACGAGGCGCTCGAGCAGAAGCGAGGAGCGCGCGAGGGCGCCACCCTCATGGTGCGGCTGCCACAGGGCGTCGTAGAGGCGCACCAGTGGTCCGCCAACCAGTGGGTCAAGATTGGCGAGGTTGTCGACGGCGCCGCGGGCGCCAAGGCGAGCTACGGCGGCGTCGACTACGACTACGTGTTTGATGTGGATATCGAGGACGGCAAGCCGCCACTCAAGCTCCCGTTCAATCTCCGCGACAACCCGTACGCGGCCGCGGAGAAGTTTTTGGCCGACAACGAGCTCCCCGCGAGCTACCAGGACGAGGTGGTGCAGTTTATCATGCAGAACACCGCGGGGGCCACCTTGGGCGGCGCCGAGGCGCCGTACGAGGACCCGTATGCCGACGCCACGGCCCGCAGGCACGCCGCAGTGGCGCCGGCAGCCGCTCCATCGGCGCCGCCGTCGGGCTTCTTCCCGCAACGCCAGTACGTCCTCTTTACCGAACTCAAGCCGACGGTGCTCTCGCGCGGGCTCGCCAAGTTCAACGCGGACGCGCCGCAGCCGCAGCGGCTCAGCGCGGCCGAATTGGGGCAGGTGGACGCGGCGCTCGCGACCGGCACCATACCGTCGGCGCTTGCGCTCGAGGTGGTGCTTCATATAGTGCCCAAGATCGTTGCGTGGCCCGCGGAGCTCCGGCTCATTGGGTACGACTTGCTTCGCGTGTGCGTGCGCAGCGTCACCGCTGCCGACCTCTTGCAGCTGCTTGACGCTGCGCGCGTCGTGGCCGACGCCGTCGCGAGCGGTGTCGCCACTGTGCGGCAGCGCCCGGAGGATGTGGCGTTGTTCATGATGTTGGCGAAGGTGTTGAGCAACGTGGTGGACACGGTGCTCTTCCAGCAGTTGTACTTTGACGCCGGCGCCGACGGCGCCGCCGTGTACAGCGCGCAGTTTGCGCAGCTCTTGCGGCTGCTTGCGGAGGCGGCGGCGGCGATTGGCGGCGCCGCGTCGCACACTAAGCACTACGCCAACGCCATGTTGGCGTTGGCGACGCTTGTGTACAACTTGTCGGTGTACGAGGCGCGCGCGGGCGACGGCGGCGTGCGCGCCGCCACTGTTGCCGACTTTGCCGACTCCGTGGGCGGCGTGCTCGTGGAGGCCGGCTCGGAGGCGGCGTACCGCATCACGGTAGCGTGGGGCAACCTCTTGACGCGGCACCGGCGCAGCGGCGAGGAGCCTGAGTGGCTCACCACATGCCGCGTGCTCTACGTCGACAGCGCTCCAGAGGAGCGCTTCGTGGCGGTGTTCAAGCAGATGCCGAGGTAAGCCGACGGCGCCGAGGGCGCGCCGAGGGGCGCCGCCGCGGCAGCGGGCAGCCGGAGCGGCTCACCACGTGCCGCGCCGGAGCTGAGCACCGGTCGCCTGGGCCTTTGCGCGCTACAGCGTGTCACTTTCATAGATTGGCTAAAAATACAACTCCGGCACCTTGTGGACGTACTCGACGAGCTTCGCAGCTACCGCGAAGTCGAGGTTATCGGACAACTCGATGGTGGATAAGACGCGCACCGCGGTGGCGTCGGGGCTGACCTTGGCGATGACCTCGTAGTTGTGGTTGACCGCAAGCAGCTCCCCCGGGTTCAACACCACGTCGAGGGGGCCGTTGGCGTCGAGCGTCGCGCTGTGCGACGCGGCGTCGTACAGCTGGCACTTGCCGATGATGCGCACGATCTTGCCCTTGTGCAGAGGCACGAGCTTGGCGTCGACCCTGATGCTGGCGGCGTCCATTGGTGGTGACGCGTTTGGTGGCGAGCGCGGTGAAAGCGAGCGCGCGCGGCACGTGCGCGCGGGCTGACGCGCCGCCCCGCCGCGCGGGGGGCAGCCCTGGCCGCGGCTGCCGGCGGGCGCTCGAGCGGCGTGGTGCTCGTCGACTGCTGGGTCTCGTTGAGGGGCAGTCTGCAGGCGCAAAGCGGCTTGCGGCTGACCTCATCTCTCATTGCTCTCCCCTGTCCCATGTCCCTGGTGCGATCGCGTCGTCTGCAGCCGGGCGCTGCCCCGCGCGATACCCTGCCAGCGCCGCACGAGCCCGCATTCGACGCTCTCGTTGCCGTGTCGCGCCACACGTCGATCGTCCTCGAAAACAAGGGCTCTGTCGCCCGCGACCATGTATGTGCCATCCTTCCAAACCCTGTGCGTACTAACCGCAGCTCGCCAACGAGCGTACCTTCCTCGCGTGGATCCGCACCGCGTGCACTTTCCTCACGCTCGCAATTGGCTTTCTCCAAATTTACGTGGTGCAGGAAATGGCGTACTCGCTGCTGTTCCACAACGAAGTGGACTCCCCTTTGCGCTTCCATCTACAGTACAAGAGCATCCGTCCCTTGTGGCGCCCCATCACCCTCGTCCTGGTCGCAGTGGCGGTCTTAAGCATTGCGTTTGGAGCGTTTCGCTACCTCCAGGTGCAGGCGTTGCTCATGCGCGACTTGTACCCTGCGACGAGGTTGACGATGGTGCTGGTGACGGTGCTGTGCACCGCCATCCTCGTGTTGATCTTGGTGTTTGCAGTCAAGATAACGACATAGTGACACAAAAGCGCGGGGGAAAAAAAAGCAAAGCAAGCGCTCGGCGCCCGGCACCACACATTCTTCAGCATGGCCGACTACGCATCACAGACGGTGGCGCAATTGAAAGAGGTGTTGAAGGGGAAGGGCTTGTCCACCGACGGGAAGAAGGCGGACTTGGTCCAGCGCTTGGTGGACGCCGACGGGATTGAGGAGCCCGCAGGCGACGCCGCGGAGCCCGACGCGGCAGCGGCAGGCGGGGCGGCAGAGTCTGCTCCTGAGGTCTCTGACGCGCCCGACGCCCCCGGCGCCCTCGCGGCCCCCACTGCCCCCGAGGCCTCCGAGCCCGCTTCCGAGACCCCCGACACGGCCAACGGCGCCGGCGCCGTCCCCGCCGAGGCCGGCCCCAAGGTGTTGACCGCCGACGAGCGCAAGCAGTTGGCGGTGGACTGGCTCCAGAAAAAAATCGCTCGCGCGCAGAAGTTTGGCGACGACGACGGCGCGCAGGCAGCGAAACGCGACCTCGCACGCGTCGAGAAGTTTGGCGTTGAGTTGGGCACGGCCCTCGCCAGCGAGATCGGGCTCGGCGACCGCGCCCTCGGCAACGGCGTGCAAAAGCGCAAGACCAAGCGCAGAAACAGACACTAACCGATATGTACGCTATATGTAGGAATACAAGACGGCCCTTCTTTCGGCCACTCTCGTTTTTCTGCGCTTCGAAGCGTTACAGGTCTAAAAATAGCTGGTGACAGCCGTTGCACTGCAGCGGTGGGGCGGGGGCGCGGCCTCAGCGGCGCCGCTGAGGCGCTGTCGCGGCCCCAACATGGCGCCAGTACGGCGCCAATGCGTCCCGCCCACGCCGCGCCCGCATTGGCGTGGGCGTCCTCCTACACTCTTTTTTCTCGTCGAAGGGGCCAATTCCACCTGGATCAGACAATCCGCACCAGGCGACGCTTCCTCCTGCCCTCCCCGTCTGCCTGCCTCTGCTCCCGCGCCTCTGCTCCCGCGCCTCTGCTCCCGTGCCTCTGCTCTCGCTCCTCCGTCACCCGCCTCTGCCTCTACGCTCCGCTCGCTCGCTCCACTCGCCGCAGCGCTCGCTGCGCTCGCCGCTCCGGGCCCGCGCGCGGCCGCGCCCCTTCCCCCGCGTCGGCTACGTATTTCTGCGCCTCTGGTCGTTTTTGTTTTCGTTGTTTATTTTGTTTATCACCATGGGCAGAAGAAAGATCGAGATCGAGCCCTTGACGGACGACCGCAACCGCACGGTGACGTTCGTCAAGCGCAAGGCGGGCTTGTTTAAAAAGGCGCACGAGCTCCTGGTGTTGTGCCAGGTTGACCTCGCGGTGATCATCATCGGCAACCACAACCGCGTGTATGAGTACAGCTCGGTCGACACCAAGGAGCTCATCCAGGCTTACAGCAAGGTGCTGCGCGTCCTGGAGTCGAAGGGCCCCGAGAACTACGGCAACTTCAAGAAGAAGCGCCACGTGCACGGCGCCGCCACCGACGCCTCCGACGACGACGCCTCCGCGGCCGCCGACAGCGACAGCGACACCCCCGAGCCCAAACGCGCCAAGCGCAGCTACGACACCATGGCGCGGCTGTCGCGGCCGCCGCCGCCGCTGCACATCCTGCTTAACAACGTGCCAACGTTCGCGACGACGCAGGCGCTGCCCGCCGCCGCCACCGCCGCGGCGGCAGACCACATGCGCAAAAACTCCGCCACACTGAACCAGCGGCCGGTGCTACGGGTGCAGATTCCCATCGACGCCAAGGCCAACGCCGCCGACAGCGCGCAGACCCTCACCGCGGCCGAGCTGGCGCGCACGGGCGACAAGGAGAACGCCGCCACCGACGAGCCCAAGGCGCGCCTCGCGGTGCCGCCCGCGGGTGCGCGCGCCGACGCCGCCGCCGCCGCCGCGCCAAACATCAACACCCCCAAGTTCTCTAGCTTCGGCACCTTCAAGCTGCCCGACGCGCGTAAGCCCGTGTTGCCCTTTCCGATCACCAGCAAGCTGCTGACGTCGTCACCGTCGAGCGCCACTGCGCCGCCGCTCCCCAACGGCGCGTACGGCCAGGCGCCGACGGTGCAGTACCAGCAGTATCAGCAGCAGCAGCAGCAGCAGCAGCAGCAGCAGCAGTACCAGCAGTACCAGCAGCAGCTCCAGCAGCAGCTCCAGCGGCAGGGCGCACACGTGGTGCCCCCCGGTAACCCGCTCGGCGACCCCGCGGCGTACTACAAGATGCGGCTGTCGTTGCCGCACAACGGCCACGGCGACACACCGACGTCGGGGTTGCCCTCGCGCTACTTGAGCGACATCTTCCCCCTGCCGTCGACGTTCTACGCGCCGCAGGACTGGCCCACCACGGCGGTGGGGCTCACGCCGCTACACAACTCGATGCCGCAGTACTTTGGCGGCATGCCCTCGGCGCGCCCTGGCGGCAGCTGGCCGTTGCCGCAGCCGCAGCCGCAGCCGCAGCCGCCGCAGTTGGTGCAGTCGCTGCAGCCGCTGCAGCCGCAGCCGCCGCCGCAGCCGCCTGCTGAGCCCTACCCCACCGGCTACCACCCGAGTCCGCCATCCAAGAAGCGCACGACCCGCTAATGTACACTAGACTATAGATTGGCAGTAGCATCACGTGGCCACTAGGGCTCGTGCCCGCAGTCCTTTCGCGGCCGCGGGTTTTGGCGCGCGCACGCTCTTTTGCAGCACCGGCGGGGCGGCAGGCGCACTCGCTTGAAAAAATCCATCTGCCCAAGCGCAACGTTTTTCAGACAGAACCACAGGCTAGCCAACATGAAGGTATGTAGGGACCAGCCCGCTGAGGCAATAGACGTGGCGACATGAGCGAGCGCTCTGAGCGCAGAGCGCTGAGCACCGAGCACTGAGCACCGAGCACCGAGCACCGAGCATCGTCGCCAGTTGTCGCGAGGTCGCAGTGGTGGCCTCCGTGACCTGCCTCCACCCCTTTCCCCCCTCTACTAACAATCAGTTGAACATCTCCTACCCAGCTAACGGCACCCAGAAGTCGATCGACATCGAGGACGAGCACAAGTTGCGTGTCTTCTACGAGAAGCGCATGGGCCAGGAGGTCGAGGGCGACTCTGTCGGCGACGAGTTCAAGGGCTACATCTTCAAGATCACCGGTGGCAACGACAAGCAGGGCTTCCCCATGAAGCAAGGTGTGATGCACCCCACCAGAGTCAAGTTGTTGCTTGCCAAGGGCCACCTGTGCTACAGACCCAGAAGAACGGGCGAGCGCAAGAGAAAGTCTGTGCGCGGCTGCATCGTGGCGCAGGACCTTGCCGTGTTGGCGTTGTCGATTGTCAAGCAGGGTGATGCTGACATTGCCGGTTTGACCGACACCACCACCGCCAAGAGATTGGGGCCCAAGAGAGCCAACCACATCAGAAAGTTTTTTGGCTTGACCAAGGAGGACGACGTGCGTCAGTACGTTGTTAGACGCGAGGTGGTCAAGGGCGACAAGACGTACACCAAGGCGCCCAAGATCCAGAGATTGGTGACCCCGCAGACCTTGCAGAGAAAGAGAGCGTTGAAGGCTCAGAAGATCAAGAACTCGCAGTCGCAGAGAGACGCCGCCGCTGAGTACGCGCAGTTGTTGGCCCAGCGCTTGCACGAGCGCAAGGCCGAGAGAGCCGAGATCAAGAAGAGAAGAGCTTCCTCGTTGAAGGCATAGGTAATACACACACTCATTGGTTTGTTATTGGTGCGGGCGCTTGCGCGCCAACCGCTTTATGTTGTCGTAGACCTCGTCGGTCAGCAAGTTTGAGGCATAGGCAAAGTTTTTGCGCATGTAGTTTTCCTGCTGCTGCTGGTAGCGCGGGTCGCGGAGGAGCGCGCGGAGATGGGCGTCAAACTGCAGCTCGGGGATGGGCTGGGAGGTGAGGGGGCAGACGATGGTGGTGGGGGCGCGGCGCTTGAGGCGGGTTTGGCCGGCGGGTTTGATTTTGATGCCGCGGGGGGCGCCTGGGGGGGCACCCGGGGCTGCGGCAGCGCCGCCGGCACTCCCTGAGTCGGCGGCATTCACCTTCAGCGCGCCTAAGGGTGCACCGGAGGCTGCTGACGCAGCCTCGGGCTGCGCGGCGGTCCCCGGCGCCGCCGGCGCCACCTCCATCGCCAACTCCCCCCGCCTCCCCGCCAACGCCCTCGCCTCCACATCGCCCCTCTTGAGCGGCACCGCCAACTCCTTCACCTCGTCCACCGCGTCAAAGTGCACACTGCCCACAACGGCAAAGTCCTGCCAGTCAATCGAGGCGTACGCCATCTGAGCAGCGCGCTGCGCGCGGCGCTCGTCAACGGCTCGCGCGCGGTGGAGCTTGGCGTGGCGTGCCCGCTGGTATGCGCGCGGGAGCACCTCCGCGGCCGCCTCGAGGTCGATGTCGAACGCGAGCACCAACTCGTACTGGCGCACCAACGCCTGGTAGAGCGCGTGCAACGAGTGGCCGCCGCGCAAAAACTCAAATTGCGCCGCGTCGGCCGCCGCGGCCGCGCCGTGGCGCTGGCGCAAGCGCTCCGCGTAGTGCGCGCCGTTGCGCGCGACAAACATCGCCGTCACCTTGATGACGTCGAGGTCGAGGCTCGAGATGGGCGGGAGGGGCGTGACGAAGCGGAGCGGCGGCGGCGCCGGCTCCTCCGCGGCGGCGCTGTCTGCCGCGGCGCTTTCCGCGGCGTCGACCGCGTCTGCAGCTGTGTGCTGCCGCGCCGCCTCCAACTGCTGGCGGTACACCGCGTGCCACGGGCTGGCGCAGTCAAGAAACGCAAACTTGTCCAGCGCGTTGGCGCGGAGGCGCTCCTCGAACGACGCGCCGTTCTTGGCCACGTACGCCACCGTCTTGGCGATCGTCTCGAGCACGGCGGGGGGAGGGTCCATGGGTGGAGGTTTTGGGACGGTGCTCATCGCTGTCAAACCGCGCCCGCGCCAACAATTTGCGCCGCGCCTCCCCCCCCCCCCGCGCCCGCTTGCGCCCGCTAAACTTTCGCTGTGCGCGCCGCCGCCGGCGTGCGCTGCCGGCGGCGCGCGCCTCCGGCGGCGCAGATCAAAATCGCATCGCGCTACCTTTTCCCCCTATGACCCCGCACAACTCCCTTGCGGAGGAGCTCGACCAGATCGGCAGCATCCCCGTGGTGAACCTCGGGCAGTATCTCAACCGGCCCTTCAGCCTCCCCAACCTTCCCACGCTCGACGGCGCCGGGCTCGCGCGCATGCGGGCGTTTTCGGAGGATGTGGCGCAATACGTGCTGCACTATGTGCTGCAGTACGCCTCCGACGCGGCGCTGGTGACGTCGATCAAGACGGCGGTGTTGACACGCATCCAGATGAACACGGTGCTCCACGACTTGAAACGCGGGGTGTCGCTTGGCGCCGCGCTCGATCGCCTCGCGCCGCTCACGGCGCTCATCCACGAGGCGGTGGTGCTCCCGACGGACGACTACGACGATGGCGAGCTGTGCTTGGTGCCGGAGATGATCGCGCCAGGGCCGAGGCCGTGTGGTGGTGCCGCCGCCGCCGCCGGCGTCCCGGCCGACCTGAGCGCCCAACACAGCGACGACGAGTTAAGCGCGGCAGAGGTGGCGCGGTTGACCGAGGTGGCCGACTACGGCGAGGAGGTGTTGCGTGCCAAGATCCACGCCATCCAGCAAACGGCGTTGAGCCAGCGCCTGAAGGATAAGTTGGTGACGCGCTTGATGATGGGGGGGTACTATGCGGGGCAGGCGGCCAAGGCGGCCGCGGAGGCTACGAGCGCGGAGGCTACTAGTGCGGCAGCCACAGAGGCGCCAGCCGTGGCTGCCGTGGAGGCTCCGAGCGCGGAGGCTGGCGACTCCGCGGCGGCCGACACCGTCGTGCTATCCCCAGCCGACCTCACCCCCTCCTACCACCACGGCGACACCCTCGGCTGTCGCCACTACCAGCGCAACTGCAAACTCGAGTGCCCCACGTGCCTCGGGTGGTTTGCGTGCCGCTTCTGCCACGACGAGGCGGCGGCAGCGGCGCCGGCGCCGCACAAGCTCGTGCGCTCCCACGTGCGCCACATCCTCTGCATGGCGTGCGGCACCCCGCAGGCGCCCGGCCGCGACTGCATCGCGTGTGGCACCGAGATGGCGCACTACTTTTGCCGCAAGTGCGTGCTATACGATAACGACGCCACCAAGGACATCTACCACTGCGACCGGTGCGGCATCTGCCGCTTGGGATTGGGGCTCGGGCGCGACTACTTCCACTGCGACGTGTGCAACATCTGCCTCCTGATCGACTTGAAGGAGCGCCACCGGTGCGTCGCCAACACGACACACTGCAACTGCCCCGTGTGCCACGAATTCCTCTTCACGCTGGTGAGCAAGGTGGTGTTTATGCGGTGCGGGCACCTGATTCACCACCGGTGCTACCACGAGCTCGTCAAGCACAGCTACCGGTGTCCGCTCTGCAAGCGCACTGTGCTCGATGCCGAGCGGCAGTTCCGGGTGTTGGAGCAGGAGATCTTGCAGCTGCCGCTCCCGCCGCCCTACTGCCACTGGAGCTGCACTGTGAGCTGTAACGACTGCAAGGGTAAGAGCAACGTGGCGTATCACGTGTTGGGGTTGCGGTGCGCGTACTGCAAGAGCTTCAATACTAATCAGATCAAGGTGATCAAGCCGGAGGAGGCAGGTGCGGCAGAGGTGGCGGGCGCGGCGGCGCAGGCAGATTTGCGGCGCGCTGAGCACCAGATGCGGCTCATTGCGACGAGCTTGGGGGAGAATTTCCGTATTGATGAGCAGAGCGCGGGGCTGCCCGAGGACGGGTTTGACAGCGAGGAGGGGGAGCTGGGGGAGGAGAGCATGTTTGGGTTGCGGAGGAGGAGGAGGAGTGAGGGGGAGGGTGAGGGGGGTATTGGGTATGTAGCGTCGGTTTTGCAGGGGTTGATGAGTGGGCGCGAGAGCGAGAGCGAGAGCGAGAGCGAGAGCGCAGCGCGCGAGCGCGAGCGCAGCGAGCGTGAGCAGTGAGCCAAAGGTGAGCCAAAGGTGAGAGCTGCGGTGAGAGCGGAGTGTGCTGGCGCGAAAAGCGGGCTCTGGCTCGAAGCAGATGAGCGAGAGCGCGCGGACGCAGCGGCTAGATCGCCAGCAGTAGCGCTCAGCAGGCGCTAGCGGCTACTCGCCGGCATTGCACTATGAGCCAGCCGTGGCCCGCGACACTCTCCCAGTACATAAGCTCCACCTCCCACCCAATCGAGCACGGCGTGCTTTCTAATACAGATACCCGTATATGCATCTACACGCGTGACGTTGATTTGCACCCAACACCAAATTGTGGGGAGCAACCCGCGCGCCAGCGCCCAGCGCGCGCCGCTAGGCGCGCGCCCAGTGCCCGGTGCCCCGCTAGTGCCATTGCCAGAGCTTACGGCGGCACCCACCGGCAACGGCCCCAACGGCTGCCCAACAGCGGCGCGCAGGCGTGCCGTCGCGCGCCGCTGTCGCCGCATGCGTAGATTGCTCCCAACATATGCACGTGCGTATTGGCCCCGCGCTGGGCAGTCGATGCGCGCGGCGCTCTGCGCAGGCCCACGCGGGCCACTTTTTGGGCCGGCGGCCGTGGTCACTTTGCACCGTATGAACTCGCTCAAGGTCTTGGTGAGCTCGTGGGAGTCGATCTACCCGCCGCGACCCAAGGGGCGAGAGGCGGGCAAGGAGGCGGGCAGGGAGGTGGGGCCGGAGCCGGGGCTGCATGGGGAGCCGGAGAAGGAGCCGGAGAGAGAGCCGGAGAGGGAGCCGGAGAGGAAGCCAAAGAAGGAGTCGGCACCACAGCCTCTGGCGACGGCCGTCCCGTGGCTCTTCCTCCCCGCCTACCTCCTTCTCAAGCCGCTCGCGTTGGCGTACTTCCTCGTGAGCTTCCCCGTGGTGTATATAATGGGGCTGGGGGCCGCGCCGGCGGCGCCGGCGGCGGGCTTGGAGGCCGCTGCGGTCGCCGACGAGGCCACCGACGCTGCCATCGAGGCCACCGACGCTGGCGACGCCGGCGCCGACGCCGACGGCTCCGCCGCCGCCTCCGCCAAAATCGCCCTCCTCAAGCACGACCGCCTCGTCGCCAACACTATCAAGTCCCCCCTGAGCCTGTCGCGCTACCTCATCCCCCCGCCGCTCCGGCTCTTCCCGCTCCTGCGGCACCCACAGCGCCGCCGCCGCCGCAAGACGCTCGTGCTCGACTTGGACGAGACCCTCATCCACCTGCTCCTGCGCGGGCTGCCGCGGCTGTTCAGCCTGAGCGGCGCCGCCAACATGATCGAGATCAAGCTCAACAACATCGCCAGCCTATACTACGTCTACAAGCGGCCGTACTGCGACTACTTCCTAAAGGAGGCGTCCAAGTGGTTTGAGCTCCAGATCTTCACCGCCAGCGTCAAGGAGTACGCCGACCCGATCATCAACTGGTTGGAGAGCGAGGTGCCGCGCCCGGAGGCTGCCGCGCCGCCGGCGCCGGCGCCGGCGCCGCCCGCCGCCGCCTCGCTCTTCTCCCGCCGCTACTACCGCACCGACTGCACCTACCGCCCCGGCGTCGGCTACATCAAGGACCTCTCCAAGTTCTTTCCGCGTGAGGACGACCTCAAAAACGTCGTCATCTTGGACAACCTGCCCGTGAGCTACGCCCTCCACGAGGACAACGCGGTGATGATCGAGGGGTGGATCAACGACCAGACCGACCGCGACTTGCTCAACTTGTTGCCGATGTTGCACAGCTTGAGCTTGTGCATCGACGTACGGTACGTGTTGGGGTTGCGCGGCGGCGAAAAGGTGTTTGAGAGGTGACGACTAATGAGATACGACTAGACGAAGGGGCTGTGGCCTTGTAGGTGCGCTATGTCCTCGTGGGGTTTCTTGTCTACTTCGTATCCTGCATATATTTAGGTGAGAAGGGCTTGACACGAGCCCTTCAACGCCATGCTGCTTACTCCCTTGGTGCGCGACGACGCGCCTGCGCTCGCGCAGTTGGCGCGCACGCTCCGCGACGAAAGCGTGCGAGCGTCGGCGGAGGCGGCGGCGATCGTGCCCGCAGTGCGCCGCGTGGGCGCGCAGGCGATGGCGCGGGGCGACGAACGCGTCACGCTCGAGGCGTTGCGGGTGCTTGTCAACCTCGCCGCCGACAGCGACCGCAACCGCGACTGCATTGTAGACGAGGCCGGCGGCGGCGCCGAGTTCTGGCTGCACTTGCTAGAGGCGGTGCGCGACGCACACGGCGCCGTCTTTACTCGCACCCTTGTGTTGCTCACACAGTTTGCCCGCAACACCCGCCAGCAGTCGTACTACGCCACATTCTTGGGCGTACACGGGTTCTTCGAACCCCTCGTGGCGCGGCTACAACCCGGCGAGGACGCCGAGCTGATTGTAGAGCTTTTGGTGTGCATGGCCCACACCGATGCCGTGTCGGCGCTGCTGGCGGTGGCCGCCGCGGTGCGCGCTTTGGCTCTTGCGGTGGACGCAGAGTTGGTAGCGGACTTGGTTGTGGTGGCGCTGCTGAGGCCGCCGCAGTGGATCCCCGAGCTTGGGGCTTTGCAGACGGCGTTACTCGCGGCGTTGGAGCTGACTGACGCCTCCAGCAGCGTGTACGGGTGTCGCCAGATGTTCGCTGCCAGTGGCCACATCAGCGCCATGCCTGACTGCAACAATTGGCAGTTCGCAGCGCGGTGCCGCGCGTTGGTGGCTGGCGGCAACGGCAGCTGGGCCGTGGCGGCGCTGGCGGTGATTTTGGGCAATTGCATCGACAGCAGCGAACTGCGAGACGCGTTGCTTGCGCTGTGGCATGACCAGTGGGTGGCACAATTCTGTCGGTCGCTTGCCGGTTTCGGCGACGTGGTGCAGTTCCAAGCACTTCACTTGTTGGTCAACGTGATGACGCCGGCGGTGGCGGCCGCGGTCACCGTGGGTGCCAATTTGGATGCCATTTGCCGCGCATGCAAGGTGGTGTTGGACAACCGCGACTACTATGCCGAGATTGCCCAGATTGCCGTCAAATTCGCCACAAGATTGTTGCGAGCACTTAGCGCCAGCCCCACCGAGCTCTTGGAGGGTTTGTACCAGTTTTGGGAGTTGTTCAAAGACGAAGAGGTGTTGTTGCTAGTGCTACAGGGCATCGTCAAAGATGGCCGGCTACCCGCGGGCGATGGCGACAAAGTTGCGGTGTTGGCTGCAAATATGGTGCAGCCAGTGGGCAAAGTTTCCATCACCGTGTTGCTAGAAAAACTCAAAACCATAGCCATGGTGCTACAGTGTGAAAATGTCACTGAAGTGATTGACGCCAACGCGGCGTTGATGCTGCTGTACGCCGAGTTTTTGCAGGGGCTCTCGCACTCACTTACAGAAGATGCACCGCCAGAGATTTTGTTGAACAACGCCAAGTTTGTCGCTGCAGTCACTAAGCAGCGCTTCCCGGCACACACAGTCACCACAACGTGCGACGAGATTTTGCGGTTCCCGAATCACCAGTAGGGTGTGGCCAAGACCCCGCGGTTATTCGCGGCAACACGCGCACTAAGCGCGGAGAGCGCGCGCCGCACGCCGCGCATCTGGGCTGCGGCGTCTGCACACCGGACGGGGCTTCACGGGAGCTCCACTGCCGCTGCGGTGATGCATCCTGGACTCAACATAGGCGCTCTATAAAGTGGTTTTGAATTCTGCCTTTGCGGCAGTATTAGCCCAAGACGTTTACGCACACACAATAAAAATTCAATCAATTTTTTGCAGCCATGACCATCGGTTCCATCTACAAAGACCTCCCGGAGGCTGAACATGACCCCATTGTCGAAATAATGATGGAGCTCGCACGGGACCCCACGTCCACCAAGATAGACCTCAGCATCGGTGTCTACAAGTCGGAGTCGGGTGGTCTGTACACGTTCCCTTCTGTAGCAGAGGGCAAGCAGTGGCTCAACACCCATGACCCGGGCCACAACTACACCAACATGGCCGGCATTCCCGAGTTCACCGCGGGTGCCCAAAGGGTCGTTTTTGGCGACTCTATTGCGCTGCAACGCAAAATCGCCTCTTTGCAAACCATTTCGGGCACTGGCGCCTGCCACATGGCGCTGTTGTTGATGCAAAATTGTCACTTAAACAACTACTACATCGGCACGCCCTTTTGGTCCAACTACCAGCCCATGTTGGAGCATGTCGGCGCCACCGTCAACACATACCGCCACTATGACCCGCAAACGCGCCAGGTGGATTTTGCAGCCACGTTGCAGGCGTTGCGTGCGGCACCCGCCAACTCGATATTCCTCTTCCAGGCGTGCTGCCACAACCCAACCGGCGCCGATTTCTCCAAACCACAGTGGACTGAAATTGCACTTATCATGAAGCAGCGCCGCTTGTTCCCCTTTTTCGACATTGCTTACCAAGGTTTCTCCCTGGGTGACCTTGACGAGGATGCGTGGGCGATCAGATACTTTTATCGCCAGGGAATGGACTTGGTGGCATGCCAGTCCTTCTCCAAAAATATGGGGTTGTACAGCGAGCGTGTGGGCTGCTTGCACGTGGTAGTTCAGGAGGATGACTACTACTTGTCGCGAGTCCAGGGGATGCTTGTGACGTTGTTCCGCGTTGAGTGCTCGTTTGCGCCGGCGTTTGGCGCTCGCGTGGCGGCTGCCCTCATGAATATGCCCGAATTGCAGAAGTTGTGGCATGATGACGTAGCTAGACTTACCAAGAGGTTGCACGGCTTGAGGCAAGCGGTGCTCGATCACTTGACGGAGTTAGGTACCCCGGGTAAGTGGGACCACGTCACCACGCAAAACGGGCTCTTTTGGTTCTGCGGGTTGACTCCAGAACAGGTGCACAGCATGACCGCAGACGAGCACATCTACATGACGTTGTCGGGGAGAGTCAATGTGGCCGGGTTGAACAGCGGCAACATCGACCAGTTCTGCCGGTCGCTCGACAAGGTTGTCAGGCGCACCAAGTAGGCCACCTACACTCGCTAAACTCATCGTTCTATTTAGTCGTAACTAATCCGACTCTGCCTGGCCGGTCTATGTATGAATGGAGGTTTCCCTCCGATGCAATGGGTGGCACCTCCTGCCTATGTTCTCTGGTGGATTTTCTTCAAATGCGCCTTCAAGTTATCCTTTCTGTTGAACCTTTTCCCGCAATTCTCCACGTCGCACTGGAAGGGCTTCTCCTTGGAGTGGCTCTTCATGTGGCGCTTGACATGCTCCGGTCTTTGAAATCTCGAGTCGCAGAGCGGACACGGATGCTTCTTCTTGGGGTCTATGGGGGTCTCTGTCTTGGCTTCGTGGTGCTTCGCATCCTCTGTCGCCTGGGGCAGCACCTTGGAAGTGCTGAAGGTTGCCATGGGCGGCAACAAGGTCGCGGCCAGCGAAACCGAGCTGAACGAGGCGGGTGACGGAGCCACTTGCGCCGCGTGCGGAGCGGTGCCGTTGCCGGCGGCTGCACCGTCGGCCGCGTTGCTTTCAGCCCGGTAGGCTCCGCTGGACTCCAAGTATGGCGAAGCGTCTCCGTAAAGGGCGTCACCATTGTACAATGGCTGGGGCTTCTGTTTCAGCAAGCTGTAGCCCGCGGAGGGAGAGCGGTATGCCGGCGTCGACTGCGCTCTTTGCAGTGGCAAGCTTTGGCCCTCGTGGCCACCAAACTTGAACACAAGGTCCAGCTCGTTGTAAAACAACGCATTGTCAAAGACGTCGCCCCCCGCAAGCTCCTTCATCTCGCTCGGGGTGGTCAATGCGGCGGCGGCGGCTCCGCTGGAGTCTGCCACCTTTTGCCGCAAGAGAAGCTGCTGCTTGGCCTTTCTGATCTCCTTCATCGCGTCGTCGTCCTGGTCCTCTATCTTGATGCTGTCCAACGTCTCGTTGCGCTGCAACGCCAAGGGCGTGACGTAGCCGTCAGCCAAGTTGTAGGCGTCGTAGGCGGGCTGCGCGCCCTGTGTGGCGTGCCAGAAGTTGGCTGCAGCGTTGCCGGGGCTCAAGAAGCTCTGCTGGGCGGGCAAGTGGACAAAGCTGCCGTTGGGGGTGGCCAACGGCGTGTCCTCCAAGTTCTCCAAGTCGCCCAGCAACTCGTCCAACCGGGGACTGCCGAACGACGACGGGGTGTAGAACGGGTTGGCGCCGCCGTGCGACGCGTGGTGGGTGTTGTAGTTAGTGTGCGCCCCAAGGTTGACTCCGCTGCCGCTGGCGAACGGCGAGTTGACCGCGTCCAACAGCACGCGCGACCGCGACCGCGAGTGGCCGCGCGCCGAGTGCGGCGTCTTGCTCACCTTGGCGGCGGCGGCGGCGCTGACGGGGGCGGCCGGGGCCGCCGCGGCCGGCGAGAACGGCGCTGACCACCCGCGCATCGGCGTGTTGATCGAGTTGGCGGAGCTCACAGAGTACGACTTTTTGCGGGTGCGGCGCGGCGTCACCTGGTTGTACATCATCGTCGCCGGCGAGTCCTCCGCGAGCAGGTGGTTCGACACCGACGATGAGAGCTGCGGCATCGAGTCGAGCGACGACATCGTGTTGACCGACGACAGGTGCCGCACCACCTTCGGCTTGAGCTGCGACAGCGACATCTGCCGCTGGAGAGTATGCGGCTGCATCTGGAGCTGGCTCGATAGCTGCTGGTACTGTTGTGACACCTGCTGCTGAAGCTGCAGCGGCGGCTGCGGCTGCGACGGCGGCGGCATGCGCTGCGGCACCGAGATCAGCAACTCGTGGATGCTAAAGTCCTGCGACGGCTGTTTGGAGTGGCTGGCGCGGGCGGGGGCCTGGGTGGGGAGGTACAGCGCCGGGTAGCCCAGACCCACAAACGACAAGTTGCGCAGGTGGCTGAAGGCGCTCAGCGCCGGCGGGCTGTGGTCGGGCGACTTGGTCGGCTGGCGCTCGGACGGCAGGAAGCCCACGCCGAGCCCGGGCCCGTCGTAAAGCGACTGCTGGAGGCTGCGCTGCATGCTCGTGTCGAGTTCCATCTGCAGTAGCGCCGGCGAGCTGAGCAAGAATTTCTCCATTGCGAGTGTGAGCGGCCCCAGGGAGGCGGACGCGCGGAGCGAGAGAGGGGGCGCGGGGCGGGGACTCTAGAACGTCCGTGGAGGAGAGGCTGTGTGCGGGTGGGAAGTGTCGCGCGCTCCTTTACAATGTGCCCAGGAAGAAGTCTGCTTTTCAAGAACCTTGGTGAGTCTCCTCGTCACTTGCGCTTCTTTTCACTTCGGTGTGTCCTCTGAGGCGTAGTAAAGCCGAAGAAAAAATGAGACCAAAAAAAATAAAATAAAAAAAAAATGGTACGCGTTGCCAACGAAGTACCAGTGACACTTGGAGAGTGGCAAAAATAATTGTATACACAGGCGGTGGGGTTGGGCGCAGAGGCATGCGGCGCGAAAGGTGAGTGGCCGGGAGAGAACGTGTTTTGGTCGCAAGCCCTATAGAATGGCTCAATCCGAGGTGAGCCCCAGCAACGCGCGGGAGTGTTAGGGTTTTGCGGCTTCGCCGACGCGCGGCAGCTCGTCGCGACATTGCAGCCAGCTTAGCTTGGGCTTAAAGAAAAAACCGCGCGAGAAGCAGGCTCGCACTGTAACGAGCGATGTATCTGGGTTGGCTGGTTCTCGTTGGCTGAAGCGGGACATGCGAGAGATGTGCTGCAGTTTCGGGTACGTATTTTACTGGAGAATTATTTTCAGTATCTTTTTTTGTTTTGTGCATGCATAAATGTATGAAAAGTGAAAAATCGCAGTATGAAAGGTGAGGTACTTACTGTGATGGAGGGGTATGTAGCCTACTTCTTAACTTCGGCGCAAGCTGAAGCAAGCACATGCGAGCGAGCTTAAAGCGGTGAAGAAAAACACATCACACATCGAGGCCCACACGAGCATGGTCGGCAAATCCCTGCATTGTCGGCTCGTGTTGCTGGGGCGGAGTGCCTTTGTTCATGCGTTTGGGCTGTGGGTGTACGACCAAGACGGACTGATGGACATATAGGTGCATATATAGGACTGTGCGGAACACGCTGATTCTGCGATGGAACAATCTTGTATATAGGGGATACTATTTTAAGCGGCAGGCAGGTGCGTCAAACTGCAGATAGCTGAAACTCACGCGCCAAGCGCTCATTGCCTGCCATTGGCATGAAGATGCAGATACACGCTTGGGTAGATGTTATCGCGCGCACAAGACAGGCGAGGAACTCATAAGCGAGCGGTCGCACACACCCTAAAGTGTGGTCCGTAGTCCTAGTTCACCCCTTGTGTAATCCCCTTCTTCGAAACCACGTTACCGGTACCTGCATTAACGCACACGAATCAGGTTTCCAGTATAACCTCGCGGAGTTTAGTGAGGTACATCCGCCCTCTACAGCGCAATTGCCATATATAGCTGGTAATTTGTCACCACTGTCGCAAGATGTGGCCTGTTATTAAGGTTTCGGGGCAGCCTAAAGTCGGCCGTGAGCGCGTCATCACGTGGAAAAAATATTCTTCCGTGCGTTTTGCTTGCTAGGGCAACGGGCTCCGCTCAACCTTACCAACGAAACACGACGAAGTCCTGGCATCTACGACATGTGCGCAAAACCGCAATTTGTAACAGCCTAGACTACTTTACACACTGAGAGCTCTCTGCACTGCTTTTGAATCTTATCAGTGCCTATTTTTATGATTTCAAATACGACGCAGAAGGGTAAACGTTGTAGTTCAGGTCTTCACCTAGCTCAACTATAAATCTATGGGTTCTGCTTGACAAAGTCAACACCCTTCTGGATGTTCTTGATCAAGGTCTCCTTGGCCTCCTTGATCAATCCCTCCTCGTAGTCAGACAACTCACCCAAGCCGTGGATCTGTTGAACACCCTCGGGGCCCAAGGTCACCTTAGAGGAGAAGAAGTTGATACCCTCGTCCTTAAACAAGGGGGAGTCGACGAACGTGGGCTCAACAACGTCGGTCTCGCCAGCCAACCCGTTCAAGACGGAGCCAGCAAATCTGGCACCGGCCTGGGCCATCGACAAAGTGGCTGAACCGGCACCGTTCTTGGCCTGGACAACCTCATCACCGCCAAACTGGATTCTGTGAACCAACTTGTCTCTGACCTCAGCGTCAAGGGACTTGTACTTGGTTTGCGACAAGAGAGGAACAATGGTGTTACCGGAGTGGCCACCAACAACGGTGACCTTCTCGTTGACAGGGTTGGTTCCACCAATCTCAGAGACGAATCTGGAGGCTCTGAGAACGTCCAAAGTGGTGACACCAAACAACTTCTTGGGGTTATAGGTACCCTTGGACTTGAACACCTCAGCAACGATGGGGACAGTGGAGTTGACGGGGTTGGAAATGATCAACACAGCGGCGTCGGGGGCATTGTCGGAGACCTGCTTGGCCAAGTCTCTGACAATGGAGGCATTGGTGTTAAACAAGTCGTCTCTGGTCATGCCAGGCTTTCTGGGGACACCGGCGGGAATGACGACAACGTCAGAGCCAGCGAGGGCCTCCTTGATGCCCTCGGGCTCGTAGCCCTTGACGGTGGAGTTGGTGGGGACGTGCGAAACGTCAGCGGCAACACCGGGGGCACCTCTCAAGTCATAGAGAGCCAAGTCAGTCACCTTGTGGTTCAACTTCAACAACAAGGAGAGAGGCTGGCCAATACCACCATTGGCACCCAAGACGGCGACCTTGTAGGCGGAGGCGGCGGAAGAGGAAAAGGATCTTTTGGCAACAGAGAACATTGTAGTGGAGTTCAATTGAGGTGAAAGAAAGAGTTGGGCGACGTTTTTTTCGAGCCGGGGTTAATATTGGCCTCCCCCGGTCTGGCGGCATTTTTTTCGCTCGCGCGCACGGGCACCTGACGCGAAGTGTGGCCCAATACTCGCCTGCCCCTGGCTAAGCCAATCATCGGCTAGTTCGGGTCGTGCGAAATCGGATCGGAAACTCCACAGTCGGGTGCAACCGCGTACGGGATCGGCGGCCTAGGCACGCATGGTCATGAAGATCATGACTGTGGCCTAATTGCCAATACTGCGGTGGTGGTTGGCAGTCGGACCTTGTGATGTAAGCACTACGTGCAAACACTAATCTATATTTGGTCGCTTTCGAAGTCGCAGCCACCAAGGCTACCACCCACCAAGTAAGGAAATTTACTCGGCAAGGTTAATCCGTAGGCGTGAACTATGGCTAGACAGCAGGACATGATATGCTTCAGTGAGTTGTAGTCCCTACAATGCTTAATTATGCCTACACGCCAGTCCTTAGTAGAATGTTGGGCACAAACCCGTATTTCCAAATATGAGACTTTGGATCAAAGCACAATGGTCCTCATGGGCAGTCGCAGAGGTCGTAGTTGCAAGGTATTGTCAAGGTTATCAATTCGAACACACACAATATTCATCATCAAAGTGGGATAATTGAAGACAAATATGACGAAATGTAAGCAACAATGCTCCAATCACATATAGTCCTGCCATAAGAGTCAAGTGTATTCCAATGAATACAATAGCGTACGTCTTTGCCAAAATTAAAACGCCTATGTGGACTGAGGATATTCTGAGTGCAAATTAATCGAAGGTTGTCTTTGGACAGGTTTACGGGTGTACAATAGTAAATAGCTGCATCTAATCACCTCGAGTCGAAAGTTGAATAATGTACATTCGCCAGATAACCACCTATATGCAGTATTATGACAGGTCAAAACACCATTATCTCGTCGATTCAGTTTCAAAAACTCGAAAAACTCGAAAAAACTCGATGAGCTGAAGTTTGGCTCATTCGAAAGAGAATCCTTCGATTACTAGAGAACTCTTTGTTGCTAGGGTTTACGAGTTCTGGATCTAAAGAAATACATGACTAAAGATGGCGCAATTAGTTTGTTTAATGGGTGATCTCGTGGTTGCAAAATTCACTCTGACAACGTAAGAAGCATATAGCCTTGTAGCCTGCAGAAAACTTCACAGACGGACACCAATAACTAGCACGGATCTTGAAAACTGAGCTCGAAATTGTCAATCATACACGAAAAAAGACCAAAACTTTTGACAAAGCTACAGACCGCGCATTTCACGATATAGCAAAAGCAGAAGCATAGTGTAGTTATGTTTTTGAATCTCTACAGATTGAACCTGGTTTCGAAGCAGAGACTTGAAAACTGAAGGTTTTGGTTTTTACAAGTTGCTCCAAATGGCTGCATTTCATGTTCAGCACTTTTCAACTTCTTTTGAGCTATGCAAACGAGCTCTGCTGCGTTCGATAGAGCGCTTGATTTTGACCCGTCTCACCCAGTTTGGAGCCCATCGAAGCATTCGCGCCAGAAGCACATCGATTGAAAGCTTCATTTGGCTCAATCTAATTTACATTGACACTCAATGTTCCATCAGTTCATGAGCTAGCTCAATACCATCAAATGAATGTGATAGAGCCTCTAAATCTCAATCATCTGGCGGGGTTCGAACCTTTCACGGGTGTTGTGAACGGAGATATTCAAGCGCTTACCTCGAATCGAGAGTTGAATACTGCATATTCCCTAAAGACCCCACTATATACAGGAATTTCACAAGAGCATCACGTGATCGGTTCAAGCTGTGATTAATGAGATTCTGTCCATCTGTTGCAGCAAGCATTTCTTATGGTTGTATTGTTTCTGTGTAGGATTCTTTGATTTGCTAGATACAAAAATGTTCGCTAACTTCTGTGTTACTCATCACAACTTGGTGACAACTGGAAATACGGTTTTGCTGTTGACTTGTCTCAATGTCCAGCTTATTTGCTTCCCAAGTCCCCTGAATGTATGATGCCACCACTACTTGTTTTGGCCTTTGGTACATGTTGATATCGAAAAATACTGATTCCACACTCTACCCGTTCAAGTTGTCGAGAGCAAAACCCAAGCTTATGACAAGTTCGGATTGATTGTTTTGATATTAACTCTCAAGAAATTCTTTCAATATTGTGGTACTACACTTCTAGCAAGCACTTCGGAGAAGAACATGAATAACATATCTAGACTTTTGCTCACTACATGATGTTTGTTTTCAAGTATGCCCAAAGGTGATTCAAATCCGAGGTATATAAAGAACTGAGTGTTTGTAAAACTCACTCTTCAAAGTTTCTATAGTTACTTGAATTGGTTGAG
Organism: Debaryomycetaceae sp. JAC-2022a; assembly: GCA_032598715.1. Taxonomy (NCBI): domain Eukaryota; kingdom Fungi; phylum Ascomycota; class Pichiomycetes; order Serinales; family Debaryomycetaceae; species Debaryomycetaceae sp. JAC-2022a. The sequence continues at coordinate 149,755 of CP095438.1, read as the reverse complement.
ATTTTTGTAGGGAAATAAGTCGATTGTTATGTATTTCAGAGGTTTGGTGACCCGTTACATGTTGCTGACGGTTTTGCGTTATCATTCCACGAGGTCTCCTGTTGCAAATTGTTCTAATTCTTGCAATGTAAAGATTAGAATAAGTTGGTGAAATTGTATTCAGGTGACATATGAAAGGCGTGAATTAAATACACTGAAGTCGGATGTAGTCGCTATCGGAAAAGGTGCTCTCATCTCCCACAACCTCACAATATGTCCGTAATGACATCTACCTCATTGATATGGTTAGAGACTTGACGAGGTACTTTTCGTTGACTTAGCGTCAATTCGTGATGGTGCTACTAAAATGGGACATAATGTAAGATGTAACCTCGCCACCATACACGCGATATCTGGAGGCAACAGACAAATATACGCCTTCGGATCATCATGCGCAGAGTATTGCCCTTACCAGTTACATTTCAAAAAGTTACTGAAGTTTCATTGCAATGAAAAGACTAAAGGTGAAAATGAGCGTCAATGTACAAAATTTCAAATAGATAGGAATGGTACTCACATAAGATCACGAAAATATCAAAACCTATACCGGCCCCGTGTATGTGTGAGCTCTGCAGCGAGCTGCGAAATGCAATTAAGAGGCGTTTAGGACAAAGGATCCATTTTGAAGGTGAAGGATGCGTCTAATCTCAAAATCTGTGTCTTGTTCGTATGACCGAAAGCACTAACTAAATGGGATAATTATCATTAGAACAATCACAAAGATATTAAAAGTGACGAAACTCGGGTGACCAAAAAGATAATTTAGCTACAGTTATCGATATGATGTCATTTTCATGTCAGATTTTCTATGAGGTGGTATAATTTGCGAGCTACTTGCCACAATGATAATTTCAGAGTCTGTATCCCCTAGGTTTCGATAAACGTCGTAAACAAAATTTTCTCCCACCCATTTGTATGGCCCCCCCCTACGATCTGGAGTAATTAAAAAAACCTAAAACTGAGATGGTTCAAGATGCAGTATACTGGGCTTTTTAAGAAAGGAACCTAAAGTTGCGCCATGCACAGATCATTACAATGGTATGGTTTAGGCTGCAAAAACTACATTGTGCGCAGAGTGAATGTCCATTAAGTGCTAAAAATTTTGGGTTGGGAATCTGTCAAAAGTCTTTCTCGAAAATCTCGAAAATCAAAAGTCCGTCCTCAAGTTCAAAAGTTGATCAATTCGCCAAAAAGTGAATTGAACAGGTACACTACATCAAAATTGAGCCTCGCACGTCTTTGTGTACTGCCACAGAGCTCTCTGGAGGCCTATTTCAGAAGCTGCAACTTCCCTTTGTCAAGATAAGTTTATCTTCCTCTTTTTCTAGAAAAGAGGAAGATAAACTTATCTTGACAAAGGGAAGTTGCAGCTTCTGAAATAGGCCTCCAGAGAGCTCTGCCCTTTACCTTATTAAAGCCATATTTCGGCTACGAGGACACCACCAGTGTAATCAGCGGGCTCGGGGCTTCCTGTCGGTGGATTGAATGGCTGCAAATTGTCAAGGTTGACGATGCTGTCGGTGGTTCTCAGTTTGTAGTAACATAGTCGACTTGAAACTTTGTATTTGGTTTCCTTGACTTCTTATACTCTGTAGATCCTCGTTGTATGTCTTTCTTGGTCGATTAGCCTCTATTTGAGACCTCTTGGTGCTATTGGGTGTTTTACTATGGTGTCAAGGGGTGTTTTTATTAGTGTACGTTATGATCACAAACAGGAATGCTGTATCATAGTGCCAAGTAAAGCAGTCAGTCAAACATATGGAGAGCTTGTTGGAGGCAGAGCAAGGGGTGCGTTGACTCGGCATGAGTAGGTTCAGGTTTTACGGAGCTGAAGGCCGCATAAGGAACATAGTGCAAGTTACGGAACCACGCTATCAGATATGTTGATTGAGCCCGAGGGCTGTGATGGTGTCACTCTCGGTTGCCCAATAGACGGTTCTCCTACAGAGTGAGAAGCATGATGATAATCTGCAGCAATATTGAATCGACAGAATACTTCGTCCTCGACCCTAACTGGGGTCGCTGATGCCCGCGAGAGTCCTTGGAGCATTGGTTGCGCTCGCGACTTGTTGACGTAGTCACCCATAAGAAAGTGCGACCTAGCAAAGTCCAATCCTGTCACTTAGCTGAAAATTTCACATCAAACACGCTTGATCCTTCAGGTTCTCGAATTTTGGGTTGGTGTCGATATGTCTCAAACACAAAAGTTGGTCCACTCACAACCAACGATGTGAGGGTACGCTTCGTCACCACCTCAGCTTTGACCACATCATGTGGGGCGGAAAATCAAGAAGAGCAGAAGGTTTAGCCATGATGAGGTAAGAAATCACCACTGACCAACTGGGGGGCAGTCACACCTGGGACGCTTCGAACAGGATCTTTAGGTGGTAACAGTATGATGAGCCCAATCTCAATTGGGGACCTTAAATGTGAAATAGCCAAGAATATATATTTAACACTTTTAATTCCACCAAGGACTATTATCATATCTCGAGCACCTCATACGATTTCAGTTCTAGCTTAGCACACCCCCCAAATGATCTAGACAAGGAATTATTCTACTGTGACCTGACGTGTCCCACGGACCAGATCTTCCCAGCACAACACCAACGCCTTGATGTAGCCTCCTGCACAGCTTCTCAAATAAAAATAGCCTTTATGGCCAAGTTGGTAAGGCACCTCACTAGTAATGAGGAGATCGTCAGTTCGAATCTGGCTGAAGGCATTTCTTTTTTTGTTTCTTTAGGATAAGTCACACCGCTTCAACCAGTCCTCTTCTCCCTGCGCCATGTCGATTGCCCCCAAGCACTCGATGGACATCCCCCACGTCACCGCGGTGGAGCTCCCCCTCATCGTCAAGGACGAGGCGCGGGCGATTGCGATGTTGGGAGGAGCCGCCAAGATCGGGAAGGTGATTGGGTTGCAGTACGGCGCCCGCGCGGGCGCGCCGGCCGCCACGGCTGACGCCAAGACTGCCGCCGCAGGCGCCGCCGCGGGCGCGGCCGTGGGCATCGCCGATGGTGCTCGCACCGCCAGGGCGCGGGAGGCGCACGCGGCGGCGCCCGCCGCGCCTGCCGCCTCCACTGAGAACGTGCTCGAGTTGCGCCTCCGCAGCGACCCCTTCCACCACCCCGTGCAGTCGCTGACCAACGCCACCGAGAAGATCCTTCTCAAGGTGTCAATCCCGCGCAACGCGCTTCCAGCCGACTACTATCAAAACCCCCACCGCCACCGCGTGCGCGACCTCGTGCGCGCGGCCGCGGGCGCCGCGGTGCGCCCCGTCGCCATCGTCGACTACACGTTGCTGTTCAAGGCGATGGCGGACTTCCAGGTGAGCACGCGCCACAACGACACGGTGCAGGACTTCCGCCGCCTGGTAGTGGACGGCAGCTACAGCGACTTGATGGGCTACTTCGAGCGCCACGAGGGCTTGCAGCTGATGCTGGACTACCAGGACCCCGCGCAGTACCGCAACACCTCCCACCAGTTGCCGCCGCCGCCGTTGTTTCTGCCAATCCAGTTCCCGTTTGACTACCGCTACCAAAAGAACCCGCTCACCGCCACTATGCGCGACGCCGAGAGCGGGGAGGTGCGGGTGGTGGCCAAGCGCTTGACGCCGCGGCTCCACACCATCATTGTGGACTTCGGCCAGGGCGAGGTGCCGCACCAGCCGGCGCTGCCGCTCCGGGCCAACCTCGCCAAGTTGCGGGCGGCGCCGCCGGCGGTCAACACGATGGAGTTTGCCCTCGAGGCGTGCGTGTCGTGGCTAGAGACCATGTTTGAGCTCAAGCCGATCTGGACGCGCAAGCACTTGGAAGACGTGGTGCCGCGCGATTTGAAGCGCGTCATCAAGCAGGCGCTTCCGTATGTGTCGTTTATCTACAAAAGTGGGCCATGGCGCTTCTGCAACGTCAAGTTTGGAGTCAATCCCAAGACTGACAGGCGCTTTTGGCAGTTTCAGAGTGAGTACTTTCGCATCCCCGGAATGCGGTTTGGCCGCAGAGGCGCCGGCGGACGCGTTGTGCCGCCAACGCTAACACCCCTGGAGATTGGCATCTCCTCAAACCTTTTCTTCGATGGAGTCACCCTCCCCGATACGATAACGTATCAGGTTGGCGACTTGCTTGACGCGGACATCCAGCGGCTCATTGCCAAAGCGCAGTCGACGATGGGGGACCAATTTTTTCGAGACAAACCCGACTTTCAGGATGGCTGGCTCAACAAGCAAACGATGGAATGCATCAGGCGAATCATCCGATACAAATTGTTGCGCCTAGTGCGGGATGAAGCGATCGATCCCGAGCGGATCCAGAAAATTCTCGAGGTGGACTACTCTAAGGGCGATGACGAGGACGAAGACGATGAGGAAGCTGAAGAAATCGTGGACGGAGACTCGGGTGACGACCAGGGCGATGAGGATGACGCCGATGATGGCGAGGACGATGCGGCCGACCTTCAAGATTTCATAGAGGATGCGGTGGACGAGGCGACTTTGGTGCTGAAGCTACAAGCGACAGATGAAGGGCTCGCGAAGGAGTTGTCTGGCTTGGTGGGGTTCATCAAGCAGGACTTGATGAAGTGAGTCGGAGCATATGATCGAGAAATCATGCTACGCAGTGCCACTTTGAAAATGCAGGTTGACGCAGCTTGCAGCCTGACGCGTGCGAGACGTGCGTCGACCCCAATTCACGTTTGTGCGCGCACAATTCTGTTTGCACACCTTGACACATGTAGATTTGAGGCGGCTAAAAGCGCCATCTTCTCTTTAGTGACGTGTCGATGACTTGGGTCTGTTGAACACAACAACATTATTCTAGACAGCACAACTAACCCGAACGTACATACTCCAGTGGACAATACGGCTGAATAAAGGTTGCAGGACTAATATGCTCGTTTCCCGCATGCGGTAAATGGAGCCACTTCGGGTCCCCAGGGTCTATGCAGTCATGATCACAACGCACATTCATGAAGAGTAAGTAAAACACGACTACAATAGGAGAGACGTTGCATAACTAACAATCATACGACTCGAGATGTCAAAATTGGCAAAAGCAAGATACATAAGTCCGCGCGATCTGATAATGTGCCACACTTAAATTCTCAGATGTACCGCACAGGTGCGCCTGGGCACGATCTAAGCCGCATCGACTGCAGGTTTTTTGCGACATATTTTTACGAGAAGCCGTTTGGTAAGTCAGCATCAGAAAGTTTTCATATCGAATGTGAACCTATAAACATTCACTAACTGTTTCTTGACGTCCAGAACGCATTGTCAGTTTCTTGGATAGTGATCACACATGTCATTGCGACTCATTTTCAGGGGTGCCCTTTCGATACCATGACATTGATGGTGTCTAATTTAGAGTGAAGCTTTCAAGTGGCTCTTAGACGACTACTCTTATGCACTTTCAAAGTATTGCAATGTGCAATTGAAAATATTTCATTTACGCTTTGGGACCCAAGCGATTGGTTCAGCCGCGCATGGCCGCCGATACATAGTCAATCCGACTGTTATGTGGGAATATTTTATGCATAGGCGGAGATGCCATCGCAAAGTAATTTGCTCGTTTTCAGGTTTGCAGACGTTTATGTAAGTTGCATGCCGCCCTGACAGAATTTGGACTGCTCGTACTATCTAGCAGGATGTTCAAGCGAGACAAGTCCTTCCGTGGGCTCGACTGCCTCAATGACATGGAAAACCCTTTATACACAGAGTACATGAATGCTCTGCAGGCGGCGGTGTCGTGGGAGTCGCAGGCCCAATACGCCAAGGCAACGGTATATTTTGGCGTGGTGGTGATCTTCATTGCCTTTTTGAAAAATGTTTGGTTTCGCTATGTTGACACTGGATATAAGAAGAAGCCTCAGGGGATGGAGCCCGGTTACTTTGGCTCGCTTGTGGCAATCATAACTGCATTCTGCCGACTGGTTGGCTATAAGCCCGTTGAAGGTCCCTTGCAGAAGTGGTTATCTTTGCCGTCTTCGATGGGCAATTTCTTGTTTGCAGCATGCTCGTCACTTTATCTAGCGTGTTACTGCTTCATTCCGCATTTCTGGTACCGCGAATGCAGAGGATTTGGGTCACCACCATTGGCAGTTCGGGCCGGAGTAATGGCGGCCGCGTTGATGCCCTTTATCTACGTGATGGCTGGCAAGTCCAACGCTATATCCATGTTGACGGGAATTCTGTACGAAAAGTTGAACGTGTTGCATCAATTTGTGGGCGTCGCCTGCTTTGTGCTCGGGGTGGTGCACACCATCCCGTTCATCTGGCAAGATTTGTCTGAGGGCGGTGCGGCGCTCTTGAATGCGAACTTTCAAACTTATTCTTACTACAGTGGGATTCCGCCATTGATACTCCTTGGGATCTTGTGTATCGGCGGCAACCATTGGTTCCGCGCACATGCTTATGAGATATTTCTTCATTTACACTGGGTGTGCGGATGTGGGTTCTTTGGCACCATGGTGTGGCACATTGGCGAGATGTTGGGGATGTGGGACTACATGTGGGGGACTTTGGCGTTTTGGATGGCTCAGTTGATATACCGCGCCTTGGTCAAGACATGTTTCAAGCCTACCGCATTCTTTTTACGCGCTAGGCCTGCTACGATTAGCAAGCTTACGGGGGAAGCTTATGAGATTTGCGTGGCCAACGTGGGTGATAGAAATTGGTCTCCAGGCCAACACTGCTACCTTCGCTTCAAAGGATCGAGAATCTTGGATAATCATCCATTTCTGATTTGTTCGTTGCCGAGTGAGTCGCAGGGCAACGACGCCTGCATGAGGTTTATCGTTCTCCCGCAAAAGGGCCTCACCCGCAAGATGTATAACGAGTTGAACACCGTGACCAATACGAGGGTATATATTGATGGTCCCTACGGTGGTACGGTTAGGGACCCGGCGGCTTTTGACCAAGTGATGCTTTTCAGCACCGGAACCGGGGTGTCTGCCTGTTTGCCGTTCTTGCAGCATCTTGCGCGTGCCATTGCCCAAAAAACGGCTGTGATGACCAAGCAAGTTCATTTCACATGGATTGTGCGCCATAGCGAGGACATTGACTGGATAAAGGATGAACTAGAAGAGACCATCAAATTGGCTGCTGATTGCATCACGATCAACATTTATGTTTGTCATGACAATGCGGAAGATGAAGTTGCAGCCGGCAGTGCATACAAGGAGTCGATTGATCTGGAAAAGAGTGTTGGCGGGTTAGAGAAAAGCGCATGCAAGGGATTGAATGTGTTCAGCTATAAGCCTGACGTGACTGCGATCATGGTCCAGCAGAGCTCGCAATTGATGCGCAAGACCATGATTGTGTCGTCGGGTAGTGCTTCGATGCGCCGCGAAGTGGGTGCAGCAGCAGCCAGCATGCAAAAGGCAGTGCTCAAAGTTGACTCACATGCCCCAGTGGAGGAGGTGTTTCTTCACACCGAGACTTTTGGATGGTGAGCAGCGAGCGATTGGCGGGCAGACTGGGCAGACTCGCGCCAAAACTTAGTACTCACTCGCGCCGCGCCTCGCAGAGGCGCGCCAACTTTAGGCTTTGTCTGCAACTGCACACTGCATGCACCAATCTAACGGTGCTGCAGCTGCAAGCGGTTGCAGCCATCGATAGATTTTTGAGGCGAATAATAAGCACGCTAATGGAGCAGACGAGCAATTTGATCAGGTGAAAAATTTTTCGTTTCTTTTACAGGTAATTTGCTCAGTTCAAATGGTTGCAAAAGGTATATGAAGGCCCATTGTTCCAATGACTGTGGGCCCCATAGCCAATGTTCAAGAGAGACCGCTCGTACCATGGGCTTGACTGTGTCAAGGACATGGAAGACCCCATGTACATGGAGTACATGAACCAGCTGCAGGCCAAGGTGTCGTGGGGGTCCCAAGCACACTACGGCAAGGTGACGGTGTACTTTGGGGTGGTGGTGATATTCATTGCGTTTGTAAAGAACTGGTGGTACCGCTACACCGATTACGCCTACAAGCGGAGTTCAAGCCGCGGGGTCGAGCCCGGGTACCTCGGCGCGTTTGTGGCCACGGTGACGGCATTTTGCCGCAACACCGGGTACCGCCCCGTGACGGGCCCCATCCAGCGGGCATTGTCGCTCCCCTCGACCATGGGCAACTTTTTGCTCGCCGCCGCGCTGACGCTCTACTTAGCGTGCTACTGCTTTATTCCGCATTTTTGGTACCGTGAATGCAGAGGGTTTGGGTCGCCGCCGTTGGCGGTGCGTGCCGGAATCATGTCAACGGCGTTGGTGCCCTTTATCTACGTGTTGGCGGGCAAGTCGAACATAATATCGATGTTGACGGGCATTCTGTACGAGAAGCTCAACACCATGCACCAGTACACCGGCGTGGCGTGCTTTGTGCTTGGCGTCGTGCACACGATCCCCTTTCTCTGGCAGGACATGGCCGAGGGTGGCGCGTCGCGGTTGAACTTCAAGTTCCACGACAACTTCTTTTACTACAGTGGCATCCCGCCGTTGATCCTTGTGGCCATTTGTTGCATTGGCGGCCACCACTGGATCCGCGCGCAAGCCTACGAGTGGTTTTTGCACATTCACTGGGTGTGCGGGTGTGGGTTCTTTGGCACGTTGGTGTGGCACATTTCGGAGATGATGGGGATGTGGGACTACATGTGGGGCGCGTTGGCGTTCTGGATGGCGCAGTTGATCTACCGCGCCTTGGTCAAGACGTGTTTCCGGCCCACGCGGTGGTTTTTGCGCGCACGGCCCGCCACGTTGCGCAAGCTTTCAGGCGAGGCGTACGAGATTGCGGTGACCAACGTCGCTGACAGCGACTGGGCACCCGGACAGCACTGCTACCTCCGGTTTGTGGGGACGCGCATCTTGGACAACCACCCCTTTCTGATTTGCTCGCTCCCCAACCGGCAGGACCGCGGCGACACCACGATGAAATTTATCGTGCTCCCGCAGAAGGGGCTCACGCGCAAGATGTACGACGAGTTGGACAGAGCGGACAAGAAGAAGGTGTACGTAGACGGGCCCTATGGCGGCACCGTCAGAGAGCCGCTCAGCTTTGAGCAGGTGGCGCTCATTAGCACCGGCACCGGAGTGTCGGCGTGTTTGCCGTTTATGCAGCACGTGGCGCGCGCCATTGCCGCGCAGCAGGCGGTGTTGACGCGGCACGTGCAGTTTACCTGGATCGTGCGCCACGAAGACGACATTGAGTGGGTGAGACAGGAGCTCGAGGAGGCGGTTGCGTTGGCACCCGACGCGGTGTCGGTTGAGATCTATGTGTGTCGCCAGGGCGACAAGCTTATCGCCGACAAGGCCGGCGTCGTTGGCGACGCCAGCAGCGCCAGCAGCGCCAGCAGCGACGACGCCGGGAGTGCACACAAGGCGCTGGCAGACGATCTCGAGAAGACCACTGACCACGGCGTGCGGGCCACCAGCAGCACCGGTCTCCGGGTGTTGCACTACAAGCCCGACGTCAAGGAGATCATGACGCGGTTGGGCGTGGGCTTGATGCGACGCAACATGATTGTGTCGTCGGGCAGCGCGTCGATGCGGCGCGCCGTGTGCGCCGCGGCCGCCGACATGCAGCGCGCGGTGCTTGCCGGGGCGGCGGTGGAGGAGGTGTACCTCCACAGCGAGAGTTACGGGTGGTGATGTATATAATAGAGCGAGCATGGACCGAGCGTAGGCCCGCCCCGCGGTGGGACTCAGGGCGCGTGCAGGAGCGACTCAGCGCGGGTGCAGGAGCGGCTGCATCACATCGGCGCCGCGAGGGCCGGCCCGCCACCGCCCCGCTACCGCTGCTCTCGTCGCCACTCCCCGCGCGGCATGCCCACACAGCCCCCGCCACGCCGTCCACTCACCATAGCCCCCTCCCGCCTCTTGTGCTTCCGCCCATGGGCTACACCATCAAACAAAAGATCGAGATCTGCCTCCGCGCCGAGAGCCACCCCGAGATGACGCAGGGGGAGCTCGCGCTATGGGCGATGCGGCAGTACGGGCTGGCGCGTGCGCCGCTGCAGACGACGATCCTGCGCATCCTCAGCCTGAAGCACGAGCTCGTGGCGCTGAAGCGCGCGGACTTGCAGCTCGTGCGGCGGCGCAAGCAGCAGAACCCGCTCCTCCGGCGCATCCTCACCGAGTGGATCACGCAGGCGCTCTGGGAGGGCATCCCCATCACGGTGCCCATCATCCAGCTGACCGCCAACGCCATCTGGACGCGCCTCCCCCGCGCGCACCGCGACGGGCTGGGGGTGTTCAACCAAAAGTGGTGCAACCACTTTCTAAAGCGGCTCAACGCCAATCTCCGCGGCGACGCGCACGACGCCCGCGCCAACCCGGGCCGCCACCCACTCAACCGCGTGTGGCGCCTCGACGAGAAGGTGGCGCTCCGCCAATACCTCCGCCAGGTGGTGGCCGAGGGCTACGCGCCGCAGGACGTGTTTGTGCTCGACGAGTTCCAGCTCTTCTACCTGTTGCCCTTGGACCAGATCTTCGACGTGCTGAGCGTCAACAAGGGATTGAGGCGGCCGCGAAGCTTGACTGAGAACCTGGTGACGATCATGCTAGGGGTCAATGTCGACGGGCTGGAGAAGTTGCCGCCGATGGTGGTGGGAGGGTATGATCGAGTGGACGTGTCGGGGGCGCTGGAGCCGTTGAGAAGGCGCGGCGCGCCCCCTGGATGCGGCGGGGCGGCGGGCGGCGGAGCCTCCGGCGGGTCCCACGGCTCCGGCGGGTCCCACAGCGCCAGCGCCTTCGGCACTGGCGCCGCCATCTCCGACGCCTACCGCCTCCACTACCACTCCAACGCCAACAAGTGGATCACCCTGAGCATGTTCCAGAACTATCTCCTTGCGCTCGAGCACAAGCTCGCCAGCGCCTCCCCCCACCGCCGCGTCCTCCTCCTCCTCGACGACCTGCTGCTGCACCGCATCATCAATCTCAAGTTCTCCAACATCCGCTTGTGCTACCTCAAGAACGAGCTGGGCCACAAGAACCCCTACAACTGCACCTTTGACGGCGCGCGCTTTGACTATCTCCCCACGAGCTTCGGCATCGTCGAGGAGTTCAAGGTGTGCTACCGCTTGCAGCAGTACTTGGAGATGATCAACGTGCAGCGGCGGCGCGCCGCCGCCGCGCCCGGTGCCGCCTCGCCGCGGGCGGCGGTCACCTCCGCCACCATCGGCACATACCGCCCCCCCGCAGCCTCCACCGCCACGTTGGCCGAGGCCGACTACAACGTCCCGCTCATCAAGGCGATCGAGTGGGTGCAGCGCGCGTGGGACAGCATCGCCCCCGAGCGCGTCTACCTCGCGTGGCGCCGCGCCAACGTGCTCGACTTGCTGCGGCCGTGGCCGGCGCGCGACGCGCCGGCGGCCGAGAGCGCCCACGCGCTGTTGGCGCCCTTGGCGGCGCGCGCGGCGCACTACGACCCGCGCAAAACGTTGCGCAAGTTGGAGGAGATCATGGGGTACTTGAACGTGGTGATTCCGTGGGAGCCCGACGCGTTGTTGGGGTTGATCAATGAGAGGGGCAAGGTGACGTTGAGCTACGCCAGTATCGATGAGATAATCGGCAGCTGTGTGCTGGGGGAGGCCGAGGGCGCGGGCGAAGGCGCTGACACCCGCGCGGTGCCCGCCGACACCGCCGCCGACTCCCCCGCCGCGCTCCTCGGAGACTTTGACTGGCCGCCCACCGACCACTTCGACCCGTACGCGTTCCCCGCCAGCCCCATGAACATCAGCTCGCTCCTCGCGCAGCCTGACTATGGGGAGACGCCTACTAGTGTGCTGGCCGCGGTGGACCCAGCCCCCTCCGCGGCATCAGCCTCCACGCCGGCCTCCGCGGCCCCAGCGCCCGCCGCCCCCGCCGCGCCACTCTTGGCCCCCGCCCCCACCACCTCGCTCGCTCCGATGCGCCTCCCCAACATGGACGCGGCGGCGGCGGCGCGTGTGCTCCCGTTCTCCCCCGCCGAGCTCGCGCGGGCCGATCCGCTCGCGCTCCCGCCGATCACAGACGACCCCAAGGCGTGGCACCGCGACAAGCGCCGCCGCGTGCACCCCCTCGCCCGCGAGCCCGACGACCTCGTCTCCACCCTCACCAAGATCCTCTCCGCGGGCAGCGACCTCCATCTCTCCCGCAGCACCGTGGACGAGCTCCGCCGCAGCCTCCGCGAGGCGCAGCTGCGCCGCCCCTAACTACACCATTTGCTTATATATCGTTATCTATGTACAGGCACCCGCAGCAATCACTCCTCCTCATCGAGCCCCAACTCCTTGGCGCGCGCCTCAAGCCGGAGATGCTTCTCGGCGCGCGCGCGGCGGATGCGCGCCACCTCCGCCTTGATCTCGTGCGGCTCCTTGGGAATCTGGTTGAGCGTCGCCGGGTCGGGCCAGAACCCGGGCATGTTGAATTTTTTGTCGGTGTCCAACCCAACGTAGTACATCACGCAGATGGGCGTGAGCAAGTAGAAAGCAAACTGGGGTTAGTAGGGGATGAGCGCGCGCTCGGGGGTACGCACCTTGGCAGTCTCGAGCTGCGTGCGGGTGATCTTGTTGAGGAGCCGCTTGAGGTTCAGCATGATGTGGGGTGGTGTGGCTCGGGCGGCGTGATGCCTTGATGGCGGGGCGCCGCGCGCGATCGCCTGACCTGCGGCGCGGCGCGCCCGCGACGTCCGCCGAGCCCGCCGGCCGTGGGCCGCAGCCCTGCGCGCCGAGCCCCCCCGCCGCAGCCCTGCGCGCCCTGCCCCCCGGCCGTGGGCCCCAGCCCTGCGCGCCGAGCCCCCCCGCCGCAGCCCTGCGCGCCCTGCCCCCCGGCCGTGGGCCCCAGCCCTGCGCGCCCTGCCCCCCCGCCGTGGGCCCCAGCCCTGCGCGCGGGCGCGCCCTGCCCCCCCACACCACGAGCTAAACACTGCCCTCGCCATACCCACCTCCGCATGTCTTACGCCCCCGTCGAGTCGGACGCGCCGGCCGCCGCCGCTGCCCCTGCTGCTGCTGCGCCCGCCGCCGCTGCCGCGCCCGCCACCGCTGCCACTGGTACCACCGCCGGCGAGTGGACGTGGCGCCGCCGCCTCCAGGAATCCTCCCACCCCGTCGCGCTCCTCTTCTACATCGCATTACGCCTCCTGCCCATCCTCACCTACGTCTTCGGCACCCTCGTCATCGGGCTCTTTGTCTCCGAAAGCCGCTTCATCCTCCACTTCATCACCATCGTGTTGCTCGTGGCGGCGGACTTCTGGAACCTCAAAAATATCGCCGGGCGCTTACTCGTGGGGTTGCGGTGGTGGAACGAGACCAGCGCCGCCGCGGGCGACGTCGAGAACGTGTGGGTGTTTGAGACCGCCGACCCGTCGCGCTACATCAACCCCATCGACTCCAAGGTCTTTTGGGTCTTGTTGTACCTCCAGCCAGCGCTCTGGGCGGTGTTGGGGGTGATGGCAGTGCTCAAGTTCGAGTTCCTCTACCTCTTGCTCGTGGTCATCGCCACGCTGCTCCTGGTGACCAACGCCATGGCCTTCACCAAGTGCGACAAGTTCGGCAAGGCTAACGGCATCGCCACCGACTTGTTCCTGCGCGTCACCGCGGGCGCCCTCCTGCGGATGAATCCATTTGCATAATTGTTCTGCTAGTCTATGTAGGCGGCACCGCGGCCCCGCAGGGCCGCCCACCGCGCAGATCCGCAAGGACTGCTCGGCGGGTCCACCGTGACGCTCTGCTGGCGCCTGCGCGGCGGGCGCGACTGCGTCGAGCCTGGCTCGCTGCGCGAGAGCGTAGGCATGTCTCGCGGTGCGCCGTGTTCTGACTGTGGCTGCCGGCACGCCATCGCGCAGCGAGCCAGCTCGACGCAGTCGGCCTCCTCGGCAGGGCCAGCGGAGCGGCTCACAGCCCCGCAGGGCCGCCGCACCGCGCAGATCCGCAAAGACTGCTCGGCGGGTCCACCGTGACGCTCCGCTGGCGCCTGCGCGGCGGGCGCGACTGCGTCGAGCCTGGCTCGCTGCGCGAGAGCGTAGGCATGTCTCGCGGTGCGCCGTGTTCTGACTGTGGCTGCCGGCACGCCCTCGCGCAGCGAGCCAGCTCGACGCAGTCGGCCTCCTCGGCAGGGCCAGCGGCGCGGCTCACAGCCCCGCAGGGCGCCGCACTGCCCAGGCATGGTGGCTGCGGGGCGCATAGGGCCGCGGCTGCACCGGGCTACCTCGCTAGGGTCGCCGCGTGGCGTATGCGCTCCAAATGCGCCACCTTTGCCGCCAAGGTCGAGTAAGCGGCGGGCGGCTCAAGCGCCACCGCGTCGTCGCCAAGGTAGTCAGGCAACGTCGCCACCGCTACCGCCGGAGTGGAGGCGGGCGCTTGAGCTGGCGCCTCCGCCGTAGCGGTCGCGGTCGCGGTCGCCACCGACTGCGCCGCCAGCTGCGCCGCCGACTGCGCCGAGGCTGCGGGCGCGTACACCACCGCCGTCTTGAACTGCAGCACCGCGTCGGCGCCCTCCGGGTCCACAGGCACCCCCCGGAGCCGCTGCGCCCTAAAGGTGGTGCTGACGTGCTCGGCCTCGCGATAAACCACCTTCAACACCAACTGGCTCACCACCAAGCTCAACTCGTTGCTGCCCAGGATTTTGGTGACCGCGGCGCGGAGCCCCTCCACCGCCACGTCTGGAGGGATGCGCTCGATGATCAGCACCGCGTCGTAGAACGGGCTCAGGTGGTCGTCGGCGAGCTCGATGAGCGCGCGGATGAATGCCGGCTTCTGCATCAGGTAGTCCAACAACACGCGCCACGTCTCCTCGTCGTTGTGGTGGCGCGCGAAGCGGATCGCCTTGGCCGGATCGGCCAACTTGTCGATGATGAGCATGAGCGCGCGGCGCGTCTGGCCCGCGCGGCCCAACAAGTAGACGAGCTCCTCGGTGAGCTCGTGGCGCTCGCAGAGCTCGATGGCGCGCCCGAGGTCGTATGGCGGCGCCCGCTGGCGCGGCGCTGCCGCCGTGAGGAGTCCCAAGAGCGCGCCGCGGTCGTACTGGACACACAACTCGATGCGCTCGTTGCCAAACGGCCGCGCCGCAAACTCGTCGGCCGCGCTCAACTGCTCCAAGTAGAGGTGCGACACATAGTCGAGGCGCGGCGGCATCAGCGCCAACACGCGCCGCGGCGCCAACTCGTGGCGGTGTGCCACGAGCACCGCCACCACCGCGGCGAGCTCGCCGCGGAGCGCGCCGGGGGGCGCCAGCGCCATGCGCCCGCCGACGGCGGCCTCGATGGCGCGCGGAAGCGCCGCCTCAAACTGCGGCAACAAGTGGTGGCGCGCGAGAAACTGTACGAGGTGGGCGTCGTTGAGTGCCAAGAGGTGCGCCACCGCGCGCGCAGGCTCGTGCGCACGCACGTACAAGTCAACGAGGCCGCGACGAAGCGCGGCGTCAGGGTGCGCCTCCAAGCGCTCCTCGATGGCGGCGGCGACTGCCCTGACGTCGAGCATGTCGGGGTCGAGCTCGGAGAGGAGCGCCACGGCGGTGGCGGGGTCGCGCGAGAGCCAGTACCGGAGGACCGCGGTGTAGATGCGGGAAGGGAGCCCACAGGGCCGGCGGGGGATGACGGGGGTGAGCTCGGCGATGTGGTCGGAGTCAATGAAGATGGAGGCCCAGGAGGACCACTGGGAGGCGCGGGCGGTGCCCGCGGCGACGCGTCCAGCGTCGCCGTCACCGAGGCTGCTGTCGACGCTGCCCTTGTGGCCCTTGGGGCCGATGCGGTCACCAACGCTAGTCGTGCTGCCAATACTGCCTCTGTCGCCGCTGATGCTGACGCTGCCGTCTGTGCCGACGGCCTCGTCGCCGCCGCCAACTGCCTCACCGCCGCCGCCTAGCAACACCCCCAAGAACTCCGCCGCCTCCACCCACCTCAGCTTCCCCACCAACGCATCGAGATGCGCCACCCCCAACTCCATCCGCCGACCCTCCCCCACCAAGTGTTCGCTCATGCGCCACGCGTCGTAGTACCGCTCATGCGCCACCAACCACTCCAAGTGGTCCTCCAACAGCGTCTGCTGCGCCACCACCGCGTCCTTGGCGCTGATGATGAAATACCGCGGCAGCGCGTCGCCAATGTGAGTGCCGAGCGTGTAGTCGTTAAGGCCTAGATGGGCGGCGCGCATGCCGATCTCCTCGTCAAAGGCCACCTCGCCGGTGGCGGGGTTAATGAGCTTGAGCTCGGGGTTGTGCCACTCGCCTCCCGAGGGCGGCTCGTACGTCAACACCATGCAGAGGTCGTCCTTGAACGAGATGCCCGCCACGAGGCTCCCGGCGACCTCGAGCACGTGCTCCACCTCGACGACGCGCTGCGGCGACCGGAACAGAATCGTCGCCAGCGACGGCATGGCGATGCGGGCGCTGCGGGCGCTGCGGGCGCTGCTGGCGGGCGGGTCTGCCGCGGCGGCGCCGACGCGAAGCAACCACACGTGGCTGCCCCACCCAATCACCACGCGGTCAACCTCGGGGAAGTGCACCCGCGGCCAGTACAAGTCGGCGCGCGGCAGCCCCGGCGGGCGCGCCAACGTGGTGACGCGCGTGCGTGTGGGGGTGTGGTACACCGCGATGCCGGCGTCGTTCATCCAGAAGAGCACGTCGTCAAGCTGGAAGATGCCGACGATGGGCAGGCCGTTACCGGCGTCCAACACCACGTCGGCGCGCTGCCCAAGCCAGTTGCGCAGCAGCCGCACCACGCGGCCGCCCATGCCGCCGGTGACGAAGCTGCGCGCGGAGCGGTAGTTGCGGTCGAGCACCACCGCGTGCACGGGCCGCTTGAAGTCAAATGCCACGATGTCGGCGGCGTCGGCGAGCAGCCCTATCACCACGGTGCCGTCCATCAGCGCGCTGGCAAAGAAGGAGCCGTCGGTGTAGACCGAGAGCACCAGCGCGCGGTGCGCCTTGAAGGTGCGCACGGGGGTCATGTCGGGGCGCGTCACGTGGAGGAGCCCCGAGTGGGTGGCAAAGATGAAGACGGCGTCGTGGAAGGTGCAGGTGGAGAGGGGGTCGGGGGAGAAGAGGGGGGGGGGGAGGTTGAGGCGGGAGTACTTGAGGGTGGGGGGCGTGGAGGCGGAGCTTGAGGCGACGGAGCCGTCAGAGCCGTCAGAGCCGTCAGCACTGTGGACGCTCTCGGCGCGGACGCTCTCGGCGTGCTCGCTTTCGGCGTGCTCGCTTTCGGCGCTGTGCATGCTAGCGGCATCCGCAGACGCAGCCTCGCGCGAGGCGGCGCCGCCCGCGGCGCCGCCGCTTCCGCTGCTTTCTCGACCGCTCTCTCCGTCTCGGCCGCCGCTGCCCTCGCCCTCACTCGTCTCACTTTGGCCGCTCTCTCCCTCGTGGCCGCCGCTTCTCTCTTGGTCCCCCTCTTGGTCCCCCCGCTGCCCCCCCTCTTGGCCCTCCCGCTGCACCCCTTCTCCAATCGTGGGAGTGTCGAGGTCGCTTTCGCCCCGCCGGCCGCGGCCGCCCCCGCCGGCCCCGCGCCTCAGCTCGCGTACCGGCTCTTGCGCCTCACCCCGCACTGGAGTGCGCTCAGTCTGCCCCGTCTGCCGCGGCTGCTCTGTCCCTCCCTTCTGCCTCTGCTTTGCCATGGCTGTCGTGCTTGCGCGCTGCTCCTCCGTGTACCCAACATCACGTGACCGCGCGCACAAACCGCCTCCAACGCCATCTCCCAACACCATGCCACGCGCTATACGGGGCGTGTTGGTGCGCTGTGACCCCTCGATCAAGGCGCTCATCTTGAAAATCGACTCGGCGCGCCACGATATCGTGATCGAGGAGCTCGACGAGACCCACTTGGTGATCGACCAGAACAAGGTGCAGGCCGTCAAGAGCGAGTTGAACCGCATGTTGCTGAAGAACATCTACGACCCGTTTGACGAGGCGTAGCGAATGTACATGAAAGAGTGGATAGTGTAGGCGCGTCTGTAGTACTAGGGCGAAGGAACCTCAGGCTGCAGCAGCCGGCCCGGCCTGGCCTTCGGCGGAGGCGCTGCGGCTTTGTTGAACGGTTATAGAGGTGGCTGCGCTGCCACGGCAACCGCCGGCGTCCAGGCCCCGCGGCCACCCGCTAGGGATTAGCGCGGCCTCAAAGCGAAGCGCACAGGCCCTACAGTGGCAAACTCGGGACGGGCCCTGCCGGGGCCCACCAGTCAAGGAGAGACGCCCAGCCTGTCGCGCAGCGATCCAGGCGAGCCCGGCGCCGCGGAGTGGCCCCACAGCCATCACCAAGCCGTGGCGCCGCGGGCTATTCCTCGCTGTTGACAATCTCGCTCAAGAACCCGTACAACGTGTCCACCTCCATCACCTCGCCGGTGGCCGCCTCCGCAAAGCGCTCGTACTCCGCCAACAACGCCTCCACCACCGCGTCCACCACATAGGCAGTCACCTGCGCGCTGCCAAAGCTGGCGGCTACCTCGCGCTTGACGCGCGGCAACTCGAGCGCCACCTTGTCGCGGAACGCCCACGCGGCCGCGCCGTCGGCGCCGCCCAAGGGCGCCGCCATGCGGCGCACGCAGAGCTCGACAAATTCGCCGAGCGTCGCCGCGAGCTCGCGCTCGATCTCCCCGCGCGCGTCGATCATGTTGTTGACGACGCGCGGCACCAACGCGCCGAGGCCGCGGCCGCCGCGGTCGCGAAGCATCGCTATGAGGCCGCCGGTGAAGTCGACGGAGGTCTCGGTGCGGACGTACTGGATGTCGAACGTGTTGACCTGCTGCTGCAACAACACCAAGTTCTTGAGGAGATAGAGCTTGGCGTCGCCCTCGCCCAAGTGGAGGAGAGCCACGCGGTACGCGGTGTTCTTGAGGATGAAGATGCAGCTGTGGACGATGTAGTGCGCGAGGTCGTCGAAGACCACCAGGTTGACGAGCTCGTAGATGCTCGAGAGGATGGTGAGGGCCTTGCCGATGGGGGGGAACCACGAGGGGAAGAGGTTGTCGCGGAGTTCGTAGTCGAGGGAGGAGGCGTCCGGGCCCCCGGAGGGTCCGGTGCCCCCGGGGCCACCCACGGAGCCATTAGGCGCCACGGAGCCCGTAGGCGCCACGGAGCTAGGCGCCACGGAGCCCTTGGAGGCTTGATTGGGGTCCTCCAGTGGCGGAGACTCTTGCTTGGGGTCCTCCGGGGGTGGGGACTCCCTCGGAAGCTCTTTATTGGGTCGCCTCCCCCCCACCCGCAAATCCTCCGGCCCCCCCCTATACCTCACCAACTTGTCGTCCACATACAACTGGATGCGGAAGATCAAGCGCGCCTGCACGTCGTGGAGCACCGGCTCGAACAACTCTCCCCACGGGACGCCCCCCGCGTCCTCGAACTCGTAGTACTTCTGCAACAAAGTGGTGATTTCGCACAACGTGCCGATGTTGGTCTCACGGATGGTCTTGTTGCGGAGGGTGTCGTAGAGCGGCTCCAAGAGCGTCTTGAGCCAGTCGACAAGCGGCGCCAGCGGCGCGGGCTCGCGGCCAAAGTAGTGTGCGTGCATCTCGATCTCGCGGGTGACCAAGGTGCGGAAGAAAGAGATGTTGTTTTGGAAGAACTGCACGGGGGAGGCGGCGGCCGCAGCGTCGGCGGCGTCGGCAGCCACCGCGGCGTCGAGCTGCGCCCACACGTAGTCGTTGAGGAGGCCGGAGCGCACGCGGAAGTACTGGGAGAGGACTTCGTCGTAGAGGCCGAGGTACTCGGGGTGGGCGTCAGCGCGGCGGCGGATCTCGCCGGCAAGCAGCGAGAAGGAGCCGCCGGAGGCGCCGGAGGCGCCGGAGACGAAGCCGCCGGCAGCGGCCGCAATGCTGGACCTGGCGCTGCCGGCGGCTGCAATGCTGGACCTTGCGCTGCCGGCGGCAGCGCTAGAGGCGGCGGCGCTAGACTCGGCGGTGGGCTCAACGGTAGTCGCGCTGGCGGCAGCGGCGCCGCCACCGCCGCCGCCATCGTCGAGCACCTCCGCCGGCTCTGCGTGCGCGCGGAACGCTGTGTACAAAAACAACTCGAATGTGACCTTGACGCCGCCGAGGCTGCCCTCGTTGCCGTCGCCGCCGCCGCCCTCGCCGCCGCCGCCCTCGTTGCCGCCGCCCTCGAGGCTTCGCGTGTCGCCGCCGCCTCCGCTCTTCCTTAGCTCCGCCACCAACCGCGCAGTCACCCCCCTTTGCAACTCCTTCAAATCATCCACCAAGTAGTTCCTCACCAACGTCAACGACCGCGTCATGCACTGGCGGAACCTGATCTTGTACACCTCCAGCTCCTTGAAGTGCGGGTGCGCCTCTACAAACGCCAAGCACGCGTCCAAGCGGCGCAACGTGGCGAGGAACAGTGTCTTGCGCACAAGATTCACCCCCGGGGTGTTGGTCAACTGGCGCGTGATGGCGTCTAACAGCTCGAACACGCCAAGGTGGCGGTCGATGTCGCTGAGGGTCAGCGTGAGGCGCTCCTGGCGGCCAATGAGCTGCAGCAGCTGCGCCGCAAAGTCACGTGTCTCGGCGCCGACGGCGTCAAACGTTAGCTGGAGGCGCGCGAGGCGCGCGATCACTGCGGCGGTGTCAGCGGCGACGGTGTGGAGCGCGGCGCGGTTGAGCAGGCACTGGAGCTGGAAGGTGAGCGCCGCGCCGTTGGCGTCGGCGTCGATGGCGTCGATGGCGGTGGGGGGGATGACGATGGGGGTGGGGGGCGCGAAGAGCCGCAGGAGCTCGCGAGGGAGGAGGGGAGTGTCGGCGGCGCAGGCGGTGGCAGCGGGGTCCACAGTGGTGTCGACAGTGGTGTCGGCGGCCGCGTGAGCGGGCATGCTGGCGGAGCGCGGCCGTGCCGCGGGCGCGGGCGCGGGCGCCGCGGGCAGGCCCGCGAGCGGCCCCGCGGCCTCGTCGAGGTCGCCCGAGGGCACATCCACGGCGATCCGCTCAACTACAGACTTGCTTCTGCCCCGAGCCATTGGTGGGGTCAGAGGGTGTCGTGGTTTTTCAGGCGCGAAGGCTGCGGGTCGCTGGCGCGGGGCGGGCGCGTGGCGGCGCGCGCCAAAAAAGCGACGCGTGAGAGCCTCGATGGGCATGATGTACGATGATCCGCGCGACGCGCGAGAGGAGACAGAGATGACTGCGAGCTCGGGGGACGAGTTGGCGGACTTGGAGAAGGAGTACGAGGCGCGGAGGCGCGCGTTGTTGCAGAAGCGCGAGCGCGAGCGCAGCGAGCGCGAGTGCGGGCGGCGCAGCGAGCTGGCGGCGAGTGGGCGGCACGAGCCGGCGGCGAGCGAGCGGCGCAGTGCGCCGAGGGTGAAGGAGAGCGCAAGCGAGCGCGGGCAGGGCGCGAGCGCGCCGCGCCCCGGCGTCGAGGTGGGCCGCAGCCGTTCGCCGTCGCCGTCGCCGGCGCAGCGCCCCCGCCGCGAGGGCCCAATAGGCAGGGCCGGGCGCGCCGCTGAGGGTGCCCCCAAGGCCGCCACCGCCGCCCCCGCCGCCGCCGCTCCCAAGGCCGCCGGCGCCCCCGCCGCCGGCGCCTTCGCCGCCGCGCTCGGCTCCACCGTAGCCACCCCCCCCGCCCCCAAACAATTCTCCTTCCCCCCACTCCCCCGCACGCCCTCGCCACCCTGCGTCGACCCGCTCACCCACCTCCAACTCCGCAAGCTGTACCACACGCCGCAGCAGCTCGCTGACGCGTTCCGCAACCTCAAGGTCCTCACCGTCGACAAGTTCCTCGCCAAGGTGGCGCCGCCCGGCTTCGAGGAGCCGCAGTACCCCAACTGGGTGCTTGCCGCGGTGGTGTTGCGCAAGCTGGAGCCGCAGGTGGACAAGCGGCGCGCCAAGTACCTCCGCCTCGCGTTGGGCGACCTCAACGACATGTCGGTGGACTTGATGTTGTTTGGCGATAGTTTCAAAAAATACTGGAAAGTGCAGGTTGGCGACGTCGTGGCGGTGCTCAACCCAGTCATTCGCAAGTACCGGTTGCTGCTAGGCGCTGGGGGCGGCGCTGGAGGCGGCACTGGGGGCGGTGCTGGGGGCGGTGCTGGGGGCGGCGCTGGCCCGCGCGGATTCAATCTCGTGCTCGACGACGCGCTGGACGCGCTCGTCGAGGTGGGCGCTGCGCGCGACTTTGGCTACTGCCAGCTGATGACGCGTAGCGGCGAGCGTTGCCGCGCCGTGGTCAACACCAAGCGCGCCGAACACTGCAACTTCCACCAGCTGTTGGCGGTGCGGCGCGCCGGCAGCAAGCGCATGGAGCTCAACGGTAGCGTGGCGATGAAGTCGCCCACCAAGCGCGACGGCACGCGCCAGGCGGTCTACGTGGGCGCTCGCGGCGGCAGCATCGTGGCTGACTTTGCCCAGTACCGCGCGCCCGCGCCGGCGCACGTGTCGCTGGGGCTGTCGTTTTTCAAGGACGAGTACACAAGCCCCAAGATGCTCGCCAACTTGCAGGAGAAGCGCCGCAAGGTGCGCGACGCGCGCGCCGACGAGCGCCTCCAGCAGCGCCTCGGGCAGATCAAGCTGCTGGCGTCGCTCCGCCAGTTGGGGCTTGAGCGCGGCCGCACCGACGACGAGGCGCGGCGCGCGATCGACCTCGAAAAGGTTGCGTTTAGTCTGGAGCTCGTGAGCCAGATTGGATTCAATCCGGCGGCGGCGCACGCCGAAACGAGCCCGACCAAGCGCGCATTGCTACTGCAGGGGGTGCAAGAGTTGTACAAGCTCAGTGGGGGGCAGAAAAGTTTGGCGGCGCTGGCGCAGGACAGAGACGAGAAGCGGCGGCGGTGGGGGCAGACGATGCGGGCGCACGCGCCGAGTGCCGCAAAATCGCCGCCGCACCTGCTGGTGCAGCTGGCGCGGCCCGCTTTTTCGGCCGACTCCGACTCCGACATTGAGATCGAATTCGGCAGCGACTCCGAGAAGCGCCGCTACCTCCTGGCCACGGGCACTACCGCGCCGCGCTAACAATACGATCGATCGATCACATGGCGCTGGGCGCGCATGTGACAGCGCGCTACACAACTAACTGATTGGGAATGAGGGGAGACCCACCAAAAGCTCCGCGATGGTTCACATGCGCGCGGGTGGGGGAGGGGGGGGGGGCGGCGGCGTATATAAGGGGTGCAGCCTCGCTGGTGTTCGGTGCGTGACGCTTGCTGCACTCGAGTTCGCAAACGCTTCTCCGTATTTGGCGCTCCTTCGCACTCCGTAACTCCGCATTCCGCGCTCCGATCGTTCAAATACGGCCCTGCGCACCCCATTCCTGACTGACGATGGTCTCGCTCGCAAACTTGGACCCCGCCGCCGTGGGCGCCCACTTGAGGTGGCCCGCGCTTGTGGCGCTCCTCTTGGTCGGTGCCTACTTCTACAAGGCCGCGCGCCAACGGCGCTTCATGCAGCAGCACGACTGCAAGCCCGCCAACGCGCTTCTGACGGTGTGGTTTCTGATCCCCCTTCTCCGCACAGTTTTGGGCAAAAAGCGCAACGGCGAGATTGTCGAGTGGGCGCACGATCAGTTTGAGGCCATTGGCGACACTTTCTCCGTCAAGCTCGCCGGGGTCACCATCTTCTTCACGCGCGAGCCCGAAAATTTTAAGGCGATGTTGGCAACGCAGTTTAACGATTTTTCGCTCGGCACTCGCCACGCGCACTTTCTCCCCTTGTTGGGCGACGGCATCTTCACCTTGGACGGCGAGGGCTGGAAGCATTCGCGCGCCATGTTGCGGCCGCAGTTCCTGCGCGAGCAGATTGCCCACGTGCAGGCGCTCGAGCCGCACGTGCAGTTTCTCGCGCAGCACGTGCGCAACGCCGCCGGCGCCACCATCAACTTGCAGGAGTTGTTTTACAAGTTGACCTTGGACACCGCCACCGAGTTTTTGTTTGGCGAGCTGGTGGCGACGTTGCAAGATTCGCTGATTGGATTCAAGAACGAGATCACCTTCGACGGCCGTGACACCTTTGCTGAGAGCTTCAACTTGGCGCAGCTGTACTTGGCGACGCGGCTGTGGAGCCAGTTTTTGTATTTCTTCATCAATACGCGCGAGTTCCGCACCAGCTGCGCCAACGTGCACAAGTTTGCGCGGTACTATGTTAACAAGGCGCTCGAACTGACCCCGGAGGAGTTGGAGAAGCACTCTAAAAACGGCTATGTGTTTTTGTACGAGTTGGTCAAGGAAACCCGCAACCCCAAGGTGTTGCAGGACCAGTTGCTCAACATCTTGATTGCCGGTCGCGACACCACAGCGGGGCTTCTTTCGTTTACGTTTTTCGAGTTGGCCCGCAATCCGCGCATCTGGCAAAAGTTGAAGGATGAGATCTACGCCACCTTTGGCCGCGAGGACGTAGCCAGCATCCTGTTTGAGTCGTTGAAGAAGTGCGAGTACCTCAAGTTTGTCATCAACGAGGCGTTGCGGTTATACCCGCTGGTGCCGATCAACTTCCGCATCAGCACCAGGGACACCACCTTGCCCACTGGCGGCGGGCCCGACGGCAAGAGCAAGGTGTTTATCCCCAAGGGCACGTGCGTGGCGTATGACGTATTTCTGACCCACCGCATGATCAAGTTTTACGGGCCCGACGCATTGGAGTTCCGCCCCGAGCGCTGGGCTGAGGGCGGCCGCTACGGCTGGGCGTACTTGCCCTTTAACGGCGGGCCGCGCATCTGCTTGGGCCAGCAGTTTGCCTTGACCGAAGCGCTGTACATCTTGGTGCGCATAGTGCAGATGTTCCCCAACTTGGCCTCGCGCGATGACAGACCGTATCCGTGCGCCAAGAATGAGCAGCTCACCATGTGCCACTACGACGGGGTTTTTGTGTCGCTCGAGGAATGAACGCAGTCGTGGAAAAGCGTAGCCACTTCTTTTTGCACCCAATTTGCCTAATCGAGCCGTTGGGCTGCACGGCGTCAAATCGCATGCACGTCAACGCGCGGCATGACTCTGACCTCTTACACCACTCTCTTCTTTGATGATCATTGACGCCTACAGACTTCGCGATGTGGCCAACTTCCGCGTGCAGTACAGCTTGCCGCTTGACTATACCGTGCTGCTGCTGCCCACGATCAGCGTGTGCGGCACCTTGACGGTCAGGTACGACTCGAAACTACATGCAGGCTGTGCCGAGGCGGTGGGCCGCTCCGTGCAACAGTATCTCCCCGTTGAGGCCAAGTTGGTTGTGTTCTTCCAGGGCGGCCCGGGGTTTCCCTGTGCAGCCCCCACTGACAAGGACGCCGTGGCGCAGGAGTTGCTCAAGCGCGGGTACCTGATTTTCTATCTCGACCAGCGCGGCACCGGGTACAGCCTGGCGCTCGATGCCGAGGGGTTGCAAGCGGTGGGCGACGTTGACGAGCAGCTTGAGTATGTGCTCCACTTTCGGGCTGACTCGATCGTAGAGGATGCCGAGCGCATCCGGGCCAAACTCGTCGGCAGCGCCAAGTGGTCTGTCATGGGACAGCTGTACGGAGGGTTTTGCATATTCACCTACTTGTCGCGCTACCCCGCGCTGATCCGTGAGGCCATAATCACCGGCGGCGTCCCGCCGGTGAACTACGGGCCCGACGACGTCTACACTGCCACGTACGAACGCACCCGCGAGCGCAACGTGCACTACTACCGCAAGTATCCGCACGACGTGGCCAGAGTGCGCGCCATCGCCGCGTACTTGGCGTCGACCCCTACCAAATTGCCCAATGGCGGCACGCTCTCTGTGGAGCGGTTCCAGACGTTGGGGCTCGGGTTCGGCGCCACCCTGGGCACCGACCGCATCCACCAGCTTGTCACCAAGCTCTGGTACGACTTGCAGGCGGGCAAGCCGCGGTACCTGACGTTGGCGGCGATCGAGCAGGAGTACTCGTTCGACACAAACGTGGTGTACGCGCTCTTTCAAGAGGCGATCTACTGCGATGGCAATAACCCGCATGTGTCAAGCTCGGGCTGGAGCGCCAATCGCTTGCGCTACGCCACCCAAAACGCCAACTTTGTGTATGGCGAAACCGACGGCCCCCTCTACTTCACCGGCGAGATGGTCTACAAGTCGATGTTCGACGACTACGCGGAGCTCCGGGCGCTTAAGCCGTTGGCGCACGCCATCCACGCCCACAAGGAGTGGTCTCCCTTGTATGACGTGGAGGTGTTGGCGCGCCAAACGTGGGCGCAAGTGCCGATTGTGGCATCGACCTATGTCTACGACCAATACGTTGACTTTGATCTCACGCGCGCCGTCAAAAAAGAGGTTTTCAGGGACAACGGCAACTTGAGGCAGTACATCACGAGCGACTACTTCCACAATGGGCTTCGCGCTAGCCCCGAGGTTGTGCTCAAGGCCTTGTTCGACTTGTTGAACGGGGAGATAGATTAAATATGCAGCCATTTTTGCAAAAACCATAAAATGCTAGCAGCCAGTCTACCAGGCCTTCCCCGGTAACCTATTTGACCCTTTACAACGACTTGCTTCTTTACACTCTTCCCTGACTCGTTGCGTAAGTCCCCTCTAACTCACTACTCTACTACCTCCTGCATACAACCTCATCGAAGTGAAAAACCACTAACCTGCAGCTCATCCACCTGCAACATGTCGATAGCAAAGAAAGCAAAGATGGCCTTGAAAGTATGCACACACTCAGGCTCGTTCCACGCGGACGAGTCGCTTGCAGTCTACATGATCAAGCTCTTGCCGCAGTACGCCACCGCCGAGTTGATCCGACTGCGCAAGCCCGAAGATTGGGAGCGCGCCGATATCGTTATTGATGTTGGAGGCAAGTACGACGGGGTCAAGTTCTTTGACCACCACCAGCGTGACTTTAGCGAAACCTTTAGCGAGAGTTTCAAGACCAAGTTGTCCTCTGCAGGATTGATTTACAAGCATTTTGGCCGCGAGATCATCGCCAACTATCTCGACTTGGCGGCCACTGACGCCGACGTCGACTTGTTGTACGTCAAGATTTACAAGGAGTTCATTGAGGCATTGGACGCCAATGACAATGGCATTGACAATTACCCCAAAGATGTGCAAAAGAAATTCAACGACAAAAACATCACGTTACCCGCGATTGTGTCGCAGTTGAACCCGCTGTGGCTCGAGGACCCCTCGGACAGCGACTACGATGCGGCATTCGCCACCAGCTCGCAGTTGATGGGACAGGTGTTTGTCAACTTGTTGAAGGGGTACGGCAAGTCGTGGCTCCCGGCCAAGACCATTGTAGCGCTGGCGTTTGCGTCGCGCTTTGCGGTTGACCCCTCGGGGAAAATCTTGGTGCTCGAAAAATTCTGCCCCTGGAAGGAGCATTTGTACGCCATCGAGAAGGAGAACGGCAAGGAGGGCGAGATCGAGTTTGTCTTGTTTGCCGATTCGTCATCCAAGTGGCGTGTGCTGACGGTGCCCGTGACGTCAACCTCGTTCGACTTCAGGAAGGGTTTGCTTGAGCCCTGGAGAGGCGTCAGGGACGAGGCGTTGAGCCAGTTGACCGGCGTCCCGGGTTGCATTTTCGTGCATGCGGCGGGGTTTATCGGCGGCGCCGAAACGCGCGAGGCCGTCGTTGCCTTGGCACAAAAGAGTTTGTAACTACGAGATGGAAAGTAAGCATTGGATTCGGATGTAGCTAGAACAACAACGCAACTCCAGCAGCGGCGGCGGCGGCAACGCCAAACACGCTGGCGGTGGAGGCGTACGCAGCGCCCTCGGAGGCGGTGGAAATGTTTGAGGCGTTAGAGCCGTTGGCAGCAGAAACTGCGGCGACAGCCGCCAAGGAGACGAAAACTTGAGATAACTGCATGATGGCGTGGGAATCACTCACGCCCGAGAAGTCCCTTTTATACAACGGGCCGGGCTGCGCTACCGCAGTCACCATGGCGAAGCCATGCTGCAGATAAAAGAAACCAGAAATGTAAAAAAGGAAAGATAAGCCCTTTTGAGAGCGTTATCGGCCCAATGCGGCAATGTACAAACATCGACGCTTCGCTGTGGCGACGGAACAATCGAGCAGCCTCTGACTGTGGCGGGCGCAGCGTGGCCATAGGCTGGCTCTGCTTAGCCGTGCCCGTCACGGGGCTACTGACGTCATATTTACAGTGTCCGTGAGTTTGTCTCTTTAGGCGGCCAGCGCCATCCCTAGTGTAGATGGTAGTCTACACGCGGCGGCTTCCCCACCGCGGTGCTGTCATACACCAGCGCCCACGTCTGCGCCGCGCTAAGCGCACGGTCCCACCGCCAGTGCTGGCGGTAGTACTGAAGCAGGAACTTGTCGCGGCGCAACGAGCGGCTGTCCTGGCGCCACGTCTTTTTGAGGAACTCCTCGGCTGCGCCGTAGTCGCCCGCCTGCAACAACTTGAGTTCGTGCTCGTGGTTGTACGCCGCACGGTGGCTCGTCATGTACTGGATCAACAACGCATTCTGGCTCAAGATCTCGACGTGCTGGTCCACCAGGATGTAGTTGAGCTGAAACTTCTCGATCACGCCGACAAGGCGTCGTTGCAACCGCGCGGGCGCGCCCAAGTGGCGGTTGAGATATTTTTTGCGCGACTGCAAGTAGTCCAATATTTTTTGTGTCTCGACCCACATGCGGAAGTTTGGCATGTAGTAGTAGTCGGAGAAGTTCTCCTCGCTGAGCAGGCGCTCACTGTACTCTGCGTCCAAGATGCGGGCAAACTGCCTCGGTACGTACACCGGTGCGTTGTTCATGTGCAGGAGCACCAACGGCTGCACCTCGTCCAACTGCAAAAAGTGGCGGTTGCGGCAGTTGTACACCGCGAGCTGCTGGTTGCGGTCGTAGTCGCTCAAGCCAGCGAGTTCGGCGGTAGCGTAGCGCTTGGGCGTCGGGGTGTTGCTGGCGGACAACCCCGTGATGTCCAAGTACATGCCCGTGTCCAAGTCGATGAAGCGTGCGTCAATGTTGTTGAGCCCATTGGTGGGCTCGCGCACTGTAAGGCTCAGCGTGACGTCAACCAAGTAGCGCCCGACGCCGTTGAAGGTGCCGTCGGGACGCAACACGTTCTCCACCACCACCAGCTGGTTGTAGCCACGCGCCAAGCGGTACAAGTCGCTAATGGGCATCTGCACGTCCAAGTCGGAGTCCCACGGGAACCCGATGCCACTCCAGTACCACAGAAGCAACAGCCCGTGCGCCAACCACGTGCGCACGCCCACCAGCAGGCTGAACTTGAGCCACACTCGCAACAACTCGTTGAGCGTGATGTCGTCGGACTCCACCAGCAGCACCGCGGCCGGCTTGAACGCGCGGAAGAAGCGCCAGTCGTAGTGCGCGCCCAAGTGCGCGTGCTTGTCGAAGGCAAAGAGATTGAGCTCGCTAAAATACTTGGGCGGCGCGTCGCCAAACGCCAAAGAGCCCTTGAGCAGCCGCGCGAAGCGGCGGTCCATCTCGAGCTCGTGATCGTCGCGCAGCCCGGTGGAGGGCTTTTCGCGCTCCAACTCGGCGATGCGCTGCTGCGGGTGCTCGAGGAAGCTCTGTGACGAAATGGCGATGCTGTAGGTTCCGTTTTGCGTCGGGGAGTGCTCCTTCTGGGCGTCGCGCGCGCGCACGAGCGCGTTGACGCGCTGAAAGGCGGCACCGGCGTCGACCGCGTCGGCGCCGCCCTCGACCAACTTCTCCACCACGCGGTTGGTCAAGAGCGGCGCGCCGGGGAAGGTGCCCACCTCCAAGTTGTTGCCGTCGTTGGTTAGGAACACCACCTTGGGCGGGATCGGCATCTCCGTAGCGAGAAACGCCTTGCCGGCCACGTGGTAGGCGTGCGCGTGGTGCTTGCCGATCTGGCCCACGACGCGGAATCCCAACGCCAGCTTGTCGGGCTTGCAGTACTGCAGAATGGCAAACATGGCCTTGGCCTCCGCGGGCTTGGCGCTTGCGCTGAAGAGCTCCTCGCACGTGGGCTTGACCGCGGCCAAGCGGTACTGGTTGAGCACCAGAAGGTCAACCCAGTCGTGCCAGTTGAAGGGAATCAGGCCCATCTGGCCGTCCTTGTGCGTCTGCACAATGTAGGAGAGGTAGACCCCCAAGGTGAAGCGAGGGTCAAACGGCTGCACCGGTGGCTTGGGCTGCAGCTGCGGCAGCAGCTGCCGGTAGTAGCGCGGGAGCTCGATCCGTAGCGGCACCTTGTCGAAGTGCGGGTTGAGCTCCCACAAGTCGTTGTCGGCATCGACGGCGAGCTTGGTCTCGACGAGCTGCCCGAGGCGCGTCTGAAACTCGCTGCTGTTCTCGAGGTCAAGGGTGATCTTGAAGTGCTGCCGCCACTGGTTCAACTTGTCGTCAATGAGGCGCTGCGTGCGCACAAGGTGCTTGCGCGGCAACTGCGCAACCACAAACACAACCACGAGCACGAGCGCCAACACAACCGCCGCCAATCGCACCCCGCGGTGCACCCTGTACACCTGAACCATTGCTGAAGAGAAGAAACACAGCCTGGTCGGCGCCAGAAAAACAAGGCGAAAACGAAGCACGGTCGGCCATAGCTTTGCGTGAGCCCTGGCCGCTGCGCAGTTCCCGGGCTCCGCGCAACGTCTTTGTTCGCAAAATCGCACATTTTGTCTGCGGTGGCATATGCGGGCGGCGCCTGTCTTATCTGCGTCAATGCAGCCCCATTTGCCGGCCCATGTCACACATTTGACCTCCGCTCCCCACAGCCACTTTGGTTTGGGTACGGGCTTGAATTGGGCTCGATTTCGGTCTGAACGGGGCTCTAACCGGGCTCCGCTCACGCCCAGCCCACAAATTCACTGGTATCGGCGCTCGCTTGTGTGTTTTTTTTTTTTTGACTTCAGGTGCGCAAGTGCAGCAAATCATTCTTGGCGCTACACTTGCGCGCACACGAGTGCCGCACCTGACACTTTATTTAACTAATGAGGCGTATTTTGTACATTGGTGCATAACCAGTTTATCGTACCTTGGTGTCTACACCTCAATGTCCCGAACCAAGATGCCCTCCTGAGCGCAGTCCAAGCTGCCATGAAGGATTACGCTCGGATTAAGCACGCCGGTCTCCGTAGACTCTGCTGCCTGGCTGTCGAACTGCAAAATCAGTGACGACCCGGCGTACAACACGTCACCCTCTTGGCCGCTTCGGTTGCAGCACACCAACGTCACTTTTTCGTAGTACCGCTTTACCTGCACCATGGGGTGCCGCAAAAAGGGAAGAAAGCGTAGCACCCAGTAGTCTACGGTTGAGGAGTCTGGATTGGCCGAATCGGTCGCGCGCAAGTTGTAGTTGACCTCAGGCTCCTGCTCAATAGGCACTTTGATTGTTTTGTCTTCGGCAATCGACGGCGATAGGGGCAGAAGCCACGCCATGGGGCACAAGATGAGCCGCGCCCTGTTGAGGAAGCACGCTGAGGCAAACTCAAACCGGTTGAAGGGCAGCTCAAACTTGTAAGGATTTAAGTCCATGCATATGCCTATGTTGCACG
Source organism: Debaryomycetaceae sp. JAC-2022a (assembly GCA_032598715.1). Classification (NCBI taxonomy): domain Eukaryota; kingdom Fungi; phylum Ascomycota; class Pichiomycetes; order Serinales; family Debaryomycetaceae; species Debaryomycetaceae sp. JAC-2022a. The sequence continues at coordinate 118,395 of CP095438.1, read as the reverse complement.
TGACCAGCCGCGTGGCAGCTGCGCCGTTTAGATAGTAATCCTTGTTCAACACGAGTTCAAACAGTTCAAACTGGCGCCCGCTCGGATTTTCCGAGCAGCCCCATGCCTCATCGGCCTCGTAGAGAAACGTCTTGCGGTAGTGGTGTATGGTAGAGCCGTCGGGCGCCGTCATTATGGCGGCGTTGAATATCTTTTTGTGCTCTTCGCTCCATTCTGGGTAGCCTACAAGGGTGAAGCATTGGTATTTTGCAGATATCGCGCGCGCCCAGTCCGAGGTCGGGCCCTGCGCGGTGGGTTCCAACCACGGCGTGATGGCGGACCGGGTGGGAAAGTTGTAGCCCGTGAGCGCGAGTTCGGGGAGCACCAAAAGATCGAAAGGTTTGTCTAGCCTGGCGATGGATGCATCGAGGATCAGGTTCGCGCGGGCAATGTTCTGCAGCACCTTCCCTAGCACGGGGTTTAGCTGGAGACACGCGATCCTCATACTAATCTTTCAAGCTCGAGGTGCGCGCCAATTAGTCTCGATCGCGCGATGGTGAGAAAAAAAAAAAAAAAACTCGCTTGCTATCGCCGAGCCAGTGAGAACGGAGCAAAGGGAGGACTCGTTGGCTCTCTGTCGTTGACTGAGCGAATAAGCTGTCACATGCGCGGTTGAAGCTGCGTTCTCTGTGGCCCCTCACTTCCATGTGGCATGCGGCTATCAGCGAAAGAGGAGTACGAGCAAGGCTTAGCGAGTCCAAGAGAGTATGTAGTGTGACTTCAAAAAAAAAGGAAAAAAAGCAGACAAGCAGGGCGAAGAAAACAAAAATAGTCGACAGATGATGCATGCGTGCTGCGCGCTGACGTTGGTGTACAGGGGCACGAACAGACGGACGGTGAAACGCTTGGCCTTCCAGCCCTTTGAACGACAGGGCAGAGAGCACGTTGGAGATACCTTGCGTGACACCCTTGCCGCTTATCTATAAACCTAGCTTAGCCCGCTCCGCATTGCGTGTCTTTGTTTGATCCGATTTGACAATTGTGTCAAAATCAAAGACCGGAAAAAATATTTGACCAGAAGCCTAAACCGGCAATATCGCATTGGAAGCCATCGTGGGTCTACCATGCTCTTCTTCACTAGACGCGGCCGCAAGGTGCTGCTCTTGGTGGTAGCGGTACTCCTTGTTGGTTTGGTGGTGCTTCTCAGCGACTACTTGGGGCTGATACCAAAAATGATCTCTTTCGGGATTTACAATGAGACGTGGTTTGTCCGCGAAGTCAACAAGTTGGTGGCAAGGATCGCGGCAGAGGGCGACGCACGGCAGCAGTACGCGTTGGATGCGCAGGCGCACATCGCGTCCACGGTGCAGTTACCGCACCACCTCGCAGACCCGCAGCATAGCCCCCACGTCCAGCCGTTTGACGCGCGCTTCACATTTGGCTTGGTAATCCAGGACTTGGTGCGCCAGCGGGCCGCCTCGGTAGACCTACAGATCCCTGTGTTCCACTGGGCCGACTGGACCGATCTCTCAGCATTGGACAAGTACTTTTTCCTGCCTGAGCGCCAAACGTGCCAGGAGGTGTTCAAGGTGCGCCCGGGTAAGCGCGAGCAAGAGGTGCTCGACCCGGAGTCGTACTGCATCGACGAGGCCGCCGTGGCGGCAATCATCGAGGACACGGCCACCGATGAGGCGCTCCGTGCGCTGTTGCGCCACGTGCAGCGCCAGCCGCACTCGCCCAACTTCCACGTGTATCTGCAAGGCGGGCGGCTGACGCAGCACCGCAAGACGTTACACTCCAAGTCGTACCTCAACGACTTTATGCCGGCTCCGGCACACGTGGTGTGGTTGCTCGGTGAAGGCGATGTGCGCGCGGTAACGGTTGGGGTAGCGCCGGGGTTGGAGCAGCGCCAAAGGTTGATCGACTCGCCGTTGGCGCAGGGCCAAATCGACGCCCAGCAGCAGATACGGGCGTTTGCGGCCGCCACCGCCGATGACGCTGCGGCCGCGCCAGACGCGCCGCCGCGCCTCGACTTGCACCCAGACCTCTTTGAGGACCAGAGCCTCCAGATCCTTCGCGAGCTCGGCGAGAGTGAGTACAAGCGGCTGCTCGAATACCTGGTGTCAGATGCCGAGGCACACAAGTACTTTTACGAGGCCAAGTTGCTCAAGTTGGAGCGCCACTGGGCGCTCGGCGCCCACTACGATTGGCGCTTCTTCAGCGGGCTCATCACCACGCAGGAGCGCCAGAAGCCGGTGCTCCACGGGCTCATGCACGCGTGGCTCGCTTTCACGCGCGCGCACCGCCTCCACACGTGGGTGGCGCACGGGCTGTTGTTGCTGTGGTACTGGAACGGGCTCCTATTCCCGTGGGACAACGACATCGACGTGCAGATGCCGATAGCCGACTTGCACCGCTTGGCGCGCCGGTTCAACCAGCTGGTGGTGGTGGATCTCGGCGGCAGTCCCGTGCGGTATGGGCGCTACTTCCTCGACTGCGGCACCTACATCAGCCGCCGCGACCGCGGCAACGGCCTCAACAACATCGACGCGCGCTTTATCGACATCGACACCGGCGCTTACATCGACGTCACCGCGCTTGCCCTCTCGGAGTCGCAGGCGCCTGCGCGCTACCACGTCGATGGTAATTTTGCGTTACAGACCGAGCGCAACCGCGCGGGGCAGATCTACAACTGCCGCAACTACCACTTTCTGTCGTTGGCGGAGGTGTCGCCGCTTCGGCGCACCGCGATCGAGGGCGTTGAGGCGTATGTTGTCAACGACTACGAGGCAGTGCTCCGCGCGGAGTACCTGGACATGGCCATCACCAAAAAGAGGTACAAGACCGCCACGTTTGTGCCGCGATTGGGGATCTATGTGAGCGTGCAGCAGTTGGAAGGGTGGGCCACCGAGCGCGACGCCGACCGCCTCCGTGCGGACCATCCAGTGGGGTTGCAGGGCAAGGACGAGCGCGACCACGACCCGTACCACTTGTGGCGCGACGACGACTGGCTCGCCTTCTTGCAGAGCCATCCGGAGGTGTTGGAGGAGTACTACTTGACGCGCGAGTTGACCGAGACGCATGCGGCAGAGTTGCGCTTCATCGAGAGCGGGCGCCCAACCGATGCGCTCCGGCGGCAGTGTGCGCCCTTGCGCCACGACGCCTGGAGCTACGAGCAGGTGCGCGGGGGAGTCTCGTTCGAGCAGCGGGTGCAGGAGGCGTGGGCGCGGGCGCGGGCGCCGCCGGCGGGGGCCAAGGTGGAGGCCAAGGCGGAGGCAACCAAGCCAGTGGCCGAGACCCAAGAAACAGCCCACGTCAAGCTCAACTTGCCGCCGCTCCGTACTTCAACCGCAGCGTAGTAAACGTGGATGGCTGCGAATAAATGCACACATCGGGAAAATTGGCGATCAATTAATTAAGCCTAGAGATAATCGATTAGAGAGCTCACCCGGCACCACACATCCTACGGCAGACGTGCCAAGCACGTGTGCCGCTAACGCCTGGGCCGCTGCCAACCGCTGCCATCCGCTGCCACGCCTGGACCGCCACAGCGCCGCAGTGCTGCGCCGCAGTGATGCAGCAGCGCTGCGCTGATCACTCCACTCTCACGTGCACCCCTCACATGACCTCCGGCCAATAGAACCCACGCACAATCGTACCATCAGGCAGAAAAAAAGCGAACACCACAACTCCCTAGCCCACCACACCATGTTCAAGAGATCCATCCAGCGCCAGTTCGCGCGCTTCAACTCGCACGGCCACACCTCCAAGTACATCAACGACCTTGCGTACAAGCCCGACCCCAAGAAGGGCCAGGAGTTCATCAAGCAGTACGAGGAGAGATTGCACCACTCCGAGGGCGTCACCAACATGTGGAAGAAGGTGACCTACTTTGTGGCGATCCCCGCGATCTTGTTGACCGCCATCCCCGTGGGCATCACCGAGATGCACCACGCCGAGCACCGCAAGCACCAGGCCGAGCTCTCCGACGACGAGTGGCCCACGCAGTACGACTACATGAACATCAGAAGCAAGAAGTTCTTCTGGGGCGACGGCGACAAGACGCTCTTCTGGAACGACGCCTGCAACAGACACGTCGAGGCATGAATACACTTTAAGCGCTGATCCCTATAATGTAGAAAATATATAGAGGTTGTTCGTCGCCGCGATTGCCACCGAGTTCTCGTTGGGATGCCACGACAAATGCAATATGCTCTTCTTGAAGTCGATGTTGTCAAAGTCGCCCGAGCTGGTGCCCACGCCGCTCATCAAGCGGCGCCGCGTTGGCCCGCTGTGCAGCTTGCGCAGCTTGAACGCCAGCTTGTCTGCCTGTAGGAGAATCTCCTCCTGCTCGTCGCCGTTGGCGGGCAGCCGCGGCAGCTGCGGGAACGCATCGTAGCTTGCTCGCGGCGACGCCACGTCTTCGGCTTCGTCGTCGTCGTCGTCGTCGTCGTCGTCGTCGTCGTCGTCGTCGCCTCTCTTAGTCTTGCGCTTGCCGTTCAGCTCTGCCGCGGCCGCGGCCTCCTTGCCGCCGCCAACGGCATTGGGGTAAATCATAAAGTTGTTGTTGTAGGACCCAGTCATGATCGACCGGTTGTCGCCGCTGAACTGTACCTCGAACTTGTCAAAGATGGCGTCGTTTTCGTAGGTGTCACAGAGGCGGTCGCGTAAGTGCTCGTGCACATTGATCGTCTTGACCGGCTTCAGCTCCATCGCCAAGTCCCACAACTTGACCGTCATGTAGTCTCGCAGCACAATGTAGCGCCCGTCGTGCAGAAACTTGACGTCCAGAATCAGGCTGGTGATCTCGGTGAAAAAGTTGTGCAGCAGCGGGTCCAAGTACTCCTCGTACACCTTGGCGTGCAGGTCGCACAACAGGTTCAGCCGCATGTCGCTCAACTTGATGGTACCCTTCAGCAGCAGATACATGAACAAGTTGCAGTGCTGCGGGTGGAACTCGGCCAGCGTGATCACTTCGGTCAACTCCTCCATGTTGTTGGGCTTGATGTCGACAATATTGAACAGCTGGTCCAGTATGCCGAGGTTCCACAAATTGATGCGGAGATCGTCCAGCAGGAGGTACGTCTCCTGGTCCAGATTGACCAGGATCAGGTTGATGTGGTAGGCGTGGGCGTTGGAGTAGATGCGCTTTGGCTGCGCCGAAATCAACTTGTCGTGGAGGGTGAGCTTGGGGAGGCGGAGGCGCTGGAGGTTGAGCGGCGCGGCGGCGCCCTTGTCGAGGTGGCTCAAGTTGTTTTCCAGCACCAACTTGATCTGCTTCTCGGTGATCTTCCACAACTTGATCGTCTTGTCGTTGGTCAGCAACAAGTAGAGCAGGTTGCTGGGGTGGCGGAGCCACTTGATCTTGTTGATCTTCTCCTCAATCTCCAACAGCTTGAGGTAGTCGAACTCGGCGTCGTGGCTCTGGAACTCGGTGAAGAAGTTGTACTCGCACGTTGTCTGCTTCTTGGCCTGGTTGCGCTCAAAGAGCACCACGCGGCCGCCCTTGTCGCCGGTGGCGAGGAAGTTGCCGTCATGGTTGAACTCCACCGTCAGGATGATATCGGCCTCGGTGATATTTTCGATGTCGCCCTTGTCGCCGAAGCACTGTGAGAATTTCCACTGCTCGTCCATCGCGGAGGGGGGGTTTGTGCAGGGGTTGGGGTCGTCCTTTGTGGGGCGGTGGTCGCAGCGAGCGGGCGCGGGAGATCGGTCGGGGAGACGGGAGTTCTCCACTAGTTCCGATTGATGCAACGGGGACCGCACTGAGATGCAGAGGGTGGATGCGAAGGGTTGAGGGTCTATCTTTGGCAGCGATCGCAAATAAATTTGTCGCTCCCTGATCGGGAGTGCACACAGACCAGAGCCGCCCACGCGCGCCACGCGCTGCGCGCCACCGGACGTTGCGGTTGCTGTAGTTGGGCTACACTGTATACAGACTTCATTTACTGATCGCTATCTACCTTAGGCAGCAGCCTTCTTGGCCGCCTCCTGGGGGGACACCTTTCTGTCAGCGTTGAACTTCTTTCTCTGGGGCGGAGCTCTGATTCTTCTGTCGGATCTGGATCTGACTCTGACAATTCTGGCGTGGATGGCACACGAGACACAGTAATGCAACTTGTTGTACAACTTGGGCAAGGCGTATTCAGGGTAGACAGACGCCTCGGACAAGTCTCTGACGGCAGCGGCCTCCACCATGTTTCTGATGGTGACTCTCTTGATGGCCTTGTCCTTAGGAACACATCTGGCGCAGTTCAAGCATCTAACGGGCTTGACGTGGCCTCTACCCTTCTTGTTTCTACCGTTGGAAGCTCTCTTTTTAGGCATGTCTGAGGTGTTAGTAAGACAACGAGTCTGGATCTATCACCGTGGTGTGTCGCACGGGTACATACTTGCTGATTGTGTTGAAGAACCAAATGAAAAATGGTGTTTTTCGATATTTTCAACTTGTATGAGCGGAGTGGCCCGCAGCGCCAGCGGCGCGCAGCGCCACTGGCAAGAAAAAAAAAAACTTCGTGTGTGCACAAAACGCGCGTAGATGCACGTGCTAGGTAGGGCCAAGCCCTAGCGGTATGCGGCGCCGTAGTGTATGCAGGGCTCGGGGCACATGACGTCTCGATCATGTGAGCCTTCCGATGACGTGCCGACTGCAGGATACCTCGATATGAGCGCCAAGTGAAGCAAGTACGCACATTTCACTGCACTAAGGTCCGAGTGCCTCCCTAACCCCCCCTCATTCTCCTCTGCAGCTTTTTCTCTTCACGCTGCTGCCTTCAGACCGCAGCCTGTCGCATTACCTTATCTATTGGGTCCCTTTGTGATATTCACGTGCAGTGCACACGTGACCATCTTTCAACCAATCAAAATTCCACCAAACGTGCGATTGTTAGCTGATTTTTCTACCCACAGACAAAAGTATAATAGACACGCAAACACGCCTAAAGGTTGAGTTGAACCCTTCCCACCACACAACCACAACGTATGTCCCTGAGTGAGCACAGTCCTGTTGTGGCCCGTCAAGCGGTACCTGCGACACCGTAGCCACGCTGTGGGGCTGTCTGCAGGACCATAACAACCCACACTACAGGATTGCTCCATAATTTGCGCATTCTTGCGTCTCATCGTTCATTGTACTAACTCAATTTTGCAGTATGCTTTCCCGTTCGTTTCGCGTTGCCAGACCTGTTTGCAACAACGTGAGGTTTCTTGCCACCTCGAGGGTGCAGTTTCAGCAGCTCACGAAGACCCCGGCCAAGAGCGCCAACAAATTGGCCGATGTCACTGGCCCCGATGACTCCTTGATTGGTCCCGGTGCCGCCCCCGGCACTGTCCCCACCGACTTGGACCAGGCCACTGGTTTGGAGAGACTCGAGTTATTGGGTAAGAGAGAGGGTATCGATGTCTTTGACATGGAGAACCCGGTCAGAGAAGGCTCCGGCACCATGGCCGACCCCTACCTCGTGCCCTCATACATCGGCCAAAGGTACGTTGGGTGTCTGGGTGCCAAGGGCGGCGAGGAGCACAACCCCTACTGGATGGGCATCGAGGAGGGCAAGCCCGGGAGATGCTGGCACTGCGGCAATGTGTTTGCCATCAAGTACTTAGGCGAGCCAGGCCACAGCCACCACTAGAAGATAAAAGGAAACAGACGCATACAGCAGCAGTGTAGACCTCAGCGGTTTTTGCCGCGGGGAACCCGCGAATGATTGAAAAAAAAAAACCTCGAGGAACTGCAAGCACTACAATGAAGCCCCAGGTGTTAGTGATCGGCGATTTGGATAGGTCGCTCGAGGAGTACAAAGACTTCCTGCAACGCTATGAGTGCATAGAGTACGAGGTGACCTCGAAGGAACAAGTCATCGAGGACTTCAAGACCAAGTTTGTAGGCGTCCAAGCAATCTACGCTGCGTGGTTGGGATTTGCCATGGTGGGCGGGTTCAAGGACGAGATCTTGGGCAGTGCACCCCCCGGTTTGAAGGTTGTAGCCAGCGTTGCTGTAGGTTACGACGGGTACGACGGCACGGGCATGCGGCAGAGGGGCATCGTGTTGACCAACGTGCCCTCGCTGGGGGCGGCGGTGCCAGTGGCCGACTTGGTGCTTTACAACGCCTTGTCAAGTTTCCGCGGATTCGCCTCGTTTGAGCAAAACTTTCGCCGGCTCAACCACACCATCGCTGCGCGCAGCGACTTGGACTCGCGCGGGTTCGATTCCGCGCGCGGCGAGCCCGGCCGCATGGGGTACACCGCCGACAACGCCACGTATGCTTTTGGCGAGAGGCTCGGCGGCAGGCCTGTGTTGTCGCCGCAGGGACACCACGTGGTGATTGTTGGGTTTGGCAACATTGGCCAGCTCATTGGCAGCAGACTCGCCCACATCGGCATGTGTGTGCACTACGTCAAACGCACGCCCTTGACGGCAGAGCAGCAGCTGCGCTTGGGCTACGACGCCACCTACCACGCAGCGTTGACAGATGTGCCGGAGGCCGACTTGGTGGTTATCGCGTGTCCCGCCACGCCGCAGACACGCCACCTCGTCAATGCCAGCGTCATTGACGCGATGCGCAAACCGTTCCGCATTATCAACATTGGCAGGGGCTCGGTCATCGACGAGCAGGCGCTTGTCGATGGGTTGAAACGCGGCAAGGTTTTGTTTGCCGGGTTGGATGTGTTTGAGCACGAGCCGCGGTGCCACCCAGAGTTGATTGGGCGCCACGATGTAATGTTGACGCCGCACATTGGCGCGTCCACCAAGGAGAACTTTGACCACACCGCGGTGGCGGCGATGCACAACATTAGCGACGTGCTCGACGGCGGGGAGGGTGTCACCCCGGTTAACTAGACCTATGATTTCATTGGTTGCGGTATGGCTGCAACATGGCGGCGGCCGCGGCTGCGGTTGCATGGCTGCAAATTTCGAGAAGCCAGCAACCGAATAGCAGCTGCGAGGCCAGCTACCGCGACGCCTAGCGCGCGCGGCGCAGCGCCTGGGCGTGCCTGCCGCGGCCACAACGTTGGGTGAACTGTGTGGCCCAGCCTAGGCATTGCCTGCGGCTCAAGGCACGGTCTGCAGGCCCCAACGAAGTGAATCAAGGCGGCCACCGAATGATGGTTATTAACTTTAAAATGAAAAAAGTCTTCCCTCGCCCAAATCGCCGGCACTCTCTCCTCCTTCCACCCCTTCATTCCCTCTCTCTATCTCCCACCCTCGCCGTCTCCTCTCCTTCTACACCGCTATCTGGGTCGTGCATCCCCCAATACGCAGATCGGGCGTCCCGCGCGCGCCGCGCGCGGACGCACCCGCCGCCCCCGATCAGCAACAGCAAGCCCCTCACGCCGCCCATACACCTCAGAGCTTCGTGGAGACACCGCGGCACATTGAATCCAGGCTCCGTGGACCGTGCTATCCAGACCTCATGCTGTCAATATATATCGGGGTGTACAAGGCGTTGTACGACTACGCGGCGCAGTCGGAGGAGGAGTTGACGCTCCACGCAGACGACTTGCTCTACTTGTTGGAGCGGTCAGACATAGACGACTGGTGGAAGGTGAAGAAGCGAGAGGTGGCCGTCGGCGACGAGGAGGTTGAGGAGCCCAGCGGTTTGGTGCCGTCGAACTACATCGAGGCGGCGCCCGTGCTCCAGACCGCGGTGGCGCTCTACGACTACGACAAGCAGACCGAGGAGGAGCTTCTGTTCAAGGAGGGCGACAGGTTCAACGTGTATGACTTGGCGGATCCTGATTGGTTGTTGGTGGGGGACATGCTGGGGCAGACCTACGGGTTTGTGCCGGCGAATTACATCGAGATGGCGGCGGCTGCGGCCCCCGCGGCCCCCGCGGCCCCGGCGGCGGTGGTCCCCGCGGCGGTGACCCCCGCGGCAGCTGGGGCTCCTACGGCCGCCCCGGTCCCCATCAGCGCGTTTGCGCCGCCGCCTCAGCACCGCGACCGGTCCACCACAGCGCTGCCCAGTGTGCTTCCGCCGCCACAGCATCCTCAGCGCGAGCGCGAGGAGCGCAAGCAGGAGTACGGGGAGCGCGAGGAGCGCAGCCGCGACTCCGGCAGCACCCACGAGGCTGCCCCGCCCAAGCCCCAGCGGCCACGTGACGACGACGACGCGCCGCCGCCGATGCCGACGCGGCCGCAGCTGGAGAGCGGGCGGTCGCGTTCGGCGTCCAACGCCGAGTCGCACTACGAAGACGAGGAGACCGTCGACGTGCCCAACCACAAGTTTGACGGCGACTACTTCACCTGGTACATCAACGAGGTGGATGGGCGCCGCAAGCGCGCCATCACGCTTCTGGTGGGCCGGGGGCTCTTGATCTTGAAGCCCACCGCGTCGACCTCCAAGTTGTCGTTGAAGCTGGCGTCGTCGATCGACCAGCAGTGGAAGATCCGCGACTTGCGCAGCTTCAGCAACGAGAAGAAGCACTTGTTTTTGGAGTTGGAGCACCCGCAGGCCTCCATCGAGCTCCACACCGGCACCAAGGACGTGGCGGAGGCAATCGTATCGATCTTGGGAGAGATCAAGGGCGCGGACTCGGTGCGCGGCTTGACCGAAGTGGCGCGGGCGCTGGTGCCGTCAAATAGCGGCCGCCGCATCGGCAAGCTCTTGTACGACTTTGAGGCGCAGGGCGACGACGAGCTCGCGTGCAAAGAGGGCGACGAGGTGTACATTGTGGACGAGTCCAAGTCGAAGGACTGGTGGATGGTGCAGAACATCGACACCGAGCGCCAGGGCATCGTGCCCTCGAGCTACATCGAGATCATTGGCAGCTCCAACTTGGACAAGTTGACCGAGCAGCCGCTGCGCCAGCGGCTGAAGAAGTCGTCCAAGGGCCGCGTGGTTGGCCACCGCCTGCGCGACGAGCGCGAGCGTGTGCGCGAGAAGGACCGCGCGCAGCGCGACAAGGAGCGCGCCAAGGCGCCGCGCGGCGCCGATGACAAGTCGATGCCCAACAGCCACCGCGTGCGCACGTGGATCGACAGCTCTGGGTCCTTTAAAGTAGAGGCGGAATTCCTAGGGTGCGTCGAGGGCAAGATCCACTTGCACAAGACCAACGGGGTCAAGATTGCCGTGGGCGCCACCAAGTTGTCGATCGAGGACTTGGAGTACGTCGAGAAGGTGACGGGCACGTCGTTGGCGACCTACAAGGCGGAGGTGCAGCGCCAGAACGCCAAGCGGCAAAAGGGCCGTCTGGGGGTCAGTGCCATCAACGACGTGGGGGAGCCGGCGCGGCCCAGTGCCAAGAGCAAGCCGACTGCGGCGGTGAGCGAGCCCGACTACGACTGGTTTGAGTTTTTCCTCTCGTGCGGCGTCGACATTGGCAACTGCCAGCGGTACTCGCTCAATTTCAGCCGCGAGCAGATGGATGAGAACATCTTGCAGGACATCTCGCCGTCGTTGTTGCGCACGTTGGGTCTTCGCGAGGGCGACATCTTGCGGGTGATGAAAGTTTTGGACGCCAAGTTTAATCGCAGCGGCGGCAGCGGCGGCGGCAGCGGCAGCGGCAACGGTGGCGGCAGCGGCGGCGGTCTTTTCACCGAGGCTGGCGGCGCGTTGAAAAACAACAACTCGAGCAGCGAGATCGCCAAGGTGGATGCGCGCGCGTTGCCGTCGCCGCTGAAGCAAGACACGTTGCTGCCGACCAAGTTTGAGGATGACGCGTGGGCGGTCAAGCCCGCGGCGCGGTCGACGGAGGATCTCTTGAAGCCCCAGGCGACGCTGTCGCGGCCAGTGACGCCGCAGTACACGGGGGCACTCCAGGACTTGGTCAATATCAAGCCCTTGGAGGCGAACGCCAACAAGCCCATGCCGCAGTTGCCACTGGAGCCGTCGGCGCCCGCGTTACAGCCGGTCAAGACGGGGCCCCAGAAGGGTGCGCTCGTGCCCGTTCCAGCGCAGCGCACAGGCGGGTTGGTGCCGGTGCCGGCGCAGCGCACCGGTGGGTTTGTGCCTGTCCAGCAGACTGGAGGCTTGCTAGCAGCGCAGCCCACTGGTTTTGTCCCTATCACGGCGCAACCCACCGGGTTCTTGCCCATCCAGGCCACTGGAGGGTTGGTGCCGCAGTTGACCATAGGCATAGTGCCGTTGCAAACAGGGGCCACGACGTTCCAGCCGCAGCCCCAGCCCCAGCCTCAACAGCGCACTGGCGGGTTCTCGCCGATGCCGTCAACCACCTTTGGGCAGCAGCAGACTGGCGGGTTCGTCCCCTTGCAAACGGGCACGTTTACGGGCCCGCCGCCGCTGGCGATGAGCTTTGGGCAACTTTCGTTGCAACAGACTGGGCCGATGGTGCCGGCGCAAAGGACTGGCCCCGCCATGCCGCAGACCAGCTTTGGGGGCGGCGTACAGCCTCAGACTGGGCAGTCCACGGGCGTTCAACCTCAGAGCACCTTTGGGCAGTCTACGGGAAGCGCGTTTCCGCAGACCTTTGGGCAGCAGCCCACTGGGGGCACGCTCTCTCAGACCTTTGGGCAGCAGCGTACGGGGGGCGCATTCCCTCAGACGTTTGGGCAGTCCACTGGGGACGCATTCCCGCAGACGTTTGGGCAGCCTACAGGGGGCACATTCCAGCCTCAGAGCACGTTTGGGCAGCAAATATTTGGCCAGAACAATGGCCAACCGCAGAACACGTTCGGGCAACTGCAGCCCAATCTCTTCCAGCCGCAGGCGTCGTTTGAGCCGCAGCCGTTTCAGCTGCAGCCTACATTTGGCCAGTTTTCGCAGCCACAGACATCGTTCGGGCAGCCATCGTACAACCAGTTTGGACAGTCACCCGCCGTGGGTCAAGTGACCAACATGTTCCAAAATGCATCGATCTCATCGCCACCACCTCAGCAGTTCCCCAACACCACTTTCGGCCAACAGCCGCAGTTTGACGGCTTCAACTCGCAGCCGCTTCAGTCGCAGCCTACTGGCGCCGGTTTTGGAAATGCGCCATTGCAGCCGCAACAGACCGGCAAACGAGCCAACTTGCAGGCAGCCACCGCCAGCAACCCGTTTGGCTTTTGAGCATACATAGGGAATGACGAAAAGTTACAATAGGCTAATAAAGATTTGATTTAAAGGCGACGTAATAGTGTTGAGGGCTGAGTTGGCTGCAATTTCTGCACGTGATGTGATTAATTTTGCAGCACCAATTTCGAAACACTTGCAGCCATTTAAGTGTGGTACCCCCAGCTTTTTTGAACAGATATGGAAGAAATCTTTGAGTTGGCGGCATTTTTCTGCCAGCAGCGCACCACTCTCAGCCTCAAGCCGATTGGCACGAGATTGGCTTTGATCTGGAGATTGTACCGAGGTGACGAGAAGGATCCCACGGCATTTCTTGGGCTCATTAACCGGCTCGACCAGATCACCAACACTTGTTTTGAAGCTGCTAAACCGTTGAACATCGACAGTGAGATTGAATCGATTGCATTTGACAAGATTGAGATGGTCCACGCCATGATTGGGGGGTATGATCGAGGCAGCATCGCCGCAAAGCCCGTGGCGCCACGAAACAGCCTGTTCATGGAGCTTCTAGGCCGACCATCGATACTGCCGCGGTATCTCGAGTTGGGGGAGCTCTTGGCCAAGCCGACGGCGCAGACGCAACTAGCTGCTGCTAAGATGCGTTTGAAGACGCCTCGCAAACCATTCACGGAGGTGTGCAAGCTGCACGGTCATATGAAAGCGCTCGCTAGCATCATTGGCGGGCCAACGTTGCCTCCGGCGCACGCGTTGCTCGGCAACTCCAAGCTAAAGGCACATTCTGAGTTGTTCCAATGTGCCCTCAAAAAGGTGCATTACATCCCCGTTGTCACTAACTACACTGACATCCAGTTGGGCGACTGTTCATACTTAAATACGTGCCACCGGATGAAGACTTGCCGGTATTTACATTACCACACTCTCCATCCACTAAGGCCCAAGAAGGTTTCGCTGGATCAGGACCAGATGATCATGTGCCGTGCGCACGAATACACTATTGGTGAGTGCTTACTTGAGTACGAACGGCCGGTTTGTCCTCCTCAGTGGATCAAGTGCGACATCCGAAGTCTACCATTTGAAATCTTGGGTAAGTTCGCCGCTATAATTGCCGATCCAGCGTGGGACATCCACATGTCTTTGCCCTATGGCACTTGTAAAGATGCTGAATTGATGTCGTTGCCCATGCACGAGTTGCAAGATGAGGGCATCATGCTCTTGTGGGTTACTGGCAGATCGATCGAGTCTGGTCGAAAGGCATTGCGCAACTGGGGATACCAGCTTTCAGACGAGCTCATCTGGGTCAAATTGAATCAATTGAGACGCACAATTGTCACGGGGAGGACGGGGCACTGGTTGAACCACTCTAAAGAGCACATGCTAGTCGGGGTGAAGGGGAATCCAACATGGCTCAATCGGTTGGTGGACTCAAACGTGGTGGTGAGCTCCACCAGAGAAACGCTGAGGAAACCCGACGAAGTGTACGACATTGTCGAGCGGATCGTGGGGAAGCACGCACGCAAATTGGAGCTCTTTGGCAGAGATAACAACGTTCGGCCCGGGTGGATAACCGTTGGCGACCAAGTGGATGGCGTACAGATCCACGAAGAGGATGTAAAGAGGAGACACGCACACCACAGTGCGACTAATAACAAGTGATTTTTTATTGGCCTTTGGCCTCAAGTTCTTTCTTCTTAGCAGCCTCCTTAAATTTGAAATCACGTACCGCCTTGCCCGCCTTGTTGTCCATGGTTTTCTTCAAATCCCTTCTGAACCCTAACGCAAAGGCCACTTCAAAGACGACGAAAAAAGGCGCCAACACTAGGGCCTGCAAGAGATTGTCAGTCAAGGCTGGAGCACGTTTTTCGTGGACCCCGTGGCCATAAAATTGGGCTAGCCAAGCGATAACGTGCGCCGTGAGGGCGATGTTGTGGAACTCGGACTGAGTAAAGGACGACGCCGGGCTGGCGGCGAGCTGGTACCCCTTGGAGAGATAGTACAGTCCGCCTACCAACAAGGGAACGGTCAAAGATCCGAGTGTCGGATCGAGCAACGTATAGAACGCGGCGTAGGCCAGCGCGGCAACGGTGCCAACGTTTATGTAAGGCAGCCAGGATCCCACTTGCATGGGCACAAAAAGAGCGAATGCAGAAAACAAAATCACCGGGATGCACAACAAGTGTATGGTGACATTGGTGTGGTTGAAGTGGTACGACCGGTAGAAGACGAGGTGGCCCTCTAAATCCAAGAGCGCCGTCATGTTGTACAGCACGAACGGAAACAGCGGAGCGCGAAGTGCGCGTATTTATGAGATGGAAAATGTGGAGAAGACGAGCGGGGATATACTTTGCGACCTCATTTATTCCGCTATTCACGCAAATCTATTTGCGGCTTCTTGACGCTACGCTTTCTAGTGGAGTGGCCCTGCTGCAGCGCGAACTTGGTGGCGCTGTGGAGGTCACGACCAATGTTGTCGAGGTCCTTCACTTTGTAAAGGCGAACGATCCAGTTTTGGGAGGTGAATGCCTCCTCCACCACGTGCAACTGCGGCGCCTGGGCGGCCGGGATCGTTTGGCCCCGCACGCGGTCGGCGGCATCGCGACCGCCGTACAACTCGTTGAAGCGGTAGTAGCTCATCTTGTACATCAAGGAGTCCTGCATCGTCTGCGAGGCGTCGTGGTCAACCTTGTACTCGCCGCGGTCGCTGAAAAAGTCGCGTTCGTGGATCTCGTCGGGCCAGATGCCCTCCAGGATGCGCACCATCCACAAAAACTTATTGATGTCGTCGCCCAGGTAGCCCAACAACCCGCCAAAGATCACCAAGACGTAGTCAACGTCGTGGCGTTTGAGGATGTCGTACGCCACGTCCTCGTTGGAGCACATGGCCTTGCCCACGGTGGCGATGTGGGTGTTGTTCCAGGTATTGTTGTCGACCAAGGTGGTGCGGTCGGCCATGCCGCCAATCTGGTAGCCGTAGTCCCACCACGCCATCACCTTGGCGTCCTCGGGGGTGTTCATGCGCAACCAGTAGTACGCCTCCCTGAAGTCGTCGATGATGTTTTGGGAGCCGTCGGGGTTCTTCAGCGCCAACACCACCGAGGGCGACAGGTAGGCGTTGGAGGTGACCCAGGTGCAGTGGTAGACAAAGTAGAAGAGGTAGAAGCCGAAGGTGAGGAGCACCACGAGCTTGGCGCTCAAGATGTACACCACATTGCGGCCGCCCTCGCGCTGTGCGCGAAGCACGTCGCCAAGGTCCAAGTACACGTCGAACAACTTGCTCAACGCGATAGCGGCGGCGGCGCAGATGATCGGGGTCAAGGTCAACATCAACCGCACCATCACCCCGGCAAAGTACAGACACAACACCAGGTAGATGATGACAAATACGTGCTCGTTTTGCAAGTCCTGGAAGCACAAGTAGACGCCGGCGGGGAACAACCAGATCAACATGTTGGTGTCAAAGAAAAACGCCGGCCACGCGGTGGGCTGGTGCTCCAGCACCGAGGCGATGATGGGGATGTGGATCTTGGCGTAGTTGGTATCCCAGAGCAGGTAGAAGCGGCCCGTCCACGGCGCAATCCACCCCAATGCGGTCAACCCCACCAAGGCGCCGACGCCGAGGACGACAAGCAACGCCAACAGAATGGCCAAAAACGACCGGAATTGACGCAGCGGGATGTGGTGCTTGACGTAGTCGCCCACCGCCACCAACTGCAACAACCCAAACACCCCCAACGCTGCCATGTGGTCGTTCAGTCTAATGGGCAAGAAGCCGACAAAGGGGATCTGCATCAGCGCCAAGGTGCCCAAGCTGTACCACGTGGTGTAAGCGGTGTAGAGCTTGGCACTGTAGCGGCCCATCAAGATGAGCACAAAGATGTGCAACGGGATCAAGTTGGTGATAAAGACGTAGCCGCCCCACGCGCTCACCATGTAGAAGTAGAGGAGCGCGGCCCAGGTGGCGAAGAACACCAGCCCCAGCTTGAGCGCCTTGATCCAGAAGTAGAAGGTGGCCATGAGCAAGGTGATGGCGATGGCCTCGTTGTCGTAGGCGCCCGCCACCAGCCGCAGGATGTAGCCGGGGGCGATGCCCATGAAGATGGCGGCGAGGAGCCCCGCGTTGGCGTCCTTGATCTCCTTGGTGAACAAGTAGGTGAAGACGGCAGTGACCCCCAGGAACGCCGGCGCCAAGAGCACGCACACGTTGCGGATGTCGATGGGGAGCGCCAACACGCGGCGGAGCACGTGCCAGATCGCGCCCAGCGTCACCATGAGCCCGGGGTAGAGCGTGCCGCCGGTGACGCGGCCGAGGGGGTACCACGTGCGGTCGTCGAACCAGTTGAGGAAGTCGTAGAACGAGTGCAGCACGAGGTACTTGGTGGCGCGGAAGTTGAACCACGGGTCGAACTCGTGGATGATGGACTCGAAGCGGATCACCAGGAAGAGGCGCAGGGAGATGGCTGCGCCGGCAATCAGGATGAAGATGATGACGCGGAGGAGGAGCTTGATGCGGGCGAAGGGCGCGGCGGCGCCGTCGGGGCCGAGGGCGCCGGCGTCGGCGCCGGCGTCAAAGGCGCCTGCGCCAAAGGGCGCGTCGGCGTCGGCGCTTCCGCTGGCCGCCGTGGGCTCCCTTGGCTCCTTGGCGCTGGACGGCGCCGTCGACAGCGCCTTCGCCGCCTTGTCTGCCCTGATCTTCTTCTCTGACACCATTGGCGGCTCTCCTCAAGCGCGGTGGCCGCGTTTTCAACACGGTGGCGGAGTGCACACAGCTCGCTTATATGCAGTCGTCTATATATTAGAAAGAGCTCCAGCTCCAGTTGGCCGGCACGCTGCCAACGAGCTGCTCGCGCGGCTCGCGCACGTCCCTGGCGTCGATGGCGCGCGCGGCGCGCTCGGGGCGCGGCGCCGCGCGCGGGGCGGTGGTGGTGTCGACGCCAAACTCGTTCTTAATGAACTGGTTGTAGTCGGCGATGCAGTAGTCGCACACCTTGGACAAGGTGCCGCGGCCGCCGGTGGTGAACTGCGCCAAGCGGTTGATGTAGAGGTAGTGCGAGGTATGCTCCTTGCAGAAGATGCCGCCGCACTTGCGGCAGTGGTGCTTGCGCTCAAAGAAGCTGAACGTCTTAGGGCACAGGCGGATGCCGCAGCGCGTGGCGTTCTCGTCCTTGACCCAGTGGCGGCGGGTCGGCGGCAGCCGCGCGAGGTTTTCGCGCCGCGGCGCCGACGCGCCCAGCGCGCCCAGCGTGCGGCCCGACTCCACCGACTCCGCCAGCAGCGTCAGCGCCCGCGACAGCACGGGCTCTTCGAGCTCCGCCGGCGCAGGGCTCTCGCGCGCCGAAGCGGGCGCCGAAGCGGGCGCGGGCGAGGGCGCGGCGGGCGCGGGCGGCGCCGCCCCCGGCCACCCGTCGTCGTGGCTCGAGGAGAGCCGTAGCACCGCCGGCACGTACATCGGGCTGCGGAACCCTTTGATCTGCTGTAGCCGGCGCGACGACGGCGCGGCATCGGGCAGCGCGCCCTTGGCGCTCGGAGCGCGCCGGATCATGTTGTGCGGGGGGGTTACCGCCGCGGGAACTTTAGGGTGGAGCGACCGGAGGTGGTGGTCTTCTTGAAGCTCGCGGTGGTAGGCGCTCTGCGCCAGCTGGCTGGCGGCAACGAGCCGCCGCGTATCGTCCAGCCTGACGGGCGGACCAGCCGCACGTGCCGGCGCCGGCGCCAGCGGCAGCGCCAGCGGCGTCGCACGGGACGCGGAAGTGAGAGACTCTGCTGCGGCAGACGCGGGCGTTGCCGCCGCTGTCAAAGCCGCCGGTGTTGACGCAGCCGCCGGCGCCGCTGCCGGCGGCGCTGCGGGCGCCGCCGCCTTGGGCTGCCGCGTCAAGCTCGCAAACGTCGACAAGTCCACCTCCGCCGGCTTGTACGGCTCGCTGATGCGCTCCAACGAGGGGATCCGGGCCGCCAGCGTCTTGCGCGCGAGCACCAGCGGCCCCCGCGCGCTCGGCGCCTCGTCGTCGTGGATCGGGATCGGCGAGAGGTTCAACTTTTTCAATGCATTCAACGTGAGGTTGCGCTGCTGCTGCGGCAGCTCGTCGCCGCTGCCGTCGTCGTCACCGCCTCCTCCACCGCCTCCGCCACTGCCACCGCCGCTGCCCTCGCCGCTGCCCTCGCCGCTGCCCTCGAACGGGAGCTGCTGCCCAATCGCCACGTCGTCGCCAATGCTGGTCATGACCGGCGCCTGGATGAAGCTGTGATTGCTCCTGACGCCAGGAGCGGCGCTGGCAACGCTGCTGCTGCGCGGCGCCGCCGCCGCCTGCTTGAGCGACTTGAGCAGCGCCGTCGACAACACCGACTGGAACGACTGCGTGCGCGACTTCAGCACGTCCTGCTTGGCGAACATGAGCCCGCCGTCGCCCGCGGGCTCGCTCTGGATCGCCACCACGCTCGTCCCTGTCGCCTCGCCGTCACTCATGCGTGGCCGCCGTTCGCACGCCAGCGCTGCCAATTTGGCCCGCGCACTGTATGCACGCCTCACGCGGCAGCGCCGCCGCGCGGTCGCGGCCCCGACTCCCACCGCTGCCGCCCCGACTCTCTCCCGTCTGCGTCGGACTGCCCGACTCCCACCGCTGCAGCTCCCACTCCCTCCGCTGCCTCCGCAGGTCCTCTCTCGCCCCTGTCGCCCTGCACCAGCTCCCTGAGCGCCTGCCGCTCCCTCCCACCTCTCCCCTGCTGCTCCGCGCACCCCACGGTCACATGACCGGTTACAAATTCTGGCCGCGCCATTGGTCGACCCCTGGCCCCATATTCCGAGGCTCGCTGTTTTTCTGTTCAAACACACAACATGCTTTCAAGGGTTGGATTAGGATTGGCAAGACGTAAGTAGATACGGCCGGGTGCTGTAGTCGCTGCGCCAGCGCGCTACGCTCCCTGCCGCTGCGTTGCTGCCGCGGCGCAACTACCCCAGCTTCGCCTCCCCCCCCCCCCCCCCGCCCCCCGCTACTAACCCCAGAACCGCGCCTTGTGGCCAGAACCGCCGTCAGAGGCGTCGCCACCGTCAAGGCGTCCCATGACAAGGAGCTCGAGATCCTCGTGCAGCAGCGCAAGAACAGACCTGAGTCCCCCCACTTGACCATCTACAAGCCCCAGCTCACGATGGTGATGTCCGGGTTACACAGAATCACCGGCGTCGCCGCCGCGGGCGGCCTCTACGCGTTGGCGCTCGGTTACGCCGCCGCCGGCTTGACCGGAGTCACCTTTGACTCCGCGCTGTTGGTGTCGGCGTTTGCCGCGTTGCCCTCCGCCGCCCAGGTCGCCGCCAAGGCGCTCATGGCCTACCCGTTTGCCTACCACGCCTTCAACGGCGTCAGGCACTTGGTGTGGGACACCGGCAGAGAGTTGACCCTCAAGGGCGTCTATCGCACCGGCTACATCGTGGTGGCGCTCACCGCCGTTGCTGGCACTTACTTGACCTTTATCTAATGAAGAGCCGTCGTTATCACCGTAGAGCGCCGATCTCCAAGTCGGCGTCCAAGCACAAGCATGGCGACCCGTTGCTGCAGAAGCCGCACCCGCCCGCCTTGGCCCTGGGCGGCTTGGCCAGCAAGTCGTCGCCAAGGAGCTCCTCAAGGTCGTAGTCTTCCTCGATCGCCTTGAGCGGCAGCTCCGCCGCCGCCACCGGCGCCGCGGCCGCGGCGGCGCGGCTTTCGACGGCAGGGCGCGCACGCTTGGCGGCGCGCTGCGCCTCCAAGTGCAGCGCGATCTGGCGGTCCAAGCTTTCGTCGGTGGTGGAGTAGTGCTTGGTGACGCTGTGGATGACATTGGTCAGCTTGGTCAAGTACCCAAGGAACTTGTTCAAGTCGTTAATGTTGTTGATGCGCTCGAGCTGCTCGTACAGCGTCAGCGCCACCTGGAGCGGGGTGAGGGTGCTCAGCGCGGCGGTGCCGCCAGCGGCTCCGCCAGGGGCGCCGGCTCTGGCAGTCGGCGCCTCGTTCAACGCGTCAAAGGTGATCACCCCGTTCTGCACAAACCGCAACTCCTTGATCTGCTTGTTGATGACGTCGATGTAGTTCTTGACAAGCTCCTGCTCGCGGATCTTGGCGAGATAGTACTGCTTGAGGGTGCGCACGGTGGCAAGGGACTGGGTGGGGGGCGCCGCCACGCATGCGCCGCTGGCAGCCTTGACTTTTTTGGTGGGGCTGTGAGCCGGCGGCTGTGCGGGCTGCGGCGCTGCCGGCGGCAGCTGCTGCAGGTCGCGCCGGGCGCGCTTCTCATCTTCCGCGGGCTTCCGGCCGGGCCGCGGCCGCGGCGGGAGCACCCACTTGCGCGAGGTGTTGACGTTGAGCTGGAGGCTCGTCTTGAGGTTAGGCGTGGGGTCGAACTGCGAGGTGTGGGTGGGCGGGAGCAGCGCGATGGGCATCGGCTTGGGCTTAATAGCGATGGCAGGGTACAGCGGGGCTGCCGCGTGGGGCTGCCGGGGCTGCTGCAACAAATTTTGCATCTGGTTTTGCAGCACGTTTTGCGGCGGCGGCAGTGGCTTTGGGGGCGCGGACGCGCGCGGCGGCGCTTGCGGCGCTTGCGGCGCCTGCGGCGCCTGCAGTGGCCGCACCAGCACCAGCAGCGGTTGGCTTTGAGGTTGGTGCATGCTTAGGCGGAGATCAGTGTAGTCCCGGGAAAAAGCCCGCGTGCCAGCGCGCGCACCCTCCCAAGGCGACTCGCGCACCCGAGCGGCCCCGGTCCGCGAGCCGCGCGCGCGCGCACACGCACATAAACACGCCACCGCCACCCTGCCACCCGCATGTCGCACTCGTCGCTCAAGCAGCGGCACTTGAGCCACTTGAACTCACAGTTGGCGCAGCTCCAGGCCAACCTCTCCGACTTTAACCAGCTCTTGACCATCACGGCGCTGCAGGTGAAGCACATCGAGCGGCTCGGAGTGATGCACGGGGCGTTGTTCATGGCGAGCCACGTTGTGTTTGAGAACGACGCCATCAACGCCTCGAACCGCGGCGATGTCTAGTTTAGCCTGTTTATTATGTACATTATTTTGCGTCTCGCTGCCTGACGTAGTCGTCCACCATCTGGCGCATCTCGATCTTCTCCTGGATGTAGGCGTCCTTGTACTCGTCCAACGTCTTCATCTTCTGGAACTGCCGGAGACACGCCTCGCGCTGAGCGTTCGCCTCCTTGCAGTACTTGATGGCGTCGAGCGGGTTGCGGTAGCTGTTGGAACACTCGATGTAGGCGCGCACAAACGCATCGCAGTGCTGGTTGGCGTTGTCACGCCACCGCTCCCAGAGAAGCTTCTCCTCCTTCGGGGTGATGATCCACGCGGGCACGCGCGGGTTCGTCGGGAGCTCTACGTCCTCGAGTGTTCTGCCCATGTTGAGCGGGTAGGGGAGAGGTGTGGGGAGGGTGAGGAGGCGGCGAGGCTGGGGCGGCCGAAGCGGTTTTTCGGAGGGTGGCGTGGGCGCGCCTGGGCGAGCCGCCCGCAGGGGCGCGCCGCCCGCCTGGGCGCGCCGCCAGCGGGGGCAGCGCTCGCCGTGGCGCAACCGCCTGTGCGCGCGCCCCGTCCGATGCATCGCGCCGTCGGTGCCCGCGGCCCCCGGCGCCTAAAGTCGCGCCTCCTCGCGCGCCCCTACCGTTGTTTACCATGGAGTCCTACACCGTCTTGTTCGACACCGTGGTGGAGTCGTTCGAGATCCAGCCAGACTTGGCGATCCTCGCCAACATCGACGAGCACGTGGCCGGCACGCGGCAGCAGCGTCTCGACTTGGTGGAGCGCCACCGCGCCCAGATCGCCCTGCTCCAGCGCCAGCACGCGCAGTTAGTGCGCCAGGTGGCCACCCTCACCGACCCCCACCACACCGCGCCCGAGATCCTTCTGCAGTTGGGCGCGCCGCGCCCCGCCGGCGACTCGCTCTTTACCCTCTTCGACCGCACGCTGGCCGAGCTCGACGGCCGCAAGGTGGAGTTGGCCAAGAACCTCAACGACTTGGAGAGCCAGATCAACGCGTTGCACATGGCGCGCGCCCGCCTCGAGAGCACCTTGGCCGATTTAGACGCGCGGCTGCAGCGGCTCTTGGACGAGGACCTCGTCCAGAACCCCGACTCCAAGATCATGAAGATCAACTTGTACAAGCTGCTCGGCGTGCTCGTCGAGCCCGCGGCTGCCGACGCCGCCGCCGACGCCGCCGCCACCGCCGCCCCCGACCGCGTTTTGATCTACAACCGCGAAAATGACTTAACTAATATCTTGGACGTCAGCGACAAGTACAGTGACTACTTTGTCACCAACCACATCTGGGATCGCCTCTAGGGAGCTGGCCTCCGTTTAATCTTATATACAGTTCTAAAAATGCTCAGGGTTGCGTCTGAAGGACATGCGCGTCCACTTGGGCACGTGGTGCACTGCCTTGCGGTAGTCCTTGGCGTTCTTGTTGAAAGTGGTATACTTGTCTGCCGGCGACATCTCGCTCTCCTTGGGGAAGTCGAATTTGAGGTGGTCGATGGCGGGGTGGCCCGTGCGGCCGCCGCTGGGCGCGAGCGAGCGGTGCAACACCTCGATGTTGCGGTCAACCATCTGCATGCGCTTGCGGAGGCGGAACTTCTGGTCCTGCGACATTCGCCACGACCGCTTCCAAAGAAGGCCCCCCATCGCAGGGATAGTGCCTCTGAACGGACCAAACATGCTGGGGGTGATGGAGGGAGAAATTTTTGTCAAAAGCGCGCGCGCTCCAGCGGGGCGCGCCCACGCCCGCTGTGGCGCGTCCGCCCAGCAGCCTGTGCAGCGGCCTGCCCTCCCAGCCCGCCGGCGCGGCACCGGGCCACCTCTCCTGCTGCGCTCCGTCGGCCCTTCCTTGCCCGCCCCGCCCCCGCCGTCTGTCTTCCTCCCTCCCTCCTTTTGGGGCCTCTGCCGGCCCCTCTCCCCGCCGGTTTTCGCACCAAATCGAGAAAAAAATCCCCTGCCCCACTAAAATAGACCCACTTCCCACACTCTCCTTCCCCATGTCCGGCAAACCTACGGAGTCTACTCCAAGCACACCACTGGGGGGCGGCTCTGCTGCCGCGGGCGCCGACAAGGACACCGTGGTGAGAGCGCAGTTCAGCTCCACCGCGCCCGTGCCCGCGCCGGCGCCCGCCAACGCGCCGCCCACGTTGCCGTCGCGGCCGCCGGGCCATCCCCACCACGACGCAGCGGCGGCCGCTGGTGCCTCTGTGTCGTCTCCCACGCTGGCCACGCTGGCGACGTCGTCCACGCTGGCGACCTCGGCCAAACCGGCCGCCGCTTCCGGCGGCGCCGCGCCACAAACCGCGCCGCAAACTGCGCCGCAGACCTCGCCCCTCCTCCTGTCCACCCCGCCTATCGTTGCCAAGTCCCTCATCAAGTCCTACCCTTACCTCCTCATCGTCAACTCCCTCCTCCTGGTGATCACGTGGACCAACGACGACTACTGGATCAACGTCATTGTGTTGTGCCTCTACGGGTTCACGGTGCTCTACTTTGAGGAGCTCGTCACTTACAGCGGCCACCTCATTGTCGTCGGGGTGCTCACGTTGTACGCGGTGCTCAACGACCGCATCGTGGCTGAGACCAACTTGCACCCGACGCTCGACGACGTGGTGCAGGCACTCACCACCAGCTGCATCAAGGCGGACATGTTGTTGCAGCCGATCACGCTGTTGCTGCTCAATGCGTACGACATCAAGCGTTTGCTCTTCACCACCGTGTTCCTCACGCCGGCGTACTTGATTGTGTCGTTCTTTGTGGTGCTGCCGCGCACCATCCTCTTGGCAGTTGGGGTGTACGTGTTGACCTACCACTCGCTGTACCTGCGGGTGACGCGCAAGATGCTCTGGCGGATCAAGTTTGTGCGCTTGATGTGCTTTTATTTGACCGGGTTGGACTTTTCTAACGCTCGCAACCACTCGTTGTTCGCGGCGGCGTTCGCCAAGGTACAGGCCGGCCACAGCGCGGCTTCTGGCGGCGGGTTGCTGCCCGACGGCAAGCCGGTGCGCTTCACCTACGCCATCTATGAGAACCAGCGGCGGTGGTTGGGAATCGGGTGGACCTCCAACTTGTTGCTGTACGAGCGCACGCCGTGGACGGACGAGTTTTTGAACGAGCTGAGCTCGATCGACTCGTTTGCGTTGCCCAACGCCGAGAACCTGGACTACCTGTTTGGGCTGCAGCAGCTGCTGCAGATGGTGCTGTCGGGCGCGACGTGGCGGTGGGTCGACAAGACGTGGCGCTTGGACCTCACCAACGACGGCGCCATCACGCTCAACAACAAGCGCTCCAAGACCACGGCCAACCCGCTGCCCGACGACGGGTTTATCTACTATGACAATGTGTGGAAAAAGCCGTCGACGGAGGATCTGTTTGGCAAGTATACGCGTCGCAGACGGTGGATCCGGACGGCCGAGTTGGTGTTTGAGAGGGAGGAGGAGGGGGTCGCCACGGGTGCTAGTGCGAAGGCGGCAGACACAAAGAGTGTGAAGAGGAAGAGCTTGAGGTTTGAGGGGGAGGCTCAATGAGCGCGAGCGACACAAAGAGTGTGAAGACGAAGAGCTTGAGGGGAGGCTCAATGAGCGCGAGCGACACAAAGAGTGTGAAGAGGAAGAGCTTGAGGTTCGAGGGGAGGCTCAATGAGCGCGAGCGAGCGCGAGCGAGCGCGCGCATCGACCGCGGTGCAGTCGATAGCCGGTGACACTATCTCGGCTTCTCATTGGGTCCTCTGCCCCGTGTTCGAGAGCTCGCGCCCTTAGTGAGTCTCTGCATCTGTTCTTGGTCCCTCTCCCCGCCGCGAAGTCAATTTGCATGGAGTTGACCTGTATAGTCAACCGGAGTTATGACGGGCAATGTAGCATGGGGCTTACGCAGGAACTCCGCTTCCGATAAGGCGGGCAACGATCTACTGCACACGACGATTGTCAATATGGCTGGCAAACCGGTTGGCCGTCTGCGCGCGGCTGGCCTGCCTCGATCGTATGAGTTTGCAAATGCCGTGGTGCAGCAGCCTTTCAAAACGTGCGATCGCAACAATCGGAGAAGCCCGGCGGTATTTTTTTTTCGGGGCAGTTTGGCGAAGCAGAATTAGCTTTAGTGGCCCCTTTCGGCTGGCCGATAAGCGTGGCGCGATAACCACAACGGCATATAAAGGACGCAACCAGCACACATTGCGACCATATACCACCACATATACACCACACACATGTCTGAGTTAGTCCAATCAACCTACGGCAAGGCCAACGTCAAGTTTCTTAAGGTAAAGAAGTCGCCGCAGGACCCCAATGTGCAGGATGTCCTTCAGGCCAACGTCGAGGTGCTTCTTCGCGGCGCCTTTGACGAGTCGTACACCAAGGCTGACAACTCGTCGATCGTGCCCACCGACACCGTCAAGAACACGGTGTTGGTCGAGGCCAAGACTACCGACGTGTGGCCCATCGAGCGCTTTGCGGCGCACTTGGCGCGCCACTTCACCACCAAGTATGATCACGTGAGTGGCATTGAGGTGTCGATTGTGCAGTCGCGCTGGACCAAGTTCGCGGTGCAGGGCGAGCAGCACGCGCACTCGTTCCGCAATGAGGGACCCGAGACGCGCAGAACGCACTTGGACTACACCAAGAAGCTGGGGGCGCTCGTGTTGGAGTCGTCGATCAAGGACCTCACCGTGCTCAAGCTGACGGGGTCGATGTTTTACGGGTTCCACGAGTGCGACTACACAACCTTGAAGCCGACGACAGACCGCATTTTGCTGACGGATGTGTTTGCCACGTGGCGGTTCGACTCCCAGAAGCTCGGTGGCCTCGACGGCGTCTTCAAGGCCGCCGACCGCGGCCTCTTTGACCATGCGTACGAGACCGCCCGCCAAACGACGCTCGAGCGCTTTGCGTTAGAGAACCTGCCCTCTGTGCAGGCCACCATGTACAATATGTCGGACGACATTTTGAAGGCGGTGCCCGAAATTGCCACGGTGCTGTATGTGTTGCCGAATATTCACTACATCTTGTTTAACTTGGAGTGGAAGGGGATCAAGGGAAATGATGACTTATTTTACCCGTCGCTGGACCCGAATGGAATGATCAAATGCACGGTGGGGCGGAAGGCGCTGAAGCTTTAAGCGTGCCGCGCGCGCGCGCGATCGCCTCGAGTCGGCGAGGCGAGGCGAGCAAGTTGGGCCGCCGGGGCCGCCAGTGCGAGCTCATTGATAGCTGACCTTGGGGCACCCCGATGCGGGTTCTAGCAGTAATGAAGAAAAATACAGAAGACTGCGCCTGTAGTGCGGGCAGCCGCCTCTGGTGCTTTTCCGTGACTGTGTGGCCGCGTATGGTTCGCGTTTTCCTGCACATCCCGTGATGAGCATCGCAGCCATCACTCTTCTTTCATGTCGCCTCGGATTGTCTGGATCGTGGCGGCCACCGCTGCCGTGACGGTAGCTGCGGTTGAGTGCGTGCACCTTTTCTGGCGCCCCGCCGCCACCGGCCATGCAGCCGGCGGCAGCGCGGCCCCCACGCGCCCCACGCGCTACCTGGAGGAGCTCATTCGCGAGCAGCTCGCACGCAACTACGCCTTTCTCACCGAGGAAGGCATGGCCAAGGTGCGCCAGCAGGACGTCGTCGTGGTCGGCGCCGGTGGCGTCGGCCTGTGGGTGGCCACCATGCTTGTGCGCTCCGGGGTCGAGCGCATCCGCATCATCGACTTTGACCAGGTGAGCTTGTCGCTGCTTAACCGCCACGCCGTGGCCACACTCGCCGACGTAGGCACCCCCAAGGTGGAGTGTTTGCGCCGCCACCTCCTAGAGGTGGCGCCCTGGTGCCACATCGAGACTCACAACGAGCTCTGGAACTTGCAGCTGAGCGACCGCCTTCTCGGCATGGACGCGTCACGTGCGCGGCCCACCTACGTGGTGGACTGCATAGACAACATTGACACCAAGGTGGACTTGCTCGAGTACTGCGTCACCCACAAGTTGCCGGTAGTGCTGTCGGGGGGTGCCGCGTGCAAGCTGGACCCGACGCGCATCAACATTGTTGACCTTGCGCGGACCGAGGAGGACCCGCTCGCCAAGCTGGTGCGGATGCGGCTTAAGCGACGCGGCATCGCGCTGGGGATCCCCGTGTGCTTTCTGGCGGAGAAGCCCGACCCGCGCAAGGCGCAGTTGATGCCGTTGGACGAGGCAGAGATGGCGCGCGGCGACGTCGACCAGTTGGCGGCGATGCACAACTTCCGCGTGCGCATTTTGCCCGTGTTGGGCACGATGCCGGGCATGTTTGGGCTCGCGCTCGCGCTGTGGCTCTTGACGACGGTGGCCGGTTACCCGACTGAGCCCGTCGAGGGCAAGAACCGCTACAAAGTTTACGACGCGTTTTTGCAGCTGCTCGCGGGGCAGCAACTGCGCATCGGCGAGCGCGACCAGCGCGTGCCGGTGGCGATCCACGAAGTGCGCTACTTATTGGAGGAGGTGTTTCGGGGCAAACTGCCGATTAGCGGGTTTCTGACGCGATTGACGTTTCTGCGGTGGCGGCGCGACCGCGAGCTTCTGTTCCAGAACATCGTGGTGATGACCAAAGAGGAGCAGCAGGCGCACGAGCAGCGGTGCTTGATTGGCGGCGAAAAGTTGGAGGAGGTGTACTCGCCGGAGGTGTTGGCAGCGGTCGAGCGGAGATTTGCGCAAGAGCGGTACTATTCGCAGTTCCGCTAGCCCGCGCGCAGCACGCGCAGCGCGCGCAAGAGCGCTAGAGCGCTAGAGGGCAGCGCTGAATCGCAGCGCTATAGGGTGGCTGCCCGGTAGCGACTTTTGTCTGTGCGGCTGCGCTGCTCTCGCCTCGCGTTCCGCTCGACGACGTGGTAGTATAATACACGCGGCGGTAGCTTGGGTTTGCCTGGCTGCTGCTCGCGCCCCAGTATCCTTCGACTCTCCGGAGAATGTAGGCCGGATTTTTCGCCCGGCGCGCGCTGGCTATCACGCCGCCTTGACCACAGCAAGCTTCACACATCGTTGGCGATATGTTTAGGCAGATCCCCGTAAGGTCAATGTTGGGCCCGCGCATGCTCGCGCGGCCGCGTGTGCGCTGGCAGAGCACCGCACGGAAGCCCTCTGGGATCAAAGCGTTGGTCAAGGAGTACGGGTACCTGGCGCTCGCGATCTACTTTGCGCTCTCGATGATCGACCTCCCCATCATCTACGTGATGGTGCACGCGCTGGGCAAGGAGCAGATCGAGGTGTACGAGAACAAGGCGAAGCAGATATTCGGCTACGGGGTGTCTGACGAGGAGTTGCAACAGCGCCAGGCGATCGACAAGGTGCACGAGGAGGTTGAGCGCGCCAGCGACCCCGTTTCCGTGGCCGAGGCGCAGGCGGCGCAGGGCCAGGCGTCGGTGTGGCTGTACTTGCGGCTGCAGTTCTCGTGGACCGAGTTTGCCATTGCCTACGGCATCCACAAGTCGCTCATCTTTGTGCGCTTGCCGGTGACCGCGGCGATCACCCCGGGCATCGTCAAGGTGCTCCGTAGGTGGGGGTTCAAGATCGGCACCGACAAGTTGTCCACCACCGCGGGATTGGCCAAGGACACCTTGCGCGATGCCACCGCGTCGAGCGCGCGCTTTGGGGTGCGCGCGGACGCCCGCAAGAAGTGGTTTTGGTTCTTTTAATGTATATACGTGGCAGTCCCCGACCAGCCGTGGCAGTTGCCCGACCAGCCCTGGCTGGTTGCCGCGGCGACCGCGGCTGCTTGCCGCAGCCTTCCCCATCTTTGCTCGCGGTCTCTTTTCGCGCCCCCTCTCCTCGTACTAGCCTTGCCCGCCACATAATGTTCGCGCTCGCCAGCGCGCTTTTGCAGCAGTCGTTGCAGCACCCACCTGGTGCCCTGAGTGATGTGGAGTCATAAATAATGCAGTCTATTGTCTATCATATCCCAAAGAATATCTTACACCTCTCGTACACGTAAAACAGACACGCCACCATCGGGATCACCTTGACGTACCCCACTGTTAACCCCACAAAGAAGCCGCGCACGCCGCTCTCCTTGAAGATCAACTTGGCGGTGTGGCGAAACAGCAAAAACTGCCCGTTGTTGATGGCGCCACCCACCTGCATGCGGCGTCGGATCACCTCGAACGGGTACGCCGCCGTTTGCAGCGAGAGCCCCGCGAGGCCGCCTGCCACTAGCTGCGCCAGCGCACGGAGCGGCGCCCTGGCGTCGCGCAGGTTCACATCGTTCAGCGTGGCCAGCTTCTTGACCACGCGGCGCGGCGCCTCGCCGGCGGGCGGCTGCACCGTGAAGCGCGCCAACGGCGCCAGCCGCATCACGTCGTGTATCAAGTCGTGAGTGTAGAACGACACCCCGGCGTACGGAATCATCCCCAATATGGTGGGCGCAAATCCGCGGTAAAAGTTCAGCACCCGCACCACTGGCGTTGGGAGCAGCGCCCGCATCACTTGGAGCCACCGAGGGTCCTGTGGCCGGTGTGGCGGCGTCTCGGCAAACACCAGCGCCACCGTGTTGAGGAGGCGCCCCGAGAACACGTGACGCGGCGGCGACGCCAACAGCAGTCGCACTGCCAACGGTGGCAGTGCCAAGGAGTGGTGGGTCTCGAACGCCATACGCACACGCACCAAGTCGAGGGGATAGGTGCAAAAGACGCTGGCCAAGCCGCTGAGCGATCCGGCCATGAAGCGCCGCACTGCCGTTTCGTATCGGTCGCTGGGGATCAACATGGTGCGGATTTGCTCGTACGCGACAAATTTGATCAGCGCGTAGGGGAAGATGCGGAGCAACGTCACCAGGTGGCCCTGGAACAACCCGTAGACGCCGTCGTGCGCCCAGATCTGGCGGCCTGCCTGAAAGAGCCCGGCGAACCGCCCGCGGTACTGGAGAAAGTCGGGGTTGCGTGTCTGGAAGAGAATCTTGATGCGGTCGAGAGGCGCGATGAGCGTCTTGGCGGCGCTGCCGGCGATGCCGCCGGAGACGCCGGAGCGCACCACGTAGTCCATCGACTGCTTGTCGATGACTATGGGGTCGGCCATGGGCGAGATGCGTGAGAAGTATGGGGAAGATTTTTTGGTCATGTGAGGCGAGGCGCTACCGCGACAGCGCAGCGAGCGCGCCGACGAGCGCGCCGACGAGCGCAGCGAGTGCGCGCCAGCGAGTGCGCGCCTGTGAGTGAGCGGGCGTGTCGTTAGCACTAAGCGAACGAGCGCGCACAGCCAAGTGCAGTCGCGTGCGCCACGCGCAAGAGTGAGCACGCGCACAGGCGTCGCGCGCGGCTACACCGAGCGCGCGCGACGCCTGGCGCCACGAAGTGAGGGTAGTACTAGCCAAGACCGCTTGCGCCAGCACGCCTACATCGCGCATTACGCCGGTTGGCAAGCGTTGCGGCATCAGCGCGCGCGCGCCGCGCGGCTACATCCTTCGGCCCCTCGGGCCTCGGCCCCTCTGTGCTAATTATACATTCTTGGCGCTAGTGGTGGTGCAAGTTTGGTCTGTACCCGCTGGTGCGGTCCTTGTGGTAGTTTGACGGGCTGCGCCCGCGGATGATCAACGGCGGCGTCTCGATCAGCAGCAACAAGATGGGCTGGATCTGGGCGTCCTCGTCCTCGATGATGCCCAACAACTCCACGTGCAAGGTGAAGTAGCGCGTGTTGACCAGCGTGCTCTTCAACCGGATCGACAGCGTGAACTGGATGCGCTCAAACCGCGCCACGCGCGCGATGCTGTCGCTGGGGTAGTTCTTCAACACCAGGTCATCCTTGAGGGTGTCCAAGTTGGCGTTGTGGTAGTACTCGGCGCGGTCAAAGTAAAACACCTTGTTCATGCTCTCGATTTTGCTGCCGTTGCGCTTGTTGCACAGCGCCCGCACTGTCTCGTGGTCGGGCATGTCCCCCGGAACCGCCGGGTATATCGGCGGCGGGAACTGCGGGCCCTTGTCGCGCTTGGCGGTGTGCTGCACCAAGCTGATGGCCACTTCGTCGTCCAGGCACTTGGCCACGAGCCGAATGGCAAAATACAGAATCTCAACTTTTTTCTCCATCAGCTCGCCGTCTTTGCTCAGCGCCTTCTCATAGGTGTAAAACTTGTTTTGGATGAAGCGGTTGAAGTCGAAGTTCTCGAGCAGAAACAGCGCCACTAGCGTGAAGTAGTTGCGCTTGTACCCGATCCAGGTGCCGTTTTCGCCCGTTTCGAACCCGCGGTCGATGCGCGCTTCCAAGATAGGATTGACGTCCATGTCGTTCTTCTTGCAGTAGATGTCCTGGTGGTGGCGCGTCTCGGAGAACCCGGGGCCCACGCGGAACAAGTCCAGCGACCGCGGCGCCACCTTGCGCCCCGCGGCGTCCAAGAGGTCGTCTTCGTTGGCCTGCGCGAGCATTTCCAAGTGGTGCAGGAGCTGCTGCTGCTGCTGCGGCTGCAGGAGATGACCAAAGTGATGCTGGGGAAAGTGCTGCTGTGGCTGCGGCTGCGGCGACGCCACAAAGTGCGGCTGCTGCTGGAGGTGGTGTTGCTGCTGCTGCTGCTGCTGCTGCTGCTGCTGCTGCTGGAGCTGTGGCAAGTGGCCCAAGTGGTGCTGCAGGAGGATATCGCTGTGGGAGAGCAGCTGCGCAAGCCCCAACGCGTGCTGCGGCGGCGGCGGTGGCTGGTGCTGCCCTAGATGCTGCTGCTGCTGCGCAAGCAGCGCGAGGTGGTTGTGCTGGTGGTGTGTCTGCAACTGCGATAGTTGCGACTGCTGGAGCTGCAGGAGATGCGCTAGCTGGTCGTTCTGGTGCTGTGGA
Source organism: Debaryomycetaceae sp. JAC-2022a (assembly GCA_032598715.1). NCBI lineage: Eukaryota > Fungi > Ascomycota > Pichiomycetes > Serinales > Debaryomycetaceae > Debaryomycetaceae sp. JAC-2022a. The sequence continues at coordinate 85,691 of CP095438.1, read as the reverse complement.
AGATGCAGGAGGTGCGCCTGCTGCTGAGGCTGGTGGATCGCCAAGTCGTCGTCGGCGTCGTCCTTGATTGCCGGGAGGCCGGCAGCGGCAGCGGCAGCCGCCGACGCGGCAGACAGAGCCGCCGCCACTGCAGCGGCGGTGGTGGCGTCGTCCGGCGACATCGTCTGGTCGCTGCCCTTGCGGTACTGCATCTCGTCACTAGCCATCGACATCATGGTGGCTGAGGGGTTAACGGCAGAGGTGGGGGCTGCAGATGCTTCTGGGACACGGAGGGTGGAATTTGCAGCCGTTCTTCTTTGTGCAATGTTGTTGTTGTGGTGTGGAGGTCAGGATTATTGTGTCATGAAACAAAAAAAAAATTGGCGAGGATGGCGGTCGTGCGGTGGCTGCGTGTGTTTACCAGAATCAAAAAGAAATGTGGCTAAGGAGCGGTTAGGGAGCCGGTTAGGGAGTCGGCTGAGGAGCGGCGAGTCGCACGAGTAGTGGGGACACCGAGCGTTGGAGCTGGTACTGTCTAGTGCCCGTAGCATCATGCTACCTGCGCGCGGTGTGTTTGTGGAGTGGGCTTTAGTGGCATTGCTGATTGCGCTGCGAAAAAAGTCTGTAATTTGCAGCCATTGCCACGCTATGGATAACGTCGGTGACTCGGGTCCAGAGTTCCCGTCTTGGTGCATCGAAAACGAGGCACCCTTGACACAGGAAGAGATCGGCGGCGTGTTTGATGAGCTTGGAGCTCTCTTGGGATTCCAGCCCGACAGTGTGGCCAACATGCTTGACTTCTTCATGTGCCAGCTAGACTCAAGATCGAGTCGAATGCTGTGCACACACGCGCTCTTGTCGCTCCACGCCGACTACATTGGTGGTCACAGTGCCAACTATCGCAAATGGTTCTTCACCACGCAGTACAAACTGGAGCTCAAACACAACGTCACGCACGAGGAGGGCGCTGAGTTTTTGTGGAAGACGAGATTGTCCCAGTTGAGCAGCAGAGAATACGTGTCCGACATTGCCCTATATTTGTTGATTTGGGGCGAAGCTAACAACGTGAGATATATGCCTGAGTGCGTCTGCTTCATTTACCACTGCGCCCACGCATACATTGAGAGTTGTAAAAGCGCCAGTAGTTTGCAGTTTTTGGATGAAGTGATTACGCCGATATACGATTATGCTGCCACCCAGAGTGTTAAGTCTGCTCGCGAGATTGACCACGCCAGCATTGTTGGGTACGACGACATAAATCAGTTGTTTTGTCATCGTCAAGGCTTACAACGGATAGTGCTCGAGGATGGGTCTCGCCTATTGGGGGTTGAGCCAGGGGAGCGCATTTTGCATTTCAAACGAGTCAATTGGAGCAAAACTTTCCGTAAGACATACAAGGAACGCAGAACATGGCTTCATGTGGTAACCAATTTCAACCGAATTTGGATAATCCACATCACGATGTTTTGGTACTATACCTCATTCAATTCCCCCACGCTCTATACCAAACACTATGTGCAATTGCTCAACAATCAACCCCCCCTCCAAGTCACTTGGACAGTGGTTGCGCTTGGTGGAACCATTGCCTGCACAATACAACTTTTCGCAACCATTTTCGAATGTGCCCTATTCGGAACAATGCTGCACAATGGCTGCAAAAAATTGATCAGGTTATGTGCGACATTTACCCTATTGGCCGTTAACGCAGCGCCGTCAGTGTACATCTTGTGGTTCATCCCCTTAAACGTGTACTCGAGCTCAGGTCATGCTTTGTCTGTGGCACAATTTGTTATCTCGATTATATCCTTTGTCTACCTTGCCACGGTTCCCAGTGCGTCATTGTTTTTCACCGCCGGAAAAGTGCACAACGAGTTCTTCACAGCGGACTTCGCTCCACTAAAGACTTCAAAGCGAGTTTACTCCATCTCACTCTGGATTTGCGTCTTTACGGCAAAATTCTTGGAATCGTACTTTTTCTTGACTTTGTCACTAAGAGATTCGATACGGATATTGTCCATCATGGACTTACGGAGATGCCACGGGACTCGGATGTTAAACAACCTTCTTTGCAGACAACAGGCGAGGGTAGTTTTGGCACTTCTTTTCATTGAAGACTTGATTTTGTTTTTTTTGGACACCTATCTATGGTACATCATTTGCAATTGCATCTATTCAATCACGCTTTCATTCACACTGGGCGTTTCGGTGTTCCTGCCCTGGCGTAATATCTTTGTGAGACTACCCGAGCGAATAGCCAGCAAACTATTATTCGCTCACCGAGCTGATGATACCGATGGGGAACGTGTGCACACTGAACGTCACAAGTACACATCCATAATGAACGACTTCACCCCGATGATATCAGACGTCTGGAATGCCATCATTGTGTCGATGTATAGAGAGCACATTCTATCCATAGACCAGGTCCACACCCTCATTTACCAGACAGTGAGGTCTGACGACATGAAGAGAACTGCCTACATAAGAGCACCACTATTCTTCCTTTACCAGGACGATACAAACAACAAGCAGTCGCCCAGGCATTTTTTCAACCCTGACGAAGAATCCGGCAGACGCATCCTGTTTTTTGCGCAGTCTCTTTCTTCATCAATGCCTGAACCGATTCCCACCGTTGCCATGCCCACTTTCACGGTGCTCATCCCGCATTACTCAGAGAGGATCCTCTTGAGCTTGAAAGAGATAATCAAGGAGAATCGCGACTCTAAATTGTCCTTGTTGGACTATCTCAAGAAACTCCACTCCAACGATTGGCAGAACTTTGTTCAAGACACCAAGGTGATGGTGTCACTTTTGGAAGCCAACGATATCATGTTAAACGAACGAGACGACGTGCCCACATTGAAATCGTTTGCCTCGGACTCGACGAGGCTGTTCATCAAGGGCAGGCTTGACGACATACCGTTGCACTGTTTTGGATTCAAGAGCTCATCACCGGATCAAACTTTAAGGGTTAGGATATGGGCCAGTAGCAGGACCCAAACATTGTACCGCACTGTCTCGGGCTTTATGAACTATCAAAGAGCGATCCAACTTTTGCAGCATGCTGAAACTAAATTGGATGCCACTGGGGGCTTTGATGGTGAAGAACTCGAGCTATACCTTCGAAGGCTCCTGAAAAGGAAATTCAGGCTTATCGTGGCCATGCAAAGATACCAGAGCTTTAGTGACGAGGAGCAAAGCGACGTGAGGGTTTTGTTCAGAACTTTCCCTGAGATGCAAGTATCGTACATTGAGAAAGAAGTCCGTGGTGATGGGCCAGCATTGTACTATTCGTGCTTACTCGATGTCTCAAACCCTGATGGAGACTTCAAGCTCAAGTATCGTATCAAGTTGTCGGGAAACCCAATCCTCGGCGACGGTAAGGCTGATAACCAAAATCACACGATTCCCTTTTATCGGGGCGAGTACATCCAGGTGATTGACTCGAACCAGGACAACTACATCGAGGAATGCCTCAAGATTAAGTCTGTGCTAGCGGAGTTTGAGGAGTACAATTTAAATGATTCATACAACTCCGATTACGTACCGGGCAACCCTTACACTGCCGGCAATGCCCACCCCGTGGCCATTGTGGGTGCCCGAGAGTACATCTTTTCGGAGCAAATTGGCGTCTTGGGAGACATCGCTGCTAGTAAGGAGCAGACCTTTGGCACTTTGTTTGCTCGCACGTTGGCTGAAATAGGCGGCAAACTCCACTATGGCCACCCCGATTTCGTCAATGGTATATTTATGAGCACCAGGGGTGGCATTTCCAAGGGGCAGAAGGGGTTGCATCTAAACGAGGATATATTCGCGGGGATGATGGCGATGTCTAGGGGTGGGCGCATCAAGCACTGCGACTACTATCAGTGTGGGAAGGGCAGAGACTTGGGTTTCGGTACCATCTTGAATTTTACAACCAAGATTGGCGCCGGAATGGGAGAGCAGATCCTTTCGCGAGAACACTACTACTTGGGCACTCAGCTACCCTTGGATCGGTTTTTGTCATTCTACTACGCCCATCCTGGGTTTCATTTGAACAACCTTTTCATCATGTTGTCAGTGGAGGTTTTTATGCTTATTTTGGTTAATTTGGGCTCCTTGGCACATGAAACGATACTCTGCAGCAGGGAGCACGATAAGGAAAAGTTTACTGAGTTGGAAACCCCCTTGGGCTGTTACAATCTTCGTCCGGTGTTGAAGTGGGTCAACCGATATGTCTTATCGGTGGTGATTTGCTTCTTTTTCTCGTTCCTACCTTTATTGTTTCAAGAGTTGGTTGAAAAGGGTGTCACCAAGGCATTGTGGCGCATTTGTTGTCATGTCTTTTCCCTATCACCGCTCTTCGAGGTGTTTGTATGCCAAGTGTATTCCAAGTCTTTGCGAGACAATATCACGTTTGCCTGTGCCAAATATATTCCTACGGGGAGAGGGTTTGCCACTTCGAGAATTCGATTTGCAGTGTTATATCTGCGATACGCCACCATTCTGATCTACTCGGGGTCGCTGATCTTTTTGAAGGTGCTCTTCGGCACGCTCACAATCTGGCAACCCTGCTTGTTGTGGTTTTGGATCACGGTGGTATCACTTACGTTGGCACCGTTTTTGTTTAACCCACATCAATTCTCTTGGGGTGAGTTCTTCATCGACTACCGAGATTACTTACGTTGGTTGAGTCGCGGCAACAACAAAGTTCACAACAATGCATGGGTTGGGTACAGCAAAGTTGCGCGGTCCAAGTTTACTGGCTACAAAAAGAAGTCACGGCAAGTTGTTGGGAGCGAAGTCAATCGGCCTTCACGGTGGAACGTGTTTGTCGACCAGTGTATGGTTCCCATGCTCAATATGACAATGTTGATGGTGCCTTATTTGTTCATCAATTCGCAGAACGGCGTTCGCGCTCCTGTTAAGGTTGATGCCTTGCTTCGATTGGTGTGCATGGTAACGCTTCCTTTGCTTTTGAAGGCGGTTGTTGTGTTGTTGTTGTTTGCAATTTCGTTGTGCTTAGGACCGGTGTTACACTGGTGCTGTTGCGGCAAATTTTCGGGGGTAATGGCTGCAATTGCTCACTCAATGCTGGTTATGATCTCAGTGTGCGCACTTGTGGTGCTCATTTTTTTGCATAGTGGGAACCTTGTGCGAGTCTTATGTGGCGTCATCTGTATTCACTCAATACAGCGCTTCTTGGGGTCCATTGTTTCGAGTTTGGTGTTGACGCGTGAATTGAAATGCGACATCCCCAATCGTGTGTGGTGGTCTGGGCGCCTCATCAAGAGTGGTCTCGGGTTTTGGCTCACGCTCAGCCAATTGGGGCGCGAATACATTGTCAAGGTGGTTGAGATGGATACGTTTGCCATTGACTTCGTCTTGGGCCACATGTTGTTGTTTGCAATGACACCCATACTTTTCGTTCCGCTTGTCGATCGCTGGCATTCGTGTATGATCTTTTGGTGGTCACCATGTCAGTGGCCCATGAACCAGACGGTGTTGCTGAAGCGGCAACGCCGACGGCGTCTGCGAATTGTGTGGGTGTACTGCTGTTTATATTTTGCAGCCATGGCTGTTTCCGCAGCCTTAATTACATTTTGCGTATTGATGTCAAGGAACAATAAGCTCGTTGCAAGAATGATTCCCAGAGAAGTGATGGCCAATCCAATGGCGAGACAATTGATCCAGCCCAACCACCAAAACAACAATGACACCGGCGACGCAGCACCGCCCTACATATTGAGGGAGGTTCCAGTGATGACGCCCATGAAGACTGTGCTGTAAGAAGTGTGAGATTGGAAGGAATTATAGGTCACTTGTACAGCTGGATACTGGGTAGTCTGTTTGAGCATTCTTTGGGTGGACGCCGAGGTGGGCATCTGGGTTCCTATGGCCGGACCAAATCACGTGACATATTTTATCAACTCAATGTTTATTCAACTCACTAAGTGTAAACAGTACGCGACTGCAACAGATCGTCTGCAAACATGTCCAAGCTGAGAAAGGCGCTCTTGGCACGGTTTCAGGATGAAGAGGAGGCGGGCGACTTGGACGGTGACTTTTTCCCCTCGCCGCCCGCCAATCAGGGCGACCACGAGGGCCCTGCCACACGTCGGGGCGGATCAGAGTATTTCAATCTCGATGACAACTTCAAAACGCTCACGATCCGGGGCGAGGACCTTGCCACGTTGAGGGCACAGCAGGGAGTAGTCACTGGGTTGCAGGAGCCGCGCGAGCCGCGAGAGCCGCGGCTGCGTGGCTCGTTCCACCTCAACCGCAGCTCAACGCCCACTTTGAGGCCCCGGGAGGAGGTGGTGTCTCCACAGCGAGTGGATTATGCGGAGGAGGAGCACAACGCGTTCCTCGACGGGTTCGATGGGTTGTCGCCAGGGACGCTTTCGACGTCGTCGCCCAAGCCACGCATGAAGGGCAAGCTGTTGTCGGAGTATAGCGAGGAGAATGAGGCGGAAGATACCGACGTGACATCGGAGTTTGATGTGGCGGACATGGCCGATGTCGACGACATATTTGGGTGTGAGGAGAGCGGCGTGTACAGCAGTGGCGGTCTTAAAAAGAGCCCCGGGGGTCGACCGCGCAAGAGCCGGGCCAAGACGATGCTCGAGTTGAAGCAGCAGGAGTTGCTGGCGCGGGCCGAGCAAGAAGAGCAGGAAATGATGCAGCGGTACGGATCCAAGTTGGAGGCGCGTGGGGGCAAGACCAACACGCTAAAGCTAAAGGACTTCAATCAGGCGCGGCGCGCGATCGAGAAGGATGCGTTGGAGAACGAGAAGACCATCAACTACGAGTACACGCGGGACGACTTCGACGACTTCGAGGAGGGATTTGAGTTGAGCACGCCGCTCCGGTTGGCCGCGCGTGGCGGCCAACGCGTCGTCAGCAACAAGCTCTCGATGCCACATATTGACGCCAAGGCGCCCGCACCGATGAAGCGCTACCGCTCAATGATGAACGTCAAGGCCGACGAGGGTGAGTCGCAGCGCGTGAAGCACAACTTGATGCGCAAGTTGAACCGCATACCGTCTTTCCACAACCCACAGAGGCTGGCCTCGAAGGGGTTGGCGATAGGTCTCGACCACATTGAGGAGTTACAGCCACACAACGAGACGTATACCAGCAAGATGGACATGGAGATGGAGTACAAGAAGCAGCAGCTCCTCGAAAAGTATATGGAAATCACCAACCATCAAAGGCAGCACCGGGCCACACATGGTGCCCACTCGCGGTCCCAAGTGCGCAAACGGCCGGGCTCGACGCTTGGACTTGTGCGCTACCTCAACGATCAGAGCATGCCGCCGCACGTGGGGGGCCCCAAGCCGTCGCCCATGCATTATAACCCTTCGGAGCACCGCTGGGAGGGCAACGACATCGATTTGTACAAGTTTGAGTCCATCCGGGCACTTCCCGCGGCAAGACCAAAGCTCATCCCACACCGGTCCCAGGTGGCACACGATGACGCCGCTGACGCCAAGGTTGTGGGCAATATGCGCTACGACCCGATAGCGATGAGATGGGTCAAGGTGAATCCATATGACGACGACGACGAGGATGTGTTTGACGACTTGCCCGACTTGCCCGAGCCACCTCGTAGACTGGCCAAGACTGCGCTGGCTGCAATGGCTCACTCAAAGAGCCATCAAAATTTGCAGAAACGAGCATCCACCAACTTCCGCAAGAGCACAAGCACCAACACCATCAAGTCGTTGCTAAAGCTGGGGTATCCGCGTTACGCAAAGCTACCGATCGACCACAACCGCGGCGTAAGCACAACTTCGTTGTTCACCCAGAGGACCTCATCGACTTCAACGAGTTCGCTGAACGATGACGGAGTTGATGACACACTGATACAGCAACAATTCATCATGCCAGAGCTATACCTTGACGATAGACTAATTGAGAGGTTTGCTAAAGAAGAGGTCAAGTGGTTGAAGAAGACCAAAAACTGGTTTGGTGAAGGCGAGCGCTTCAATTTTGAGGACGACCCGACACGCATCAGCAAGGAGTATTACTGGGAAATTCGCAAGATGGTCACCGAAGATGAATCCTGAAGGATTGCATTGCATTTACATTAGTGTATAATATATTTTATATTGTAACCGATGTTGAAATCCCAAAACGTAAACAACTCACCTTAAGCCCCCCTGACCATGACTGTAACAACTTTGCAACAATCATGATCTGTTATAAAAAAACAGTGTCCTTAGAAATGAACTGGCAGTCCATCCCTTTAAAAACCAAACAAATTTAATGAAAAGGTATAAATAAACCTCTTCTTAAATCACATTAATGTTGAATAATGCAATCTGTACTATTAGAGAAAACACACGCATCAACAAACAGAATTGAATAATGCAAATGGTGCAACACGCTTAGTACTTGCCACGGAAGTACTTGGCAGCGTCAACCATGTTGGTCAAGGACTCTCTAACTTCGGGCCATCCTCTGGTCTTCAAACCACAGTCTGGGTTGACCCAGAACTTGTTGGCTGGGTAAACCTTCAAGATCTCCTCGATTCTGGTGACGAACTCCTCCTTGGAGGGAATTCTTGGGGAGTGGATGTCGAACAAACCCAAACCAATGTGGTTAGGGTAGTTAGAGAATTCCTGAATGTAGTTGGGGTCATCCTTCTTGGAGAACTCAATGGAGACAACGTCGGCGTCCAAGGCCTTGATGTGGTTGGGGTCCAAGTCAGAGTAGCAGAAGTGCGAGTGGATCTGGGTTGAGTCCTCAACACCAGAAGTGGCAACCCTGAATGACTGAGCAGCCCAGTTCAAGTACTCCGATCTCTCCTTACCAGCTCTCAAGGGCAAACCCTCTCTGATGGCAGGCTCATCAACCTGGATGACGGTGATACCCGCAGCCTCCAAGTCGTTGACTTCATCTCTCAAAGCCAAACCCAATTGCAAGGCCTGGACTCTTTGCGAAACGTCGTCTCTGGGGAAGGACCATCTCAAACAGGTGACTGGGCCAGTCAACATACCCTTCATTGGCTTAGAGGTGATGGACTGGGCGTAAACAGACTCCTTGACGGTCATAGCCTTGGGTCTGGCAACGTCTCCAACAACAATGGGTGGTCTGACGTATCTGGAACCGTAAGACTGAACCCAACCGTTAGTGGTGAAGGCGTAACCTTGCAACTGCTCACCGAAGTACTGAACCATGTCATTTCTCTCAGGCTCACCATGAACGAGAACGTCCAAGCCAATCTCCTCCTGGAATCTGACAACGGTTTCAATTTCCTTGTTGATGAAAGCTTCGTAGTCCTCAGCAGACAACTCGCCCTTGGCGAACTTGTTTCTGTTGATTCTGATGTCCTTGGTCTGAGGGAAAGAGCCGATGGTGGTAGTGGGGAACAAGGGCAACTTGTACTTCTCCTGCTGAGAGGGCAATCTCTTCTCGAAAGAAGACTTTCTCGTAGAAAGAGACTCGCTAATGGTGGCCAATCTCTCCTGAACCTTTGGGTTAGTGGTGATGGGAGACTCCTGTCTCGACTTGATCGAAGCGGCGTTGGCCTCCAATTCCTTGGAAACATCAGCTCCGGAAACGTTCTTGGTGATGAGGACAACCTCGTCTAACTTCTGCGTGGCAAAGGAGAACCAGTCCTTGATGGTGGGGTCCAACTTCTTCTCGTTGGCAAGGTCAACTGGAGTGTGCAAGAGCGAAGACGAAGTGGAAACAATGACTCTGTCTTTGCCCAACTTGGAGATGGCCTTGTTAACAAACTCAGAGGCCTTGGCAACATTGGTCTTCCAGATGTTTCTACCGTCAACGATACCAACGGACAAAGTCTGCTTGTCACCCAAGATGGCAACAACATCCTCAAACTGCTCAGGGACTCTGACAAAGTCAAAGTGGAAACCAGCAAGACCAGAGAGGTCCTTGATAGCGGCCAAGTTTGGTCTAACATCACCAAAGTAGGTGGTCAAAACCAATTGTGGGATAGACTTGTTGGCAGTCAACTGGTCGTAAGTGGCCTTGTAGAGGGACTGGACAGCCTCGGGCAAGTCCAAGACCAAGATAGGCTCATCGATTTGCACCTCAGTGGCACCAGCCTCCTTCAACTTGGCCAAGAGCTCCTCGTAAACGGGCAAGATCTTGGACAAGAGCGAGATAGGCTCCAAGTCAAGGGAGTCCTTGTCAGACTTACCCAAGTAAAGGTAGGAGATAGGACCTAAGATGACGGGTCTGGTCTCAATGCCAAGAGCCTTCGCCTCCAAGTACTCATCAACGGGCTTCAAGCCGGCAGCAGTGTTCAACTTGAACTCGGTGGAGTGCGAGAAGGTGGGTCTCACATAGTGGTAGTTGGAGTCAAACCATTTCACCATCTCCAAGGCAGTAACATCAACCGCAGGGGTGGTGTCGGTGGCCTTTCTCTGCAAACCTCTGCCCATGGCGAACAACACGTCGATGGGAGCCAACTCGTACTTGGTGTATCTTGTAGGGATCACGTTGAACAACAAAGAGAGATCCAAAACTTGGTCGTAGAAAGAGAAGTCGTTGGAGGGGATGATCTCAACGCCAGCAGCCTTCTGCTGCTTCCAGTTGTGCTCACGCAATTGCTTACCCTGGGTCAAAAGAGCCTCAACGTCAACCTTACCGGACCAGTAGGCCTCGGTGGTCTTCTTCAACTCTCTCTGGCCACCGATACGGGGAAAACCTAAAATGGAAGATGCAACCATTGTGTGTGTGCAGTGTCAGTTCTTTTTCTTGGGGAAGGCCAGGTGAAAAGAAGTGGTCTGTTGGGAAAAAGAAAGACTAAGCGTTGCCTGAAAGGGCGACTGCAAGTGAATTTATAATTTTTCACACGTTGGCGTCGTCGAAAATTTGGATGCTGCAAAAAAAAAAAAACCTACAAAAAACAAATCGGTGTGAAAAATATGAGCCTCGCCCGGTGGCCGGATGCCAAAGTAGGTCCAGGCCGCTACTGTGATGCGATACAAAGAAGCGGGTGAAAGGAAGTTCAGTACGAAGTGTGCGGTCACGGTGATTGGAGGCTGAGTTGGGAGTTTCGGCAGCTATGTAGTTTGGCTCGTTTATGGTGTGCCCGTGCTAAACGAGCGGAAGAATGGGGTAATAATTGACACTGAAGAGTCGCCAAGTACAGTCGTGGCCAACAGACGGAGGAAAAATGGCAGTGCATTCGCAGTGCGCCGCGTACTTGTGCGCGCTGCCGTACGCTGCCGCGTGCATCGACACAATCCGTACGCACAGGAGCCGCCAATTGGGCCAGCTGTGCGTTGCAGACGGCACATGCAGTTTCATCAGTGCACGTGAAGCGCGCTACACGTGGAATGACTCACTTACGTTTGACTCTGAAAAATGCAAATTCACACTGAGTGAAGATGCTTGTTAGGTGCGCGGCACAACACGGGGACGTAGTCTGCAGTGTAGACTGTCCGCGCGCTGAGAATGCTACATACCATATGTGTTCAGTGAGCCACAATTGTGTTTTAAGGTCAAGTCTACAACGTTGGCACGTATCTCAAGAAATGCATGTGCTTTTGCAGCGCCACGTGATCTTACCAAAGGTTCTGAACTGTCTCTGCAACTTAATATTTAAGACGGAGCAATAAGCGCTTACTTCTTAATCTTGACAAACGCATCTCCGAATCTCTTCCTGTTAGCCACGATTTTTTCGATTGTGTCGTTGCCATGCAACAACCCGTACCGCCTGTACTGCTTGATCAAATCCTGGATCCTAACGCCCTCAGTTTCAGAGTAACGCTCGAAAAACTCCCCTAATGTAGCCAAGTATTCGTAGTTCAAGGTCAATTTTTCATTCTCGGGACTTAACAAGTCCTTGAGGGTCGAGTTGTTGGGCAAGGGCGTGTTATAGCCCTCGCCTTCACCCAAAAAGACCCCCAAGTTTTTCAAATTTTCGAAAACACCCGCCTTGTGTGCCGGAACAAGCCCCCCATGCTCCTTGATTTTGTAATCGCGGAAGTAGTCCTTGTATTCATCGGGCGAGGCTCTTCTCGACCCAGTCCAGCCCAATTGCAACAACTCTTCGCGAGTCACCTCCGCCAACGAGCGGATTGGCTTGGACACAAGTGGGATGTGACGCGACCCAATTGGGTTAAAGGCGCCGGTCCACAAAACCATGAAAATGAAGGCGCACTTGATCACGTGCAACACGAAAAACAAACATTGCACGGGGATGCTGACGGGGTCTCTCAAATCTTCAAAGAGCAGCTGGGCCAATTTCTGTTGGTCGAATTTTTCCGCAAGCCAAATGAGCCCTGTAGTGACCTGGTTGGTCATACAAAGCCCCGGGGTTGGCGATATGAAGTCGGGCAAATCCGTGTAGAGCCATACAAGCAACAACAGCACGATGCTGTAGAGCAAAAACGTTTTTTGCTGCCATTTAGGCAAAATGAGCTGCCCTGGCCACGCGAGTTCGGAGATTTTGCTGCTGCGGGCCACGTTCTTAACAAATTGGCGCTTGTCGGTGTCGTAGTCGAACAAGATCAGACCGTGCTCTGTCAAGAAACCGGGTGACGTTGACAATTGGTACCCTACGGGGATGCGCTCGTAAAAGATTGATGGTCGAAGCGCGATGGGTAAGCTGGTAAAAATCCGGTCAAGATCCTTGAACGTGGCGGTGGACTTGATCTGAAAGCAATAATCCTTCTCGAAGTCGTCGTTGAATCTGACGTAGATCTCCAAGTAGCCGGTCTCGGACTCAGCCACATCTTCCATGAGCTTCTCGTCGGACATGATGTACTGAGAAGAGTTGATACGGTCGATGTATGGCTTTTTTTTGGCACTTTTGTCAGGGATTTTTTCGGCGACGTGGGGTGCGGGGGGGACGGGGGGTCGATGGGGCGCGCGCCGCGCCTCGTTGCCACCAAGGCGCCGCCGCTGAGTTTTCTCGCGCGCGAACATCGCAAACTGAAATTTACTAAAGGCCATCGGTCTGCATCACGTGATCCCGGACATTCGCTGAAGTCCGCCTGACACGGCCCACCGTTAGCCGCCACGGTGTCGGGCGCCAAAGGAGGCATCCGGGGCGACAGGGGCGCAAAATCACACCCTTCGGCGCCAAAGGCGAGCTCGGCGCGAGCGCAATTGGCCCGAAACGCGTATCTTTGGGCGCTTAGCTCGACTGTGCGTTGGCGTCCAGAATCTCAAGCGGCAAAGCGTGCCGCAGCGGTTTCGCTCTCTTAATTGCCCAGCGGCACCGTACGTTCCGATGCAGAATCGCGCTGCATGCACACCCGTTATTTTTGTTTAGTCCAAAACGGCATTATTGTCACGGTCCACTGCTTCACCAGACTGGTACACCCAGTGTGAGGCTTGGTCGCCTACCCGGATCAATCGCAAAATTTTTTAAAAATAACCAGAAAGTCAAAGCCTCCAACGTTGACATATATTAGAGCCGTCCGCAGTTGTGTAAAAGGCCAAGCTGTCAGTTTCTTTCTACAGAAACTGTCAGAACCCGCAGCTTTGAGAAGAATCGCATAAATTCCCTTACACCCTTTGGTCGCCGTTGCGCTTTAGCTTTACTTTTTCTGGCGCTGTCAAATTTTGACAGGTTTGACACATTCCACGCTCACAACCAAGATGTTGCCCAAATTATTAGCCACCATGGCAGCGCTTGCTGCAGCCGCCGCGGCCGCGCTCCCGCCAATTGAAATTGTCGGCAACAAGTTTTACTACTCCAACAACGGGCTGCAGTTTTTGTTGCGCGGGGTGGCGTACCAGCTGAACCCCAACAACTCCACCGCCAACTTTGTCGACCCGTTGGCCGACGCCGAAACGTGCAAGCGCGATATCCCCTACTTGCAGCAGTTGCAGACCAACGCCATCCGCGTGTACGCATTGAACGTGACCCTCGACCACACCGCGTGCATGGAGATGTTGCAGGATGCAGGAATTTACGTCATTGCCGACCTCCTGGAGCCAAACTTGCTGATCAACCGTGCGCTGCCGCTCTGGGACTTGGACTTGTATAACCGCTACACTGGTGTGGTGGACTTGTTCCACAACTACACTAACGTCTTAGGGTTTTTTGCCGGCAACGAGGTGCTGAACGAGGCCACCAACACGGGCGCGCTGGCGTATGTCAAGGCGGCGATCCGCGACACCAAGGCGTACATCAAGGCGCAGAAGTACCGCGCGATCCCCGTGGGGTACCTGGCCAACGACGACACCGATATCCGGGTGCCGCTTGCCGACTACTTTGCCTGCGGCGGCGCCGACGACGACGCGCGCGCCGACTTTTTCGGCATCAACATGTACGAGTGGTGCGGGCAGCTGCTGTTCGAGGAACTGGGGTACGCCACCATCACCAAGCAGTACTCCAACCTCACGATCCCGGCCTTCTTCAGCGAGTATGGCTGCAACAAGGTGCAACCGCGTACCTTCGAGGAGGTGGGCACCATTTATGGGCTGCAGATGCTCGGGGTGTGGCTGGGCGGCATCGTCTACCAGTACTTTGAGGAGACCAACAACTTCGGGTTGGTGCTGGTGGCGGGCGACACAGTGCTGACGTTGGCTGATTTCGCCAACTTGAAGCTGCAGTTGGCTCTGGTGCTGCCGCTGACCACGTCGGTGGCAACGGCGTCGCTGGGCGCGGTGCCGGCAGCGCTGGCGGCGGCGTTCCTGTGTCCGGCGGAGTACGTCGACTGGGCGGCGCTGACCAACTTGCCGCCAACGCCCGATCAGCAGATCTGTGGATGCATGCAGCAGTCGTTACAGTGCGTGGTGCTGCCGAGCGTGCTGCAGAAGGACTACAGCGACTTGTACGCGTACGTGTGCGATCACGTGCTGTGCGACGGCGTCAACGGCAACGGTACCACGGGCGAGTACGGCGCATACTCGGCGTGCAACGCCACCGAGAAGATCAACTTTGTGTTGAACTTGTACTACCTCGAGGCCGGCGGTGGCGACAGCAACTGCGACTTCCTGGGGTCGGCAACGCTCCAGCTGGCCACCACCGCATCGCTGTGTGCCGCCTACCTCCTGCTGGCAGGCGCCAGCGGGTTGGGCAGCTTGGAGGGGTCCGTCGTGGCGACGCTGCACAACTTGGCCACTGCCACCACCGCGGCGGCATCGGCAACTGTCACCGCCAAGTCCTCCTCCGGCACCAAGCTGTCGCTATCCGCGACGTCCAAGCTGAGCTCCAAGAGCTCGGGCGCGGCCCGCCGCGCCACTGTCGACTCGTGGGTGCAGGGCGCGGTGGTGGCTGGCGCCGCTGCGTTTGGCGCCATCATTTTATTTGTTTAATTTAAGAGAACTGATTGACTGTAATTTGCAGCCATGGCCGCAGGCAATGGTTGCAGCGGCACGTGATCGAGTGCACGACGAGGCGCGCGCAGACAGCAGGTGTGTGTGAATGGGTAAGGGTGCCGCGGCTGCGACCAGATGCTGTTGCCACTAGGTTACGCTGGAAGCTACATGCGGCGCAACCACGCGCCGAATGGGTGTGATCACAGCTTGTGGGGGAAATGGTGGGAGGAGTTGACACGTGACCAGGCGAAGATCGAAGTGCCAAGCGCGAAGCACAGACTTCTTGAGTGGTATAGGGACCTCCTCGCGGCTGTACTTTACCAATAGGGTGCGGCTGGCGGCGTGCGCGACGCTCTGTGCCGCCACACGCTAATTGAGTGTGGGTTGCAGCAACGGCAATTGCAGCCATCATGTGACCAGGATAGCGAGGTCCGGACGTCAGGTTCAAGTACTACAGAGCGGGACTGCGCTAGCAGCCACGCTGCAGCCACTGCAGCCACTGCAGCCGCTGCAGTCGCTCAACAGCTACGCTGGGGTGTGCGCGCGGCGCCGCGCTGCTGCTGGCGCAGCGCGCGGTGCAGCAGCGCGTTGGCGCGGGCGCGTGGATCGCACAATTTTGTTTGCCTCCAAACCAAACTACCAAACACCAAATTGCTCCCCCCCACAACATGGCCGACCACGAATTGATTGAACAGTTTGTCGCCGTGACGAGCGCGCCTAAGCACCTCGCGGAGCAGTTTCTCGCGCGCAACGATGACAACTTGGTCGACGCTATAGAGGACTATTACGCCAACGAGCAGCCGGCGGCGGCAGGCACCAGTCACTTGGGTGGCGGACGGCCTCTGCAAAAGTATGTACGAATAGGGACGGTGTAAGCGTCGCCAAAAAAAAAAGTGGCGCCAGGGCGATCGACTAACCGCAGGTCTGGGGTCAGAACTTTGAAGGACCTCAATGGCGAGGACGAGGACGACAAGACCAATACCAACTTCTTCACTGGCGGCGAAAAGTCTGGGTTACAGGTGGAGGACCCCAACGAGCGCAGAAAGCGCGCCGAGGCGGCTGCGCGCGCCGCCCCTAGCGAGAAGTCCCTTGTAGAGCAAATCTTTGAGCGGGCGAAGGAGCAAATGGACCAGCCCGACGACCGGCCGCTGGCGCGCGAGGAGGGCGAGGCGGACTCGCGGCCGCACTTCCTGGGGGCCGGCTTTAAATTAGGCGACGGCACCGAGCCCTCGACCGAGGTGCGCGACCCCGCGGCCCGCAGGGTGCCCTCCAAGGTCACCGTCGAAATCATATTCTGGAAACAGGGGTTCACGGTGGCGGACGGACCGTTGCACCGCTACGACGACCCCGCCAACGCGGTTGTGTTACAGGAGTTGAACCGCGGACGCGTGCCGATGTCGCTTTTGGACGTGGAGTTTGGGCAGGATGTAGACGTGAGTGTGTACAAGAAGACAGAGGAGGAGTGGACGCCGCCAAAACGAAAGGCGGGCGGGTTTCATGGACAGGGTCAGCGGTTGGGCTCGCCGGTGCCAGGCGAGGAGCCGGTGCGCGAGCCCGCGGCGGCGGCCCCGGCGGCGGCCCCGGTGGCGGCCGCGGGCGCCCCTGAGGAGCCCGAGGGCGACGGCGACGCCACGGTGCAGATCCGTTTCGCCAACGGCAAGAGGACGTCGCATCGCTTCCGCAGCAGCGACCCGGTGAGCGCCGTGTACGAGTTTGTGCGCGGCCACCGCGACCTGGACCGCAGCCGCGCGTTTGTGTTGTCGCACGCGTTCCCGGTCAAGCCCATCGCCGACGACGGCACCACAGTCGAGGCGGCGAAGTTGAAGAACTCGGTGGTGGTGCAGCGGTGGCAGTAGAACCCAGCAATATACATAGGGCTCAGGTCAACCGAGGCCCAAAAGTCCATCGTGGCTGAGACGCCCATCGTGGCCCTGCCATCTAGCGGGGCAGCGCTGCGCGCGGCTGCGAAATTTTCGGACCCACCCGGCTCAAGCACTGTTCGCCTGATGACCCATGATCCCAGTAACACGTGTGAAGGCGCGGATAGCGCCGGGACGAATAGCAGGGCGGATAGCGGCGCGAATAGCGGCGCCGGCGCCGCCGGCGCCGCAGCGGGCGTGCCGCGGGCTCCATGATTTCTTCCGCCGATCCGCCGATGACGAGGTGAGGCAGATGGTGGACGAGGAGCAGGTCAAGTTGAAGGCGCTTCTCCGGGCAATGCCGCCGTTCGCCGCACTGATCACCCCTGCGCCCAGCGCCGCGGCCAGCGCCGTGCCCGCCGCGCCCGTCGCGCCTGCCGCCGACTTGTTGGCCCCCGCGGTGCCCTACGACCAGTTGTTCGACGACAGCGCCCCGCCCGCGGCGGGCTCCCTCGTGGAGGCTGCCACCGAGTATGGCACCGTACTCGGCGCCGTGCTAGAGGGCCTGTGCTACCGCTTTAACGAGCGCTTCAACAAGCTCAAGGTGCTCTGCCACGACAACCGGATAAGAGAGGTGTCGGTGTGCGACGTGCTGGTGCACTTTGGCGGGGTGCTCCGCCCTGCGGCGGTAGCGGAGATGGCGCGCGAGGTGCTAGCGCAGCGCCACGACGCGGCGTTGGCGCTGCGCCGCGCGTTGGCGGCGGTGGTGGGCGCGTGGCGGCGGCGGCTGCGCGCGACGCAGCGGTGGCTCGCGCAGCGCGGCCACTTTGAGGTGGTGTACGCGCGCCATCAGCGGGCGCTGCAGGCAACGCCAGTGCTGCTTGCCGACTTTGTCGCCGCGCTCGGCGCCGCGCCGGCGCCGCACATGCTCGCGCAGTGCTGCGTCGCGATGGCGTGCCACATGCAGATGGTGGCGGACGCCGCCAAGTGGCTCGTGCCGACGGCGCTCGAGTGGCAGCGCCGCGCCAACGTGTGCCCGCCGCCCGCGCTGGCGCCGTGGGCGGGCGCGCCGCGGCTGAACGCGTTGGCGCCCCCCGCCGTCTACCTCGCTAATCTGCTAACCAATCATGACGCGGTGGAGGAAATGCGCGCCCACGGCGCCGCCGACGGCGGTGCCGCCGCCGCGCGCTTCCTCCAGGCGCTCCGCGCCGCGCAGGCGCTCCCCACGCGGCGCTCCTTCATCGACCTCCTGCTCTACATGCTGCTCTGGGAGGGAGCGCCGCACAAGTGGGCGCTCGACTGCATGAAGTTGTTTGTGGTATACCCTCACCCGTCGTTGCGGCCGACGATGGCGCGCATCGTCGGCGACGCCACCCCCGCCGGCGTCCACCGCTTTCTCTGCGACCTCGGGGTGTACACCCCTGATACCGACATCTACCTCTCTGCCAGCCTCCGCGGCAAGCCACTGCTCGAGCAGCTCTCGGTGGCGGCAGAGACCGACTTGGTGCGGCCCGCCGCCACCGTCAGCGCCGTGGACCGCTTCGGCCACTTGCGCAGCCGCTTCTACCGCGACGCCGTGGTGTACGCGTTGCCGGGGGGCCGCGTCGCCGTATCAGTGGAGCAGCGCAGCACGCGCCGCTACGCGCTCAAGATCCACGTGGCGGACCCCGCCGCGTGGATCGGTCCCGAGGCCGCGCTCGGCGCCGAGGGCGGCGCCGCCCTCAGCGCCAGCTCAGCCGCTGCCGCATCCTGGGGGCTCTGGACGCCCCTGGGGCTCAAGGTGCCGCCGGCGGTGCGCGAGCGCTTTGCGTTCCGCACCCAAAACGTGGCCGAGGGGTACACCCCGGTGGGCGACTTGCTAGCGGCCCCGCCTCGTGGTGATGGCGGCGGCGGCGGCGGAGGCGGCGCCACCTGCATGACCATCTCCTTCGACTACCAGCCGTTCTCCAACCCGTTCGACGACCTCGGCGCCAAGGTCTCTGTCGGCTTGAGCAGCTTGGACGGGGTCGCCGTCAAGGCGCTCAGCAGCGCGCAGCTCGAGGCGGTACTTGACGGCAGCGACCACGCCACATTCCGCCTCTTCACGCGCCGCGCGCCCACCGCCGACGTCACCGAGCGCAACCGCCACGACTTGCGGCTCATCCTGAGCGTGGCACGCACCTACGCCAAAGCGCGCAACGCCCGCAACGCGGCGCTCGCGGCGGCGCCGGACCCGTGGCCGTACAGTGCCGTGATGGCGCGCGAGATCGCGGCCATGAGCCGCGACTTTGCGGCCCATTACTGCCACCGCCACCACGTGGCGGTGTACGCCGCCACGCAGGCGCTCGCGGAGCCCTCGGCGGAGCCCGCCGGCGGCGACAGCGTACTCCTCTCGCACAACAACCTCCTTTTGCCCGAGTTCCTAGCGTCGTCGTACTACCACACCCTCCTCGGCCGTGACGCCGACGGCAACGTGTCAGCGGCGGCGCGCGTGGCAGGCTACAACTTTGCGGGGGCGCCGCGGCTCGGCGCCGCGGCACCACTCGTCACCGAGGGGTTGGCCCTCGGCGCCGTCGGCGTCGACGATGCGCTTGACAGCGCCGCATCGCTCATCAACCAGTATCAGCTCGTCAGCCACCTCCACCTGCAGCACGCGCTGGCGTCCCACATGGCCCGTGTCGACCGCGAGGGCCCGTTGCGGGCGCTCGGGTACGCCGGGGCGCCGTGGCTGGCGCCGGCGCTCTTGCGCCTCGTGCCGCGGCTTGCCAAGGAGCTGCGCGCGGCGGCGCTCTGGCAAGTGCAGCACTACAAGTGGCGCCGCCTCCGCCAGCTCGAGGCGCTCGGCCCGCTACGGCTACAGTGCGTCGTGACCCACGTGACGCGCCACGCGCTTGAGTCGTACCGCCTCTTGCGCGCGTACTGCGTCGAGTTGGGCATCGAGGTGGAGGTGTTGGAGCTGGCACAGGGCGGCGCCACCGTGGGGCAGCTCCTTGAGTGCGACCGGTTGGTGTGGCTCGACGCGGTGGAGGGAAGGTGCGTTTTGGGGGCGGCCGAGGGGATACACCCGTAGGACAGCGCGCTAGCGCTGGCCTGTCTACATACATACACTACATAGTGAGCCGTCGTAGTGTCGCGCTGCCGCCCTACGCCCTTTGTGCCGGGGCATCTGCGCGCTACTGCGGCGTCTCTGCGCGCTCGCGCTGCCATTCACCGCGCTCTGGTGGCCCGCACCCGTCGCGCCCGCGCCCGCGCCCGCACCTTCGCGCCCGTGCCCTCCGCGCTTCGCGCCCGCGCCCTCCGCGCTTCGCGCTCCGGTGCGCTTGACTCATCGCCCCAAAAATTTCGAAAACCACACCCACCACCTCAAGCATGTTTGTACGTACCTCAACTGCGTCGCCCCCTCCCCTACTAACCCCAGAACGCCATCCAGCCCTCCGCCGAGGCGCTTGCCGCGATTGTCGAGGAGCACCGTGCGGCGGCCCCTGTCCCCAACCTCTTCCCGGTGTACAAGTATGTCCCCGCGACCGACCTCAACGTGCACCAGGCGTATTTGCGGCTTGCCAATCTCAACGACCCGCAGCGGCAGCCACTGTTCTTGTTTGAGAGCTCGCACAACGGCGACACCGTGGCACGCTACACTTTCATGGGCACCAACCCGCGCAAGATCATCCGCACCGGCGACAGTGCCGAGTACGGCCCCGGGCGCACCAACGTTGACCCATTAACGGTTTTGGAGACCGAGATGTCCCAATTTGTCCAGGCGCAACTCCCCGGAATTCCCAAATTCGGGGGTGGTGCGGTCGGATATGTGCTGTACGACTGCGTCAAGTACTTTGAGCCCAAGACGCGCCGTGACGACATGCGTGACCCGTTGCAGCTCCCCGAATCGGTGCTCATGATGTGCGACTTGGTGGTGGCGTTCGACAATGTGTACCAGCGCATCCAGATCATCAACAACATCGCGGTGGCGCCCTCGGACACCGCGGGTGACATTGCCGCCAAGCACGCCGCAGCGGCGCGCCAGATCGAGGCGGTGGCAGAGCGGCTCGCCAGTGCCGACGCGGTGGAGCCGCAGCAGCCGCCCATCCGCCAAAACCAAACCTTCACCTCCAACATCGGCCAGGAGGGGTACGAGGCCCACGTCACCGCCCTCAAAAAGCACATTTTGTGCGGCGACATCATCCAGGCGGTGCCGCTGCAGCGCGTGGCGCGCCCGACGCTGCTTCACCCGTTCAACATCTACCGCCACCTCCGCCTGGTGAACCCGTCGCCCTACCTCTTCTACATAGACCTCGTTGATTTTGAGATTATTGGCGCGTCCCCGGAATTGCTCGTCAAGACCGATTCCGAGGGCAAAACCGTGACCCACCCCATTGCCGGCACCATCACGCGCGGCGCCACCACCGAAGAGGATGAGCGCAACGCCGAGGAGTTGCGGCTGTCGCTCAAGGACCGCGCCGAGCACATCATGCTTGTCGACTTGGCCCGCAACGACATCAACCGCGTGTGCGAGCCCGCGCTGAATAAGGTTGACCGCCTTTTGACCATCGAGCGCTTCCTGCATGTAATGCATTTGGTGAGCGAAGTGTCAGGCACGTTGCGGCCGGACAAGACGCGGTTTGACGCGTTCCGGCTGGTTTTTCCAGCGGGCACCGTGAGCGGCGCGCCCAAAGTGCGCGCCATGGAGTTAATTGGCGAGTTGGAGCGCGAAAAACGCGGCGTGTACGCCGGCGCAGTGGGGCACTGGCTGTACGACGGCAAGTCGATGGACACGTGCATCGCGTTGCGCACGATGGTGTACAAGGACGGCGTGGCGTACTTGCAGGCCGGCGGGGGCATTGTCTTTGACAGTGACGAGCATGATGAGTATGTGGAAACGATGAACAAGATGAAGGCAAACAATCGGACGATTGTGCAGGCAGAGGAGATCTGGACCGCCAAGGTTGGCGCGGCGCCATAGGCGCGGAGCCGGGGCGCGGAGCCGCTGCGGTGCCGCCAGGCGCCGTCTGCAGCCGCCGTGACTGCCACCTCGCTGCCTGCCCCTGCCGCCGCGTTATATTTGCAGCCATAGTCCGTTGCAGCCACGCGCGCGCGCTGGCACGTGACCCAATACACCAGACATCTACAGGTCCGTAGGTGACAGATGGCGCCGCGCGGCGCCGTCACCCCGGGTTGCGCCCGATGTAGCACTGCTGTCATTACAATGCCCCGCTGAGCGTCACCCCGCTGGGGGTCACCCGTTGAGCGTCAACCCGTCGAACGTCATCGCGGTGCAGCCGCGCGCCGATCGGCGCACATGACCTCAAGCAGCCATCCCAACGGACCCTAATCCGCGGTATTCGCTGGATATCGCGTGATGTAGACTACTCGCGGCAGCGGCGTCGGCGGCTCGCTCTTGGGTGCCGTCGCGCGCGCGGATGCGCGGGGCGGCGCGACGCCGCGCATCTCCCTCACGTGACTTCGACGAAGATCATCGCCCACCTTAACCACAAGCCTCCACCTCTCCTCACACCACGATGGAGGACCCCAAGAACTTTGCGCGCACCCCGACGTCGTGGGACGCCGAGGACGATGTCTTGCTCATGCACTTGAAGGACCTGCAGAAGCTCGGGTGGAAGGAGATTGCCAGCCACTTCACCAACCGCACCCCCAACGCGTGCCAGTTCCGTTGGCGGCGGTTAAAGCTGGGTAACCTCAAAAACCCCCCCAAGAGCCTCGGCGCAGGCAGCCCCGGCAGTGGCGGCAGCGGGGAGTCGCTGCCGCGACCGCGGCCCAAGCCCAAGGGCACCAAGGTGTTCCCACCGCCGCCGGCGATGACGCCGCTGCGCGCAAACAGTGCGCTGGGGTTTGCCGCGTTCGGGCTTGGCCCGCTGCCGGTGTTTACCGGCTACGACAACAACGTCAGCAGCGCATTAGCCGGACTCAATGCGTTGCTGAACCCCCCGAGTAACATCCTGACACCCGGCAGCTATCAGCCGTCGCCGGTGCCGCCGGCGGCGGCGGAGGTCGGCGAGGGCGGCCTAGGCGGCAACGGCCTCGGTCTCGGACTGCGGCGCCACAGCAGTTACGGCAGCGTGCTCGACCCCGACCCCGCGGCCGCGGCCGCCGCGGGCGGCAGCGGCGGCGGTGGCTACTACGCCGACATTCTGATCGACCCCACGATGAACCTCCCCCACAACCAGCCGCACCCGCACGCGGCGGCGGCGCCGTCGCGCGGGCTGAGCCGCCGCGGGCTGCACGGGACGCCTGCGCCGCACCTACTCCACCCTGCGCGCGGCAGCCGCAGCTACAGCCACAGCGGCGTCAGCTCCGCCAAGGAGAAGGGCGCGCCCGGCGCGCCTGGCGCCGCCGGCGGCGCTTACCACCACAACTCGATCATCCAGGTAAAAGACGAGCGCGCACTGGTGCTGTCGTCGCGGGCCCTGGTGCTGTCGCTCCCATCGAAGCTGATGAATATCCCCCACCACCGTCTGAACAGCATGGCGCACCTCCCCCTCCTTGGCGGCAGCTTCCTGGGGGCGCTGCCGCACCCCAGCGTGCTGGGAAGCGTGCTGCAGCCCACGGTGGTAAGCCTCCGCACTGGCAGCGTCAACGGGCACCACGCCGCGCCCGCCGGTGGCGGGTACTACCTGCGGCTGGGGCTGGTGGTGATCCCGTACAACGCCGACAAGCGCGAAGAGTACAAGGTGGACAAGAAGCTGAATCTGGCAATCGCTGCTGCGGCGGTGGCGGCCACCACCAAGCACTTCCAGAACCACATCAGCAAGCCTAGCAAGGGCGCGGCCGCTGGCTCCACCCCGAGCCGCCTCTTCAAAATTCCCTGGAGCATGGAGGAGGATGAGCTCTTGATCAATCGGCGCAACCGCGAGCTCCTGTTTGCGGAGCTCCTGATCTTGCTCCCGCAGCGCACCGAGGGGGAAATCTGGCTGCGAATAGACCACCTCGAGGAGCTCCGTAGCGGGCACCGTGCGCGCGACCGCCGCCAGCTGCTGATCGGCTTGGACGACGACTTGTACGACGTGCTCGACCTGGAAGACGACGAGGTGTTGGTCGACGTCGAGGACCAGTTGGGAATGGCGCGCAAAAAGCGCCGCGCCAGCAGCGCCGTCAACCCGTTGAGCGTCGACCGCAAGCGCTTGCGGTAGCTACACTGTAATTTATGCTAGTATAATCTAGAATGATGGGGTATGAACCCTCGCGCGCGCTACGCTGCCGCCTTCGCGCGCCGCGCGCGCAAAGGCGCCCCGGAGTGTTGCAAACAGAAATTTTTGCCGGTGTTGCAAAACGGCGAACAAAAGGTGTTGCAGCGGCCGAGTTTGCGGTGCCGCAGCGCGTTCGAAGGTGTTGCAAGCGCGTTTACGAAGTGTTGCAAAAGTGGTGGTATTTCTGCATTTGGCGGTGATGTAGTGGTGTGTTTCTTCCCCTCGCTAATACAACTTCAACTCCCCCGTGATCTCGTCGAGCACCGCCTTGGGCGCCGGCCCCAACCCCAACACGGTAGCGCTGCCGGCAGCCACCTGCGTGCGGCCGGCGTCGTGCACAATGTATGCGTTAACCCCCAACAGCATCGCCTGCGCGTAGAGCATGTCCATCGCCTCCTGGTCGGGTACCTGGAGGGTGATCTTGGCCTGGCCGCCACGCAACCACCGCCGCACCATCTCGGGGTTGCACGCTGGGCCCTCTTCGGTGATGAGGCGGTAAAGCGCGAGCGCCGCGTGCAGACACTGCGCCGCGGCCTTGCCCTTGCCCATGCGGAGGTCCTGGCGCACCACGAGCGTCATGCGCACTTCGCCGGGGATATCGTTGAGGGCGGTCGAGTCGATGGCTTCGCAGTCAGACTCATCGGAGTCGTCGCACTCGTCTGCCAACGCGGCAAGCTCGGCGGTCAGCGTCACCGCAGGCTTGCCGCGGCGCGCTCGCGGCGAGCGCGCCCGAAGCGCGCCCCCGCTAAAGAGGCGGCCGACGATGATGCCCGACACAAATGACACCACTGCGATCGAGTAGTAGTGCGTGGCGGGCGTCCACGAGACGTTTACAGACATGGAGCGGTGGGTGAGAGCGCACGCCGGCGATGCCTCTTTGGCGATGCCCGCGCGCCCTCGCGGCGCGCGCCGCCACGCCCCGCCTACGCCGCGCGCCGCCACGCCCCGCCTACGCCGCGCCCCGCCTACGCCGTTGCCCCCCGCCCTGCGCACGTGCTGCAAAGTTGTGGTGGCGCGCACCGCCTACGGGTCAACAAGGGATTATGTGCTGTATGGTGTCACGCCAACACCTTGTTCTTTCTCTTCTTCTTTGTCACCTTCAGCGTGTACTGGCGCCAATTTTTTACCCGCTCGTCGCGGTCGTCCTCCCACTGCAGCTCTCGCTGCTTGCGGGCCTCGCGCGCCGCGCGCGCCTTGGTTGCCTCTTCGGCCCTGCGGGCTTCCTGTCGCTGCTCAAAGTCGCGCTCAACGGAGTCGTTTTTGATCTCGGTCTCCAAGATGCGCGCCACTTCGGCGCGCACCCCCTCCATGCCGGCGGCCACCGCGCGCGCGTCCTGGTAGATGGCGAGAAGCCGCTCAAGCTCTGCACCTCCGTCTGAAAGCACGCTCTCGGCGCGCTTGATGCGGTCGAACGCCGCCGGCGCCTGCGGGTGCGCCACTTTGTCGGGGTGCACCAAGAGCGTCTTTTTGCGGTACGCCCGCTTGACAGCACTCTCCCAGTCCGCCAGCGGATCGATATCTAGAAGCGCAAAGTAGTCGTGGCTGCAGCAGGCCAAGATACGCGAGATCTCGCGGTCCCGCGCGAGCGCCTGCTGCTCGACGTTGAGGATGTTGTCAACCGACATGCCGCTAAGAGCCGAGCCAAGGTGCTGCAGCGTGCGCCCAGCCTGCTAATATTCTGGCGCGATCGGCGCGCGCGACCCGCTAAAAATTTTGGCGGGACCCACGCACCGCATTGCGCTATGCTACGCTGGAGGCCCCGCTACTTTGACATTGGCGTCAACTTCTCCGATGCCATGTTCCACGGCAGGTACAACGGGTCGAGCGAGCCGCGTCATGCAGCCGACATCGAGCGCGTGGTGCGGCGTGCCCGCGTGTTTCACGTTGAGCGCATGTTGATCACCGCGTCGACGGTACTGGAGAGCCGTAGCCACTTGGATATGTGCGCTGAGGACCGCGCCTTCCGCCTGACGGTGGGGGTCCATCCCTGTAGTGTTAGCGAGGAGTTCTACGGCGGCGGCGAGTTCAGCGAGGCGCGCTTGGCCGAGCTCGCGGCCATCGCAGTAGAGGCGCACCGCCGCGGGCTTGTGGGCGCCCTCGGCGAGATTGGCCTCGACTACGACCGCCTCCACTACCTGTCGAAAGAGCAGCAGCGCGACGCGTTCCGCCGCCAGTTGGAGGTGTTGTCCTCTCTCAAGTTAGACCTCCCCTTCTTCTTGCACATGCGGGCCGCTTGCGACGACTTTGTGGCCATAGTGGCGCCGTTTGTTGCCAATGGATTGCGCGGCGTGGTGCACTCCTTCACGGGGTCCGAAAATGAGCTTGCGCGGCTTTTGCAGTTGGGGTTTTACATCGGAGTCAACGGGTGTCTGCTCAAGACGGAGGCCAACTTGCAGGTGGCGCTGCAGATCCCGCGCGACCGCGTGGTGCTCGAGACCGATGCGCCTTGGTGCGAGATCCGCAAGAGCCACGCCGGCTACAAGTACTTGACGCCGTATCCAAACCAATTTTACCCCGCGGTGCCCGAGCCTGCGGTGGCGCCTCCGACGGCGCCCAAGGGCAAGCCGTCGATAAAAATGGACGAGTTGCTTCCGTTTGCCGTCGTCAAAAAGGGCAACTTTGCCCGGCACCACGAGCTCGCGCAAAGGGCAGCAGCCGACGCGGGGCACGACTTGTACGAGGCCGCCACGGGGGCGTTCGCGTGGCCGTTGATGCAGTCGCGCAACGAGCCGGTCTACATGGGCCAGGTGGCGCAGATTATGTGCGGGGTCTACGGGATAGGGGGGCAAGAATCGGAGGCGTTCTTGGATGGAGTATACGAGCGCTCATGCGCGATGTTTTCATAGAACCCTCCCCAATCAACACACCACTCTGCATCTACAACCGCACATCCACACCGATCCACAATGCAGCCACTGCGCGCGCAGAGCGCGCGCTTTTGCAACTACTTTGCTGCAAAAAGGTGCACCCGTGGACACGCGCGCTTCCACAAATATACGGGAGCGCCCTAGGCGTCTTCGTCTATTAGGTAGTCCTCCTCAATCTGAGAATCCTCGTCTATCTGGGAATCCTCGTGGGAGTCCTCCTCTATCTCCTCCTCGAAGCGGTCGGAGTCGGAGCTCTCATCCTCTTGCTCGTCCTCCTCGTCTTCCTCCTCTCCCTCCTCGCCCTCCCCTTCCACTTGCATGTACACCTTCTCGCGCTGCTCCCGCAACGTTGCCTCCCCCACCGGGTCCGCCACCGCCACCGCTGGCCGGCTCGGGTCGCACACGGAGTAGTTGCCGAGCGGCGCGTCGCCGCCACCGATGTCGCGGTAGCACTCCATCTCCTTGATCGCCTCGTCCTCGAAGCTGTATGGATTGTTGAGGTCGTCGCGCAAAAAGTTGACAATGTGGGCGACACTGTTGGCGGCGTGCGGCACGGCCGGCGCGCTGTTGATGCCGCCGGAGGGCCCAAAGAGCATGGGCTTCCAGAGCAACTTGGACTCGTCGAGGGTGACGTAGCGCTTGGCGCGCAACCGTTCTACCTCGGCGTCTAGGGCGGCGGGGTTGACTACGATGGCGTAGGCGTCGCCGTCGGCGCTGGCGCGGCGCACAAGCGCCCGGAGCTGCTCGAGCCCGACAATCACGTCCGAGGGCGTCATGCCAGTGAGCTTAGAGAGAATCTCGATGGTGACGCGAACGGGCCGCGCCGCGCGCACCAACCGCCGCAAGCACATGGCGACGCGCGTGCGCCAGTAGCTGCGGTAGCTCACCAAGCCCAAATCGCTCAAGGGCTTCTCCGGAGTGCCAAACTTGAACTCGCGGCGGCTCAACAAGTAGCTGAAGTCGATCAAAAACTGGCCGTACCCGCGGCGCTGATAGATCGGAAGCGTCAAGATGCACAGTACGTTGTAGTCCAGGTTGTTCAACTTTTCTTTCAGGAAGTACCCCACAAAATGGTGGCGGCCGGCGTCGATCTCGGTCAACACATAAAAGGCAAACGGCTCAACGTCATAGTACAACGTCTTCAGGTTGAGGAAGAGCTTGGCCAAGAGACACAAGTTCTGGCAGTAGTGGATGTTTTTGCGGCCGTCCACCTCCCACACGCTGACGCGCTGCGCCGCGTCGCGGTAGATCTCGGTCCCGGGGGGGTGGCGGTTGGAGAGGTTGCAGTTTTTGAGCGCGTGACGCTCATACAGCATCGGCAGGTCCATGTACTTGAGACAGTACTCGCAGATATAGAGGATGGGCAGCTGCGAGTACTCGGAGGGGTACGGCGCGGTGTACCAGGTGTCGATCTCGAACTCGCGGAAGCGGATGGCGGAGATGCGCGCGGCCGCAGGCGGGGCGGCCTCGCCGCGCCGCGCCTCGCCGCGCGCCCAGAGCTCGCGGAACGCCCGGCGGTCCGCCTCGCATGGCTCGGTGTCGTTGACGGTGCAGTCGGGGAAGGGGAGCACGCCTTTGTAGGGGAGGGTCTCGAAGGTGGGCGGCGGTTTGGCCGGGGTGGCGTCAGCGGTGTCGGCCCCGGTGTCGGCGCCGGTGTCGGCGCCAGCGCCGGCGCCGACGCCATCGGCGTGTTTACGAGGGCGGCCGCGCTTGCGCGCTACCGAGGACGGCGTGGCGGCGGGGGCGCGGTACCGGATCCGGACATGAAAGTGGCGCGACGAGCGGTTCAACACTTGCACCGCCGGCGTGTCGGCCAGCGCCGCGGCCAGCGCCGCGGCGGGCGGTCGCGCGCGCGGCGCCTCCGCGGCGGCGCGCTGCTGCTTGAACATCTCGCGGAGCGAGTACGACCCGGCAGCGTGGCGCCGCGCCAGGCGGCTCGCCAGCGCGCCCGCGCCCGCGCCCGCGCCCGCGTTGCCGCCCACAGCCACCCCCGAGAACACCTTGTTGTCGTGGATCCTCAACTGGTCCACCCACTTCATGCCGAAGTTGACGTTTCGCCTGCAGGCGCGTCTCAATGGCGCCAGCGTCGAGAAGCGCGCGCGCGAAGGACTGTGTGCAGGTCGCGATACCGCGGGGTCAGCATACTCTAACCATCTATTGACAGATAAATACTAGCAACAGCGTCATCACATCGTTAAGATTAGCGGCGGGCGGGGCGCTACTTCTCCTCCACCTCCTCGATATGCCCCGCCGAGGGCTCATCGGCGTCGGCATCGCCCTCGGCGTCGCCCCCCGACATGCCAAAGTGCGCCAACAACGACTGCGCCGACAGCGTGTCCAAATATATGACGCCGTTCT
This sequence comes from Debaryomycetaceae sp. JAC-2022a, assembly GCA_032598715.1. Classification (NCBI taxonomy): domain Eukaryota; kingdom Fungi; phylum Ascomycota; class Pichiomycetes; order Serinales; family Debaryomycetaceae; species Debaryomycetaceae sp. JAC-2022a. Next base: position 56,210 of record CP095438.1, on the reverse strand, counting down.
CGTTGGTTATGGCGTTGCTGGCGAGCAACTTCTGGAGGGAGATGGCGCCGTCGTTGCGGCCCTCGGAGCCGTCGTCGTCGGGGGCGTCGGCGTCGGCGTCGCGCTCAGCGGCGGCATCGCCGCGCGCGCCGCGGCGCGGCTCGTCGCCCTGGTGCCCAATCAGATAGCCTTCGCCGTACAATTCCTTGTAGATCTCGTCGTAGGGCCGGCTGGGCTTGCCCAAGCGCGGCAGCAGGTCTGCGCGCGCGATCTTGGCCGCGACGCGGTCGTACCACTGCTCCAACAGCTCTGCGCGCTGGTCGTCCAAGAGCGCCACAATCACAATCAGCATGTTGTCGCAGCCGATGCCCAGCCCGTCGGAGGTGGGCGCGCAGCAGAGCTCCATGATCTCCTCGCATATCTGCGGCAACGCCTTGCGCTCATTGATGCCGCGGCGGACGCACTCGACGCACTGCTGGCTCAGCAAGCAGTCCCAGATGCCGTCGCAGGCAAGCACGATGAACTCGTCGTGCTCCAAGTCGAGCGAGTGCTGCAACACATCGGGGTAGCACGTGACGATCTGCTCCTCGGCGGGCAACTCGGCATTCTTCTTGAACTCAAAGTCGCCAATGCCGCGCAGCAACGCTAAGTTGCCGTTGACGCGGCCCATGTCGACGTAGCCGCCGGCGGAGCAGATGCGCGCCTTCTCGCCCTCGTTCAGCGGCTTGTGGTCGTAGCTGAGCGCCTTGGCAAACCCGTCGATCGACATGACCGTGCGCAGGTCGCCGGCGTTGCCGCAAAAGATCAGCAGCGCCGTCACAAGACACAGCGTGGCGGCGCAGCCCAGGTCGTCGTCGCGCATGCCGTAGTCGCGAAGTATCGCCTGGTCGCACTCGAGGAAGCCGTCCTTGAGCGCCTGTGTGTAGTCGCCGCGCTGGTAGGCGGCAGTGGCCTTGATGATGCCGTGGAGGCGCTGCCCGGTGAAGATTGCGGCCTTCTCGCCGCCGTGGCCGTCGTAGACCCCGAAGAAGGCGGTGGCGTCATCTGCCCCCGCGGCCTCCGCGGCCTCGCTGGCCTCGTCGCCACCCTCGCCCTCGCGCTTGATGTCGGCCATCTTTAAGATCGTCGCGTGGGCGTCCTCCATGTTGATGCGCCAGCCCTGCATGCACGAGAGCCCGTAGGCCATCCGCGCGTTGCCACCCTGCTCTGAGTGCTTCTCGGTGACTGGTTGCGAAAGGATCTGGCCCATGATTGCTGTGAGGGGGGGTGTGGTGTGCGGAAAAAGTTGCAGTGGTTTTTGTTTTTCGCGGCGGCGACGGCGAGCGGGGCAGGGCGGCGGTCGAGCAGCGCAGGGCAGAGGGACAGCGCAGACACCGCGGCCAGTGGCAGTGCGGCAGAGACGGCGCAGCACAGAGGGGCAGAGCAGGGCACAGGCGCGACAGCGCGGCAGCCAGCGCGAGGGCGCAGCCGCCAGCGCGCCACCCGGCGGCGCTGTCGTTTCTTTTGCCGAGGCGGGCAACGCGCACGCGACGGCAAGCACACGTGACCGGCACGTCAGTCGAGGGCAACGTCGTTGGCAGGCCGCCGCCGCTACATGCTCTCTATAGCGCGTCTATTCATAATCATCGATCGGCGTGGTATCGTAAATCGTCGTCTCGTTACTTGGGCCCCCAAATTCCCGGCGCGCCCAGTGCGGGCGCGCCGGCCGCCGGCAAGCAGCTGGTGCTGCCGCTCGAGCCCAACTTCATGCCGTTGAACTTGTGGTGCATCTCGTAGTCGTCGCCGTAGTTACCGGCAAACGGCGCGAACCGCAGGTTGATGTCGCTGCCCGCCAAGGGCGTCCCGGGCTGCGAGGGCGGCCCGAAGTAGTTCGTCTGCTGCGGCGTGGGCAGCTCGAACGAGGCGTGCACATCCACAAACGACCGGTTGCTGCCGGAGCGCAAGAGCGCCGCAGCAGACGTCGGCGTCAGTGCCTGCGGCTGCGGCTGCGGCTGGTGCGGCTGCGGCGAGTGCTGCCACGCGTACCCGGGCCGGTACGGGTACGGGTACGCCGCCGTGGGCGCTGTGGGCGCGGCGGGCGCCGCCGCCGCCGCCCCCGCGGCCACCGCCGTGGCCCCGGCAGAATGCTGTGGCGGCGCCGCCGGCTGCGGCGTCGCCGCCAGCCGCGGCAACGCGAGGCTGAGCGCAACCGCCAGCGGCGACCGCAACACATCCGGCGCCTGCCACTGGCCCAAGTTCACCATCGAGCTCAGGTGCGACGGCGGCTGCAGCGACATAGGGCGCGCCGCCTGCCCCGGCTTACGCCGGATGAGCACGAGCCCGTTGTCGTAGAACTCGAGCAAGTTGAGAAACGCCGCTAATGACGACAACACCTTGCGCTGGTACGGCGCGAGCGACGCCAGGAACGCAAGCTCAAACACCGCGCGCGTGGGGTCGTCGCGGAACACCACAAGCTGCGTGTACACGTCGAGCACGTCGGGCTCGTTCAAGTTGAGCTCGGGGGGCGGCGGCGGCGCCGCCGACTCGGCCAAGCTGCCGGGGGGAGCCGGGAACACTGCGAACGCACGCTCGGTGCGCTCGGGCCGCTCAGGCCGCTCGCCGACGCTGGCGTTCTTGGTCGCGGCGGTCGTCAGCGCCGCGCTCAACATGCTCGTTAACAGCGCGTTGCTGGTGGAGCGGTGCTGCTCCTCCAACTGGCCGCGCTTCTCGCGCTTCTCGCGCTCGATGCGCTCGCGCTCGAGCAAGGGAAGCATTTTCTTGTACTCGACGCGCAACTTGCGGCCGCCGATTTCGCGCCCGTTGAGCAAGTTGACCACCTGGCTCGTCTCGTTGGTCAGGGTGAAGTTGGCAAACGCCAATCCGCGGAAGACGCCGTTGTCAAAGTGGTAGTTGAACGCGTAGGGGAGCGGGAGCCCGAGCTTAGTCATCACATCGAGGAGCTGCTCCTTCTTGATTGCAAACGGGATGTTTTTGATAACGATCGCGGTGGGGATGAGCTCGTCGTCGGAGTCCGCCTCGTCGCTGCTGCCGGCGCCCGCTGCGGCGGCGGCACCGCCAGGCGTGCCGGCACCGCCGTGGCCGCGGCCGCGGGCCTTGGGCTTGTCTTCTGGCCCAACGCCGCCGTCCTTGGCCTGCTGCGCCTGCTGCTCGACCCACGGTGCCACGTTGTTCATGCTGGCCAGCCACGGCGTGCCGATGGCGCCGGCAGCGCCGGCGTTGGCAATGTCGGTGCGGGTCTGGCCCGCGCGTGCCTGGTTTATGCGCTGGTTTGACAACTGCGGCGGCGCGCCGCTATAAGCGGAGGAGGCGTAGCCCGATGCCGACAGGAGCGACAGCACCGACGGCCGGCGCTGCACCGGGTCATACTGGCCGGGGATCGCCGCGAGGTTGCGCAAATCCATCGAGAAAGGTTGTTCCGGGAGGAGGGGGGGGGCAGGGGGGGGGGGGAGATTGAGATCCGAGGGTGGCTTAGAGGGGGCTCTCAGATACTGCTGGAAGGCGACTGCGGATGTGCTATTAGGGCAGGTGGCCGGGTTTTTTCAGTTTTTTTTTGGGCGGCGGGCTGCCAGCGCGACTTGGAGGAGGCACTACCAAAAGGAGCCTGAAGTGGATGCGCCTGTGTGGAAGGAAGCACCGGTGGGGAGGCGGTAGAATCGGCTGTGGGGTGTGCCAGGGTGATGCGTGCAGCGTGGGGCGGGTAGCTGCGCGGAGGTGGTGATGGGCGAGGGGGTTGGGGGTGGGTTTGTGGTAGTCGTAACGATTTGAAACTTTCGCCCATTGGGTTGTGTGCAGGAACCGATGGAGAGGGGGAGGCAGGGGATAGATCGAAGGTCAGGCGAGGGCGAATGGGAGGGAAGACAGAGTGAGGAGAAGGAGGAGAGTGAAGACTGGAAAGACGGGCGAGAGGGAAGACGGAGGAGGAGGAGAAACGAGAGGCGAGGGCAAAGGGGTTGAAGAGGGGGAGTTCGAGGTGATTGTGTGTGGACGGGGAGGATGTGGGTCAGGAGAGTTCCTGGTTGGGGCTCAGCGCGGGAGGTGTCCGGGCGCGGGGTCGGCGGGCAGCGATCTCTGAGCAGATCTGAGCAGATGGCCAGCGAGTCGGGCGCGCGAGGCACGCCTCGTGAACGGCGCGCCGCATGCAGTCCGGCGGTGAAAAGTTCGACACCGAAAAAGGCAACGTAGCGATAAGTCACCCGTTACCACCACACAATGGTATGTGACGCGGCGGTGGAAGGGAGTGGAGCCGCTCGCCGCTGACACCGCGCTGCTTCTGTGCCGCCTCTGCGGTTGCTGTTGAGGCGCTCCGCGCTGCGCCGCGCCGCGCTCGCCGCTCGATACTAACCGCAGTCCTCATCCTCCGTGCAAGCCCCAGGCGGGTTGAGAAACGCAGCCAAGAGAAAGGCTACTGCCGACAAGAAGGCGCAGTCAACCAGTGCGCTTCCCTTGCTGACGCGCGCGGCGGGCGCCGGCGGGCTGTCCGCCACGATGATGAAGTTGTTCACCGACGAGGCCCAGGGGTTGAGAGTCGACCCCTTGGTTGTGCTTTTCCTCGCGGTCGGGTTCATTTTCTCGGTGGTGATTTTGCATGTTTTTGCGAAAATCACGGGGAAGTTGTCGTCGTAGGTTTATAGTAAGGTAATTAGCTGAGAAGGGTGTAGCAGGGGAGTCGGCGCGGTGAAGCGGCGCAGCGAGGCGGGGCTACGGCAGCATGGCGGCGTGGCGGCGCGGCGATTCTAGGCGGGCCCGCCACGGCGCGGCGCGGCCGCGCCGCGTCGCGCGCATTAGCGGCCCCTAATGTGCGCCTTTCAGCGACACACATGGACCGCTAGTGCCGACTACAACGGTGTCTCTATTTACAGTCACATATCGCAGGGCAACGCCGCGGCTCACTCGCCCCGGTCGTGGCCGCCGGCCGCGCCGCCGATTGCAAGGTCCTAATTTGCCGTTTGCAACCACAAAAGTCTGCGAACGCCACACACGGGTTCTCTATTTACAGTCACATATCCCTAAGCAACGCCGCGACGCACTCGCCCAAGCGTTCGTGGGGCACCGTGTGCCTCTGTCGCGTCTTCTCCGTAGCCTCCTCCACCAGCCACTCTGACGCGTCGCGCTGCGCCGCGCGCCACGACTGCTCGAATTGGACGCCGCGCACCTCGATCTCAACCATGGGCCATTTCTTGCCCACAATCACCGCAAGCGGCACCCCGATGAGCGCCGCGTCGCGCACTTTGCGGCCGAGTCCGACAGGCCGCGCATCGACGCGGTGCGGCACCGCGGCCGTGGCGAGCTGCCGCGACGCCAAAATTTGACGATCAGGGTGGTCCTGGGCGTCGATGACGGTGGCGCTCCACGGCGCAATCGCGGCGGGCCACCGGAACCCGTCTGCGTCGCGCAAGATCTCGCCAATGGCCGCGATGATGCGGCTGACTCCGATGCCGTAGCAACCCATGAGCGGGTGCCGTTTGACTGTAGCAGTGCCCTCGGGCACCTCCATTTGCCACCCGAGCGCCTTAGTGTACTTGTCCCCCAAGTAGAAAGTGTGCCCCACCTCTATGGCGCGGTTAACGCCGAGAGTGCCCTCCTCGCAAGTGCCGCACACTTCGCCCTCATGGGCCGCTACAATCGGTGTGTCGAACAAGGTGGTGATGAACAGCCGGTTGACAAACGGGATGGGGAAGTCGGGGAGCGCATCTGCGGGGCCAAGGCGCGGGTCAATGACGCGGATCACTTTTTTGCCCATGAGCAGGTCGAGGTCGTGGAAGGTGCGGAAGGGCGTGCCGTCGCACGAGGGCGCGCGCAGAGAGAGGTCGATGTCAGGAAGGTGGAGCTTGAGGAGGGTGGGCTCGAGGGTGCGGGTGGCGGGGTAGTAGGCGCACACGAGGGTGGAGGCGGGGGAGGTGAGGAAGTACTCGACGGCGGCCGTGGAGGCAGACGCCCCCAGGCCAGCGAGATCCCCTTCGTCTACAGATGGCGTTGGCAGCTGCGCCTGCGCCTGCGGCCGCGGGTAAGACAACGTCTTCTCCACATTCAGGCTCTGGCCGCACTCGCTGCAGGTGAACACGCGGTCCTCCCCTAGCGCGCTCAAATAGTGCCACTCGTGCAGCAAGATGCCGCCGATGGCGCCCGAGTCGGCCTCGGCCTTGACTACGGGCACGCGCAAGTCGGTAAACACCGCCACGTACGCCGCGACAACGCGGTCGTACATCGCAAGCGCCGCCGCCTCGCTGGCATCGAACGAGTAGGCGTCCTTCATGACGAACTCGCGCGCGCGGAGCAACCCGGCGCGCGGGCGCTTCTCGTCGCGGTACTTGCGGCCAATCTGGAAGTAGAGCCGCGGCAAGTCGCGATAGCCCCTGACGGCGTGCCGCGCGAGTGCGGTAACCTCCTCCTCGCATGTAGGCGCGAGGCAGAACTCGTCGCCGCCGCCGTCGCGAAGCTTGAAGAGCTCCGGGTTGTCCCAGCGGCCAGTTTGGCGCCAGAGCGCCGCCAGCGACACCAGCAGTAGACTGATCTCCTCGGCGCCAGCGGCCTCCATGCGTGCCCGCACAAGCAGCTCGACGCGGTGGAGGATCGCGGCGCCAACGGGAAGCCAGTGGAAGAGCCCGGCGCGAGCCGGTGCCACCAACCCGGCCTTGACAAAGAGCTCGTGCGTCGGCACTGCAGACACGTTGCGCGGGAGCTCTGAGTTGATCGCTAAAGTGGGCACCGCGGGGATCGCGGTGTGCGTGTGGCGCACCGAGGCCCTAGCCACCCTACAGCGGCGACATACAGCAAGCATGGAGTTGCCTTCAACACGAGCGCGCCATCGATATCAAGAAGATATGCAGGATCCATAGCGGCTACAAACATTTATCGTCCCTCAACTGTCTTAACCTATTTCTGCTTGCTGACCCACTCTTGGCCCTCGCTCAACCCCTTTTGTACCTGGTCGTTGCCAATGTTCAAGCCCTTCTTGGTGGCACCAATCGCATCTTCAGTGTAGTCGGCCAATGTCTTGCCGCTCTTGCTCAACCACAGCGAAAAGTTCGCCAGCGCCTTGTCGAGCTGCACCTTGGCCTCATCCAACTTCTTGGAAGCCTCCTTGGACAACTCATCCGATTTCTGGTCCACATCCTTGCCGGTTTGCTTGAACCAGCTCAGAGCCTTGTTCTTGTGCGCTTCAGCCTCGCGGGCCAATTGGTCGTAGTTCTCCTTGGCCCTGTCGTAGGCGTGTCTCAGCAAGTTCTCCGATTTGGTCCAAGTCTCGTCGGCCCAGTTGGCGCCGTGAGGGTATTTGGTGTTGTAGGAGTCGATAGCACGAAGCTCATCCTCGGCAAAGTCCTGCGCCGACTCGCCCCAACCACGGAGAGCGTTGTACAGGCGTCTGGCGAGTTCCTCCTCCGTGAGTCCCGAAGGGTGAGAGCCACCGGTGATGGAGCTAACAAAGTCACGTCCATACTGTCTGAGCAGCAGCAACGAGTCATTCACATTACGCTCAGCCTCGCGCAACTTTTGCTGCAGCTCAGCGCTGAGCTCGTCGGTCTTTTTGTCGCCCCAATTCAACCACAGTTTACCGCTGCTGTTGGCCTCCTTGCGGGCCTTCTCCAATTCCAGCTTGGCACGGTTGTACTTGGCAACAGCCTCGTCACGGGCAGCATCGGTGTTCTCCTTGCCCCAGGAGAACCACAGGCGCCCAGTTTGCTTAGCATCCTCCTTAGTTTGCTCGGCGGAACGCTTAGCCTCCTCAGTCTTGGCACTGCCCCAACGGAGCCATCCGTTCTTCTCCGCTTCCAAGTTTTGTGCCGCAGAATCCACTTTGCGGCGCGTGGTGTGGGCGGCATCCTCCACCAGGTCCTTGGCACCATAAAGTGTGTTGGCGGCTGCGATGCCCACCTCGTTGACCGAGTCGATATACTTGTCAGCGGTGCGCAAAACAAAATTCTTCGACTGGTTCAACAGCTGGTCAACGCCATTCACAACGCGATTCTTGCTGTCGATAACCGATTGCTCGGCTTCGTCAATCTTGTCCAGCAGCTTGTTGACAAAGCGTTGCAAAAAGTTGGGGTCATTTTTGTGGGCCTCCTCGTGCAAGTATTGTGATTGGGCATCATGCTTGTCAGCGTGCTCCAGGGCGTATCCTTGCAAGCGCAGGGCCTGCTGTGCAACCACACCGGCGGCCTCTGAGCGCTTTTGCTCAATGTCGCTAATCGCCGAGTTGACCTTGCTGGGCACCTCCAACTCATCCAACTTGCGGTTGGCCTTCTGCTTCAAATTCTCGAGCAGGTCGCCGATCTGATAGCCCTTGTCGGCACCAACGGCGCGCAAGTCGCGGCCATCGGAGCCCTTGTTGCTGCCAAAGGACAGCAACACCCCTTCGTGTTGCACCCGTCTCTTCTCTGCCGCCAGCTTCACCTGCTGGTCGTAGAGGTAGAGCGAGCCACCGGCGAGGGCAAGTCCCCCGAGAATGTATTTGGTAGATCTAGACGACATGGTTATAAAAGTAGTCTGTTTTTGGTAAAGCGGAAGATTGGGTGAGCGTATGGGGGGTTGCCCCTTAAATAGCATTCGGCCGCAAATAGCAATTTTGCAACGTGCGGCGTGCGCCAACGAGCGACCTTTTTGCAGCGCTCCACAAAATGGCCACGCTAGCCTCCAAAATCTGACCTAGAGCTCACTCCGACCCCAATTGATCGATAAAGTGGCCCGTTAACAGGGTGGTGTCGACTACTGGCTGCGCTAATGTTGTGCTGCCGCGCGGTCTTCGGACCACTGCTGTCACCGCTGTTAGCGCCGCCAACATTGCTGCTGCAAACGAAAAATAAAGTCAACAAATGAAAAAAAGGAGCGCGCGCAGCAACCAACTGGGGCCACCGGGCGGGCCTGGCGCTGACGCCGCCTCGCGGCGATCCAAAATCTTCGCGAAGAGGTTTGCAGCGGTGGTCGCGCCAGATCGGCGCCAACGGTCGGCAGCCTCGAGCTGTCCGTAGTGGTTATGCCGACCCTTATGGTCACGTGCACTTAAAAAATGTGGGGCGACAACCGAGAATAGGAGACAGATGGAATCAAGCGAAGGTAGAAGCACGTCAGAGGTGAGACCGCATTGGCGCATTGGCAGGCAACATTGTCACTTAACTTACGAGGTGTCAGGTGGCGCGCGCCCTGTGGTGGCACGAATGCCCCGCGGCACCGTCTTCGGATATTCGCCTTGGATTTTTTTTTTTATTACCCGCTGATTGTGGTCATTGAATTCGTGTAGTCACGTTTTTGATAGTCGTATCTTGACAGGTTGAGGTCTGCGGCACCCGCATTCTTCGAGTTGGGCCACTCAGCCATCTGGACACGCGCACTCTGTACACCCTAGTGCGCCATCCCATAGGACCCACCTGCCGCGACGCTGCTGTCAGGACGCTAATCACACGCCGCCCCCAGCTGCCAGACCACATAAGGTCAAGCTTTTGGCTCGCCTTTTCTTTTTCTTTTTTTTTTTGCCTTTTTTTGTGGTTGAATCAACAAAAAGGGCTCAGCGAGCACGGGAGAGCGCTACACCAGACACTGCAGACGCATGGAGCCGATAGCGTTGCGCTACCATCCTGAAGGCTTGAGAGACGAGGCGCTCGTTAGCTTGTGGCGAGTGACGGGGGTGCGACAGCTTGAGGAAGAGCAGCGATCGCGCCTAAACAACCGCAGCTGGCGATTAATGCGAGCGCACACGCGGCAGCGGCATGAGCGCCACTTGACGGCGGTGATGGGCGAGGGCCCAGAGCTTTGTGCTGCCGCCAAGGCATCCGAGGACTCGAATGGGGGTATTTATAAATTCGAGGGTTCCAAGAGTTCCGAGGGTGACACCCCCGACAGTGCCGGTCTGTCGCACCGGCCGTCGTTATTTTCGGACGCATCGACTCTCTTCAGCTCGAGCAAGAGCCTAGCGAAGGACAGCGACAGCGACGACATCAGCGATATTAGTGAGGACGATGAGTACGAGGAGGACTCCGGGGCCGCGAGCGTTGCGGCGAACGCCGCGCTGGTCGGGGCCGGCACACCGGCTCGCGCACCGGTCGGCGCGCCAGCCGACCAGCCGAGGGCGCCCGCGCCCAACTTCTACATCGCCAGCCTGCCGTCCCCTAAAACCGGGCGATGTCGCAAGGACCTGCTCTTTGGGCTGCATGGGCTGACGCTGCGCTCTGCGTCGAACTCGCTCCGGCTTCAGCGCGACCCGGCGTCGCGCAACCTGTGCCTGTCGACTGACATTTCCGAAAACGACAATGAGAGCGCGTGGCAGCTGGTTCTGTCCGAGGACGAGGCCAAGGAGGCAGAGCCCGCGGAGCTCGTGTTCCACAAGCGGCTGGTGGCGATCCCGCCGCAGCGTGCCAGTACCGACCCAATTCCGGTGCGACCGGAACTGGTTTCGCTGGGCCCGCGCAGCTTGCTCTCGGGGTTGTTTTTGAACCGGATGGCAGAGAAGCCCGTGTTAAAGCGCGCCTCCACCACGGATGCCGCGGTGCGGCCGTCGATTGTGTTCAACAAGCGCCAAATGGCAGTCGATGTGACGCAACCGCGGCTCCTGTACACCGACGAGGTGAGCATTGACAACGAGGCGCTCCCGTTGAGCAAAAAGAGCTCGATGGTGGGGATTTCCGACTTCCAAGTGGTGACGCAGCCGGCCGCGCGGCTGCTTCTGGCGCGGCTGCTGTCGACGGTGAACATGATCCGTGAAGAGGGCCGGGCGCCGGAAGAGACGCTTCTGTCGAGCTTGAGCCGGTACAAGCGTAGCGGGTCGGCGCTCCTGGTGAACGGGTTCTTGCTGAAGAGTTCCATCAACCTCGGGGGCTTATTTGGCCACGATGCCGCGGGCGGCTCGGGCGACGCAAGGCGCGGCTACGGGTTGTTTAAGAAGCGCGAGGCGTCGCCGAAGCTGCCGCCATGGGAGGCGGGCGCTGGTGGCGCCGGTGGCGAGAGCAACTCCGCCTCCGGAAGTCAGTCGAGCGCCTCCGGAAGTCAGTCGAGCGCCTCAGGCAGCCACTTGAGCGCCTCCGGCGCCTCCGACCGCAGCCCCGAGCCCAAGTTCACCCCGCGGAAAATCATGCTGTCGAAAATGCGGTCCAACCTTTCCGCGGAGCTCAGCGAGTCGTTGAAGGACTCGATCATTCTCGACTTCAAGTTGGGCAAGATCCCGATGCCGGAGAAGGTGATTGAGGGGGTGTCGTTGGGGAAGCCGATCGAGGAGGAGTTTGATGATTATCATCTGAAGGGGTGGTAGCGAGGAGCGAGCACGCCACCGAGGGCTCCGAGGGCTACCCCCAAACGAACTAGAAACTCACACAGGTCCGCTGCGGCTGGCGCCTCGATTGGCCGCTGGTGCCCGGACAGTTTACAGCGCCTTGGTGGCCGTGGCTGCAAATTGCAGCATCAATTTATAATTATTCGGTGAGGATGTAGGAGTCTGTGTGCAGTACGGCATCAAGATGGCCTCAGCGGTCCCAAAAGGCCCTTTTTCGCGCCGGAACTGACACCATTTGCGGCGGCAGTACGATGAAAACGGACTACTATGAGCTCTTGCAGGTAGAGTCTGGTGCCAGCGACGCCGAGCTCAAGAAGGCATACCGCCGAAAGGCGCTACAGCTTCATCCCGACAAGAACCGCGACGATATTGCCGCGGCGACAGCGCGGTTTGCGTTGGTGCGCGCCGCGTACGAGGTGTTGCTGGACCCGCAGGAGCGCGCGTGGTACGACTCGCACAAGGAGCTGATATTGAGGGATGGAGGAGAAGAGGAAGGGGCAGGCGAGGGGGTCGCCGCCGGGATGCTGGCAGAGGACCTCATGCGCTACTTCAACCCGGCGCTCTACGTGAGGGTCGACGACACGGCGGCGGGGTTCTATAGCGTTGTAGGGGGGGTGTTTAGTAGGTTGGCGGCGGAGGAGGTGGCGCAGGGCAAGCGCGCCGGCGGCGGCGGCCACGACGACTACAGTCGGTACTTCGACGACACCCCCCAGGCCAGCGCCGTCGACGACGCGTGCTTGCTCTGGCCGCGCTTTGGCGATAGCCACAGCGAGTACGGCAGCGCCGTGCGGGTGTTCTACCAGCGGTGGGGCGCGTTTCAGACCGTCAAGCAGTTTGAGTGGCGCGACGAGTACCGCTACTCGCAGGCGCCCGACCGCAAGACGCGGCGGCTCATGGAGAAGGAAAACAAGAAGTTGCGTGACGCGGCGCGCCGCGAGTACAACGAGACGGTGCGGAGCTACGTGCAGTTTGTGCGCAAGCGCGACCCGCGTATCGCGGCCGGGGTGCGAACGTTTGAGGCGGAGCGCAAGCGCCAGCGCCAGCTCGAGGTGGCGCAGCAGGCGGAGGCGGTGCGGGCCGAGCGCGAGCGCCTTGCGGCGGTGCGTGGCGCATTCGAGCTGCAACTGTGGCAGCGGTTGAGCGCGTCGGAGGCGGCGGAGATGGAGCGCATGGCGGAGGCGGAGTACGCGCTGGAGAGCGAGCTGGAGGCCACCGAGGCGGAGGAGGAGTACGAGTGTGTGGTGTGCGACAAGCTCTTCAAGCTGGCGGGGCAGTTGGAGAGCCACGAGCAGCTGAACCGGCACAAAAAGGTGGTGCGCAAGTTGCGGTGGGAGATGCGGAAGGAGGGGGTAGAATTGGGGATCGACGGGTGGGTGACGGCGAGCGAGGGAGAGGGAGGTGAGGGAGAAGGAGAGGGGGAGGGACCTGAGGGAGAGGGGAAGGGTTCTGAGGGAGAGGGATACCCAGGGTCTGAGGGAGTGGGATATTCAGGGTCTGAAGGAGAGAGATACTCCAACGGGTCTGAGCAGCTCGCAGGGTCAGGTCGGTCTGGCCCCGATGAGGCCGACTCCGACCCCGCCTCCGACTCGAGCTTCTCCGTCGACGACGACATCGACGACGCGGGGCCCACACGAGCGGGCGCGCCGGCGAGCGCGCCGGCGGGCGTGCCCGCGCCCGCGGAGCGCGCGCCGCCGCTGCCGCCGGCCATCCCCGAGCTCGCCAAACTCGCCGCGGGCCTCAAGCTTGACGACGACGACGACTGGGACGTCCCAAAGAAGGCGAAGAAAAAGAAGGCGAAGCGGGCGCCGGCCGCGCCGGCGGCGGCCGCGCCGGCTCCGGTGGCCGCCCGCGCCTCCAAGAAAAAGCAGAAGGTGCCCAACGGCGCCGAGATGTGCGGCGTCTGCCGCAACGTCTTCACTTCGAGGAACAAGCTCTTCCAGCACGTCAAGGCGACAGGCCACGCCACAACCCAGCGATAACATAGATGGCCATTATAGATTATAGGGGGTCTATGTAGGGGCCGTGCGCAAGCCCAACTTTGAATTTTTCACCACCGCCACCACCGGCTCGCTGATGCCGCGGCCCTGAGCGCCCAAGCCCTCGCCCGCGGTCCACCCGAGGCGCTCGAGCAACTGGCGGCCGATGTTTGCGGGCCCGATCGCCGGCGCCGCGCTGCCAACCACATCGCCCTCGCGCACATGCGCGCCCAGGGGCGCCTTTTTGGGGGCCTTGGCGTCGTGCGCGTCGCGCGTGGCATCGTCGCGCGGCCGGTCCGAGCGGTGGAACACGGGCCGCTGGCGCAACACGTGCATGATCAGGGCGTAGTCGGGCAAGCGGTGGAAGGTCTTGCGCGACTTGGTCACCAGCACGTAGGTTTTGAGCCCGCCGCGGTTCTTCAGCGTGCGCATGTTGTAGAAAGTGGCGATCTTCTTGACAGTGGCGTTGCCGTGGGCGTCGAGCGGCGGGAAGCTCATGGTGTCGCGCAGCGCGTCGTGCAAGAAGCGCTCGAACTCGGCACGCATCTCCTCGACGTGGAGCGCCAGCGGGTACATCGCTGCGAGGTCGTTTTGGGCCACGGCGGCAGCGTGGCGCGCAGCGCCGCGCGCCTGCTTGCGGGCGCGCTTGGCCTCGCGGTGCGTCTGGAAGCGGTCCTGCATCGCCGCGTGCATCTCTGCCGTGAGGCTGAGGTCGGCGAGGTCGTCGGGGCCGCGTCGCCGCGTCGGCGGCGGCGTCGTGGCGCGCGCCGCCTCAAACGCCACCAAGTCGTCGAGGCCGTCGTCCGACTCTGATATATACACGTCGGAGTAGTCGGCGGGCGCCTCGTCGGCACCGAGCCCGCCGGCGACGTAGCGCAAGAAGCTGGCGAGGCGGTGCGGCCGCACGCCTTTCTGGACTGCGAAGTCGGCCAAGTCGGCCTCGTCGACCCACAGCGGCTCGTCGGAGCCGGTGAGCTCGGCGCAGAGGGTGTAGTACTGGTTTTCGACCCCGAAGCGGAGATTGGACACGGAGAGCTGGGACACATCGAACTCAAAGTCCTCGGGAAGGAAGCCGTATTCGGGGGAGGCGGCGCCGGCGCCGGAGCCGGAGCCGGAGCCGGTGTCATCGGCGTCATCGGCGACATCGCCACTGTCGCACCCGGGGAAAGCGCCTGCGGCGCCGGCGGCGTCGGCGCTGCCATGTTCGAGGAAGGCGGGATCGGCGTCGCCGTCGTCGGCGCCCGCCTCGCTCTCCCCCTCGCTGTCGCTGTCCTCCTCCATGCCCTGCATTATCTGGGAGATGTAGTCCTTGTAGGCGGCGCGGTCGTCCTCGTCGGTGGACTCGTCGGGCCACTCGCTGCCGTCGAAGCCGGAAGCGCCGCGCGCCGCGCGAAGCAGTGCGTGGGTGCCGCCGGCGGTGATCTCGGTGTGGAGAGTGGTCTTGCCGATGGTGAGGGTAGGGTCATAGGAGACGGCGGAGGCGGAGGCGGAGGCGGCGGAGGCGCGAGCGCGCCGAGCTTTGCGGCGCCTCGCACCGTTGCTGCCCGCCGCAAGTGACTCGTCGCCGGCGGTGTCAATGACAAAGCCGGGGGAGGGTGGCGCCGGCAGCTGGGATTCCGGGAAGTCACCGGAGCCCTCGGAGCCCTCGGCCTCAGCCACGAAGCCTTCGATGCCATTAGCGCCATCGGTGCCCTCGGTGCCATCAGCGCCCTCGGTGCCCTCGGAACCCTCGGAACCCTCGGCCTCGGCCTCGGCCTTGGGGGCCTCGCCTGAAGCCGCGCGCTTGCGCCCAGGCGGCAGCGCAGGCCCCTCCACCTCATGCTCGTCTTCCAGGCTGGCCCACCCGTCGCTCATCTCCACCCGGGGCCGCGTCGGACGCTCGTCTAGCGAGGCGTTCTCAAAGCACGCCATCAACTCCTGGTGCTCGCACGGCATCGGCGCCTCTGCCGCCGTCTCTGGCACCTCTGGCTCTATCGCCGCCGGGCGGTACACCCCCGCCTTCACAAACTCGATCGGCTTGTTGCGCAACGGCTGGCGAAGCGTGCCCTCAGCGTGGCGGCTGGTGTAGCCCACCTCCTCCATTAGCGAGGGCCGCCCGCGCCGCGACAAGCTTTTCATCGACGGCGCGCCCACGTCGGGTCCCGCGCGCTCGAGGTCGTACAACTCGGGCGCGCCGCGGCCGCGCCGAGCGTTCCCTCCGCGTCCACGGCCACGCCCGCTCCCGCGCCCGCTGCTGCCGCCGCGTCCTCCGCGGTTGGCGCCGCTGGCACCTCCTTTCTTACTTCTGCCGCCCTGTGCGCTTCGTCTTTTAGGCATGGCGTGGGAGAATGGCGGAGGCGCTCAAAAAGCGCTGCGCGCGCGCGATGCGAGCGCTAGCGCCTCGCCACCCGATAGCGGCGTCCGCGCGCGCGATCGTTGCGCTGTTTGCGCCCTGATTGCGCGCCATTTGTGCGCACTCTTATCTTATCTACATGAGCGCAGCGGCCCTGATGGACGACACCGAGGCCAGGGAGAATGGGGTTGCAGCGGTTTCGGCCAGCGCCGCTGACGCCTCTGCCACCACCAAGCTTTTTTCTCTCTTTAGCGCGCACCCCGACGCCCCCTGCGTGGTTCTCGGCCACCATTACCCCAGCGCCAGCGCCGCGTTCGTGGCGCACGTGAGGTCGCTCGTGTGGCTCACGTACCGCTGTGGGTTTGAGCCGATTGCGCGAGCGGCCGACGGGCCGCATCCGCTCGCGTTTTTGCAGCTGATGCTTTTCAACCGCAACGTGGGGTCCACCCTCGCCACCATGGGGCGGTTGGCGGACACCGAAAATTTTACCACCGACGTAGGGTGGGGGTGCATGATCCGAACGTCGCAGGCGTTGCTAGCGAATGCATTGGCGCGGGTGAGCGGCGCTGACGTCATCGCGTTGTTTGCCGACACGGCACAGGCTCCGTTTCTGCTCCACAATTTTGTGCGCGTGGCGCGCCAGCTGCCGCTCGGGGTGAAGCCAGGAGAGTGGTTCGGGCCCACGGCTGCGAGCTTGTCGATCAAGCGATTGTGCGAGGCGGGCGAAGCGAGCGAAGCGAGCGCGGGCGCGGCGGGGTGCGCGGGCGCGGGGCGCGCGGATTTGCAGCACGCAGCTGCAAAATTGGAAGCCACAACAGATAGCGCTGCTGAAGACGCGACCGCCGCGGCGGCGCCGCGTCTCCACGTGCTCGTCAGCGAGTCGTCCGACCTCTACCACCTGCAGATCCGCCCTCTTCTTACCGCTCCCCTCCTCATCCTCCTCCCCACACGCCTCGGCATCGACAACATCAACCCGTACTACCACCCCTCTCTCTTCCACCTTCTCTCTCTCCCCCAGTCGGTTGGCATTGCCGGCGGCAAGCCCTCGTCGAGCTACTACTTCTTTGGGTACGAGGGTACGCGGCTCTTGTACTTGGACCCGCACTTCGCGCAACTAAGCAGTGGACCCTATCACACCACCAAGTACCTGGCACTTGAAGTCGGCCAGATGGACCCTTCGATGTTGGTGGGGTTCTTGATCAGAGACGAGACTGAATATGACCATTTTGTGGCGGCTCTTGACCTGTTTGGCAATAAGATCGTCACCGTACACGAGGAGACGCCAGACACGGACGTTGGCAGTGGGTACTCTTTGCTGGACGAAGAGGGTGAGGAGGACGAAATGGGGTACGTTGATTTGGGGGATGGCCGGGATGAAGCGCCAGAGACTGTAGGGGTAGAGGAGGTGGCGGAGGCCAGAGATGCAGAGGCGAGAGCGAGGGCAGTAGATGACGTGGTGGCGGTGAAGCGAGAGGAGGCGAGCTCACCGTGAGTGAAGGCGCCGAAACGAGAATTTTGCAGCAGGTATGCAGAGCTCGCGCGAAAGCGCGGGCGTGTTAGTCGCATCGTCCGCGCGTTTACGAAAGATAATGAAATTACTAAAGGCGGTCCCCGCTATCGGGGTAGCATCTTGTAGGAGTCTGTTTGCGACGCGCTCAAACCACCGCCGCCGCCGAAGCAGCGGTCACGTGCATGTATGGGCTGAATATGACGGCGTGTCTCCACCGAATCCCTTTATGCATTTTCGCCCCTGTGTCATGGCATTGGTAACCAACCGCTCTCTTGCCCCGTAGTGCCTCTTGTAACCTTTATGAGTGAGGAGTCCTGGAAGATATGCACTGTGTGTGCGTCTAACAACAATCGTTCGATGGAGTCGCACAAGCAATTGCGCGACGCCGGGTTTGACGTGAAGTCGTTTGGCACCGGATCTGCGGTCAGATTGCCGGGACCGCTGATTGACAAGCCCAACGTGTACGAGTTCGGCACCCCCTATGAGGAGATATATAGAGACCTCACGACGCAGGAGTGCCGCAAGATGTACGAGCAGAACGGTTTGATCCACATGATCGACCGCAACCGCCACATCAAGCGGGCGCCTGAGAAGTGGCAAGAGAATGCGCGCGCCGGCAAGTTCGACTTGGTCATCACCTGCGAGGAGCGGTGTTTCGATTCTGTTTTGGACGACTTGATGGTGCGAATGAGCAACAACGTCTTGGCCGACCACGAGCTCCGCAAGACGGTACACGTGATCAACGTAGACATCAAGGATGACAACGAGAATGCCGTCATTGGTGGCAGGGGGATCTTGAAATTGGTGCAGATGATACACAAGTATCGAGTGGGTGGCGCTAACGCGCCCGCTCACGGCGAAATTTTGGAGGACCAAATGATGCTGATTTTGGCCGAGTGGCAGAAGGAGCACACGCACTTACCGACGTTGTACGGGGTGTCTTACTACTAGAATTGCAATGTATATTACTGAACAGAAAGGCGGCAGGTGTAAACGGAGATGTTTCCGATTGCAAGTAGGCCCCAAAAAAAAAAGTTGCCACGCTTGGCTGCAAAGAGGAAACAAACGCACTGTTCGAGTTCACCGAAGAGCGGCCCTCTTGCGTTTATTGGCCCGCCTCTGCGTCCCCAATGACCTTGTCTTCTCGGCAACGGTGCGTTTGCCGGTGGCTGCAATTCCGATGCCATGCGTTGGCGGCGCGCGCGATGAGGAATCGGAAAAAAGGCATATTGCGCACCCACATTGCGCTAGTGGTGTAATGGCGGTGCCGAACGCAGCCAAGAGATCCAGCATGCCACCAGGCAGTGGTGGTGCCGAGGGCAATGCCGCTCGCAAGAGAGCCAAACTCTACAACCTGCGTGCTATTCGCGCAGACCTCAGCGATGACGCGTTCAAGGAGGGCCGTTTGCTGGTGGCTGACTTCTTGCGGCTGCGTGAGTTCGAAATACACTCGTTGGAGCGGGCGCAGCTCAAGCTGAAGTACGCGGCACTGACGCGATGTTTCCAGAGCTTACCGCGCACGCTCCGACGGCGTACGGCGCTGCACAACGTCAAGCGCGTCCCCAAGCGCCTACGCAATCGCGCCCTTGCCGAGATGAATCGCCTGACATCCACCACGAAAGGCGCCATGGGCGGACCAGCGGCCAGTGGCAATGCTGTAGCCGATGCCACTCCCAAGCAACCACGCGGCCGCCTTCGGTACCGTCTCAAGATGCGCTCCAAGTTGTTGAAGCTTGCCGCGCGCATCAAGGAGCTTTGTGGCCGTCCTGAGGCGCGCAAAGTCAAATGGCGGGCCGCCATCCGCCAACTAAATGCGCAGCGCAAACAATTGACGCTGGGGCTCACGCCGCCAATAAACAACAATCGCGCAGGCTCCTACGACGCCACGGGACATGGCGTTTTGGCGCCGCCCCCAGCGGGCAACCTCAAATATGCCAAACGCCAACAGCAATTTGTGTGGCTCCCGACGCATGTGTGGCACGCCAAACGCGCTCACATGATCAAGCGGTACGGATACCAAATTCCGTACTCGCCTACGCAGAAATGCTTCAAGCTGGTGAGTCGAGCCGCGCGACACGATGCCGTTTGTTTCGACACAACATACTACGATTGCATGGTGGTACGACCTGCTTCAGCCACCGCGCAAGCGCAATTCTTGCAGCGCATAACCAAATTCCGGCGCGCGTTCCCACTGCATTTGATCGGCCGCGTTTACGACGATTGGGTGTATGTCAAGGGCAAAGTGGTGGGGCGCGGGATGGTGTATGTCGAGCTGGGAAACGGCGCCATCTTGGTGCGAGTCCATCCTGCGGTATATGTGGAGGTGTTTGAGTGGGTGAAGCGTGGTGCGCCAGAGGCTACCGCCGACTCCGCCAACATCGCGCTCGAGGTGCAAGACTGTAGGTACTCCCTCGGCAGTATCGAGCTCGCCGGTCCACGGTCACTTGAGGCCCTTGCACGTGTGGTTCACAACAATGCATGCCTCGACGGCTTGGCACAACGGCGCGACTCAAACAATACGTTCGCTGCAGGAGTGGCAATCGGCATGATGGCGCCAGATCCGCGGGTTTTAGGTCTGAGGCATAGCATCTCGCGCAAGCAAGACCAGACGTCGTCGCCTTTTGATCAGATGGTGACAGGGGTGCAATTGGGAGATCCCAGCGCCATCTCGAGACTCTTGGACCCGGTCCTGCGTAGTGAATCGTATCGTGACCAGCTCACCATCAAAGAGCTTTCACGTGCGCGTTCAGCTGCGCTTGATGCCGGCAGCACGATGACTACCGCGGAAGTGGTACCATTACTCGTAACCAAACTCAAATCGTCTGGAAACTGGTGCGTGATTATGCCCTGGTTCTGGGTGCTCCCGTTCTGGATTGAGTTGTGCAAAGTTTCATGGTTGCATCTTGGCGGCACTTCTCAGAATCACCAACTTAATTTCGAGCGCGGACGGCCAACATTCCCCACAGATTTCCCCTTTTTGCGCGATGGCTTTCTTGAAAGTGAGTTCAATCGCCGTGAAAGCAAGCGATTGTATGACCGGAAGCCCGCCAGTCACCGATTCGACTTCTCCGCGGTCGAGCACGGTGACTTCCATGGTGCTGACTGGCGCTTTTTGCAACTTTGCCGCGGCTTGCAGCGCGCGCAGTTGCTGCAGCTGAAGATCGAAGAAATGATCGAGCGCGCACGCCAGCTCGATGAGGAACGACGTGCTCGTGGAGAAGTCGCGTCAATTCCAGTCGAGCTTTACGATCGGCGGCGTCACACTGGGGTGTCTGCGGCCCTACAGACCAACCTTGACCATAAGTTGCCGCCTCTCCCCTTGGTGCAAGTGAGACTTGTCATGGCTGCAACGGGGAATCCACACGCAAATGCGCGCATATACAAAAAAAGCGCTGACTCTGCAGCGGGACGGTTTGTCGCACGCGACTTGGTCGGGTTTGTCACCACCGCCACCTTTAATTTGCTTGAAGGCCGTGGCACTGCCATTGGTAGCATTGACGCGTTGTTTGCCCACGATGTGGATGAAGCCTCGGATAAGCTCGTGGTTAAAAATATTGGCTGTACGGTGCCGCGCATAGCGACATGGGAATTCATATAGATTCGTTAATGTTTGGACTGGGTGTTTGGATGTATATATAAACGTTTGCAACTAGACCAATTCGGCAGGAGATGGATAGAGAAGATATCGTATAAGGTATGCACAGAGGATGCCCACACCAAATGTCCGGACGCTCTTTAAACTAATCGCGTCTGCTTTCGGGTATCTCACTCTTTAATATACGAGAAACTCCATTTCAAGATATGTTCAGCCTGTTTGTAGTCAATGTGAACCAAATTAAACCGAATTAAGTTGTGGCAGAGAAATGAAAATCATTTCCATCTCAATATGTGCAGACCCGGATGATGTTTCAAAGCACTACTTCTAGCAATTCGCTTGTATCTTGAGCCTCCACGACCATTAGTTGGATGCTGCTGGTGCAACTAAGGCTACTCACGGCAAGCCAGTCACTTACATCCTTACACCTACATGATGATGACTACTTCTCGTAGCGCAAGTTGGATGTTCAGATAAACCCCAGACTATGTCCTATGGAATATGTGGATCTGCAACATATTTGCCAATGTATGTGTTGCTCTTCGAACTGAGTTCGTGAGTTTAACCTCGTATCGATGAAAATCGCCCAGTTACCCGGAGTCCATATTCCTATAAATGTGACGCGACCTGTTGAAAACTTCGTTTTTTCTTTTTTTTTTCTTCATACTTACCTTGAGATGTTGGTAGAGATCAAGAAGTCTACCAGCCAATAGCCCTGGTTTGCATTGCACAGCGCTGCCGGAGCCGTTGCCAACTTTTCCCTCAGGGAGAAGTGTGGGTCTTTCAATTTTTGATTTCGATTCAAACTAAGAAAACCTTCAATGAATTTATTCTTGATTTCTTTGAGTTGTGTGAGTCCGGAGACTGTCACAATTGAAAGGGATTGAAAATAATGCGTGTAGATATTCGGTGACTAGATACAATCTACAGTGAAAAGATACAATTTATAGGTATAATTGTTTGGAGGGGTGAATTGCGCTTTTTCGTTTTAATCATTTTGATTTTAAAGGGAGCTGACACACTGAGCCCACTAATATGAGACACACGAGCATGTTGCGTGTTGCACACGAGTATTTGGTACTCATCTACGATAAGCCCACGGCCAATCGCCTCAAATATAGAAGCCGCCACCTTGCAGCGCTCCTTCAGTTTGTTGGAAACCCGGTTAAAAACGCCGGAGCCATCGTTGGCAAGGACGGAACGCTCATTGGCTCTCACTACAATCTCGAGTTAGAAAACGAGGCGATGGTCCGCGATTTTTTGAAAGCAGATGTCTACGCTAAGGAAGGGGTGTGGGATCTCGACGGCGCGACAATATTACCTGTGCTCATTGCTACTCGAGATGTAAAGAATATGTGAGTCCTTTGCAGATGATGGTGCATCCGCGAAGCCCCTTGATTCAGGACATTGTGCTGGTTGTCGATTGTAAAATGTTCCACGCATCTGCTATTGATTGTAGTTTGACGTGCGTGTATTGTCAACTCGCCTTAGTTCGGAGCCTTTGAAAATGGAGCAAGGTGGACTCGGCTTTCCGAGATGTGATGAGCTGCCCTCTACTCATCGCTCATGTAATTTGAAGTATCCAGCCTCGAAACCATACGAAACGCGGTAGGGCGGAAAAAATGTCAGCGTCGAAATGGGCGAAAATCAAAATAATGTAATAGCCAGTTTGAGATCTGTTCGCCGTTTTTCGGGAAGCAATTTGCCGTGAGCCACAAGCGCAGAGTGGGGAGACGCCTATTAGAAAAGCTGGCCTTGAGTGGGTCTGACACAACCCAAATAGGGAGTGAAACAAACCATGGGGGGAGAAACAAACCTCGATAACGCAACAACCTGGTCACCCGTGGTCGCTAGGATCGAACGATGGCTCGCAAACACCGACTTAACCTCTTACGCAAGCGGAATCAAGTTCTACTCCACGCCATCTTTGCCTTTTCCGCGCGGCGTTGCCTAGCCTTTCCCTCATCTATCTTGGTCTTTGCCATCCATAGTGTCAAAATCTAATTTTAAACACCAGAAAAAGGGGTCTCACACAATTACTTGATTATATGCAGTAGATTTTCGGATATGAGTCCGTAACCAGCAGTTGGTATACCTATTTGGGTCAATAGTATGCAGACGGTTATTTATTTCTTGGCATGAACGCATCGCTTCATAACCTACATGTGATGAAAATGGAGTCTTGTGGGTTTCTCGTCGTAGCGACAATAGCTTTGGCGCATTATACAAGTGCCGTATTCACCCGGTATGGCGATTCCTAGAAATACTCCGTTTCCAAGAGGAATTCATCGGACGCACTGATAAAATCATCACATGACGGCATCCTTATGTAGTCATAATCTCGCAATAGTTCCAACATGGTTTATGCGAGAACTATGCATATCTTCACAAACAACGAAAAAAGATAAAGAAAAAGAAACGGGGCAATGCAAAAAAAAAAACATGCGAATGTCGCCTTCCACTTCAATATGCCTCACAGATACGTCCCGCTGCCGCGGCGCTCCCCCGAAAAATTATAAAAGACTAGCAGTCGCCGCTTCGTTCGATTCTGAAGCTTTTTTCTTTACCTACAGTCACTCGCTTTAACTTACTACAATGCAATTCTCCAAGATCGCCGCTCCTCTTGCTTTGGCTGCTTACGTCTCCGCTGGTAACGTCACCGTCACCACCGACATTGTTGTCACTGACTTCACCACCTACTGCCCTGAGCCTACCCACGTTGTCATCAACAACAAGACCATCACTGTCACCGAGGCCACCACCTTGACTGTTACCGGTCCTTGCACCATCCCCACCACCTACGTCACCTCCTCTTCTGCTACCGAGAAGCCCGCTGTCACCACTGCTGCCAACGCTGCCGGTAAGGTTGGTGCCGCTGGTGCCATCGCTGGTGTTGCCGCTGTTGCCGCTGCCTTGTTCTAAATGGACATATAATAATCAATTGTATAAAATTTAGTAATGGTATGGAAAACAAATTTATGGTGTAGATAAATCAAAAATCAAGCAGTTCTCCTCCAGTACTGGCCCTAAAAAGAACTACTGTTTGCATTGTTGAAGCGCAAGCCCGGACTTCTTCGCGTTGGCGTGGGAGCCCCAGATAGCTTAATAAGCCATCTCTCACCACGTGTGTGGCGACTATCGGTGCTCCGTCAATACCACTTGACTATGGAAACCGCAGGTACATCAGTGCTGACCACGTAACCTGGTGACGGTCCATCATACGCACGTTTCATCAGGGTGTAGGACATTCATCTATGTAAAAGACAAGCTCTACAAGCTCTATAATTCGGCTCGACCCCCTTATGGCGATGCATCGGAGGCAGCGGCAGTACGCTCCAATTTTTGGTACACCAAAATGTATGCAGTCTTGCTGCCCTCCTCGCCGTTGAATACTTCGTCGCGGTCCACCGGCTGTACCTGGGTGTCGTCTATGCGTATCCACTCTCCGTCAACCTTTTTGCGCGCCAACTCCTCGTCTTCGTCAAACACCAGCGACCGCCGCAACACGTCGCACGTGTAGTGCCCGCCGTCGGTGCTGCTGCCATGGTGGTACACAACGCCGATCAAACGGTATGTCCTGGCAAGCCCCTGCTGCTGCTTCTTCACCACCAGCAGGATGCATTCCTGCGGAAGCGTGAACAGGTGCTTATACTGCACCCGCTTGCGCAACTTGCCGATCCCGTTCGTCTCGTCGTTGGTTGTATTTACATGGTCGTCATTAGTGGAGATGGAGGCGGCAGCGGGGGTAGGAGAGGCAGTGGAGGCGGAGTCAGCGGTGTCGAGACTAGTGGCCAGTGTGCCGCTGTACAGGAATCGCTTCAAGTGGATGATCATGACGCTGGGCATTTGGTCAATGAAGGTTTGTTTCTTGGCCAACACTTGTCCCGTGGCGGTCTTGTACGGGATGCTCTCGGGCTCGGCAAAGATACGGAAGGCATCCTCTATCGTGTTGATGCGGTCATCGCTGATGTCCAACTGGATGCATTGGAACGGGTCGAGCGTGATAGACTGGGACTCCTTGGCCTTAGGCACCGTCAACACCAGCCTGAACTGGCCGCCAAAAAGCGCCGTGATTGGCGTCGGCTCAATTTCAACCGTGCGCTTGGCCGCCACCTTATGTCCGCTCACTTCATTCCAGCCATCATCTTCCGTCTTAGCCGCCTCGCTCTCCTGGCCGCCCCGTATGATCTTCATGTTATTGTCGAGTTGCAATCTCACCTCGTCGCTGTGGTTGCCCAATGCGGCCAACTGGTCGGCCGTCACGTTCTTCAACGCGGTGACAAATTCCTCATGGAGCCCGTCCAAAAAGTAACCCAAAAACTCCTCTGCATCTTCCTGTTGCCCCCACTTGAGGTGACAGAACTTGGGGAGTTTGATCAACGAAAAGTAGAACCGCTCAGGGCTCAACGCCTTGGCAGGGTTGCCGCCCGCGTAGAACTCATTAATGAAGCTGATTGTCATATCCAAAAGCGGAGTGGGCAGATGGCCCAGAAGCGACCCCACCAGCTTCTGCTCAATGAGCTTGAGTAAGCGGTTGAACGGTTCTGTGTAGAGAAGAACTTGCAACACGGCGTTCATGTAGCAGATATTGCCCGTGTTAGTCAACCCGCGAGGCCGTATCTTGAAGAGCGGGAGGTTGGGAGAGAAGAGCGAGAACGACGGCTCAAACATGAGCTTGAGAAGAAGCACCCCCAAGGGGAAGGGTCCCTCGCCGCCCTCGCCGCTCAACCCACCACTGGCCGCAGGTTGCACCGTCACAGCTGCCAGCGGTGCAGCCGAAGTCAATATCGAAGGGGCAGTGGAAGCCTCGGTAGCGTCTGCCGCCCCCTGGTGAACCACTGCAGCCTTTTGCAACACATCAGCCCACTTGTTCTTGCTGTGCTCCTCAGCGCGAAATTCCACGACCTCGTCGAGGTCACGATGGAGAACAACGCCGACGTCGCTGTCATCGGGCTGACGAAGCACCATGGGACTGAAGTTTTCGGCAAACTTCGTAGGGGTGCAGTTGAAGAATATAGGGTATGAGAGCGGGGCGTTGGGAAAGTCCTCCGTCGGAAGATCGGCCGAGATGGTGGCGAGAGCTGACCTGCTGTCGGCGGCATCCGTATTGGCCAGCGTCGCAGGCACAGTCAGCACGGATGTCGGCAGCGGAGCAATCCCACAAGCTGACGCTGCGGCTGGCGCATCCAGCGTGCTAGCAAGTTCTTGGTCAGCTGTTGACGCAATCTCTGGGGTAGAGGTGCTCTCCGCGGGGCCGTCTGCTTGAATCGCAGGCTCCCTGGCCTTTTCCACACTGGTGGAGCCACTCGAAGTTGAGTTTGTCACGTCCTCCGCAAGTGCAGGCAGCGCATTCGAGCTGGTCAGCACCAGCGAATTAGCAGTGGCCGGCGTCGTCGCCATGGGTGGCGTCGTCGACACGGGCGTCGTCTCGGGCGTCTCGACCCGCAACGACTCGCGCTTGGAGTTGTACTCGCGGTCGCGCCGTCCGTTGACAGCGTTGCGCTTGTCGTACTTGTGCAGGCCGTTGGCATTGTAGTAGCCCTTACCGTATCCGCCATTGGCATAAGCCTGCGGGTAGTACGGCTGCACATACGGGTTGACAAACCCCCCGTACGGCATCGGCATGTACGGGTTTTGCGGCATGTACTGCGCATATCCGTATGGGTTGACCTGCATGGGAGGTGGAACTCCTGCATACATATACTGGTACATATGCTCTTGCTGTTGCTGCTGCTGCACCATGTGGGGCGACTGTGGCACAGGCGACTGCCGCGGGTGGATTTGCGATGGATGCACAGCCACGGGCGCACCCTGATGATGTAGCTGCGCTTGTTGGGAGAGTTGCAGTTGTGGCTGCGGATGCAGTTGGAGAAGCTGGATGTTGGAGGGTTGGCTGGGCAGAAAGCTGGCTGCAGTGGACCTGAATCTATGAGGGCCCGTGGCCGACGCAGCCGACGATGAAGTTGTCGATGTCTTCGTGGAGGGCATAATGCAGGCGGCGTGTTACGCAGACGGTTGTGCGGGCGGTGCAGGAGTGAACTAGGCGAGGCTTGTGTGCAGGGCCTTATGAATCTGTCGCCTTTTTTTTTTTTTTTGGTAGTCGCCGATTAGTGATGCCGGCAGATTGCGATTGTCCAGGCACTAGTTATGTGGCAATGGCACTGGGGGGCGCTTTTGTGGGGAGATGAATAAATATGCGAGCAACCGGTGGGGTGTGTACAGACCTGTAGTAACAGACGATGACGGGCTCTCTTTGCTCTGGTGATGTGATGGGGAAGGACCCAGAGCGTGACGGGCAGGCGGGAGCGTATGAGGGCGCCGGTTTCGGTTGAAGGTTTGTTTAGGGGGGTGCACTTCCGAACGGGATTCAGCGGGTGCTTCCGATGGCCGCGAATATGCGAGGTGAGTAAAGGTATGCAAGGACTACGTGACAAGTGTCGCGTTAGGCGGCTCTTTGTGTCCACAAAGTGCTTGGGATAATGCGGAGGCGTGAGCTTGAAGTGCGCGAGGGACCTCCAGTGGAAAGTTGGAAAATTTTTGGCCAACCACAGAAACACGGGTTTGTGTCATATGTGACGTAAAATCGGTAGCGCCACTACAGAAGCCGGGCCGCAGTGCTACCCAAGGTAAGTGAAAGATTCAGCTGCAGAAGAAGATAAAGAATCTCGCACCGTAGAAGTCGCTGGTCAGATTTGGCCGCCTTGTAGCCGGTACAACATTTCATCTGCATTATATGCGCAGATCATAAGCGCCAATAAATGGCTGCATATTGGCAAGGGCGACTTGTGCCTTGACTGCAAATGCGAACCCAGCAATATCCTCACCACAAGGTTTTGTGTGTCGCCGACAATGTCAGCGGTTGCAGAAAGCGGTTGCACGGCGCTCGTGCCCTCTGGATGCAGCGGCGACACTCCAGCATACTGCCGCTGGTACTCGCTGCAACTACAGTACCAACACTTTAGGTCCACCTCTTGGGTGTGTGCCACCGTCACAAACGTTGGAGTGCGATCGTACACCCCGGTCAAGTATCGTGCCACTGTGGCATGCTTTTGCTCCGCCAGCAACTGGCCAACAACTTCGAACACCACCTGGCCCTGGGTGGCCATGGCGATGGCCTCTAAGTACGCAGCACCCATCGTTAGTGCCAACATGACTGCCTTGTCCTCATCAATAACCAATTGCGCCTCATCGTCGCGCTTTACAAGGTGCTCTAGCAACAGCGGTAGAAGCGTGAGTACCGACGCGTTAGGGGCCACCAACATCCAACCAGCCGGCAGTGCGTGTCCGAATGGCGCTGTCCTTTAGAGTGTTTTCTTTTTTCCCTTCGCCACCAATTTTTTTTTTCGGGGTTGACGCGCTTCGTGAGCACTGTGTTGCAACATGGAGATCAATCTGGCGGCATCATATTTCGTAGATAACCCCAGTCGCGACGCAAATGGTGTTTTGGTGTTTTGGCAGTGATTTTTCTAATTTTTTTTTTTGGTGCATCTTTTCGAGTATTGCCCTGCTATAACTAGTCCTGTCACTCTGTTTGCTCGTTGTGCGCCATGTCGTGGATAGAGCTGCTCCCACAACCGCTTCGGCGAAATGTTTCGGCCACCGTAGCCAAATACCCTGAGACGCAGCCGGTTTTTGATCACTTGTACGCCCACCTCTACAAGGAAGCCAACCCACCGAAGAAGCGTAAAGTTGGTCGCCCGCCCAAAAAAACCCCTACCCCGACGCCCACTCCCGCGCCCACATCTGCGGCTAAGCACAGCCCTTACACGCTAAGCCTCGCCACCATTAATCCGAGCGAGGTCATATTCCAATTACTGCTGATTCTGTTCCAGTCCCCAGTGCGCAAGCGATTCCACTTGGTATTTCATCTCTTGCTTGATCCACTCAATGTCAATCCTCCAGAACCGGTGTTATCAATTGTAGTGCCTACCACCAACGAGCCTGAACTTTCTATTCACAAGTTCAGCGAACTGGTGCGCCTATGCATGTTGGTGCCCATGCTAGGCAGCTCAATGCAGTCGAAAAAGAGAGTCGCGCAGCTTTGTCTTTGGCTCAACGATGGCAGCGATCCCTTGGTGTGCCAGCTAAATTTCGATGTGATCAAGGAGCAACTTATCGAAGCCGGCAAGATCCCGCCAACCAAGCCGAGCCAGCCGCAGCCAGCAGCACCCAAGCAGGAATCACAGTCTGACTCTGAAGTTGACGATGCCGAAGACGACGCCGATGTCGTATATGACGCCATCATTGATTTCTTACAACGTCAATTTCAGCTTTGCGGCATCAATCTCGTCAATTATGTACCTTCACAAAACCCACAAGGCACCAACAACAAAAATGTGTTGTCGTTGGAGACTGACGCTGGAGTAGCCGTGAGGGCATCGCCGGATGCAAACCAGGACAGCTTGGTGATTGTGGAGGCCTACAAGGGGTCCAAAGAAGGCTCGTTGTTGTTGCTTGCCGCCAACGGCGTCAATGCCGCACACGTCATCTTTGGGTTCAAAAAGCCCATTTTGGTGTTTGAGCTTGCTCACATCAAGCATGTGTCGTATACCAACATCACGAGGCTCACATTTAGCTTGTTGATAACCATTCAACGCCCGACAGAGCGTGAGGATGTTCTAGAATTTGGCATGATCGATCAGCAAAACTACTCAACATTGGATGCCTTTATAAAGGCGCAAAGAATCAACGACAACTCGTTTGACGATGAATTGAGAGAGAAGACCAAAAAGGAAGGGGGAATCGAGGGAAATAGCGGCAGTGAGGAGGAAGGTGAAGCCGGGGCTGGAGCGCAAGACGGTGGCTTGAGCACGCTTCAAGCGAGTGACTTAGCTGACAGTGACGATGAGGATGAAGATGGGACATATCACGTTGGTGTCGAGGAGGACGCTAGCGCGGCCAGCGGCGGCAGCGACAGCAACAGCGACAGTGACGAAGACAGCAACCTTGACAGCGACACCGACGAGGCTGAAGAAGCCGCCGTGAAGCACGAGGAGTAAAGGTTTGCAGCGCGCTACCGGCGGGGTTGGCAATAAGGTTGCAAAACAACCTCCTTATTTACAGCACAAAAAAACCGCAAAAAAAGTCACAAACACTAATTCGTCTTGTATTTTAAATGCAGATCTCGAACCCCATCAAGCCGTTCTCGCCCAGTTATGGCGCCAAATTACTGGTTGGGCTTGGAGTACTGGTCCATCCATTCGAAGAACTTGCCGCGCTTGATACCTTGGAATTCTGGCTTGGGGGCAGGCTCAGTGCCAAAGAGCGCTTGTCTCAGCTGTCTCTGTTCTTGCAACGCCACCAAGCGTCTCTCCAAGAGCACCTCGTTGGACTTAGTCCAATGGTTTATGGTCAGAAAAAGCGCAACCGTCAACCCGATCGAATACACGTAGCCCATGGGCTTGTAGCGCAATGGGTTGGCGTCCCTGCCGCAGATGCTTAACTGGATGACTCTCACGAGCCCACCGAAGAGGGAGTATTTGGCGATGTCCAACGGTTCAGGGGTGTAGACCATGGTTGTGTGTCGCCGTGCTGATGGTTGGTGGTTGGTAGTTGTAGGTTGGCTTTACAGTTTTTTACGCTGACGCGAGCGTTAATTGGCTTGTTAATATGCAGGTACACAATCACGTGATAACACATCGATAGGCTATGGCGAGGCGGATTTTGATGCAAAATCTCGAAACTTGATCATTAGACCCTTATATGAGAGAATGATCGTTGGAGTATGCACAAGCCTGTGTTTGAGAGTTTGGTATAGCACCAGTTTTGTGATCGGATGGAAAAAGGGCTCGATTGCGCTAAATAGCGCGAACTTTTCAAATTTCGCTGTGGCTGTCGCAGCCAATGTGGCGAAACACCTCCTCCTTAGTAGGGTTCCTTCACAGACGTTCACTTTTTCATCGCCTTCAATCAAAGTATTGAGCTCGGTTCGTGGACCGTATTCCGTTCATGTCCGAAATCAACTTTCTCAAGGGCCATCCTAGTCACTCCTTGCTCCCGCGTACGCAGATTGCTAAGGCGTACGAGAAAGTGTTGCTTCGTAATGATTACACTCCATACGAGACCGATCCGTTCAATCAGCACCCATTGAGTTATGGTACCGATCCGGGAAATTTGGATGTTCGCAATACGATCGCCCGTTGGAACGACACAAGTTTCGATCGACGCACTACCCCGCTGGACCCTGACTGCCTCAACTTGACCGGTGGTGCCTCGTATGGGTTCATCAACATCCTCAACCTGGCCACTGATGTGGCGAGTGGGTACACAAAAAGAGCATTTATCGTGAGTCCATGCTACTACCTTATCAATGGCGCATTTGTAGACGCAGGATTTGAGGGCAAGATAACCGCCATCGAGGAGATGCCACAGAATGACGGGTACGATGTTGATTTGGATGCGTTGGAGCACGAATTGAAACAGTATAGTACTGGCTTGGACCCTTTGGACTCGCAAACAGGAATCTTTGAAGACTCGTGTGGCCGTGGCTTGAGCAAGATTTACCGGTTTGTGATTTACATTGTGCCCACATTCTCCAATCCCGGTGGGTTGACTTACTCGGTCAAGACTCGCACGAGGTTGCTCGAGTTGGCGCGCGAATATGACATGTTAGTCGTTAGCGACGATGTCTACGAATTGTTGGACTACCGCGAGAACACCGCCACGCCCGTGCCGCGAGTGGTTTACCTCGATCGCGACAGCAAGGCGGTGACTCAGTTTGGGAACTCTGTATCGAACGGCACGTTCTCCAAGTTGATCGCGCCTGGGTTACGGTGTGGATGGCAGGAGACGGCTACGCCTATGTTGGCGCAACAGCTTTCCCGCACTGGAGCCAACAAGAGTGGGGGCACGCCCGGCCAGTTGGCAACTTTTGTGGTGCGTGAACTCATTGAGTCGGATGAGCTCGACGCCATCATTGCCAATTTCAAAAAGCATTACAAGGCGAGGGCACGAAAGTTGATCGAATGCAAAAAGTACTTGCCGCCATTGACGCAGCTTTACGGTGGAGATGGGGGTTACTTCTTCTGGGTCAACTTGCCCGACAGCGATCCAGCTTTTGACCATCGTAAGATCGTCAAAGTATTGAAGGAGAAATACAAAATCACCTTGGCCCCAGGCGAGTCGTTCGAGGTGCACGGAGACCCGAAGGGATGGGGGAGACATTCTGTTCGGTTGAGCATAAGTTTGTTGAGTGAGCAGCAAATCGAGGATGGCATCAAACGGTGGGCAGAGGTTCTACGCGAGCATCACCCGGAGCTATTCGAATAGACAAGATTATGTGAGTATCATGAAAGAGCGCCAATTAGCCCAAACAGACGACAAGCAGAAACAAAGTGTAGTCCACAAGGCAATGTGACTGCCACTACTCAGTCGTCGAGCCCCAACTTCTGTTGCATTGTAGAAAGTGTAAAACTAGGCTACGGCATTGAAATTTGTGCTATGCAAAATCTAACTGCAACTCAAACTACAAGTCGCATGGCGGTCTCTGCAGGGCAACCAAAATGTACCTTGAACGAGTCTCTTCAATGTTAGTAAACAATTAAGCAAGATTTGTCCGTGTGTGCGGTCTATATCAGAGTAGATCTTGGTGTAAACTTTTCAATTCTCATGGGTTATCGAAAAGGCTAGTTTTTGTCATCACTAAAACTACACACACAACGGACAGCAAATGTTCGTTGGTACATACAATTTGTATAGTATCGCTTCTCTCGAAGGAATATATTGATGATGTAGTGACGAGAGAAAAAAATCAGTCACCAAATGCGTTCAGCTTGGTTACCCGGAACGGTGTGTGCAAATAAGGGCAGTGCTCACTTCAACCGATTGGATGGCATTTATATCCAAGTCACACCCATTGTGTGGTGTCAGTGTGACTTCCTTCAGCTGGGATTCGAGATATCTTGAGCAAACAGCTCAAGTGTGTTAGTAATGTGAGCGCACGCATATAGGCTTTTGGTTGCTGATGCAGCTTCAGCCTTATGGCCGCAAATGTTATTAGCATCTTAGCTCTGTGCAGTCAGAAATATACAGCTTTATCAATCTCATATAATGCATCGAAACGGCGAGTGAAAGGGTGTTTCATCATAAGCACGACCAGGTGAACTTACTTCGTTGTTCGCTATGATGAGGATGGTACCGGGCATATGGATCGATATTTATCAGACGACTAATTAGACTTGACCGACCACATCGTCACAATCAAGGCACATGCACTAAAGTGTGTGGTATCTAAAATACGAAGCGGTGGCAAAAAATGGAGTGGAATGTGCCTCAGTGGCAAATGCACGAGGGTGGGTTTGATCGAAATTAGTCAACTGTGCATTAGCGATGTTGTACAAAGAACCCAAAGGATAAACATGGACCAGTTTGGCCCATTTTGGTCACCGTGGGCACGAAATACGCCGTGCGCAAATGGCTCACCTCGAGCGCCCATTTGCAGCCATGGCCGCAAATATCACGCAGCATGCTCCCATTCGAAGACCATGTCATCTATGTTGGCCTGCAACGTCTCTCTGCACTCACTACTTATTCGTATGCGTTGGATTGGGTTATATACGGCTTAGTCAATGTTTTCGCCTTGTCGTACGAGGCGAAGCTTGACCCGCGATTTCACGAGTTTCTGTTGCACGACCCATCTATAATGCACAGCTTCATAGCAGACGTTGCGGTGAATGTCACTAGCTTGATCCTTATTGCGGTGGGGATCCCATTGGTAGTGATGTTTATTGTGTCAGCGTTCGATGTGCGATTGTCTAGTCAACGTAAAGTTTGGGACATATTCATCGGGTACTTGACGCTCTGCGGCGCCATGGCGACTCAGATGACCATTGTAAACATTTTGAAAAATACCTGTGGCCTACCGCGGCCAGACTTGCTTGCCAGATGTTTCCCACTGGGGGTTACAAGCGAGGTCGAGGCACTGGTAGGCCGCGGCACTCTCGCATCTATAGCACTCTGCGAAAGCCCACACCGCGATACCCTAGTGGATGGGTTCAGGTCATTCCCCAGTGGACACCTGTCCACTGTCTTTTGCGGAATGGTGATCACGAGCTTGCAACTATGCGGCAAGCTCCAAGTTTGTGACGGCCGAGGCTGCTCCGTGAAGTTGGTGGCCAGCATGCTGCCGCTTGTGCTCGCTCTATACGTGGCCAGCACACGGGTCAGCGACAACCGGCATTTTGTACGTGATATTTTCAGTGGGAGCACCATTGGTAGTTTGGTGGCCATGGCATTCCATCATCAGTATTTCCCCAATGTCTTCGACTTGCAAAATGGTGGGCGGGCACTCCTGCCTCGCCGACATGGCGTTGCGCGGTTTTTCAACCACGTCGGGGGCGTTTGGCGATTGCAAGAGCAATGGGCTATGCAGTGTGAGCGCCAACTCAACTCGCTTAACGCGTGCTTGCCCAACGTTGCCCTTGAGC
This sequence comes from Debaryomycetaceae sp. JAC-2022a, assembly GCA_032598715.1. Lineage (NCBI taxonomy): Eukaryota > Fungi > Ascomycota > Pichiomycetes > Serinales > Debaryomycetaceae > Debaryomycetaceae sp. JAC-2022a. The sequence goes on along the minus strand of CP095438.1, from coordinate 22,137 downwards.
CCAACATGGACTTAGAGGCGAGCATTGCATTGGTCAACAAGGAGAGGGTACGGAGTATATAGCTAACCCAATTTTCTTATGCGGCCTCTGGCGGTGTTAAGCTTGGCCGCGGAGGCGTCCACCTCTTGGTTGAACTGGTCCAACATCTCATTCTGTTCGGTGATTTCAGTGTTGATGACCTGGCCGATCTCTCTTTGGCGTTGTATGATGCCTCTGAGCTGCTCGATTTCTTGGTCCTGCTGCTGATGAGCCGAGATTTGCATCTGAAGGAGTTCTTTGTTATTTAGTGGAAGCGTCGAGTTGGTCTCGGGGTTGTCGCCCAAGACGCGCCTGGGCGCAGCAGAGGCGAGCAAATCGTGGCGTGCCGGTCTAGCTTCCAACTTCTTCAAGAGCAGCTCTAGCTCCTGGGATATATCTGCTAGTATGATGTTGCGCTTGTTGGCTTCGAGCTGGTCGATTTGTCGCGTGCGAGTCAAATACGTGAGGGCGCCTTCCAAATTGACCAAGTTGGGCTTGATAATCTTGAGCACTTTGTCGCGGATCGCGACACGCGTGGTGGCGTTGTCGGTGGCGTTCGATTGAAGCTGGCTGATACTGTGCCGCAACTTCCTGGTGTGTTCCAACCACTTGTGGGCGTCGATGGCCCGGATGTCAGGGAGCGTGTCTGCATGCGCCTCTTGGGAAAACTTGAAGTTGACGGGAAGCTCCAAGAAGTCGCGCACCAAGGGGTGGTTCTGGAGCTCGCGGTCGCGTATCACTGCATTGACAAATGCCGCGAGATCGACCTTGCGCTGCAGCACAATGTCGGCCTTGCGGAACCAACCGAGTGTCTTGGCGGGCAACGCGTGCGGGAAGTCGCGCGCCTCGATCCCCAAGTCCTTGCACAACTGGGAGACGAGCACGTCGAAATCTGAGTACCGCCGCAACACCGTCAACGACCGAAGTGGCAACCGCACGTTGATGTGGTAGTACACCGCGCCGTCATCGCCCGTGGACACCGTCGGAATGGAGGCGCTCATCGAAAGGAGCTACAATGGGCGAATGGGGCCGTCTACGGGAGGGTCGTTTGTCGACCGCGCGCGGCTAGGTTAGGCGCGCACTGAGCGCGCCTAGTCTCCCTTGCGGGTTGCGCGCGCTCGCGGCGTGATGCAACTTGGCTTGCGCGCACCTCGTTGCCTTTGCGCCCCAAACTGCCCCGCCCCCGCGATTGCTAAATTGGTGATACCGTAAATCTAGTTTGCTATTTTTCCGCCGCCCCAATGCACCCCTTTTCAACATGACCGACTACCAGAGCACCGCTGACGTGGGGTCGCCACGACCCAGCGATGCCTCCGACATCGAGTCGCAGCCATTGCTCCGGCGCGAGGAGACGCCGCCGCGTGCCCACGCGCACAACCTCTCCCCTGATGACCCCATCGTGCTGCCAATGAACCTTTACCGCGTGCGCGCGCTCAGGTTGGTGAGCCTCGGGGTGTTGTTCTTCAACTGCGTCCTCTTCGTGTGCTTCTTCTTCAGCGACTTTGTCGCGGTGCCCGGCTTGAGCAGCCCGGGCAAGTCCTTCTTGGAGCTCGACTTGGTGCTTTTGTGCATTGTCAGCAACTTGTTGACGCTCTGGTGCTTCAGCGTGCCGGCGTACTACGAGCGCGTCTTGGGCTACGTCATAGCCGGCCTCTTGGGGCTCGACTTTGTGGTTGTGTTCACTGTGCCTTACATGCGCGACCAACTGGGGCTTGCCGGCAGCTTTGTGTGGTTGTGGACGTTTGGCAACTTTTTGTTCAACGCCCTAGTTGACTATTGGGTCGAGCAGGGCAAGATCTATCAGGAGATCAAGTACACCGGGCGCGAGGAGACCCGCAAAACCGTTTTGGAGTTGTTTGTGGTGCTGGTCAAGACGGTGCTCAAATTTGGGGTGTTGTTGCTTGTGGCTAGTATTAGCTTGACGGTGTGGGTGGATCTGTACGACCTGCACAGTAAGCCGTGGGGCACAATGGTGCCCGTCAGTGGCGGCGACTTCAAAGTGCACTTGGCGTGCTACGGCGACATGCGCAACACATCCAAGCTGGAGCAGCCCATTGTGTTGGTGGAGGGCGGCCAGCTCACCTCGCTGGAGGAGTTCCAGGAGTGGATCGAGGAGCTCTTCCACCTCAATAAGATTGATAGGTACTGCATATGGGACCGTCCGGGGTACGGGTTCAGCGACAGCGCGCCGTCGCCCACGTCGATCAGCATCATTACGGAGTACTTGGTGGAGGCGTTGCGGCGCGAAAAGATCGAGGGCCCGTTTCTGCTTGTTGGGTTCGACATTGGCGGGTTGTACTCGCGCATGTTTGCGCTGCGGTTTCCTGGCAGCATCCACTCGATGCTCCTTGTGGACCTGTGGCACGAGGATTTGCTCAAGCGAGACGCGTTTGGCGGGTCGGACCGCAAAAATGAGCCCAAGCGCGTGTTCAAAAACATTTTGGAAACGATGAATACGTTAACGGGGTTGCGGTTGTGGCTCAAGGGGGTGTTGTCGCCGTTAGGGGTGGTGCCCAACCTCCACTTGGTGTTTCACCCGCGCCGATACCTGTCCAACAGCCGCATTTTTGGCCACGACATGTACTGGCTGCCGAAGTACATTAGGGCGCGGTTGCAAGAGCAGGTGACGTCGCTGATTTTGCTGTACAATGAGATCAAGGGCAGCGACATCCACAATGTGCCCTTGAGCGTGATTCTGCTGGGGTTCATGATCAAAAATTCGTTGAACTGGGGCAAGTGGCAGCGGGAGTTGACCAAGTTGAGCGACCAGCTGCTTGAGTGGGTGGTGGCCGAGAACAGCGACCATTTCATCTGGCGGAGTCCTAAGGGGCGGGTGCAGCTCCAGCAGTTGTTGTTACGGCTTGTGAGTGATAAGGGGAACTACGCGGCGGCGTAGCGCGCGCGGAGCGCGCGCCCCGCGCAGGCTCGTGCGGGCTGCGACCCTCCAGCGGTGGCGCGGGCGAGCGGTTTGACGGCAAGCGGGTCTTTGCAACAAGATTTCAATTCGACTAGGGTGTAGGCGAGGCGGGAGGGACTAGGAGACGTGTGCGAGACGACACAGAGCCGGAGACGTTACGGTGTGAGTGTAGGTTCTGCGTGGGGAGACACAGTGCAGCGCGCACTGACTGCAAAGGCTGCAAATCCGTTTCGCTTAGTGGGGCAGGCGAGGGCGCGTATGGCAGGCGCGGATGCGGGTGTGGACGCGGGTGTGGACGCGGGCGTGGACGCGGGCGTGGACGTGCGAGTTCCCGGGGGCACTGTGGAGTGAGTGAGCGCAAGGCTGGCGCGGCGGTGACGAGGCTGGCGCGGCGGTGACGACTGGTGACCGCGCCCCGCCGCGCCGCTCTGGCGCGCTTTTTTCGGGATTTATTTGCAGGCATGTTGGTCTGAGGGGCGACCGCGACACCACAGATGGACGACAGAAGCAGGCGGCCACGCAACGTCAGCAGCCACACGCTCACTGGGCCGGTGTCGACGCCGGCGTCGCCTACGGTGGAGGGGATGCCTGCGCCGATGCGGCGGCTGTCATTTGGGCTTGGGTTTCTCAGTTCGATCACCAGTCTGATGCGCCACGGCGCCGACGATGGGCAGCCGAGCCCACCGCGAATAGAGCTGCCGTCGTTCATGTCGAACAGTCCGACGATCGCGAACTTGAGCAGCTATGCGGGACCGGAGAGGGCGGAGCGCGCCGAGCGCGCGGGAGAGCGGGCGGAGCGGGCGGAGCGAGCGGGCCGACCATTCGGCGTGGAGCCGCCACAGCCCGGCCCGGGCGAGGGCAGTGCGAGCGCAGGCGCGAGCGCCCGTGGAACCCACACTGGGGCGGCCACGGCTGACGCCATCGCTGCCGCCGACTCCGCCGACGCCACCGCCGCCGACTCCGCCGACGCCACCGCCGCCACCGCGGCCGACGCGGCGGTGGCAGTGGCAGCCGAGGCCGCCGATGCGGCCGACGCCACAGCGACGGCGGCACGGGCTGTCTCGGCCGACGCCGAGGCGGCGGCGGCCGACAAGGACGGCTTCTTCTCGATCCGCCTCACCCCTGTCATCGACCACTCGTCTTCGACGTCCGGGCTCTATTTTGCCCCCATCATCCGCAAGATCAAAGCGGATTCGCAGATCTCGATCGGGCGGTACACCGAGAAGAACAAGCTGGCGGCGCACGCGCCGCAGGGGTCGTCGGCGCCGGTCGTGTTCAAGCTGAAGGTGGTGCTGCGGACGCACGCGCTCTTTTCGTGCAACGAAGACGGGCAGTGGTTTCTCCGCGACTGCAAGCTGTCGCTGGGCACCTTTCTCAACCACATCCGCCTCGCGCCGGCGCTGCAGGAGCTGTCGCTCATGCCGATCATCGACGGCGACATCATCCAGTTGGGAATGGACTACCGCGGCGGCACCGAGGAGGTGTACCGGTGCGTCAAGATGCGGTGCGAGTTCAACAAGAGCTGGCAGCGCAAGGTGAACCAGTTCAACTTGGAGATCCACAAGAAGTTCCGCGAGTTGGCGGTGGGGGACCGCGTCAACCCGATTGCCGCGGTGGCGGACGACCGCCTGGAGTGTGCCATCTGCTTGTTGCAGTTGGAGCCGTGCCAGGCGCTCTTTATCAGCCCGTGCCTGCACTCGTGGCACTACAAGTGCATACGACCGATCATCATCAAAAGTTACCCGCAATTTTATTGTCCCAACTGCCGGCTGATGTGTGATTTGGAGACGGACATTGAGGATGAGTAAACGAAGAGCACACTAGTTGTAGACCGGCAACCGCTGGGGCCTGAGACCTCGATGCAGGTGGCTGCGGTGGCGCCCAACGTCGATACATCAGGTTGGTTGCAACCTCGGCTTCACTGCTGCACTGAACGGCTATTTGATGTTGACTGATTTCGGCCTCGTTGGCTGCGAGTATTACTTTGATTCCTTGGCGAGAGACTACGTAGCTCTGTTGGATGCAATGGATTATATGGCTGCAATCAGCCACAGGTTGCCTGTTACCATTCGGCGTTGGCTCCAGTGTGCTGCCAATGCGCAGAGCTACCATTCGGCCCGAGTGAGACTACAAACTGCGAATCAGTAGTCGATCGCGACACTGTTAGTTTATGGCTCGTTCGCCTACCTTGTCTACACATCACGTTTTAGCTTTCTTTATGCCCATTTCCCGATAATCGACATCGCCAACGCGCCTATGGTCAAGCAGAAAAAGCCCAGGAGAATCCGCCCCATGTTCTTGTCGTTCTTAAACTCCATCGAGTACATGAAGTCCCACGCCATCAACTCAACGAGACTGTTGAAAATCAAGATTCCTGCACACAATGCGTCAAAGATGCCGGTGACGATAAGCGCCTGGCGCAGGCCTGGCGCGTACAGGCGCCGCACCCCCAAGCCAATGGCGATGGCGGTCGGGGTAGTGACGCTGTAGGCGGCGGCGAGCGTCCAGGGGACCCAGGCCTTGTGCTTGGGCCAGGGGGTAGTGGCGAAGCGCGTGCCCAACCCGAGCCCCTCGAGCAACTGGTGGAAGCTGATGGCAATAAAGAGCGAAATGAACTCTTCGTTGCCCGCGATGGCCAACGAGAGCCCTACAAACACCGAGTGGAAGACAATGCCAAACTCCAAGACGAGGCAATTGAGAATCTGCTGGTAGATGGACTCGGCGGTCTCGGCGTCGACGCGCTCGCTGACATTGTCGGTGACCTCCTCGACATTGTCGGCCTTCCCGGGCTTCTCCGAGTGACGCAGCGTAAGCAGCGTGGCGTGCTCGTACCCGGTGGCAGCGGCCTCGTCGGCCTCGGCCTGCTCTGCTGCGAGACGCTTGAACCGCTGATGCGCTTTCTGGTGTGCCACCATGTCGAAAAAGAACATGATGAAGACGCCAATGAGGCAGATGCCGTCGGACCACGGGTACTCCTCCCAGCCGCCGCCGAGACAAGGGTCGCCGAGGGACTCGTCAGCCTCAGCAAGAAGATGGATGAAGGCGGTGGCGATGATGACTCCCGAGCCAAGGTACCGCACCACAAAGAAGCACCACAGCGGCACCTGAAAGAACGGATTGTGTTTGGCCAAGAGCGGGAGAAACGCGCCGACGGCCGACCCCACAAGCACCACAAAGATCAGCACGATGCGCGCCTTCATGTAGTCCTCGCCGCTGTTAGCGGCGTTCTGGCACGTGTCGCGGCGGTACTCAGTCAACATAGTGGGCCCTGGCGGCAAAAAGGGCTGCGAGACACCTCCATTAAGAGGTGGCAGTAACGGCGCATTCCTTTTTTTTTTTGTGCTCTGGCCCCTTTCGCTACGGGCTGCGCCCGGCTGTGGTAACCGCCGGGGTCTCCAATCACCGTTGGAGTTGCAGCAGCACAATCCGGTGGAACGCCAAGAAAAAGAAATTAATGGGCGAAAACGCACCACAATTAACACACGGCGGGCGCCTGGCCAATTGTCCTGTCGGCGATCTTGAGCAAAAATGCCGAGAAGCGACGCGTTGCCAGGGCGCGCGCAGTCAGCGTGCAGCGTGCGTTGGCATTGTCAGCTTGTGTGCAACTTAGCAGATAGCACCTACAGATGGCAAGGGATGTACGGCGTCATTGACGCATCAATTTAGACTCAAACGAGCAAGTTTCGGGAAAGACCGGGCACCATAGCGTTATCAGATGGGATGCACAGCGTCATCTTGACGCATCGACTTATTCTCAAACGAGCAAGATTTGGAAAAGACCAGACACCATGGCATTATCAGATGGGATGCGCGGCGTCATCTTGACGCATCGATTTGAACTCAAACGAGCAAGATGTGGACAAAACGAGGCACCATGACATTATCAGATGGGACGTACGGCGACTATTTGATGCTTCGATCTGCACCATACGAGCAAGTTTCGCCGGCGCAGAGTGGTCAAGCGGCGGGCATTTGCGAGCCGGCAATGGGGTGCGAAAACGGGGCAATGGGCGTGGTTTATAGTGGTTACGCTAGCAGGGTTTTGGGGCGAATCTGTATCCACCTGTCGCTGCACGTGCCCAGCGTGGAAGGTGATCGAATTCCGGCACTAACCGAAAGGGGTAATATTCGGCTGATGTAGATTGATTGAGTTGCTTCGTCAGCCGCTAGTCTTACTAATGAGGCTTGACACCTGATCTCTATTTAAAAGAGCCCGCTGTCAGATATGTTTTAGCGACCATCTCTACTCACACAATGGCTCCTACATCTGTTTTCCTCTCCGGTGCTACCGGCTACATCGCACAGCATATTGCCCACGACCTAGTCAGCCACGGCTACAAGGTTGTTGGCACCGTCAGATCGACCGAGAAAGGTGATAGGTTGAAGAAGAATTTGGGTGACAACTTCACCTACGAGATTGTCAAAGACATTGGCATCAAGGGAGCCTTTGACGAGGCGTTGAAGGCGCATCCTGAGGTGACGGTGTTTTTGCACACTGCGTCGCCATTCCACTTTAATGTGCAGGACGTCGAGAAGGACTTGTTGAACCCCGCCGTCGAGGGCACCAAGAACGCCTTAAGCGCCATTGCCAAACACGCCCCCCAGGTGACCAGAGTTGTGGTAACCTCCTCGTATGCCTCCATCTTCACCATAGAGAAAGATGCCGATTCCAAATACCACTTTGATGAGGACTCGTGGAACGAGATCACGTGGGAGGAGGCCAAGGCCGACCCGGCGCACGGCTACTGCGGCTCCAAGACGTTTGCCGAGAAGGCTGCATGGGACTTCGTCAAGAACGAAAAGCCCCACTTCAAGCTCTCCACCGTTAATCCTTCGTATGTGTTTGGGCCTCAAGCGTTCAGCTCCGAGGTGACCGACACCTTAAACACATCAGCAGAGATCATCAACTCGGTGCTCAAGTTGAAGCCTGATGACGAGGTGCCCTCAGTTTCGGGCTTCTACGTGGACGTGCGCGATGTTGCTAAGGCACACAGAATTGCATTCGAGAAGGATGACGCTGCGGGCCAGAGATTGTTTACCTCGTCGACTCAAAGATTTCACGCGCAAGACATCTTGGACATTGTCAACGAGAACTTTTCCCAGCTCAAGGGCAAGATCCCTGTTGGCAAGCCCGGCTCCGGTGCTGAGCTCACCAAGGGCAACGCTTCTGTCAACAACGACAGAACCAAGAAGCTTCTTGGGTTTGAGTTCATCGACTTGAAGAAGTCCGTAATCGACACCATCCAGCAGCTTTTGGATGTCAACAAGAAGCTTTAGATAGCAAACGCAAATGAACTAACCAGACATTGTCTGTATGCACCCCTGTTTATCTTTTGTGTGAAGGCACAGCCGGGACGTTGTACTACTATTGTTGTAGCCAGGCTATGTCATCAGTTTATGCAAGGCACCAATGCAAAGCCCTGTGTCTGTGCTCATAACGTGGGAATACAATCGTGCGGGATGTCTGCGACACAGGCAAAGGAGGACACAGCTGCAAACTAGCTGTGTCGTCGTTAGTTATCCATGCACGGAGGTTGACGTTTGGGTCCGACGCTTGGCAACGGTGAAAATGCCCGCCATGCATGTGGCTTAGTGCGCGAGTTTCTCTAACGTCCAAAGATGCATGTACCTCGACGGATTGGGAAAAATTGGCCCTCTGCAGCCACCGATGCACGACAGCCGTGCATAGCCCCAGAAAAACATATTTTGATTAGAGTTATTTTTTCTCAGGGCGAGTCCCACAGACTTCAACTCTCTATTGCTTTGGTTGTAGTCACCTTGTTTACACTCTTTCATGAGAGATCTCACCCATAACGCCACCACAGCGAATCCGTTCCTCGGTGCCGACGAACTCGACAACACGTCAGCGTCGGAGTACCAGGTGTCCACCGAGGATGCCGATCTCGCGAGCCTGGCCGGGTTTGCGCCCAGCCAGCCTCTTATACCGCACCATGACACCAAGGGCAGCCCAGCAGAGTCACAGTTGCGGCTTGACGAGGCCATGAGCCCGTTTGGAGGCTTCCCCATCAAGCAGTTCCCCCTAACGATAGACGAGCGTGAGGACGACGACTATCTTCACAACCCCGACCCCATCGAGGATGCGATATACGAAAAGCATCGCCTTTGGCACGACCTCACCCACCTCGACAAGCGCTCCTTGGGCGGGCTTTTGGGCATAATCGGACTCTTTGTTGCCGCCATCGCCGTGTTTGTGGTGTTGCCCGTGTTGACGTATTCGGGCGCCACGCACCACTTTGTGCCCGAGCTGTTCGAGGTGCTCTCGCACTACAAGTACCCGATTCTTGGCGGTGTGCGCCAGAACTTGGTCGACCGCGACACCCCGCAGCTGGCGCTCAAGCGCAAGCCCTTTGCCGGCGGCGACGATTGGGTGTGTGTGTTTTCTGACGAATTTAATTCCGAGGGCCGCACTTTCTACGACGGTGATGACCAGTTCTTCACCGCCCCCGATCTCAACTACGCAGCTACTCAGGACTTGGAGTGGTACGACCCCGATGCGGTCACCACCACCAAGGGCTCTTTGCAGTTACGCATGGATGCGTTCAAAAACCACAACTTGTTCTACAGGCTGGGGATGGTACAGCTGTGGAACAAGATGTGCTACACGCAGGGGCTCATCGAGGTGTCGGCCAAGCTCCCTGGCTATGGGGGCGTGCTGGGGCTCTGGCCCGGGTTGTGGCTGATGGGCAACTTGGGCCGCCCCGGTTACATGGCCACCACCGAGGGCGTGTGGCCCTACACCTACGACTCGTGCGACGCCGGCATCACCCCAAACCAGAGCTCACCCGACGGCATTCTGTACTTGCCCGGGCAGAAGCTCAACGCGTGCACTTGCAAAGGCGAGGACCACCCCAACGCCGGCGTCGGCCGCGGCGCGCCCGAGATCGATATTATCGAGGGCGAGGTCGACCCCAAGTTGCACGTGGGAGTGGCGCTGCAGCTGTTGCAGATTGCGCCCTTTGACGTGTGGTATATGCCTGACTACGACTTTGTGCAGATCTACAACAAGTCCGTCACCACGATGAATACATACGCGGGCGGGCCCTTCCAGCAGGCGGTCTCGGGGACCACGGTGTTGAACACCACGTGGTACGAAAAGCACACCCGCAGCGGCGAGAAGCTGGGTTTCCAACGCTACGGATATGAGTTCATAAACGATAACGACAACGGCTACACCACGTGGTTTGTCGGGGAGGATCCCACGTTGACCGTGCGCGCGAGCTCGTTCCATCCCAACGGCAACATTGGGTGGCGGCGCATCCCCAAGGAGCCCATGTCGATCGTGATGAATATGGGGATTTCAAATAGCTGGGCCTATATCGACTGGACGGCGTTCCAGTTCCCGTTCACGTTTGAGATCGACTATGTGCGGGTGTACCAACCCGAGGACGAGATCAACGTGACGTGCGATCCACCAGACTACCCGACGTACAAGTACATCCAGGAGCACTTGGATGCATACGAGAATGTCAATTTCACCAGCTGGGAAAAGGCAGGGTACAAATTCCCTAAAAACAGACTCCAACACAAGTGCTCCTAGGTTTGCAATGATTACGCACTATAAACCGAAATATATATGGAAAAATTTGGAAAAGAGCCAAGTATCTAGTCATCAAAACGTTATGATGCGGGGAACAAATGGCTTTAAGCTCGGACGGTTTACTTTCCCCATGCGGCAAAGGCTTCGTCGAAAACTGTTGTCAGAGTGGGCCAATGAGTCTGATGACCATGTACCCCGAAAGGATGAACGCTATACTGATAGTGCCACCACCGTCGTTGCCGCATAATAGGGTTGGCGAGGAAAGACACTAAACCATATTCAACTGTGGGGATTATCAAATATATTTCCCCACAATACGCTGCTTATATGAATGGGCCCGTTCACAGTATGTAGTACGCAATGCTCTTTTGTTATCTTTTCATTGCCTGGGTAATTTGTAAAGCCACATGTGCGCCTTCACAACGCACTAGCGCAAACAGGCTGCCAGTGCCTCCCAGCGAGGACCCATTTTATAGTCCACCGACTGGATTTGAGACAGCGGAATTAGGCACCATCTTGAAAATTAGACAGAAGGAGAATCCTTATGGGGTCATGACATTCAAAGCAGATGTGAAGGCAGTTTACCAAATACTTGTGAGATCTGAGGACACCTTCAAACAGCCCATTGTGGTTATGTCAACGATATTTGTGCCGCACAATGCAAATTATAGCCGCTTGTTGTCATATCAGGTGGCGGAAGATGCTGCACTGATTGATTGTTCACCGTCGTATGCCATGCAGCTCTACTCCAATCCACGAACCTACATATCGGCACAGATAGAATTCATGTTGGTGGCTGCGGCCTTAAATGATGGATGGATTGTAACCGTTCCTGACCACGAAGGGCCCAAATCCACGTGCGTCGTGGGCTGGCTGGCTGGGTACGCCGTTTTGAACTCAATTAAAGCCGCTCTTCAATCGGGCAATCAGACGGGGATTGATCCAGCGGCCGAAGTTGCAATGTGGGGGTATTCCGGAGGATCCTTAGCAACGGGTTGGGCAGCTCAGTTGCAGCCAACATATTTACCCAGCTTGAATCTTGTCGGAGCAGCTTTTGGAGGGGTGCTCGTAGACATTCTGAGTGTATTCAAGCACTGTATGGGCGGAATTGGCTCTGGCTTGGTTGTTTCAGGATTAAACGCCCTTTCCAATGAATATCCGGTCATCAAAACGCTCCTACGGGCAAGAGTATACCCGGAAAAGTACGCCGAATTCACCCTGGCCAAAAATTTCTGCGAGGTTGAGAACCTACTATACTATATGGGCGTTGGGTGGAATGAATACTTTTCAGAAGGCGTCGAAATCTTGCAAAATCCTATTGTCTTGAATGTGACGAGGCAGAACAATATGCTCTTGAATGGAATGACCCCCGAATGTCCAGTATTCCTATACATGAGTGAGAATGATGAGCTTGTGCCATTCAACGATACCGTTTCGCTTTACCATCACTTTTGTGAACATGGCGTTTCAGTGACAATGAGAACAGACATCCTCAGCGAGCACGTTGTTGCCGCAGTTTCAGGGGCTAGTTTGGCGCTCAAATTTCTAAAGGACCGCTTTGAGGGGATACCGCTGTCGCGCAACTGTAGTTCAGAGGCCAGCATTAGCAATATCTTTTCACCAGGTGCGATGGATGGTTTTTGTGAAATTGGCTCATCCATCCTTGAGATTTTTGGAAATTTTACTGCAAAGAATTAGGCATGCGTATTAGAACATCTACATTGAAGTGAGCCCCACCAATCCGCAAATGGGATTATGCGAGAACGCATGCAGAAAACTGGATTGAGGTTCGCCTTTTTTAATACATGGGCAACAAACATATCGTGTTAATTTATAGCAAGCGTGCTAGAGACATATGTCTCCCGGTTAACTTGAATGATGCGCCCATTGTGTGTCCGGCTAGAGACGACAGTACAAATTAATTTAAGTCATAGCAACTTTCAACAATACGAAAGTGTATTCGTTGAGTTCATGCCGACAGGTCAATCTCACGTGTTAGCTGACCCTATATTAATATCATCGCGAACACCAGTTTGTACAAATAAGCGCCTTTCTTCGGCCTTGTTTACATTTTTATGCAGAAAACAATAGCTACAGCCCATTACCTGCTACCTACTCTTCCAGGTAGTCGTATAGAATAGGTGCAAGTATAAATGTAGAGTGAACTGTTGCATTACAATAATAGTCTTTCAATCAAGCATCGTTTTGTTCTCCTTTATTGGCACCTTTGCATCTTCGACTCTAAGCCGAGTGATGATCATTTCAATTCCCTACCTCATGTATTGCAAAACAAACCGCAAGGTGCTGTCATGAAGATGCGCAAGAGAGACGAAACAACCTCGAGACCGTGTACCAAAATCTAGTTCGGTAAGGGGATACCTACAATCAACCCATTGCAGCACATACCACAATTATGATTCCAAGAATGCAAAATCGTCGCGCTTGTTGTCGCATCACGGTGCGGAAAACTTGCTGCAGTCATTTGTTCGCCGTCATACGCCATGCAATTCTCTTCAGATGTCACTTTTTATATACAAACTCAACTGGAATTTTTGTTGATTTACAGCTTTCGACTAAAAATTGGTTGTTTCAGTTCCCGACAAGAGGAACCCCAGTCGACAAATGTCGCCGGTTGGCTGGCTGGTTATGCGGTCTTCAATCATTTTAGGGAAAGATACTGGGTCAATCCAGATGCTGATGTTGCAATTTTGGGGTACGCTTATAGATCTGTTTCCTTAAACTGGGCTGCTCAATTGCAGCCAACTTTACACCTTGCTTCTTAGTTTGAAGGTGTTTATGGTGGAATTATTGCCGATCTCTACAAAACTTTGATGACAAATATGGGCACTTCTTTTTCGAGGGGGGATGCGATAAATGCTCTCTCCAGCGAACACGCGTTACTAAAAGTGTTAGTGAAGGTGAAGATTTACAGCCTCAAGTATTCGGACTTTACAGGACACGTAATATGTGTTCTGCCAAATACTTCAAGTATATTTAAAGCTACATGGACTGATTACTTCGTGAGAGGAGCAGCCTGGCTTGCCAATTACCCATCAAAACAGCATGATAAAGAATAAGTTATATCCTACATGCTTTTTTTGAGTGAGTCAAAATGATTTACTAGTCCCCGTCAGCGAGCCATCCGCACTTCTAAAATGTTTCGGCAGTCGGGGCGAGAGTGGTACGATATAGACAGAGTATGTGTCTGAGCACACAACTACTGCAGTTTTGGGAGTGAAAATGCTGGGGTTAATGGAGTTGGTGTACCAGCCGCGTGTAAATGGCTGACATGAATTGTTAAAAATGGCGCCTTTGCAGGTACAGGGCGGATTTCAGCTGCAATACCTGAGCTCTGGTGAAAGGAATTTCTCTTGGTGAAATGTTTTGTCCCACATTTATAGCTTTTATGTTCCTCAAGAACAAACTCCAAAGTGTGGGCTCATGAAGTAGTGCAAATCTTTGGTACCTTGTGATAATGACAATACATACTTTTGGCTAATACACGGCACAGGTTATGATCAATGCACAAGTTGATCGTAGGCATTTTAAACACACAAAGCGACATTTAGCAGCGGGCTTTACTGACAGCTGCGTTGATGCATGGATTGATGGTTCTTATGTCACCTCAAAAGCCACAACCGCAATGCGCTGTCTTGTTCTGATAAAAGCGAAGCTACAATCGACACGAGGGATAATTCACGATGCAGAGTCAGCTACCGGCTGTCCCAATTTCAGCCAACCACTAGTCTTCTCATAGCAGCTTATAGAGGAAACCTCAAAGATATTGGTGTATTCTCTTAGTGCACGGCGGCATCAGTTGGGTTTAGCTGTTACTAGATCAAACGCAATGCGAATTCGGCTATCAAGCTGATTGTAAAAGCAGGGTCTATGCGAATGAAATTGGTAGATTATAGGCCGAGAGATTCTGTGAGATGAGAATCTCGTTTACCATATGGGAGTAGTTTACCTCGAAGAGGGCGCCACTAAATTGCGTTGTCTTGATATAACTTTCCTCGAATACTTGCTTTATGTGGAGCGATGTGAGGATGAACTTATGCAAAATGATGCGCGATACATCACTTCTGTGAACATTGTGTTCTTGAAGACAGAGCTTCTTATTAAACACGTCGTTGGCGGGTGCGTGGCACAGAGCTGGCGCTTAAATTGATCAAGATTGCTTTAGGGCGCACAGCATCACGATTTGCAGTGCAACGGCCGGTTTCTGCGTCTTTGTTGCAGACATTATGAACGCTTTCGCTTAACTTGGACGCTCTGTCTGTGGGCGACGGAACAATGGCAAGATGCTTCTCGAAACGCCACCACAATCACAGAGTTTAGGCTGCTTCAAGATTGTAGTTAGCTGATGGCACAAGGTAAGGATTTCGCACAGACCCATGGAAATTCTCACGTCATAACAATCATGGCGTTTTGTATAAACATTGAAAGACTTGAAAACAGACTCACAATAAATGGTTGACGTGTGATTTTACCTTAGAACGCGAATTCGTGAATGCATAGTGATTGTCTTTCGGCATCGATGCGTCTCTCGCTTAATAGAATCATACAACCGCAATTTTGCTTTTCGGTCAATGATATGATGTCCATCACGAAATTATGGCGTAAAGCGACATAAGCTTCGGAATTTTGTACGGTAAGGATACTCTAAACAATTGAAAACGCGAATGATTGACGAAATTCGAATAAAGCTTATCATTTTATTTGCAACAATTCTTAGTCCAAACACCCTGATATGATCAGCGACATCAAAGCATGTCAAAATATCTCAAAGTTGAAGGCCAATCTCCGAAATAAGCATGGGCCATTCGAGAATTTTGATTATCAACAATAAGGTAAACAAAGCATGGGAACGCACACTGACACATTGATCATATAAAAGAACGCAGTGAGAGCAGTCGAGGCTGCAACATCAGCGGCCCGATAAATGCTTTTCACCTTTTTGATCTTCGCCGGATCATTTTGTTTGCAAGCATTTGCTCATCCTATGAAGCTTCAATCGAGAGATTTTCCTGTCCACCCTAGTGACGATTCATTTTACACGCCACCTCCAGGCTACGAAAGCGAAGCTCTCGGTACAATCTTGAGGATAAGAAAGAAAAACAACCCTTATGGCGTGATCACCTTTCAAGCAAATGTCGAAGCTGTATTTCAAGTCTTGGTACGGTCGGAGGATACTTTTAAACAACCAATTGCAGTGATGTCAACGCTTTTCATCCCCCATAATGCAAACTCGTCGCGCTTATTGTCATACCAAGTGGCGGAAAATTCACCCTCCATCGACTGTTCGCCGTCTTATGCAATGCAACTCTTTTCAAACGTCGTTACTTATATCCCAAGTCAACTTGAACTATTGTTGATTATTTCTGCTCTTGACAAAGGTTGGAATGTCCTTGTCCCCGATCACGAGGGACCCAGATCGACAATTGTAGCTGGTTGGCTGGCTGGATATGCGGTTTTGAATTCTATAAAGGGCGCTTTGCAAACTGGGGGCAATACCGGAATCGATTTGAACGCTGAAGTAGCCATTTGGGGTTATTCCGGTGGATCTGTACCTTCTGGATGGGCTGCTCAATTGCAGCCAAGCTATTACCCTGAATTGAATCTCAAAGGGGCTGCTTATGGAGGTATTCTTGCGGATATCAAAAACACCTTGCTAAAAAACATGGGCACCCCTTTCTCGGGGTTGGTAGTTGCTGCAATTAATGCCCTTTCCCATGAGTACCCGTTACTCAAACTGTTGGTGAAGGAAAAAGTTTATATTGGCAAGTACGCGAAGTTCACTCGAGCACTCAAAATGTGTGTCGCTGAGTATGTCATTTACTACTTTGGAGCGAGTTGGACAGACTATTTTGCAGAAGGCGCCGCCATAATGGAGCACCCCATCATGTTGAACATCACCGACCATAATAACATGCGCGCAAGTGGGTTGCTTCCCACCTGCCCAATTTTTTTCTACGCGAGCCAGAACGATGAACTCGTTCCCATCAGCGACACCTACGCTCTCTACGATCACTTTTGCGATCTGGGAGTTAGTGTCACAATGAATACCGATTATATATCTGAGCACATAACTACCGCTGTGTTGGGTGCAAGTCTGGCATTCGATTTTCTTCACGAAAGGTTCAATGGCGTTAGTGCACCAGCCACTTGCAGTCAGCAAACAGCCGTGACTGATCTCCAAGAGCCTGGAGCCTTGGCGGGCCTAGGAAGAATTGCAGTTGTTGTGCTTGAGCTTTTGTCAAAACCAGCTTTCCCTGGTGAATTAATTTAGCTCGAGCGTCTGATAAATATATTTGCAGAGAATTCTTCTTTTCTTGTATGGCTGCAACTGTGTTGCAGATCTACCTATGATGGCACGCCGCCCAGAATTTATGTGTCACCTCGCGAACGTGAATATAAAAGCGCGGGGAGCCCCCGAAATCGTTGAACGTTTAAAAATGAAAGATTCGCACAAAAGGGCGCCTGGGTTCTTCGAGCGCCAATATATTTGCAGAAACACCAAGCAATACTATAATAACTTCAATGTCACATGCCAATATGATAATCCAATCTCACCTCAGCTCTTATCCCACGCTTTAAAGCGTTTGATTTTAGATCAGCCGAGTTTTGTGTTGAATTTTTTTCGCCTAGGAGAATATGCAACCGTCGATGATGCTATTGCAAACGGGCACAATTACGAAGTACGACCGGTTTCGTGCATAAAGTTTGCGGATGTCGTTGACTTCCGCACCACCGATTGTGAGTTTGATGAAAAATGCCTCGAGGAAATGAACAAGTTGACCATTCCGATGAATGAGAATGATCTTCCGCTATGGCGTGTTATTGTGTGGGAGAGCCACAACGATGTGCAGTATGTTTCTTTTGTTTGTGACCACGCACTCTTTGACGGCACGTCGGCTCTTCAGTTTCACCGTGACTTGATCAAGTTATTATCGATTTTGAGTCGCCAACGCATGTTATTGCATATGCTAGATACATTGTTCGATTACGAGCAAGACCAAGCTCTCTTGCCCGATGTCATCGACGATGCTCTAGAGAATAGGGTCGATTTGTATCACCGACCCTTTATGCATAAAATATGGTTATGGTTGCAAAGAATAATTGGTGCGCGGTTAAGTAAGTGGAGAGCCTTTGTGCTTTCATTCTTCGAAAAAAAAGTGCATTCTGGACCAATAACAGAAACATTCGCGTACAAGCCCGGAGCAGTTGGCCTTGTACACAAGTATAAGATAATCAACTTTACTTCTGACGAATGCACCAAGATATTGAGCTACTGCAAAAGCGAGGGTCTCACATTGACCCCTTACATCTTAGCAATCGCAACAAGGTGTCTCGAGAGAAACGTATTTCCTCATGTGAAGCCAGGCGAATATGGGACTATTTCAAAAATAAGTGTGAATGGTAGACGATACTATCTGCAGAAAGATCAGGAGTCACTCAAATATGGTGTGTGCGTTGCTACGACGCCAATCAGTTTGCCTCCATTATCAAGGTTCTCTGATATCGACTTGCTAGCAAAGATCAGTGAGGTTTCAGCTGAAATCGGGAGAAGAGTGAACAATAAGGAAGTATTCTGGAACATGGGAGACTATTTGAAGAAAGCGAACTTTTGGCATTTCTTCGCTTCGCAGGTTGGGCAGTATAAAAGAGACACCTTATATACATCCAATATTGGTAAAGCTAACATACTAGATGAGACAGGTTTTTGGAAGATTTTGAATGTCTGGTTTAGTCAATCAAACGGACTCGTCTATCACTTTGTGTTGAGTGTCGTGAGCAGCATTCCTGGTGGATTGAATATTGTGCTCGGATACGTACCCGAATATGACGATCTAGGAACTGCTGTCGGTGATTTTGTCGACTCTTTCAAAAATGACATGTTAACCATGAATAGATGAAAACACCTGAAAAATGTGGATACCATAAAACTCATTTCATTTGCTTTCAGCTGTAGCCTTTGAAATCTAAATCAGACACAATTTCGTGGCATCTTGTGTCTCCTTGCCAACGAACGTATTCGAGCGTTGTGTTAATTCCCCGAACCCAAACCCTTAGCAGTTTAACGATGCAGACAAATACCATGCAGCTCAGAAATAAAGACATGCACAGGCGACTATAGTGAATACGTAAGTAGCGATTGGTGGCGCCTTTATTAATTTGGCGCTGACGCTACACTAACTACAGTTATGACAAATCCAGGAGCACTCTACCCTGCTTCTCGCAACAATATCCTATGTGTTCTCTTCTACATATTCGAATTTCTTTGAGAAAATGTTCGTTCATAGCCTGGCTCAATGCTGATCCAAAACGTGTGGCAAATTCGATTTGGCGGAACTCTATGGTTTATCATGTACTGAAAACGCCCGTATTGAGGCGCAACCAAAATCTTGCGCAAGGTTTAAGACGCCCTTAAACTTAAAACCTGCCGTCCGTTCCAGCGTGAGGTATCCCAAGTATTCGGCTTTGTGCCTTATATCTTTCTCAAATTCAAGTTGGCGTGTCGGTAAACCAACATGTACACATAAACAGATAACCGCCACGCGTGAAAAGTCGGATTAAATCCACATCTAGTCAAGACCATGGGGTCTCGTAGTTTTTAAGCTTGACAGATTATAGGATGCACCCAAGCAATTTACGCGATTGTGCCTCCGAGCATTCGACACTCAATATCAACTTTGTAGCACCCGTTTTTGCTAGCATAATGCTGATGCTGGTCAAAGATTGTAATTACCTTTTCTTTCATCAGATAGCACTCGATGCAGTACGAGTATTATTGTGACGGAAAGTGAGTGTAAAATAGCTAGGGGATTCGGATCAAAAGTCTTTCTGAGATGGTTCTCTCAAATAATCTGCTTGTATTCTTCAGTGTCGAGATCCATCGAATGGGCATGAATAGCTAAAGCGCAGGCTTGGAATTAGCTGAGTGCTAAGCTTGCACTAGTTGTGGATTGCCACATGCCACACCCTCGGCTTCAGTGCGAGTTCATGTGCAATGGGGTAAGAGGATTCATATGTTTGGTGTGATCATGCTGTAAACCGGCAATTCAACACATCATAACGATAACACTGTCCAATGAAGATATATAAAGGCTCACTATTCGTAAAGATGACGTTTCAGAAGCTTATCTCAAATCACAGCTAAAATGTTTATTGCTCAATTGCAGCAAATCCTAGCTCTCATCTCTATTATTTTACCTTATATCGTCGCTGCCCCACACGATGGACTCACTAAAAGGGCACCAAACGTTGTTGGACTCGATTTTGAGCTTCACCTCAAGTCAGCCAATGGTACATTAGTCAAAAGAGGCGAGTATACGGCCCCATTGACTACTGAAAACGGTTATTATATCGCATATCTCAACTTTGGTTCCAATAACCAAAGAATCGGCGTTGATGTCGATACAGGCTCTTCAGATTTGTGGGTGCCGGACTTTTCTCTTTCTGGACAGCCCGTCACTCAGTATGGCCTGTACAATCCTTTTCAGTCGTCAACCTCGCGCAACTTGTGGGAGGTCTTTTACATTTCTTATGTGGATCAAAGTCAAACTACAGGTTTCTATTTCACCGATGTCATAAGTTTTGATGGAGTTGTACTTGAGAGCTTTCAATTTGCTAACACTTACCAAGCCAGTAATGATGTTGGGATTTTGGGTATTGCACCTGTCTCCGGTGAGTCAACAAGTTTCGCAGAATCGAATTACCCCAACTTCCCTTTGGCCCTCAAGAATGCGGGGCTCATTGACAAGGTTGGCTATTCCTTGTACTTAGGGGAGATCGGCACTAGTGAGGGAAACTTTTTATTTGGTGGCAAAGATTTAGCAAAGATTGATGGTGATCAAGTCACACTTCAGCACAGCGGTGACCTTTCTGCACTTTCAGTTGACTTAGATTCAATTTCGCTTCTGGGACAGACTTACACGTCTGGATCCCCATACGTCTTAGATTCTGGCACCACTACCGCTTTGTTCGAGCCAACCTTATTCAATGCAATTCTTGCCGCACTTGGTGCCACAGGTGGTCACGATCAATACAATAATGCGGTGGTGAGTTGCGAGCAGTCCGGAGATATTGTATTCAATTTCAGTGGCATCTCTATCAGCGTTCCAAAGTCCGAATTCGTTGTCAAAGAAGGCTTACAGTGTGCTACGAATATTGGTTCGGACACCGAATATCACATCTTAGGTGACTTATTCTTGAGACACGCATACTTAGTCTATGATCTCGAAGATTCGAGTGTTCAGATAAGCAACGTCAAGTACACTTCCGACACAGACATTGTTCAATTATGAAATATGAAGCTACCGTAAGGCTTAGTATTTGGTACGCTGCATAGTATCTCATATCTGGGAGATTACTCTCGCGTATTTTATTTAATCGAGGAGGCGTCCTGCTCATCAATCTGCATTTCGCAGACAAATGAACTAAAAGTACCAAATAGATCAGCTCTTTTGTACGGGGGTGGGTATTGTAGATGATGCTCATTCTTAAAAACTCTCACAACTGATCTGTGGTATTGGAACTGATATGAGTGCTAGTTGGGTTTGGCCTAAGTTACATGCCAAACACTATATTGTAAACTGTTGTCCGCCTGTGCGTGCATTTCACTTTGTTTTTGTGCGCTCGAGTGAAAGCTAGCCACTTAATAATTTAGCATAACAGTAATCTTTGATCAAATTATTCAAGATAATGTGTTTGTTATGAGACCCCTGAACTGTATATCACAACTGACTGATGTAAGTACACTTATAGTCAAGGATATGTGCTGATAGTGTCACATTATTCTGTGACTGCAATGCAGTCGTAACTATGACCGCAAGCGCATTTGAGACTATAAACACAAGCGTCCTTGTGAATGAGGTGCTTGTGAACCGTTCACAATCATATTTGCATTACAACATAAGTCTAATGGTCAAAATCAGACATTTATACCCGGAACATATACACAAGCACATTTGTAATCAAATATTTTATGAGCACAATAACGAAATCACACGAATCAGACGCCTTTGAAACAATAATGCAGAGGTATGTGTCTGTGTCATCAACATAGTGCTTTGTCGTAGGTCAGATTTGTGTATTAACCCACAAAGCGTATTTGTAACATGAGGCACAAAGGCGTACGTGGCAGTGGCACAGTGGTATTTGCACACTTGTTATGGGCTATGGTTCACAAAGGCCATATTGAAGTATAAGTAGGGCCGGCTTCACTCGAAAGTTATGTTTTCTGAGTCGTCACATCAAAATAGCCTAGCGTCCAGCGCTCCGCGCCAGCACCTAGAACCCGGGCTATAGTCCACACACCACAACCGTGTATGGGTGTATGGGTGTATGGGTGTATGGGTGTATG
Source organism: Debaryomycetaceae sp. JAC-2022a (assembly GCA_032598715.1). Taxonomy (NCBI): domain Eukaryota; kingdom Fungi; phylum Ascomycota; class Pichiomycetes; order Serinales; family Debaryomycetaceae; species Debaryomycetaceae sp. JAC-2022a. The sequence continues at coordinate 279 of CP095438.1, read as the reverse complement.
GGTGTATGGGTGTATGGGTGTATGGGTGTATGGGTGTATGGGTGTATGGGTGTATGGGTGTATGGGTGTATGGGTGTATGGGTGTATGGGTGTATGGGTGTATGGGTGTATGGGTGTATGGGTGTATGGGTGTATGGGTGTATGGGTGTATGGGTGTATGGGTGTATGGGTGTATGGGTGTATGGGTGTATGGGTGTATGGGTGTATGGGTGTATGGGTGTATGGGTGTATGTGGGTGTATGGGTGTATGGGTGTATGGGTGTATGGGTGTATGGGTGT